>JADMNL010000033.1:91345000-91945000 GCA_016271365.2 Neoceratodus forsteri | reverse complement strand
TAAATGGAGAAAGTGACAAGGCAAGAAGGACAGGGATGGGGCAAAAGGGGTAAGGCCATCAGGAAATGGAGGTAATGAGTACCAATGCCCGTGGTCTGGGCAACAAACTCCCTGAGCTGGTGGCCTTAATGGAAGAGGATGCCTGAATATCGTAGCAGTCACAGAAACATGGTACACAGAGAACCATGATTGGGATGTTAACATACCAGGGTACATAACCTACAGCAGAGACAGGCAGGAGAGAGGGGAGAGTAGCTCTATGTAAAGGAAGGGAGGATAAAAGCAACTGAACAAAAGAGTAAACAGGAGGAGGAGACACTGTGGGTCACCTTGGAGACTGGAAAGGGCACCACAATCCGCACAGGGGTTGTGTACAGACCCCATGTCAGGAGGAAGAAATGGACAAGGATATGATGGAAGGCATTCTTAGAATGGCAGAAAAAGGAGATACTGTTGATGGGAGACCTGAATATGCCAGATGTTAACTGGAGCACATTTTCTGCAGCCACATCCAAGAGCAGGGCCATTCTTGACGCCCTACAGTTGGCAGGCATTAGACAGCTAGTTTCGGAACCCACTCATGAGGGAGCAATCTTAGACCTCATACTCTCAAACGGGGGCAGTGAGAGGATCTCAGATCTAGAAGTGGGTTGCCATCTGGGGACAAGTGACCATCAAACAGCGTGGTTCACGTTAAACTCAGCTACAGAGTCAAGCCATACAAAAGTGAGGGTACTGGACTTTAGGAGGCTGACTTTGCAAGATGGAGAGTGCCTCAGAAAAGCACTAGCAAACAGGCTAGAAGAAGGTGTGGAGCAACAATGGGGAATTATCAAAACTGCCATCACAGAGGCAACAAAGCCTTTGTGTGAAGCAAATAAGCAAATCAAAAGCGAAAGAAAAGGCCACTATGGTTCTCAAGAGGTGGCTGTGAAAGTCAGGAAGAAAAGATAGCATCCCGGAGTATAAGGAAACACAGAAGGAGCAGGACAGAGCTGTACCAATTAAGGCAGAAAAGAAGCAGGGAGGGAAGTCAGAATAGCAAAGGCCCAAACTGAGGAAAGATAGCCAACTCAGTTAAGAAGGGGATAAAACCTTTTATAGGTACATCAGCGGCGTGAAAGACAAAGGGAGGATAGTGAGGCTGCATAGAATGAGCGGTGGGTGGGCAGAGGGGACAGTGAAAAGCAGGAATACTGAGCGAATATTTCTGCTCAGTATTCAAAAAGAGGAGGAGGAAGTGCCTAATCCAATTAACAGAAGCACTCTTGATAGAAGTCAGATCCCAGTCCTTTCACAGAAGAAAGGGTTCTGCAAGAACTCCCTAAAACTGAAGGTGGACAAAGCAATGGGTCCTGATGGAATTCACCCAGAATTCTAAAAGAATAAGGAAAGAACTAGTGAAACCACTGGCTACTCTTTTAATAAATCATGGGAGGATGGTGTGGTACCCGAGGACTGGAGGAAGGCGGATGTGATTGCCCTTCACAAAAGTGGGACCAAGACAGAGGCAGATAATTACAGACCTGTCAGTCTGACCTCTGTGGTAGGGCAAGTGATGGAGTCACTTCTGAAGGAAAGAATAGTTGAGTACCTAGATGTCAGTGGAGCACAGGATCCAAGGCAGCATGGGTTCTCAGCGGGAAGGTCATGTCAGACGAATCTAATAGATTTCTTTGACTGGGTGACCAAAGTAGTAGACCAGGGAGGGGCTGTGGACATGGCCTACCTAGACTTTAGCAAGGCATTTGACACAGTCCCACACAAAAGATTATTAGTCAAATTAACCGGCCTGGGAGTGGGTCCCAGGGTGGTAGCCTGGGTAAAACATTGGCTGGACAACAGGACACAGAAGGTAATTGTAGATGGAGTCCACTCTGAAGAAAGGGCAGTTACTAGTGGGGTACTGCAGGGTTCAGTACTGGGTCCAGTCCTTTTTAATGTCTTCATCAGTGGCATTGCAGAGGAACTGGAAGGAAAAGTATGCCTTTTTGCAGATGACGCAAAGATCTGCAACAGGGTTGATACACAAGAAGGCGTGGAAAGG
The DNA here is from genome assembly GCA_016271365.2 of Neoceratodus forsteri. Taxonomy (NCBI): domain Eukaryota; kingdom Metazoa; phylum Chordata; order Ceratodontiformes; family Ceratodontidae; genus Neoceratodus; species Neoceratodus forsteri. The sequence continues at coordinate 91,942,953 of JADMNL010000033.1, read as the reverse complement.
ATGAAAAGGGACTTGGCAAGGTTGGAGGAATGGTCAGACGTATGGCAGCTAGGATTCAATGCAAAAGTGCAAAATAATGCACCTGGAAACAAGAACCCAGGGGAAGAATACACAATGGGTGGAGAGGTAGTAACAACAACAAAACAGGAAAGGGACCTGGGGTAATCATATCAGATGACCTTAAGGTTAGCAAGCAATGTGAGAAGGCAGTAGGGAGGGCGGGGTATACTGGGATGTATAGGGAGGCATCAGCAGCAGAAAACATGAAGTTGTTATCCCTCTGTACAGACAGTTGGTGAGACCCCATCTGGAATACTGTGTCCAGTTCTGGAGACCCCATCTCCTAAGGACATAGACAAGATAGAGGCAGTCCAGAGGAGGGCAACTAAAATGGTGCGGGTCTGCAAGAGAAGCCGTATGAGGAGAGACTAAAGGAGCTTAATATGTATACCCTTGAGGAAAGAAGGGAGAGGGGGGACATGATAGAAACTTTCAAGTACCTCAAGGGAATCAACAAAGTCAAGAGGGTAGCATCTTTCAGAAAAGAGACTTGCAAGAACAAAGGGACACAATTTAAAGATAGGAGGGCGGTTCAGGGGCAATGTGAGGAAGTATTATTTCACAGAGAGGGTAGTGGATGCATGGAACAGCCTTCCTGAGGAAGTTGTGGGGTCTAAAACTGTGGGAGAATTCAAGAATGCATGGGACAAACATAAGGCAATTCTTGTGGGGGGCAGGAAGATATAGGCTGTTGGTTAACTAGGCTCTGCGGCCTATCCTGTAGGTAGGGAAATGGTCAGACTAGATGGGCCTAGCGGTCCTTATCTGCCGTCAAAGTCTATGTTTCTATGACCAAGCTCATTCCTAACATCTGGACTCCAGGGGTTCATTAAAAAAGTTTCTAGCTCCAACTGTTTAAAAGTTAGACCTTTCAAAAGATAATTTCTTTAAAATGGGATAACTTTGGCACCGTTAAGGCTAGAAACGTAATTTTTTTTTAATGAAAGCTTGGAGTCAGTAAGTTGGTATATTGATTTAATACTGCTACAATGACCACATATTGATAAATACAATCATAAAATGGTTCACTAAATTGTTAAATTATTTTTGATAACATACTGACATGTATAGACATGTAGTGACACAAGAGAACTATATCATTAGGCTATATACATGTTGATCAGACTTCAGGCTTTCATTTAAAAAGTAATTAAGTTTCTATGATGGACAGTTTAAAATGTAAAGCTTTCAAAATGTAATTTCAAGCATTATAAAATATCATAAAATATTATTTTTTGGAAATTGTTGGAAGATGCTAGTGGTTGTTCTGTCTAAAACTAAACATATTCTTTCCAGTTTGTTTGTAACGTTTGGTCAAAAGGCACACTCAGCCAAAATAGTTCATTTCGAAGTGCATCTGGGTGGAGAGGCAACAGGGAGATGAACTCAAACAATAGTAAAAGGGTGGGATATTCAAAGCAGTTGCGCATTGCGCAACTGAGATACACCTGCGCAAGTGCGGAAGTGCACCAAAGAGCGATATTCAGCGGGAGCAAATGCGCGGCTCAAATCACAGTGCGCAGTGCACAACCCTAATGAATGCATGCGCAAGTGCAGAGGGCATAGCCATGAATAAGCGTCGCAGTGCGATATTCAACAGCAAGCCAATGGCACAAGCACGGAGCAACAGGGACATGCGTGGAGCAAACTTGAGCCCACAAAAAGAGGGAGCAAGCAAGGGATGGAGGCTTGTGCCACAGGGGAGCAGGAGAGAGAGCGAGAGACATTGGCCAGGCAGGACAGCAGGAGGGGTGCAAGACAGAGGCAGGAAGTGCCACAGAGTGTGGGATAGGGCTTGTGACCCTGAAGGTGCCTGCGTATGTGAGCGTGTGTGTGTCTGTGTGTGTGCGTGTGTGAGACAGCAGTGGGGGCAGCAACTGCAGTGTGAGCCTGCAAGCCCAGTCATAGGAGTGGCAGTGAAAGCACCCAGATGGGTGGAAGGTGGAGGCCACAGCCAATAGGCCGCCAGCATGGACCCCCAACACAGGTGCACGCCCAGCACAGAGGCACACGCAGCAGCACACAGCCGGGGGTGCCAGCTGCCCGGGGGGGGCAGGACATCCCAGGCCATGGCCAGTGCCATCTTCCAGATGGAGGCAGTAATGAGGGGTGTGAGGAGGCAGAGCAGTGCAGCTGTGGAAGGGCCCATCAGCAGTATGCCCAGAACAGGTGGTACCGTGCCCGCACCACCTATGAACAGTACAGTGACACCGAGATTGTGGGCCAGTACCACCTGAACCGGGCAATTCTAAGGCAGCTCTGTGAGCTGTGCAGTGATGACATGCAGGCACCCACAAGACAGAGCCATGCCCTGTCAGTGGAGACCAAGGTCAAGGCTGTCATGTGCCTGCTTGCCATGGGTACCTTCCAGAGACCAACAGGGGACACCACAGTTGGCCACGTCACGGCTCCTCACACAGTTCCTCAATGCACTGCTGCCACATGCTGCGGAATACATCAAATTCCCCAGCACACAGGCAGAGTGTACAGTGAACATGCAGGAATTCCACAGGGTGGCAAGTATGCCTGGCATGCTAGGGGCCATCGACTGCACCCATGTAGGCATCCGCACACCACCAGGGCCAGAGGGGGTAGCCTACATCAACAGGAAGGGCTACCCCAGTGTCAACTGCCAGGTGGTGTGCGATGCCAGGGGGCACATAATCAATGGAGCACATAATGCCATGATCTGGCACCAGTCAGCACTGTGCCACAGGTTCAAGAGTGGGGACATCCTCACTGGCCACCTAGTAGGTGAGTATGCAGCTGGAATGGGCAGCCTGGCACAACAGGGCAGGGTGTGGGGAGATGCTAAACCTGGGGCATCAGAGGGTGTGGCAGGGAAGGCAGGGGGGCAACCACACAGACCACCATGCTAGCCACACATGTCAACACACAGGTGACAGCGGATACCCACTCTGGCCCTGGCTGCTCACCCCATACCGGCGCCCATTGACCCCAGTGCAAGAGCGATACAATGAGGCACATGCCAGCACATGGAACATCATCGAGCGTGTGTTTGGGCTGCTGAAGGCACAGTTCCATTGCCTGTCCAGGTCTGGCGGTGCCCTACAGTACAGCCCCTCTAAGGCCTGCGGCCTATTCCTGGCCTGCTGTATGCTACACTACATGGCCACCAACTGTGGGATAGCTGTCAAGGTCGAAGAGGGGAACAGCAGTGGGGATGACTTGGCCGCCGGTCCAGGTGGTGGTGGGCAGCCCCCCCCCGGGTGATGGGAACCCCAGCTGAACAGGATGGACCAGCAGCACTGGGACACAATTGCAGAGGAGCACTACGGTGCACCCAGTTAGGAGTACATGACCACACGCAAGTCCAGGGGACCATGGCACAGTACACAGGCATGGAAGGCCGGGCCCCATGACAGACACGGCCAGAGGGTAGCGTGGATGGGAATGGAACTGGACTCCATGGAAGCACCCTGTACAGCACTGTAGACCCCCCCCCGCACACATCCACAGACACCTGCACACACATGCACATGGGCACCTACATGAGCACACCCAGAGGCTGCCAACAGACACATGTCAGATGCTGCACACCAGTGCACAGTAGCGGCTGGTGTTGTGTTGGCATCATCGTGTACATGCCACAGTTGCCAGTGGCCGGGTGGGTGTACACAAGGTGGGTGTGTGGTGTGGTCCATGGATGACATGTCCCTGGAATGCACATGCACACACCACACCAATGTGCACACAGGGAAGTGGCAGACAGCGGATGGGGAGGGATGCGGATCAGGACTGCTGCGCGGTCGCACGGCCGCCATGGACACATGGACAGCCCCACTGGGACCGCCCAGCAGACCCAGGCTGTGTGATGGCCACAGGGGGTGTCTCAGACATTCCCCCAAGTGTGTCACTGCAGGAACATGACCTGTCCCTCACAGGGGTCTGCAGGCTACCGAACAGGCCCGCTCAAGGTGTGCCCGGAATGCCCAGAGCGGATCCTGGTGTCGACACTGAGGGATCGCACTACACCATGACTGAGGGGTGGAGAAGGCATTCCTCGGAGTCCATGGTGGACGGCCATGCACCAGAGTGGCCAGTGGTGCTAGGCCAGCCATGACCACAGCGGTAAGCTGATCTAGGGCTGTGGTCATGTCCTCCCACATGCGTGTGGTCTCGGCCAGGAGCTGCTCATAGTCCCGGTCATGCCTCCCTGCGGACTGGCGCAGCTCTGTGCAGAGTGCATGAACCCCTGCCATGACCAGCACCTGTTGCTCCATGGAGGCCCGTAGCAGATGGGTGTGCTTGGTCAAGGGGTCGGCGCCCTGGGGTGCATGGGCATTGCGCCGACCCACAGGTGTTGCATGACCCCACAGCACAGCCCCCTCACTGGTGGGGGCTGCACAGTGGGGCCCCCTTGGGGCTGATCAGTCTGTGGTGCGACGGCAGTGGCCACTGCACCCAGCCCCCCCCTCGACCCCATCCTGCTGCCGCTGCTGCCCCTCCAGCCGCTGTGCGTGGAATGGCACCGGGGCAGCTGCACCACCCCCATCACCCCCTTTGGATTGCACCACACCGTCGGTGCCAACAGCCTTGCTGGGCGTGGTGGCCGATGAGTGGACAACTGCCACCAGGGCACCATCTGCGCTGCCATGGTGGGTGTGTGGTATGGGTGCCTCCCCCTGACTGGCAACACCACTATCCAAGATAACAGTCACGGTATCGTCATCGGTCCCGGACCCTGCCCCGATCTGTATCTCTGCATACTGGATGCCATGGCTGGCGTCCTGCTGAAACACAGCCAGGGCCTCATCTGCAACCATGCCACAGGCATCCGGTCGGACTCTGGTGTAGGGCTGCCTGCGGTCCGGACCCCGGACACCAGTGGAGGTGGATGGACGGTCCTCCAGGTCCAGGACCGCCCCCCTGGTGGTCACCACCACCCCCCCGCCACTGCAGGCATGCACTCTGGAGCTGAAAAGGAACACAGTTGCATTAGTGCCACTGGCACACACCCCTACACCCCACCCCCTTCCCCAGGTGCTGTTGTACCCACCATGCAGCGATGGGCTGCCTCCCCATCTGGAATCCTCCGCCGGGCACACCCTCGACGGCACTGCACTGCATGGACGCCACCACCAACTCCTCCTGAGGCATCAGCTATGGCAAATCAGGCTGTCCACCGCCCGTGGCAGCACATGCAGCCTGGATGGCGGCCACCTTCTCCTTGATCCTCCTCCGGTCCATGCCTACCTTCTTTTTGCACTCCTGTGCTGTCCTCTGATGGATGCCCTGCTGGTTCACAGCCCTGGCCACACTCTCCCATGCTGTCGCCTGGGCCTGTGGGGTGCCTGTTGAGCCACTCAGCAGTGGCTCCTAGTCCAGGTAGGCATCTAATAGGGCATCGCTCTCTGCCCTCCTGAAGTTGGGCCTGCACCTCTGTGCAGGCTCACGCTCCTCAACCTCCTCGTGATCTGTCATGCTTATTCCTGTGGGTAAGAACATGTGGTCAGTGATGGCTGCAACACACAATGCCCTCCCAATCCATTGTCCTGACAGGCCCACAGCCTGGTGGATTACCTCTGAAAGATGCAATACTGGTCTGGTGCCTGTGCGGTCCCGTGGCGCATTTATAGCGCATCATATGCAAATGAGAGGATGCGCAACTGTAATGGGATGCAAATGCCTCCGATGTACCGCGGATATGCTGATCAGTCCATCTGCATATTCCAGCTGAATATCGTGAAGTTGTGCATGGCGCATTGGTGATGCACATGCACAAGCCATGGCGCAACTGTATGATATGCACATTAGGCCTGGCAGTGTGCATGCGCACACTGAAGTCGCATACGCCGATGGTGCATCCTACACACAGTGCGCCATATGCAGTACAGCGCTCTGCTGCTATTGGGCATGTGGCGCTCATGTGCTGTATGTCCTATGGCACCCATGCGCGATTGGCACATGGACTGTGGGGCACACATGCCCCTACTGTGCACCATGCATGGTGTGCCCTATTGCGCTGTCGCGCATGGTGCACGTGTCTACCTATGACCCCATGAGTGTCCTTTGACCCTCCGGGTGCCTGAGGCATGTGCCAGTGCTGCCCCAGCTGTATCACGCATCACCGGGGAATGCGCAATTGGGGATGGCAGCGCATCACCAAGCGAGTCGCGCACCCACAGCACATGTGGCTCGTGCTCTACTGGGCACCATTTTGGATTTGCAATTGCAGAACCGGGCATGCTGCACCGGAGCACTGTGAGGGCACCAAACTGGAGCCAGGTAGAACTGGTAAACCTAGTGGCCCTGGTGGAGCCACATGTGGGTTCCCTCATGGCCAGGTGCCCCTGGATTGGCCTCAGACAGAGGTGTGGCAGGAGGTGACTGAGGGGTTGTAGGAGGCAACTGGGGCACAGCACAGTGGAAAGCAGTGCCGCCACCAATACGGAGACCTGCGGAGGAGGGACCCTGACAGGCTAAGGTCACTGTGAGCACACATCTGGAGGGGCGCCGTGCCATGTCCAGGTGAGTGCACTACGTCCATGGCTGTGCCATTCCAGTGTTCTGTGGGGGCCAGCAGGGTGTCATACCATGCTGCAGGGGGCTGTGGCTGCACACTCTGCTGGCCATGGCAGTGCACCATGGGTGTGCTGTGCCACCGCACCGCCACTGCGCAGGGCCCGGGGGTATGCTGTGCTGGAGGGGGGTGGGGCACGTGGGGTGTTGCCAGGTACTGATGTGTCCTTCTCAATGTCTCCCTACTAGGCCCTGAGGATAGGTGACATGCCCAGATGGCAGGTGCTGCAGGTGGACAAGGGAAAGCCAACACTGGGACACAGGCACAGGTTGCAGGCCGTATGGGCGGTGTCACCGGACAGGCACCGGTTGTGCCTCAGCAAGCAGGTAGGCACTCTATCAGGGTTTGTTGTTGTGCAGGGATGGGGTGGGCCACAGCCCCCTGTGCACATGGCCATTACAGCTGTGCACCACCAGTGGGGTCCATTGCACCATGCTGTGGCTATCGCACGTGTGTGTGGCTGCTGCAGGTGGGCTGTGGGTGCACCCGGGTTCTAGCTGTGCCACTGCCATCCCACCACTTAGCCCTGTTGCCTGGTCGCCATGGTTGTGGTGTGCTGCACGTGGGTGGTGTTGGTGTGCAGTGCTGTGCGTGGCTGTGGATGGTCAGGATGGCGGCTCGTGTGGGCACACACGATGTGGGAGGCTGTGTGCCATCTAGGGGGTGCATGTCACCGCTGTCCACTGTGCACAGTGGGTGGGCTACAGTCATATGGACATGCACTCATACCATGTCCCCTCCTTTGTCCTAGGTGTCCAATGGGATGATATGAACACCAGGCTCCTTCGGAGGATACTGTGGGTCACCACAGCCATGCTACAGGTGGTACAACTAATTCAGCAGGCCTTGTGCAGGCCACAGAGGAGACGGCACACCAGGTGCTGGTAGGGCATGGACATCCATGGGGCCTGTTGGCCTGCAACCCCTTCCCTTCCCTGACCCCCCTTCCTTTCCCCTCCCTTGTACCCTTACCTAGCCATGTCTTCTGCCCCCTACCTCCCTTCCCCGGCCTACTGTTTTGTTTATAGCCTCCTCATTCACTGCTCCCTGTTCCTGTTGTTCTGTACATAGTTTTTGTTGCTTTGTTTTAACACACATTTCTATTGTTAGCCATCTGTGTCTGTGTCTGCTTTGCATCTGGCTTGTGGAGCCATGCTGCAGTGTTGTGCATGGTGGCCGAGTGGTACATCTGGGGTTGACTGGGGTATGTGCCTGGTGGTCTGTGCCCAGTTGCTGGTGGGTGTGCCCTGGGGTGTACATGTGCACTCTGTTTGTGTTGTGTGGCATGTGTGTTGTGTGCTGTTGGCATGTGTGTGTTACCAGCTATTGTCCAGGTGGTGTGTTCCATGCCTTCCTGTGGGTGTTGCCCATGGCTTATTGCCACTGGACATTGGTGCCACACTGCCTCCGTGCACCACTGTGGTGCACATGGTCGGGGCCTGCAACCGTGCGCCTGCCATGCCTCCCTCCTGGCATCCTCTGCACCCTGGTGGTGGTCTGTCCTGCTCTGGTGGCATGGTCCCTGCTATGTCTGTTGTCCTGTGTCCTGGGCCATGTGCCTCTGACTCTTGCGCAGCCATGGTTTCGCTATGGCGCTTGCTGGCTTGCTCCATGGCGCAGCCCTGGTTGTGCTATGGTGCATCCCTGCGATATTCAGCTGTGTTGCGCTGGTGCATGCCATCATGCGCAACCTTTGAATACCATGTTCGGTGCACACCAGTGCAGTGTACTTGCACTGTGCAGCTACTGCACCTGCCTCTGGCGCATTTCTGAATATCCCACCCAAAGAGTACAGTACATTAATCAGTCACAATGAACAAAAATGTGCGCTGTGTGATTCACGGTCCATTGAAAATGTGAACCCTTGTGCACTCAAATCATCTGTCATCATTCTTGTTTATGTTTTAATAAACTCAGTTTTCCAGACAAAAAGGGCATCAAGGTGTGTTACCGTAGAGTAATAGATATTCAATGCAATACCAAAAGTAACAACCGCAGTGCACATCTGTAATCAGGAACAGTGCAATTGCAGAGTTCATTTGTTTAATTTGTGGATTTACACACTTTATTCAGCCAGGATGGCTCAGCAGAGATATGACACTTCACTAAGAAGATTGTTAGAGATCATGACACCCCTTGGATTACACCTCACCTGCTTTGCCTTATGAAACACTGCGATGAGCTGTGGAAAAAGGCCCTCGACTCTGGAAATCCCCAGGACAGGCAACACTTCCGTGCAGCTTGAAATAACTGCACTTGGGCCATCAGGAAAGCTAAATCCAATTATTTTAAAACTGCCCTGACTACAACATGGGGAAATGGGTGCAAATTCTGTGACAATCTGAAATCCCTCGATGGCAACTCTACCCCCCCCCCACCGACATACTTAACATAAACAGGGCTATTACCACTAACCCTCAACTGATAGCCGAAGCACTAAATTCCACTTTCTCAGACCTCAGCACTACCCCCACAAACTTTTCAGCCCAAATCTCCTAGCGCCCCAACCCCCCTGGCATCCCCTCCCTTCTGTTTCCTCACTCTCACTATGTGGGAATCCAAACCCTATCTTCTCAGAGCCCTCAGGAAAACATGCCTTAGTAGTGTCACTCTTGACCTCCGGATCCTGCGGCTGACATTGGTCGAAGTCATCTCCCCCCTAACTTCTCTCATCAACCTCTCCCTCTGCCTGGGTAAGTTCCCCACTATATGGAAGATGGCTCACATTACCCCCATACACAAAGCTGGCAACAGCCTTACCCCTAGCAACTACTGCCCGATATCCATCCTTCTCCAGCTTTCAAAGGCTCTTCAGCGCATTATGGCAGACCAGCTTACTGTATATATCTCTCTCAATATGACCTACTGACCCCTGAACAGCACGGCTTCAGAAAGGGTCACAGTACAACCACTGCCCTCCTTGAATTCACTAACTTTATGTACACTGCCCTTGAAAATGACAGACTGGCTGGTGCGGTGTTCCTTGTCCTATCCAAGGCATTTGACACCATGAACGACAGACTCCTTTTCTCCACTCTCTCACAACTTGGCTTGTCCAATGACTCCAAAGCCTGGTTTGCTGACTATCTGTCAAACCGCACCCAGAGGGTAAAGATCCACTCACAACCATCTCATAACCTCTCCCAGTTCTTTCTGGAGTACCCCAAGGCTCCATAGTAGGTCCCCTCCTCTTCAGTCTCTAACGCAGCTCTCTCTCCCCAAAGCCTGCTCCAGTAACATCCTATTATACGTGGATGACGGCATCCTCTTTGCATCCTACTCCAACCCATCCCAGCTACAACTCTCCCTCCAAGCCACCTTTACTGAGACTGAATCTCGGTTCAAGGAACATAAACTTGTGCTAAACCAGAAAAAGTATAAAGTAATGCTGTTTGCTCACCACCAAAACAAACTCAAACACTCCCCTCTACGCATAAACACTTCCAGCTCACTGTCCCTTGAGAAAGTTCTTTCTTTCAAATATCTGGGCATCACTCTTGACCCAGCCCTCACATTCCATGACCACATACACTACCTCTGTTCCAATCTCAACTCTCGTATTGGCCTCCTATATCGACATCAACACTGCCTCCCCCCTGAAGCCCTCCAACTTGCCATCTCCTCCTCTGTCCTCTCAATACTGGACTAGGCATTGTCATATATGGGGCTGCTGATAACACTGCCCTCCAAAGAGTTAAAACATCTCTGAACAAAGCCTGCCACCTTTCTCTGGGTTGCCCTAGTACCACCCACAGCTGCTCCCTCTATGACCAAACCAACTGGCTGGACTTCAATGGCAGTCTACAATACCACACATGCCTTCTGGTCAACAAAATCTCCTCTGGTCTCACTGCTCCCAGTCTCTCCTGGTATCTGCCCCACCTACTAGGTTCACCAGGAGCTACCTCAAACCAACCTACCTGTTACCAAGACTAAAAACCTCAATTGGCCAAAGCTTCTTTGCCTACCGCGCCCTCGTCTTGGCTCAACTCCCTCCCCTCTCTCATTACTGAGGAAGCTAAGCTCGGCCAGTTGAAATCACTCCTCCATTCCCACCTCCTCTCCACATGCTCTTATAGCTGCCCCTAACTCCTTTGCAATCTGAAAAGTGACTTGTCCTGCTCTCCTGTCCTATCCCTGGTCTCTGCAATGTGCCCCGTCCACCCACCGCTCCCTCCTCTCTCCCTCCCCCCCCAATGGACTCTGTCCAGCTCTCTCCTGCTCTACCCCCTTCTATCTACCCCCTCCCTCCATCTCCCCTGTCACCCTGCCATCCCAATGTCTTATCACCCTGACCCACCATATAGACCCTGGAACAGGCTCATGCCTCCTCCACCTCCAGTTATCTCTTGGTCGTGCACTGAATTGTACCTTAATATTGTACCCAATGCCTCGCTGCCTTCCATGTTTGATATCTTGTATTTTAAGAATTGCCCTAAATTGTGCAATGAGATGTACCTAAATATTGTATCCAAATGCCTTACTGCCCTCCTTGCATGTGATTGTTTGTATCCATGACTTGCACTCAATGTTACTCAAACTGTACCACGTAATATGCTAACTGTATGTCATGTCTATTTTCTTTGTAACCAGACATGGAGCCTTTGAAAAGGAGTCTCTGACTCAAAGGATTGTAAATCCGAATATCCAAATAAATAAAAAAAATGAAACTCTCCTCTCCTTTCCAGTAGGTCCTGCTTCCACCCATTTCTGATGCTTTGTAAGTTGGAGCACTGGGAGGGTAGCAGACAGCACTGGTTCTGAGAAGTACAGTACAGAGAACTACTTTCATGAACTCGGATGGACTAATTTAATTAAAAAATGTATTTCTGTTAATCTGTTAATCGGGGGCTAAGGGGGTGAGGTATTGCCAGCCTGTCAGCACAGTGGAAGGGTTACCACTTGCAATGCTGGCGACCCTGATTCGGGACAAAGCCTGGCATGCAGAAGGGCCGGCCGGGGGAGAGAGACTGAGTGTCCCAGTGGACACCTTCTCCTGTCCTGGGGAGGGTGACTGCTTGTACCACTGCATGAGCATCCCTGGTGGAAGCACAGCAGGTGCAGTTTCTCATGGTCAGAAGGAGGATGAAGGAGTCAGCTGGCTTGTGTATGTGCATGCACATTGCATGCATGCATGGGTGCATTAATGCCACCAACTCCAGGGGAAGGTCAGAAACAGTGAAAAATCCCAGCCAGGACACAGGATGACCCAATGTCTTACAGGTCCCACACCCACCAACCAGGCTGTGCTCCACCGTGGATTCTGTCAACTCTGGGACCTGGTCCCATCCCGACAACCTCAACATAGGAGGTATGCCATGGTGCAGCACAGCTGGTAAGTCCTGGCGATAGTGGGGTGACAGGGCTGGGGATGCCAGCAGATGGGGGCACTGGGTGGAGTGTAGAGAAAAACTGTAAAAAAAAAAAAATGTGATTTTCCAGTGTCCTGCAAAAAGGTTACTGTTGACTCAATACTCATAACACTAAAACATCAATTTCTTTGACCCATAGACTTCATCTGTTTCCACTGCTATTCCTGCCTTGAAGTCACACTCCTCTCCTTGTGACATCTGAATAATTTCCATGGCAACAGGTTTTGATGTCATAAGCAGAGGTTTATGAATTCACTCCAGGTATATGCAACATGAACAGATGAGGCAGGATTTTCAAAATGGTGGCTGCAGCATTTACATCCGTATTTCGGATGCATGCAGCATTCATGCAGATGTGTCCAGATGTATACATCCTATTCACATACATCTGGACACATCTGTAAAGTTTCTCACAGTTTACAGCAATTCATCTGCAACTGCGGGACTCACGTCCCTTTTTCGGACGCAACTGCAGACTGAGTCCCGAAAGTTAGACCAACTTTTTGTGGTCTAACTTTTCAGATGGAATTCTGTAGCAGCATTCAGAAAACAGATGCCCAGCCAGCCCACCCGTGCAGCGGTAGGACTACCACTTGCAATGCCAGTGACCTGGGTTCAGCAATGGACCTGGGACATTGGAGGACTGGCCAGGGGGAGGAGGCTTGAGCGTCTGAGGGACTGCTTGTCTCCTCCAGGGGTGGGGGGTTCCATGACTTGGCACATTCCTGACCTCTGGCAATAGCCAGAGGTATAACTCACCTGACTCAGTTCTGGGGGGGAGGCATGACAGACATCAGTGTGAGCCTTGGCTTAAGCGCACATCATGCCTCCAGGGGGCATACACATAAAAATATTCAACCCCAGCACAACATCGATGAGAGGGTCTGATATGGCCCTCACCCACCAGCGCCATGACTTACAGAGAGACCCCGACAAGATTGAAGGTATGTGGGGCTGTTACGTCCCCACCTGGGGGGGTAAACCTGTTGGGGATCCTCAGGGGTTGTGGTGTCTGGTGAGGTTGTCAGGTGACAGCATTAGTGTGAAAGGGGGCTTAAAAATGTAATTACAAAAAAAAAGAAAATGGATGCCCATGGCTGAGAATGTCATCCATTAAGTCTGAGAGAGAAAGATCCAGTTTTAATGAAAACCTCTTCAGTAATAAAGAACAGAAGGCCCTGAGGTTCAAAGTTTGGGGGGAAATTCCTGCAGAATTTTTTGTGGGATACCATAAAAACTCTGTAAAATCCCCAACTGAGGAGATACAGAAAGCTTGATTTAATATCTGATTACAGCAGCAACAAAGATCAGCTCAGAAAGCAGGAGTCAGGGCCGGCCCACCGGCACAGCGGTTGAATTTCCGCTTTCGACGCCAGCTCCAGGTTCGGGAACTTTCTCCAGATCACTGAGAGTTGGTCGGGGGAGAAGGATCGAGCATCCCATGACAGCTATCCTTCTCTGGGGAGAGTAGGGGACAGGTCGGCTGGCTGGCTCTAAGCGGAGGCTGGGAGTATCACAGGACGCACGGCCCAAGTTGACTAGGGGAGGAGCGGACGTCGGCGTTTGCCATGATGTCACCACGCTGCTGCCCACAGAAAAAAAAGAAAACGGGAAAACTGCTCACTGGCCACCAATATGATGGCTCTCTGTTCCTGGAGCACCCCCAGTACCTGGCCAGGGCCTCCTGTTCCTCAGCAGCATCCCCGGGCCTTAATAAAAGTGTGTACTGGGGCCTTCCCTCTCTCCCCCGTGCCCTTCCCCCTCGGAGGAGGAGGGGGACCAGCCCAGTGATAGGGATATACCAGGATATCCCGGGATCAGGCGATCTGAGGACCTGAGGAGGGCTGGCTAAGGTCAGTGGGGTTGGGGGAAACTTATGGAGCATGAAGGAGTGGGGGCCAGTGAAGCATGGGAGTCGGTATAAACACATAATGCAAAAAAAAAGGAAAGCAGGAGTCGAAATTGGCACTGCCCAGTAGCCAAATGCTAGTAGATATTGTATTGGGCTAGTAAATGTTTCCTTTAACTAGCCCTGCTTGCTTGAAGAAGGTACAATAGCATTTCAATAAACCCGTCTTTTGTACCAAGGCAAGGTCTCTGTAGTCTGCAGATTTTCTCAGCCACTAGACCTGTTGCTTAGAGGCTGGAAAACTCAGTTTCAACCTCTGCAAAGCTATTCTTTCATGCCAAGGTGAGAGCAGGAGGCTATTAGAAGGGGGAAGAGGGAATATTATTCCACAGGTTAGGAATCCTGTTGCAGAAAAATTGGCTTAGGGTCCTCATCCTCTAATTACTTGGCCTGACCAATTTATCATAATACGGTGGAACACCTTCAGTAATGCAGGAGCTTTCTGTACTGCAGTAGCCATTTCGCTCGCTGTTAGAGAGGCAAACAGCCTGCAAATGAGATTTTTGAACCAAGATTGGCCTTCAGTTTTCAGAGAGTAATTCGTAGAGGCAGTCGGCACAAAACAGTCCCTGCCTGAGCATGTTTTGCTGGTGCTTTGTACTCGACAGCAAAAGAATAGGCTGATCACATGGCCATTTTAGTATTCCATCCTAGCAGCTGCTGTTTCCCTTTCTTTATGGTCTGTCACGTTTTATCCAAAGCCTTGTGGTCTGTAAGCAACACAGTTTTGCACCTACACAGTTACTGGTGGAATTTCTGTGACCCTCCACCCCTCCAAATAATAGCCACATTAAAAATGAATGCATGGTATCTCTTAGCCTGGGAAAGGCACCAAGACACAAATGCCAGCATCTTTAAACTGTGGATAAGAATTGGAAGCTCAAAAATTCACCTAAATATGAATGTGCAATTTTAGGAATGAAGCGTATCAGTCCACTGAATTATTTTCCCCAACCGGATCTGTGGGAGTGGACCATCACCCCCATTTTCTGTAAAGCACCCATCAAGTCCTGTTCTAGTTCACAGGTAGTCCTGGTCTCGTCTGATACCACCTGCTCTGGGGGTCTATTCTGTTCCACTCATTCACTGAAGTCATTCTTCCTGTTTAACTTGAACTTCCGCCTTTAAGTGACAATGTGTTCCCCCTCGTTCCTTCAGCTTTGGACAGTGTGACAAGTTGCGTTTGATCTGCTGGTGTTATCTCTTTTCAGGCATTTGAATAATGTGATCATGTATGCCCTGAGTTTTCTCTTTTCACCTAGGGATAGGAGAACTGGTTTGGATAAGTTCAGAACCTGCCAGAAACCTTGTCCTTTTTTGCAAATGAATCTTATCAGAACCTGATGCTCTCCCTCTCTGGAGAGGCAGGGATGCCATCCTTGTGGCTACTCTGCCACCTGGGTAACCACAGGTGGCAGAGTAGTTGAGAGTTGAGGATGTCGAGTGGGAAGAGAAGACATCAACCGGGGACCCATCCTGTGCATGCGCTGTGTGTACACGTGTGCTGTCCCCCCCTTGCATGCCGACATCTTCAAGGGGTGGGACAGTGATGGAAAAAGCTGACCCTGGTGTTGGCTTCTGAGGGGGACTCCAGTATATCCAGACCAATTCCCACCACCTCCTCTGTTGCCCAATGACTTGCACACTCAGGGTATATTTCCCTACCCCTTGCCCTGCCCAAGGAGTAAACTGTGGTTCAATGGGAGCAGACAGTAAGAAAGGAGGTGGGGACTGGGTGAAGGTAATAGGGGATTTTGGTGGAGCCAGCATAACATGGGCATAAAATATTAATAAATAGGAAAATTTAAAAAAAAAAGATTGGTTTTGGAACCGACTATACTCCCCCTTCAGGTCTCTGTCCTAAAGAAAAGCTGTGGGTGATGATAAGATTCAAAAAGAAGGTTTGGGTGGGAGTGGGGCGAGGTGAGGAGACAGACCCAGAGAGGCAAGTCTGCATTAAGTGGTCACGATCAGTGGTGCTACAGAAGGGGCACTAATGACACGGACTTTATTTACGCAATCATTTTCCTTCACCACAAAATGTTTTTGAGGGAAATTAAGTTCAAATCCATTTTTTGTACTTTAAATCAATAAAAAAGATAACAAAACTGAAAGTTTTGATAAGGCTTGCATATCTATCAGAACCTCTCATAGCTTATCAGAACCTTTGAAAGGGCCTTTCACAACCTCAGAGTCTTTTGTGGTTCTCCGATCCCTATTTCTGATGAGAAGAACCCAATTTTGCCAATCAGTCCTCATAACATGTGTTCTCCAAGCCCTTGACCACCTTGGGCATGCTTTTCTGACCTTTTCCAGTCATGTCATTATCCTGAAACACAGTTTGCGCTAGCAACATCATAGAGCCAGGAAACTAAATGCTGCCCTTGTAAGTAAACCGTGCACTGCTCTTCGTGTACATAACAAAAGTTAACTTTGAAAAAATATAGAAATGCATCTGAATATGCTCAAAAACATCTGTATACACATTTTTTGACAGATAAAATGGCCATAGGCAAGTTGCCACATTTACTAAAGTAACTTTCTTTGCTCTCAGAGGCCTCTCACTTACATTGAAAGACAGCAAAATATTTTCTTCTTAGTAATTTTTATTTAAAAACCCTAGGACCACAGGACCGGGATAATGAACAGGCATTTGAGTCTGTTTTGTTTCTTTATTTTTGCTTTTTGACTTTAGGACAATTCAGCAAACTGCAGCTTCAAAGGTATGGTAATTTAAATAAAGGGGAGGGTCTTTATACAGCTCTAAAGGAAAGCTCGGTGGTCAGGAATACCTTTGGACAGCTACAGGGCAGATCTATATGTCAATCAAAAGAGCTTTTCATGTTCTTTAAAACTTTGAGGGCCACTTTTCATAACAGTTAAATGGAAACATAGACAATGATGGCAGAAAAAGACTAAAGGTCCGTGTAGTCTACCTGAGTTGCTTATCTGCCCTGGGACCTACTGTCCGTAAGGCCTGATTTCTAAAGTAGACATGAAGCACAGCCATCACTTTTCTGCTATTTATTCTTACCTTGTCCTGCTGCTTCACTGGACAGTAGTTCGTACTGTGTTAGTTTTAGTAAATCCACATTTTTTAGTCTTTTGATAAAGCAGCTGATCCAAAACGCATCAGGATGTGTTTTTTTACCCTGATACCTGAATAAAATGTTGGCACTGTTTGGATCACACTTCTGACAGCTGCATCTTTATGTGTAAAGCAACAAATGCCAAACTTGGAATCGCCTGTAAGACTTGTCAACTGCTAACACCATCCACCAAATTGGCAATTGCCAAGGGCATTCTGCTTCCAGCGCTGACATATGGTGTCTCCACTTTTGCTAATGCCCATAAGACTGCTCTCCATAAATGGGATGTCGCGTATAACAACATATGTCGGCATGCCTCCTCTTCCCATCGCCTCAAGCACCACTGCGCACTGTATAGCGACCTAGGCTGGCTCTCCCCAGCTGCCTACCGACTATACTCCCTAGGGACCCTCACAGACTCTGTAATCTGTAACCAAACCCCTTCCTCCCTTGCAGCTCTACTTGTACCACAGACACCTGCCCACGGACTACGCTCGGCAAACAAATTTCTATTCACCATACCCAGGTGTCTTACTTCAAAAAGCTCTGGAGCATTTCACTGCACCACCCCAGCCACCTGGAACTCCCTCCCTCTTGCCCTGAGGCAGGCTAACTCCCACCCAATCTTCAAAAAAGAACTATATCGCCACCTATCCCGGGACCCCTGCACATGCTTTGATCCCACTTAATGCCTCACAGCTAACCACCCTATTTCGCCCAAGGCACTGCTGCACTTCTAAACAAGCTTTGCTATAAAATGTCTTTATAGCTGCCACTTAGCCCAGTTTCAGTTATTTGCATGTACTAATGTCACTTTTGTCATCTCTGCATAGCTACATGTATTATCTTGAGTACTGTCTGACTTGATCTGTATTCTAACCTACCTGTACTATATACTATGTACCTGTACTATATACGATGTATTGTATAATCTCATCTCATTTTATGTATGTATTCTCCCAGGTCGGGCCTGAAAATAGTCAACTTTGGCTAGTGCACCTAACCCGGTAAACAAAAACTAATTAAATAAATAAGGTGACGAGTGCTGGATTTTGTGGCTATACCATGTTTTTTTAGCTTTGTGGTTGGGATTTGTTTTTTTTTCATTTTCCCGTGAAAATGTCTGATTGCCATTTCCTAGACTCTCGCTAACTGTGGCTATGATGAGGCTCTACATCACTGTCACAAATTCATGAAAATCCATCTACACCATTGCCACTGGTTTGTCACAACCTCACACACAAAAGCCACCAGACGCCGGCACGGCTAGCTGTTGTGCAATGCTGCACCACATGGTTGACTACTGGGGTATATCTATGTGTTTCTCACTCAATGACTATCCACTGATCACCCAATACAAGTACCACCCCTTTAGTCACTACCTGGAACCACTCACCTGCTCAATATCAGACTATATCGGCTACTTTTATACTTGCTAATTGTGCTCTTTCGTAGCTTACACCAGATTGTGCAATGTAGAAACATAGACCATGATGGCAGAAAAATACCAGAGGTAGATCCTGTCTGCTTATATTCCCTATAATCCATGGAACCTCTCCTGGAACCTACTGTATTGTTTCTCTAGGGTACTAACCCTTCGCGTCCTATCCTCTATCTCCTCCCTGGTCTTGTCACCCCAGTCAACCTCTAATACCTTCATTCTATCCCATTTATTTATTTATTTATTTATTTAGATTTTGATAACTGGGTAAACCCACTGAGACCAGAGGTCCCTTTTTCAGGGGCGACCCAAAATTGTGCCATGTCTGCTTGAATCCCCTGACTGTGTTTGCACCCACCACCTCAGTCGTCAGACTGTTCCAATGTTCTACCACCCTTTCCATAAAGAAGTACTTCCTCACGTCCCTCCTGAACCTCCCTCCTCTTAATTTCCACTCATGATCATGTGACTTCGAGTTGGTATTCAGCGTAAATAATTCCCCACAGTTTACTTTGTTAATTCCATTAAGGAACTTGAAGGTCTCTATCTTATCTCCCCTCTCCCTTCTAGTTTCCAGTGAGTACATATTTAGTGCCTTGAGGCGTTCCTCATAGGATCTGCCCTGCTGTTCCCTGAATCATTTTTGCTATTCTGTGCTGCACTGTTCCCAACCTATCCCTGTCCTTTCTGAGGTGAGGACTCCAGAACTGGATGCAGTTCTCCAGGTGAGGCCTCACCAGGGATCTGTATAGGGGAAATATTATCTCTTTTCTTCTGCTGTCAGTACCCCATCCTGATACATCCCAGCATCCTGTTAGCCTTGCTATAGGCCTTGTTGCACTGGCCTCAATTGTTTAAGGGCAGGACATCTTTGGCACCCAAGGGGAGCAACGCTAACAGAAGGGTCCTTGTGGTCAGGGACTCAATGATCAAGGGGATAGATAGGGAGATAGGAGGGGTTGGACAGGTGGGGGTTGGTCTGATGCCCACCTGGAGTGTCAGCCTATCAGGATTTAGACAGAATGGGGAGGATAGTGGAGAAGGATGGGGAAACTAGGGGTTCTGGTACACCTGGGTACCAATGATCTGGCCAACCAGTCAGCAGAGACAGTGAAGTGGAACTTCCAGAGACTGGGGCACAGATTGGCAACACACTCAACCTCCCTGGCTTTTTCCAAGGTCCTCCCTGTGGGGGGCAGGAAGGGGAGGCAGAACAGAATTAGGAGTAATGAAATAGAGGAGTTCAACAGTTGGCTTAAGGGGTGGTGTCAGGACATAGGATACCACTTTGTCAGGGATTCGGGGGATTTCTGGGATGGGAGACTCTTCAAGGGTGATGGATTTCACCTGACAAGAGAAGTGGGCTAGCACACTAGGGCAGAAGTTTGATGTCTACATCAGACATTTAAACTGACTGCAGGGGAGTCCGAGTCTAGGGGATCCATGGTGGATGGTGAGGAGAAGGGGATCCTAGATAGAACTCCCCCACATCCAGGGGACAGTAACTGCAAAGAGGGTACAGGGAACACAGTAGGGTTTACAGGACCAAGCGGAGAAATACCAGTAAGGAGGAAAGTAAAAGGTATAAGCACAAACAGGGAGGGAAGAAAATGCAAAAAGCAAAAGGACAGTAGCAGAGTTAGAGCTTGGGTCAAATGGAGGCGGGTATGCCTTAACACCTGGAGCCTAGGCAACAAACTTGGCGAGCTCCAGGTGCTGATGGCAGACACTGAAGTGGACCTGGTGGCACTCACGGAAACATGGGTCACAGATAAAAATGACTGGCAGATGATGGCCCCTGGGTATTCACTGTTCAGGAGGGATAGAAGAACTGGTAAGGGGGAAGAGTTTCTCTTTTTGTCAAAGAGGAAATTGAAGTGGCAGAAGATGTAAGTATTAGGGGTGGCAGTAGGGAGGTTGAGTCATTATGGGTGCAACTCGCAGTAGCCTCAGGCAGGAAAGTGCCCTTGGGGTGATCTATAGGCCTCCAGGCCAAGGGGAGAACACGGACAGAGAACTCAAGGAGGAACCTAAAAGAGGGGCAGTAAAGGGGGAAGTAGTGATGGTGGCGGTTAACCTAAGCCTGCCTGATGTCGACTGGGAGGTCACAGTGGCCAAGTGTGATAGGAAGCAAACATTACAGAATACCTTCTAAGGCTGTCTACTGGTACATAATGCAATCCTTGATGTGGTGCTGACCAACTCAGAGATGGCGGTTGCTGTGGGAGTAGGGGAGCCGCTAGGGAACAGTGACCACAGCTCCATGGGGTTTGAATTGGCCCTCGGGGTAAGCAACCCACAATCAAGAACCAAAGTCCTTGACTTTAGAAGGGTGGACTTTGATAGTTTGAGGGAACTGGTCAGGTATAAGATAGTAGGGGTGGAAGACATAAGGGGGTTAGAGGAGAGATGGGGGCAATAAAAGGAGCAATCTTCGTGGCATCAAAGGCAAGCATAAGAACAGTGTCTAAAAAAAAACAGGTTTAAGAGACCACCGTGGTTCCCAGCTAGGGTCAGGGAAGTGATTAGAGCCAGAGAGAAGGCCTTCTGTAAATACAAGGAAAAGCAGGAGGAGGCAGAAAGGGAGGATTATCTACAGAAAAACAGAGAGCCAAAGTGGATCATCAAGTAGGTGAAAGCAGACGAAGCTGCATACCATAGAGGGGATCAAAAATAGAGAATAATAGTTCTTTAGATGTATCAGTTAAAAAAGGAAAAAGGATGGGCATCGCATGGCTAATTGAGGGGGTAGGGTAATAGAGGAGGGTGAGCAAAAGACTGCTGTTCTGAATGACTACTTTTGCTCAGTATTCACTAAGGAAGTCTATGGGTCCATGCCAGAAAGTGGAATCAAAGTAGCCGCTAAGGGAGCACCAGAAATGCGGCAGCCAATACTTACTAGTGAGAAGATCCTGAAAGGGCTGGCAGCCCTTAAGATTGATAAGGCCCCAGGACCAGATGGGTTGCATCCGAGGATACTCAGGGAATTAGCAACAGAACTGGCTGAACCACTGGCTGGGCTGTACAACAGCTCACTTAGGTCCGGGGAGATTCCAAAAGATTGCAGAATGGCAGACATTGTACCTCTTCATAATGGAGGGGGAGATTGGGAGCAACCAGGGAACTACAGGCCTGTCAGTCTGACCTCTATCATGGGGAAGCTGATGGAATCACTAATCAAAGAGAACCTCGTGGACTACCGAGACAGCAACGGCTCCAGGATAGTGAACAACATAGTTTTGTAGCTGGAAGGTCCTGTCAGACTAATCAGATTTTTTCTTTGACTGGGTGACCAAGGAAGTAGACAAGGGCCACATTGTGGATCTGCTAGACTGTGACTTCTGCAAGACTTTTGATTCGGTACCACACAAAAGGTTGTTCAAAAAGATGGAAGACAAGGTTGCAGCTAAAGCCGTAGTGAACTGGGTGGGTAATCGGCTAGAAGGGAGACAGCAGAGGGTGGTGTTCAATGGAGTTAAATCAGAGGAAAGGGAGGTTATGAGTGGGGTTCCACAGGGATCAGTCCTGGATCCAGTCCTCCTCAACATGTTCATTAGTAACACTGGTGAGGGAATCCAGGGCAGGCTGTCTCTTTGCAGATGACACAAAACTATGTGGGAGGGTGGACAGTGGTGAGGGAACAAGGGATATGCAGAGGGACCTACAAAAACTAGAGGGGTGGTCAAAGGTCTGGCTGGCAAAATTCAGTACCATAAAGTGCAAAGTAATTCACCTAGGGAAAAGGAACCCCGAGAAGGAGTACTGGATGGGTGGGGTGAGACTTAGCACGACAGAAGAAGAATGGGATCTAGGAGTTATCATCAGTAACCATAAATATAAATGTAAATAAATATATACAGTAACTATATAACTGTATAACAATATATAATATACCTGTATATATAATTAAAATATATAACTGTATGCATATAAATGCAAATAAATATATAACTATATAACAATATATCATATATATATAATTAAAATATATAACTGTATGTATATAAATGTAAATAAATATATAACTATATAACAATATATAACATATATATAATTAAAATATATAACTGTATGTATATAAATGTAAATAAATATATAACTATATAACTGTATAACAATATATAATATACCTG
The DNA here is from genome assembly GCA_016271365.2 of Neoceratodus forsteri. NCBI lineage: Eukaryota > Metazoa > Chordata > Ceratodontiformes > Ceratodontidae > Neoceratodus > Neoceratodus forsteri. Next base: position 91,920,405 of record JADMNL010000033.1, on the reverse strand, counting down.
TATAATTAAAATATATAACTGTATGTATATAAATATAAATGTAAATAAATATATAACTATATAACAATGTATAACATATATATATATATAATTAAAATATATAACTGTATGTATATAAATATAAATGTATATAAATATAACTATATAAATATATAACTATATAACAATATACAATATATATAATTAAAATATATAACTGCATGTATATAAATATAAATGTAAATAAATATAACTATATAAATATATAACAATATATAATATAGATAATTAAAATATATAACTGTATGTATATAAATATAAATGTAAATAAATATATAAATATAATGGACTTTACCTGTACCAAAACACTGCTTAGTCACAGAGAGTATTACATTTTGGCACTGGCTGTTCCATGGCTCAAAAACTCTCTTTAAAATAAAACATTCTCACGTCCCTCCTGAACCTTCCCTCCGGCAGCTTCCACTCATGGCCCCATGTTCCCCATGTTTGTTACTCACTGTTCCTGCGGAATCCTTCCTCACAGTTTACCTTGTTAATTCCTTTCAGGAACGTGGAGGTCTCTATCATATCGCCCCTCTCCCTTCTGGCCTCCAGGGAGTACATGTTCAGGGCCTTAAGCCGATCCTCATAGGATCTGCCGTGTTGGCCACTATCGCTTTGGTTACCCTACACTACACCAGCTCCAGTCTGTCTCTGTCTTTCCTTAGCTGGGGATTCCAGAACTGGGTACAGTATTCTAGATGGGACCTCAACAGTGATCTACAGAGAGGTAGTACAGTAGTACAGTATTACCTCCTTTCTCCTGCTGTCAAAACCCTCCCAATACATCCCAACATCCTGGTTTCCTTGCCACCTTGCCTGTAACCTTAAAGAGGACAGGAAATTATTATTTTTTTTATGCTTATATTTTTGGCCTCAGTCGACGGCCAGTGGACCCCTTCCCCCATATCAGCTTGGTCCCGCTACGTGCCAGGACCCAGGCATCATGGGGTGCACGCGAGGTGTTTTTTCTGTTATGCGTTCTCCCATGATCTGCTGGGCAGAGTCGGTCGTGCAATGACTTTGGCACATGATCGAGCATGCTCCCGCCCTCAACATGCAGAGGTCTGCCGGCTCCATCCGACAAGGCCAGGCAGCATGGTCCCGGGCTGCTCTGCCCCCCCCAGCCAATGCCAGGGGTCAGTAGGCACCAGGTCCCCTCCACAGAGAAGGCGAGCAGTACCCTGGATGTTCCACTTCCTCCCCCACCCCCCCGGCCGACCTTCCGACATCCAAGGTCTGCTTCTGAACCCTGGTCTTCGGCACCGCAGACGGTAACATTTCCACTGCACCGGTGGGCCAGGAAAATGTTTCTAATTGGTAGCTGTTTATACGGTTTCCATGTACAGAAATTATAACCAATAATACTGTACCTGAATAAAAAGTGATGTGAAAAACAGTATTTTGTATTGTTTTGTTTCTATCAGCAGCATTCTGTTATAGCTCTCTTCATGGAACCAGTGATCTGGAGTTTTATCAATGTCACGGTTTGTGCACAGAACGTTAAGTATGGTTCTTATAGGACAATAGCTCATGTTTAGCATTCTGTGCACAAACCATGGCATAGTAAACACTCCCAAGTGACTGATTCCATGACAAGAACTGTGCAGAATGTTGTCTATAGAAAGAAAACAATTGGAAACAGTTTTTCACATTGGTGTTTATTAAGGTACAGTTAAAAATGGCTCCTTTGTAGGCAAGTCTTTCATTTCTCTTACTAGGAACGTTACTAACTGCTGCCGATAGCACAAATTTCCTGTCCTCTTCAATGCTAGGTACAACAGCCAAGAATGGATGGGCCTTTTGGGCCTTTTTCTGCTATCAGCATCTATGTTCCTATGTGCTCTCACAGTTAAATGTATCTGCACACCTAAATCTCATTGTTCCTCTATTGCACTGAAACTTTATGCCTTTGCTGAATGACTAAAAAATAGATAAGTTTAAAAGGGTCAGGAGTGACTGGTTCCATGGTGCTGCCACAGGGGAGCCATTTTCTGTGGATGTGATCTTGGTCCACATTAGGAATGTGTTGCCCCTTAGCCACTTGTATTTTTGATTTATTGGATTTTGGTAACTGGGCCGGCTCACGCAGACAAAATGTCCACCTGTTCCTGTATGCACTGTGAAATGTATTTCCCACATTGTTATATAATGCCGGCTCTAGATTTCAATGGAATGTAGTGTTCCGCAGGTCGCCCCTGAAAAAGGGACATGCCTGTCTCAGTTGGGCCCACCCAGTTATCAAAATTCTAATAAATAAATAAATAAAATTTTCAGGAGTGACCCAGAATTAATTACCTAATATCCATTAAGGGATACATACAGACGATAATAACAAACAGTGCCTAAGTAAATGACAAAATACAGTGCGGATAATGGATATGCATAACAGGTCAGTAGTCTGATACAGGATACAGATAAGTACTTAAGAGGCATTTGGTTCTATAGAATATGGACACTAATCACAGGGAAGTACAGCAAGTCAGATTTAAGCCATAAGCCATGAGGGGGTGTGGGTTATCAGGGAATTTACCACGGCTGGAGTGGTTTGCCCATGAGGCGCAGCCGAGTGGGTAAATCCTCACCAGCCATGGTAAATCCCCCAATAACCCACATCCTCCAAGTGGCTTACTGCAATTATACCGAGGTTCATTTTTTTTACTATAAAAAAATACAAATATTAAAGAGGTTGCTTTGTTTTTTATTTTTATTGTACTTGTTCCTGTGCTGCAGAGGATACATTGGATAGTCTCATCAACAGCCATTGATTATCAGAGGATTTACACCGGTGGTAAACTGCCAGTCTGATGATTTCATTGGCTGTTCACTTATGCCCATGGTATAATAACAGACAAATAAGCTAAAGCAGGCACAGGGACTGTTAACAAATGCAGATTATACAATGGGGTATGAAAATCCTGCAACCTCATTGGTCAAAACACATCACATGACCATTGTAAATCCTCCAGTATACCCACTGTAAGTTTTATAGCACTATTAAAACAAAAAATAAGTTGAACATTGTATAATAGCAATATACCATGACAAGGAGTGGGTACATGGGTGGATTTACCACTCTGGTGTGGAGCACAATGGCTGGACCTCGTGACCGAATCCACACCAGGCGTGTAAACCACCCATATACCTACCTCCTGTCATGTATATTGTTTAACCTTCACGGTGGATTTGAAGGAAGCAAAGGACATGCATTCTATGACCTTAGAAGGGAGACTGTTCCGTAGCCTTGATGCAGTGGTCACAAAGGAACCCTGACCAGCAGCGGAGAGTGACCTGGGCGTGGTAACAAGTTTCAATCTAGCAGAACAGAGGGCCCTTCTAAGTGGTTTGAAGTCTGTGATGTCTGCCAGGGTTTTTGGAGAGGAGTAAAGGAATTTGTATGCCATAGAAAGCACAGGGAGATGAAGCCTCTTCCGGGGCCCTGTTTAGTGCAGAGAGTGCCTTGCAGTGATGTTCCTGGCTGCAGAGCCCAGCAGCAAAATGCATTGTACAGTGCTAGGCAAACTTCATTTTGGAGAGTTCAGTTTCCTTGAGGGATGGTAGAAGTGGAGCCCCACAGGTGATGGCAGGGAAAAAGGACAATGCTGGAGACTGAGTGCCTGGCCTATATAGCAAAGTATGGGTACAACCTGTATAGCAGGTTCAGTTTTTGGTTCAGGGTTTTAACTACTACGTTAACATGAGGCCTGAGGGAAATTCTTGGTCTAGCTGGATTCCCAGATACTTTACCATAGCCACTGTATCTAGACATGCCCCTGACAGAGTAGTAATGTTGAGCACGTTTTGTCTGTCATGATGACCCAGCCTAGGGGTACCAAATAGCATGGCCTTCATTTGTTTGGCATCCAAGATTAGCAACTTTGATTGGAACAAGGACTCAAGGGAGACAAAATCCACCTATAGGCCAGACTGAATATGAAACAGGTTAGTGTGAGATCTGTAAAGAACCACACCATCAGCATATGACAGTATTTTTGAGTTACCTCAGTTACTAGGCAAGTCCTTGATGAACAATGCCAATCAAATAGGGCCCAGAACTGAGCCCTGGGGGGACAACATTGGTGATTGCCCGCGGAGAGGACCAGCTGCTCCCCTATTTAAAAAGTTGCATGCATCCCTAGAGGTAATTGTGGAACCAAAAACTCAACAAGTGATCAAAGCCCAGGCCCCTTAATTTGTGCACTAGAAAGCATTATTAACATGCACTGCCTGCGGAACTGGTGGTTGTTGATACAGTGGAGGGATGCAAGAGGGTCTGGAACAGGTGTAAGTGTAAGGTACTGTAAAACTGAGGAATGCCAGATCTGGAGGTGTACCCCTGATGGGGATGGGGTCAGGGGGATTTATGGGGAGGCAGGGGGGCAGCAACAGTGTCCAGACCTGGTACTGATTTTCGAGCAGACTCAATAGACCTTTAGGCCTAGTCTGCTGGCATCTTAGTATGTTAGTATGTAACATAGAAACAGAATCTGTCAACAGATAAGGACCGCTTGGCCCACCCAGTCTTCCCATTTTCCCTACCTACTGTAACACTGCCGACCCTACTTGGTCTCCGGCTTTAACCCTCTCCCCCCACAAGGTTCCCTTATGCCTATCCAACACCTTCTTGAATCTCATTACAGTTTTTGTCCTTACCGCCTCCCCTGAGAGGCTGATGCAGTTATCCACCGTGCCTTCTGTAAAGAAGTACTTTCTTACATCTCCCCTGAGTCTACCCCCTCAAGTTTCATAACATGGCCCCTAGTTCTTGAATATATTTTGTTCTGAAAAAAGTCTTTCTTCTTGAACCTTATTTATACCCATGAGGTATTTGAAACAAGTCAAAAGCCTTGGTTAAGTCCATGAGGAACACCCCTGTGGTCTGCTCAGCATCCATTGCACCAAACCGGTCAATCATGAGGCATACAACAGCAGTATCAGTGCCATGCTCTTTTCAGAAGTCATGATGGACTTCAGTTGAGATGGAATGTAATTCAAGAGAGGACTGTATCTGATTATAGATTAATCTTTCTTGTATTTTAGCAATGGTGCACAACAGAGAAATAGGCCAATAGCGTTCAACCAGCTCTCCCTTCCCCCCCCCCATGCACTGGAACAGCATGTTCCATTTTCCATATACTAGGTATGTCACCCTGGAGGAGGGACATATTGAAAAGAGTTGCTATGAGTCCAGCAAGGACTGGGCACTAAGTCTAAGCAGCCTGGGTTCTAGGTTATCATGTCCAGCCAAACTGTCAACTTTTAGGCATTGTAGGACAGACAATACTTCCTACTTTGTGATCAGGTTTAACTGAAACTCAGGGCTACTAAATTGGGGGAAGGGGTGCAGAGAAGCCAGAGGGGGTGAACCACTGGGAAGGGATGATCAGGGTGGACTTGAAGCTAGTCAGGGGGTAGCTAGTTAGTAACAGAAATAGCCCCTTAGTCCAGGGGCTACTAATTAGTAGTAGCTTTAGCAGCTAGATAGAGTAGTCCAGTTGGTCACTAAAGGGTTAAAGAATTTGGAGAGAGGAGCCGAGAGATAGCCAGCAGAAATTAAATAAGGTACTAGCAAAGGGTAGAGTCAGTTAGTGTTCCTTGCAAAGAGAGAGAGAGGGGCAGTTTATATAGTAGAAAAAATGATTCTCCAAGAGTGGAAAAGTATATTGCATGCCTGTGAAGCGGTGAATACCTTTTCCCTGGAAGGAAAGCCCCAGCAGAGGATGGACAAACAGAGAAAGAAATGAGAGGAAGGAGGAAAAAGAAACAGGAAGGGAAAAACTTGTATAAGGGGTACAGAGAACAGAGTGTAGATCAGAAGGAAGGGACAAGGGGGTATGGACAGAAGGGCACAAAGGGGTGTAATCCTTTATAAGACCTAAGTTTAGGTTTCCTCTTGCGACACAGGGTTCACTGTGCAAGAAGCAATACGGTATATCCTGTGGGGGGGAGGCCCTATGTACAGGTTCAAACCCCTTTCCCAAAAGGGAAAGGTGCCCTCTGTGTCACATATGGTTTGCGGAAAAAAAAAATGCACTGGATAGCAGTTCGGGGATGCAGAGCTGTGTGGAGACCTAAGCATGGTTTTAGCCCCTCACCTGTGGGACACAGGGCCCCTGGCAAGTTCATGCAGTCAGTCATGGGAAGGTAAAGAAACTGAGATTGGTAACAGGTACTCAGGATAAGGGAGAGTCAGAAAGATTTGTGTAGAGGGTCATATGTATTAATATCATTTGAAATATGAAGCTACCCATAGAAATAAGATGCTGAGTAGCTGGTGTGAAGAGTGATGCCCAAAATAAATTCCGTCTTTGCTTGACTCAGAACATACTGTGTGGACATCCCTGTAATGTTCTCTAAAAGGCTGCAAGTTGGGATGGGTACCCTGAAATACCCCTGAACTCCATAAAAAGGAAAAAGACTAAAGAACCCAACTCAGCCCCCTCATACACTCTCCACCAAAGCCGTACAAATTTCTGGCACCACGCTGTAGCCAATCTCTGATGAAGCTTGAAACACACAAAAACAGGAAAGGTGTTGCGAATATGAGAAACAGAGGATACTGCAGATTGAATTTATTCCTCCGAAAACAGCACACGCATGCCCAACTACTACAGGCAGCCCAGATTACAAAACAGAGGTACGGCTAGGATTCAGGGATTTGGGGGTAGAAAAGAAAGTGTTGAAACTGTTTTGGCACTTAAAGTTGAAATGCATTGAACCACTGATCAAAACATCAAGATACTTGAACTACAGAAGACAAAAAAAGAGGGGTGCATCCTATGTGGTGTGAACATGTGGGGAACATCAAGGGGGGCCCACACCTCACATACAATTAGCACTGCATTGAGTGACTGTCCCATGTGGAGTGAAACCCAGGAGGAAAGGGGGCAGGCCCAGCAACAAGGAGGAGCTTGCATGCACATGAACTGTGTTGACAGTTGGTGTATCACTGCTGTGGCAAGTAGAGATTCGTTTGATAAAGACTAGCAGAGGAGAAACAGCTGAAGAAGTGGGAAAAACATGGAGCACTCCAAAGAATCAAATCAGACCAGGTTTGTTGGACCCAGAGTTACAGAAGGTGTTGCAAAAATTATTATAGATTGAAGAAGCGCTTCTGACCAATAGAAGCGTTCCTTTCCTCTGTGTGTGAGACATGCTTATTCAGCAAACAGTGTCTTACATTCAGCTGTCCTGGAAACAGGCAAGTCTAAGGCAGGTTTCTGGGAAAAAGGTATATATTATTGACTAGTCTCTAACAATAATATATCAATACCACCACCAAGACCACTCTTGCAGTTGTAAGAGTGGTCTCTCTTACATTCTTAGGGTATCAGAGCCGCTCACCTTCAGTTTGTGGTTCTCATGCAATAAGAATGCTTGCAAGACCACTCTTATAACCATGAGAGTGGTCTCAGCAGCAGTATTGACTAACACTCCAATGATCTGCATCCTAAAAATGACACTTCCTCATCAAAGGGCTAAAGAGGAGTAGTATGTTGAATATCAAGAAGGCTGAAGGGGGAGTGGACTGGAGACAGAGAATGGAAAAACTTGCGAAGTGCAAAATGCCTGCTTCACAAAGTTTTCACCAAGCACAGTGGCTCATTCTCTATGCAAATTGACCCGTATGCACTGGCAAAGTTGCCACTTCACCATAACTTCACCTGACTTTGTCTGGAAATGTGCCGCTTAGTCGCTAAACTCATTGTGAAGTGGTGGAGTGTCGAAGCGGGAGCTTCACTCAGTAATTGGTGAAGGCTAGCTTTGCAATTTCGCCTCAGCTTCGCAGGCGAAGTAAAGCTTTGCAACATCTCTACTCCAAATTGAGGAGCCACTCACCCAATTCATTTGTTGGGATCCCTGTTGGAATTTATCTGTTCCAAGACTGAGCTTCGCAATCATTTGGTAGAGAAATGACGACGTCGCAGTTGGCCTAAAGGAAGAACTCCTGAGTTATCATCCTCACTTTACCAACTAGAGATGTGACCAGTCTTGCCTGAGATGGACAGCCCTGGCCAGAGGAGGGGTTGTCAGACTGACATCCAGGTATCCAGGCCAGATGGCACCATGGAACAGGGTAAGGTGACCCTGCATGTTTTAAGCTAGGATTTTCTTTGTTTACTATAAAGTAATAAATGCCTGCTGACTAGAACATTGTCAGAAGCCTTAAATTGCAAGTGACACAATCTCCTAAAGACTTTGCTGGTCCTGGAGCTACAGTACCATAACAAGAAAAACATTTTAAAGAATGGCCAATTTAATCCTTTAAAAGACTATTAGAGCCCCCTTCCCCCATTGTGTTTATTAAAGAAATATAATACTGTGAACCAAGATGTTTGTGCATTGCTAACCTTTTGCTTTAGAGGAATTTTAGGACTGTTTATGAGACACCCTCTTCTGGTTATGAGTACCAAGAATGTCTAGAAATAAGCAATTCTGATTGGCTAAGAATGATGTCATGACTTCACATTTATATGTAAGCCAAGAAATATCTCTTGTGGCACGAGTGTCACCTCTCACATCTAGGACAGAGATAAACATTCAGCTCATCTTTGAAGTCCCCTAGCCCACACTGCACAAGGTTGCACACCTTCCAAGTTGCTCTACATTCACAGAGACTGCCTCATTTTTCAATTGTTTTACATCTGTCCTGGTTCTTATGGCACCGTGCATTTCCCACAATTTAACAGAATCTAAGAACAAAAGGTTCCCCTTATGTTTCAATGGGGCCACACTACATTTCAACCATCTTATACTCAGTTAGGCATGTGACAAGAATTGGGGAATCTCTCTGATTTTAGAGGTAAAAAACAAGAGATTTCTCTCCTTTGAGGACGGCGGACTTGGAAGTTTATAAGTGTATACTGTAGTAGAAACAGTTGTTATTGGCCTGCCCAGTGGCGCTGAGGGTTGAGGCACTGGACGCCACACGTCGCACCACACCAGCGACCCATGTTCAGGAGCGAACTCATGTTGTTGGTGGGTCAGCAGGGGGGAGATAGGCTGGAGCGTCCTACGATGGCTTGCCTTCTTCGGAGAGGGAACATGCCAATGCCCGCACACTTGCCTGACTCCGAGCGGAGGCTCGGAGTACTGCAAGCCCCTTGAGGAATGGCTGGCTGTGGTACAGCATGGACGTCAACGCCTTGCACCAAGATGTCAGTGGAGTTTCATGCTGTACAGGGAAGGTGAAAAGCAGGAAAATGAGTCTACCACCACCGGAAAGATGGGGAACTGTGACGTGCCCTCAATGTGCCTCTGCCCACCCGATGAGTCCCAGGACTGACAAAATGTAAGTTATGGGGTGTCCTAACCCTGCCTTGTCCCTGCCTGGGGAGTATAATCACAGCTCCATGGGGATCTAGGGTCCATCTGGGTAGGGTAGAAGGCAGTGGGATGTCAATTGTCTCCCCTGATGGTTCAGTGGTGGCAAGCTGGGGATAAGGAGGAGAAAAACTGTAATTTCAAAAAAAAAAAGAAACAGTTGTTATGGGGGAACTACGGTATCAGGGCAGTGGGTACAGGGTGACTAAGGGAAAACCATCTTCTTTTAGAAATCTAGTATTAATTTACAGTTTCAATCCTACAGTAATGACAGCCACTAGTAATTGCTATGTTATGTAACTACACTGTAATCCATGCCCCTTCACTATAAGCACTTTCATACCTATCGGCTCGTGTTCTATCACTTGTGATGATGCCAATTCAATTTCTCAGTAATTCCCTACATTCTTTGTACGTTTGGATCATGTTTTTTTTTCGGTATCCCTCTGATGCTCTCTGATGAAAAACAGACAAGAAAACAGGAGAAACTGCCATCCCTCTGAAACACAGCTTAGTGTTCAGTGTGATTGTTTTTTCAGAAGAATAAAATAAACAGGCCCTTTGTGCTCAGCTTGACACCAAAGGCTTGGCAACAATTTGTTGATAAAATTAAACTGTCAGGATTGATCAATTCATATTCATTTGGTTCCCTTAACAGGCTGAAAATTACCAAGGCAATCAGTGAGAGGACGGAGATACCAAAAAAAAATGGTGTCACTGTTGGGCGGGAGTCCTTTTGTAGGTGTACCAAAAGGCTGGATAGTATTGCAGTTTGTACATGCCTCTCAGCTTACTACAGTCAGTGAGTTATTCTGCTTATTAGGTTAAAAAAAAAATGGATTTATTTCTGTGTTTTTAGTTTGCCTCAGTGGGTGACCGGGTGGGGACAGCACTAACAAGCATTGAGAATTCTTTGTAAGAATACATTCCAAATATTTGGCAGGGACCAGGTGGCATCTCATTTGTATTCCCTGTGTGAGGCAATCTGCGATAATTTATGAGACCTGGGGGTGCACAAGATTGCCACAACAAAAGGATAAAACCATACTTAACTGTCTTACATCATAGGGCTCATAATTTATTTCACTCCTCGGACTTTGTTCTGTCCCACATGGAAACAGTGTTCCACCATGCAGAGAAAGTGCAGTCTTACATTGAAAACTCCAACTTCAAAGCAGAAATTATTAATAATAATGAGCTAAGATAGCAACATATTATTTTGATGTAAAAGAGTGGGGGTCCAATGATCTAAGATAGCGACATATTTTTTTGACGGAAGAGAGTTGGGGTCCACCTTGTCTGCTCCTCCTTCCCATAAAGCAGTGACTATAGAATTAAACATGAACACACATCCAAGCTTATCATCCAAAATGTTACCCCTCCTCATGCTGGGTAACCCTTAGTGCTATTCTCACACCTGTCCTGCTTTGAAAGCCTGATCAGTGCTAGCTTCCACAGCTGTTCTGCATATTAACCATCCTTTGTATGAAGTATTGCTGTTTAAGTGTTCTCTTTATCCTACCCACCACCCCCACTTTGACTGTGTGCCCTCTAATTCTGCTTGAACTCACCAGCTCAAACAGCTGTGCATACTCCACCCCGTTCATCCCCTTTAGCATTCAGAACACTGTGATTTAAGCAATATTGTAAGTACAATTATTTATGAGCCTAGCAAGGCTTCTGATTGGCTACTGGACTGGTCATTAACATCTTAGATATGACCGATCCAGCTGCCAACTGACACTGTGAGGCTTGCTCCACTCTGCTTAAAAGCTTAATTAAGTTAAAAATAAATGGGGAAAAAACTATTATTGCGATTAGACTTATAATCGCAATAACAACCTAGAAGCTGGTCATTTCCTTGAATTAATGACCAGCTGGAGGAAGGTGGCCTGAGGCGCCCCCAGCCAGTCATTAATCCCTTGGAAATGACCAGCTTCTCTGTTGCTATTGTTTAAATGCACAACAGCAGGGTGGGCGTTTTTGTGGGATTTACCAGCACCTTGTGTGGTGTAAAACACAGGGTAGTAGCTCACACACACAAGCAGGAGTGCACTTTACTAAAGGCCCGTGTTATGAGAAAACATATCGCTGCACAACACAGCCAAGTTGGTCAACACTCCTATTGTACAGTCTATAGTTTGTTTTTTCACTCATAAACTTCAGATGCATGATTCATCACTCTTCAAAACAATTTGTCAATTTATTAGCATGTCTTTTGTCAAAAAGGTATACCACCACCAAATCCAAGTATACAGCTGGTAGATACATCCTGTAACATTTATTTATTTAGTTATTTATTTTTAATTAGTATGCTTTTTGCGTTCCCCTTTTACTGTCAGGATCCGTCCTGGTCACGGACCCCCAAGTCTCCACCTCCTTCCATTGCCTGCACTCCACATTCACCTCTGGCTTCCCCCCACAGGGCGGGGTCACAACACTGCCTGCTTCAGTACCCCAATACACATATCTGGTCAGGAGCCGGCGGCAGAGGCTGACTGAGACGGGGGAGGCCTTCATGAATAGGGCTGAAGGCACAGTGTTTTCTCCCCGTGTAGGAAGGGGCGGGGGCATGTAATGACATCCCGCATCTGACCCGCCCCTAATTCTACTTGGCGTCGGTGCGAGTAGTGAACCCAGCCTCTGCAGGGTGTCGCTACAGCAATGATCACTGCGGGAAATTGCAGGGGTTCTACTATAGATCCTGAGTGCTTCGCAATAAATATTTTAATATTTTCTGCCGCATGTATTAGTCAGTATAAATTGCTAAATGAATACACTGACACCTGAATATGTTTAAAACATAAAGAAAAGTTTATGTTCCTAAAAAGAATACTAAACTGATAAGCTATTGTAAGCGCTGCCTATCTTCCAAAATTTAAAAGCATTTGCCTCATACAATGCTAAATAAATTCTATAAAGTGAGCCACAGCAAATCGATATTAAATAAAGCCAGAATAAATATTTTTTTTTGTTTCTCGCTGTAGAATAATGAAGCATAATCAACAGCTGTTTACAGTGCTCTGCCAGCTATTCACCCACTTTGGTACAAGAAAAAAATAGGCAGATAGAGTGGTGAATAATTGAGTTTTAGTAAAATGTTAAAGTGTTTAATGGTCATAATTTGTACTGTAGGTACTGTACACTATTTTTGAAATCACAAATTTAAACATTAAATCTGGGGGTTATCGAGGCTGGCAGTATAATCTAGAGGTTAGAGTAACAAACTGTGAATGAGTTGATGACATCTAGCAGACCTGGGTTGGATTCCCACAACCTCAACTTGCATACTGTGTGATTCTGAACAAGTCGCTTAACCTTCTCAGGGCTCCTGGGTTGTACCTGAAAACAGGCACTTGTGCCTAGTGGGCCTTACGTGGTTACCAAAATAAAACAAAACAAAAAAACAATATATTTTTACTGCATCATACAGTAGTCAGGGTACCCTGTAATTTGCCTTTGTTTTACTCTGGCTGCAATGATTTTGTTTAGTTAAAGATAAATGTTCAGATACATTTTGTGTTTTATAAGCTTATTTTTATACTTTAGTCAGGTTTTTATTGTAGTCTTTGCATGTGAGCGTCTGGGGGTAGTTGCTAAGAGTGGTATCGCTGTTAGCAACTAGCTTATTCAAGTGCAAAATCGGCAGGGTCATCCAAAAATCCTCAGCTATTTGAATCAAAACTAGTCTGAATGAAAGTATGCTCACAAGGGAAAAACTTGCCCTGTAATTTACAAAAAGGCTTCATAGTTAGCACCCCATTTATGTGAATGGGATAATTTGCACCTTTTCTCCTATCTTTTGTTTCAGTCTGTGTGGCAACAAAAAGTTTCTGATAGACTACTTCAACACAAAACAGACTGATAAGTGTTTAAGTGTACTTTGTCTTTTGAGGGCATATGCCTTCTTCACCTGAACAAACTGACACAACAACAGGCTTTGGAGAAATGGCCACAGCCATGTATTTATTGATAAAACCAATTGTTCATATATACAATTGCTAGCGTGCTGTGTGCAGCTAGGTAGCCTTGGAAGGAATCTAGCTCCCCATGGAGCATTAGATCGTTGATGGTCAACCCTCCCTCCCAGGAGAGGGCTGCTTTACCATCAACCCAGACCCCGCAAAGGACAACAGCCTCCGGGGCATAAGGGATGGCTCTGTGACCGGCTGCGGCTAGCTCCTCCCCCGTCAGAGGATCTGCCATGCCGCGGGACCCTGCCCAAAGAGGGTGTCCTCCGGACGCCATCCATCAGGCCCGCCCTCCTGTCAGCCTCAGGGAAATCTGGCTGGTCAAGACACATGATCCCCTGTTACCCCCTCCACAGCATTCCAAGAATACCAAGCCGCCACATTTACAATGTTCATGACTGTGACACCCACCTTTCTGCTCCCTAGCCTAATCTAACTAGTATAACTCTCCCCTTGCTGGAGAAGGCAAAAAAATGGAAAACCCAGTGGGAAAAATATGGGAAATTCCTTCTCGACCCCAAGGCGATCCCCCTTAGTGGGACAGCAAGTTCCCTGTACCCTCCTGCTTTTATGAGGGTGAGGTTTGGGTGGGATGTGACCTGAGACAAGGAAAAATGAGGAAGAATTCCTCCTGTGCAGCCCTTCTTAAGGAGCCAGGCTCCTCCCTGTCCCTGGCCACATGCTCCCACCCCCCGGGAACCTATCCCTACCCCCCCAGCCCCTTCTGGGCGGACCTACCTTGATCCCTACTGTTCAGGTGTCTCAGGCCCTGCCCCCAGACAAAGCCCTGCCTGCTGCGATACCTTGCAGGCTCCTCCATATGCTTGGCCTGTGGATTTTGAAACCAAACAAGACAAGGATTCAAAAGAAAGCAGTGTCACATAAAACCCTTGCCCTACCTTGCACTGCATTGTTTCGGCCAAACCCAAGTCTGCATGCACAATTGTCAATATACTTGAGAGTGTTTTATTAAAAATGTTAATACTTTTTACACAGTTCAATATAAAAACTCAAAAATTGCAAGAAATTGCGGAACATGTAAGTTTTTGAAGAGAATGGTGGCAATTGCGAATTCTGCAAAAATTGTCTTTGTTGAGTCCATTAAACCAGGAGGGTGCACAGTGAGCAAATTACCTTTGCCCCTGAGAGGTGTGGCACCAGGGAATGTGCAGAATTTGATTTCCAGAGGCCCTGGTGGGCCGGGGGATATGTGCTGCACGTAGGAGGGCTTGGACTCCTTTAACATATATCGGGGCAGAGCAATTTTGTTTCTTAGCTATTTGTAGCTAAAGCTTAGAGCCAGATCTGCACAAAGACTGTCACATTCATTCATTACAGGTAACTCCTCACTGGGAGCTTTGTAGCCCAAACTGTGAATTCCAACTTGCCCGCTAACCAGCCATAGCTACACATGCCTTGCACCTTGTGTGGTGTGTCACAAGGTGCAGTCAAGTGACTTTAACCACACAGGAAGTGGCAGTGGCAGAGCCAGGTTTGGGCACATTTGGGAGCCGGGGGGGCATTCAGTCAATCATGGGCTCCACAATGGGCACTAAACAGTGAATAAAGACGGTGGTGAGGCACCACTACTCACACTAGGGCAGCCAAGAGGGGCAACCGCCCCCCCCGTGCCCCCTCTAGCTCCGCCACTGGGAAGTGGCTAAATCCCACTACTACACACACTCTCAAGTGCATTATTGTGATTATAAAATGAATCTGTATAAAACATTTTAAACAAGCATGTGCCAATGCCAGATGTTCGCCGCTGGTACTGATGTACATCTACTCCAGCCTTGTAACAGCTTTGAAAATTTGACACTGATCCTGTTGTGTGTTTGTCTTCCGTAATTACAGTATCTCAAGTGCTGCTATGAATTAATGGATTAATGTATTTTGCTTAGCTTTGTTTTGTACATACCTTTGTATTTTGTGATGAAATATTACTTTATGTATTGGATGTCTTTTTCCCTATGTTCTCCCTCCTCCCAGGACGCACCTGGAATCAAGCAGTACTCTGTTCAGTCTGCCTTCCTGGTAAAACTTTAAAATAAATATATAAATAAATGTTCTAGGTCTAGGAGCAGATCCCCAAGCCAAAAGACTAATATGGGCTGGGCATGGGGAGTGAACGGTTACGGCAGGGCAGCAACAGACTCTCATTTAAATCAGAAGTGACATGCATAAGGCTGAAACTGATCTAGATAGCGGGGGAATGTAGACTAGGGGCCAGATATTCAAACTGCGCTATTTTGTGGCGCAAGCCCTTGCACTGCACAAAATAGTTGTGCAGGGGTGTGGCCAGAGCAATATTCAAAGAAGTTGCGCCCTTGAGCAACTCCTTTGAATATCACCCCCCTGCCACAGCCACTGTGCATGGCGCAGTGGAACTTGCACCACCGCAAGTGGTCAGAGTGGTGCATTCAACTTGCAGTGGTGCAAGTACCATTGCGCCATGTGCAAATTCCGATATTCAAAAGGTGACATGCAAATGGGGCCATAATTCATGCAAGGTTCAAGGGGGTCATTTGCATCTGATTATGGCCCCATTTGCATGCCATTAGTATGCAGGTGCGCCGATCCCCGAGGACTTGCGCCTGGTGCCCTGCCAGGCAGCAGCCATCAGGGACCGACGCCCCTGCAGCCCCATCGCGGGCAAAAGAGTGAAAAATCCCCCAACACCACCCCCACTGGCCGAGCGTAGGCAACAGCAGAAATGTCCCTCCCCAACTGGCCTGATCGCGGGCATAGCTGAAATCCCCCACCAGCCCAATAGCAGGCCGCGTTAGTTTAAACACAACCCCCTCCTTCCGAATACATCCCTGGTGGTCCAGTGGACCAAAAGCCCGATCACGGGCTGCAGCAGTTAAACACAACCCCCTCCCGAATATATCCCTGGTGGTCCAGTGGACCGAAAAGCCCGATTGTGGGCTGGAGTAGAAGCACCTCTAACACACATCCCTGGTGACCTAGTGTCCCCCACCCCACCCACCCATGAAGCCCCACCACCCGCTCCCCTCGCAGCCAGCAGGTGGCAGCATCCTACCTGCCCGCCGCCTGCCGCCTACCGACTGATCAGCTGGTAGGCTGCACGCATTGCTGCAGAGCAAGAGCCAATGGGCGTGCAGCCCATACCGTACAAGGTAGTCCAGATTTGTGAATGAATGAATAGAGGGCATTCATTAGGGGTTGTTGAAAGAATGATGGAAGAGTTTAAGAAACTAGAGAGCTGGCCGGTGGCACTGAGGGTTGAGCTGCTGGATGCCACACCTCACGCTATGCTGACAACCTGGGTTCAGGTGGAAGTCAGGGTCATCAATGGCCGGCTAGGCGTTAGAGGAAGGGAACAGGATTGAGCAGCCACAAGGCAGCTCTCCTCTCCTGGGGAGGCACCTTGACACCCCCCCACGCAGTCCAACTGCCTCCAGGTGGAGGCCTGAGGGTAGCACAGGCTGGCAGTTGGCAAGCAGAGGAAGGGCACTGTGGAACCACAGCATGCGTGTGCCTCCACAGCCACATGCACGGCCACAGCACAGGGATTCAGGCAAAACCGGGGAGGCACAAATGCAATAAAAAAACTGGAGAAATGGTCTGAAGAATGGCAGCTGGGATTCAATGCAAAGAAGTGCAGGATCATGCAGACAGGGCACAAGAACCCAGGGGCAAAGTACAAACTATGTGGGGAGGTACTGACAGTCACAAAGCAGGAAAGGGACTTGGAAGTTATCATCTCGCAGGACCTAAGAAAAACTAGGCAGTGTGATAAGGCTGCTGGAAAGGCTAGCCAGATGCTTGGATACACAGGGAGGGGTATCAGGAGTATAAAGAGGAAGGTCATCTTGCCCCTGTATGACACTCATGAGATCGCACCTGAAATACTGCATCCAGTTCTGGAGGCCCCATCTGAGAAAAAACATCGACAAGGTGGAGGCGGTGCAGTGGGGGGCAACTAAAATGGTGCAGGGCATACAGGATAAGATCTATGAGGAAAGACTAGCCAAGTCGATATTTAAAATATTTTTTTTCATTTGGGTAAAGCATTTAAGCCATTTTAAATATTGAATTCTTACAGGATATGCCAGTTGAGATTCGATATATGATATATTGAATCTCAATTGGCATATCCTGTAAGATATCACTTGCAGTGTGGTCATGCTTTTACCCATTATTTCTAATGAATTTGCACAATGCAGATCTGCTGAGAGGCAGTTTCAATGTGGTCTTTCTTTTATACATTTTTACAGAGCATTTTCCTAGAATATGTCTGCCGATTGCTATATATTTAGCCTGGATAGTTCACAGACAATGTGGGATCTTATTTTCAGTGGGGCTCTACATCTACACAATATTATGCTGTATTGCGTAAAATCAGAACATGCTGAAAACAATATTTTACATCTCGACTAGGCTAACCTGAATAAATACGTTATAAAAATGGTAAAATCATAACCCCACTGAAAACAAGATATTGCATCTAATCTGAGACATCCTGAGTAAATACAGTGCAGAGATGTGTAAAATCAAGATCCCTGTGAGAATGAGATGTAGCATCTCCCTTGTGCTATCCAGGATACAAAATATAGGATAAGAAATATTTAAAGGAAATCTTCTGTAAACTGAACTTCACTGTGTTCCACACAACCATGACTGACATAAACAGTTTCTTGTTTGCTTAGTGTGCCTTCCTGGTGAAACATTTCAATAAATAAATTATAACACACTCGATTGCAGTATTTATTTCAAATGTTGTGGCCATGAGGGTGGTGAGTACTTGTGTGTGTGTGTGTGTGTGTGTGTGTGTGTGTGTGTGTTGGCTGTAGCTCAATATAAATATTTTTTCCCAAAAAGCATACTAAAAGGAGGAACAAATGATACCATTCCTTACTTGTCTTAGGGGTTAAAGTAGCAGCTGTCTTCCGCTATACTAACATGCATTCTAAATACTGCTAGTTGTGCTATGCCTTAGATTTGAAACCAGAAAAGGTGGCTGTTTTCAGGGCTTAAAGTTTCATAATGTGTTTGCCATCTAAAGCCCAATATAAGTATTTTGTTTTTAAAAAAGCATAGTAAAATTAGTAACAAAAGATAACAGTTCTTTACAGATGTCTTCTGCTATAGTTAACTATGTCTGAGACAGTTCTTATCAGATAGTGTCTTAGGAGGTTAAAAAACAGTGTACATCTTTTTAGGAGATTCCTTGCTGGGAAAGGGTGACATTTATGAGGCATGAATCTTTCTTGAAAGAGGATACCTGCCCAACTGAAGCTAGTAACAACAAAATGTTTAAATGCTAAGTATTTAAATGTGCAAGTTGTTGCATTTTGAAGGGGGTAAACTCATTTCTAGTTTAATAGGAAACCAATTGTAACCGCCCTGCAATTGCAGGGAGTTACTAAAGGTGCCTTTAAGACACCGTGAGTTTGTATATGCCAGCTTGGCACGTATGAATTTAGATTTTTTTTTCATGCCATTCAGGCGCAAGGGGGAGTATCTGTTAGTCAGTTGGGAGGAGAGTCATGAGGAGAGTGTGTGAGAGGAATCGGGGAGCAGCACAGCGGTTGTGTGTGGTGTTGGGTGGCACAGCATGTGAAGGCCAGCGAAGCCTGTAGTAGAGGGGGATGTCAGCCCTTTTACTTGAAGTATGGCAGCAGGAGCATTTCTCACCACCCACCGGTGGGGCAGAAGAGAAACGGGTAGCAACACTGAGGAAGTCGATGAGTAGACAGGGTAGCTCCTCAGCAAGTCCAGAGAATTGGTGGTTGCCAGAAGGGGCCCAGACATTCAGGTGGCAGCTGGATCGATGGAGGGGTATGAAGTGGCAGTTCCTATCCTTTGTGGATCCTTATGTCCACCAGGTAAAGGCTGTCTAATTCATTGGTATCTCCTGCTATGTGCTGTTCGAAAGGTAGGCCCCTTCCCTGATGTCCTCTTGTTTTGGGACAGATGTAGGGGAGCCTAGGTGACTGGACATGTTTGGGGTAAATTAAGAACTGGGTCCAACTATCCCCCATTTGAGAAGTTCGCCACAGGCTCAGTAAATAAACTGTAACCGCCCCTCCGGCAGGGAAAACAGCAGGCTCTTGTTTAAGAAGTCAGGAAAGTGGAAGTAATTTTTCCTCAGTTAATTTCTGCAAAGGGAACATCATTGTCTTTTGGTGCTAGTGAAATTGCTTGACAAGGTTGGGAAATAACAAGAGCTGACCCCTATGGGTTGAGAACAAGAACAGGAAGGAGCCCTTTCAGCCACAAATAAAGTTGCAAGTTGGAGGTTCAAATCCTCCTTCCCCCTAAGAAATGTGCCATGACGCAAAGTCATAGTACGGAAGAATGAGCTAAGTAAAAGTGCACATATGCAAATGTGTTCACCTGAGGAGAATGTGGCTTGAGCCTTTTACTTAAAATAAAATATTTGCTGGTTGCATCTAAATGTTGTATGAAACTTGGATATTTTGAAATGTGCTGCATGCCTGGGGTGTCTCCTAACCCTATGTTTTACAGTACTAACATCAAAACCCTGGACGGTGAATTCCCCTGAGGCTTGAATTGATGTCAACTCTGTGCTGGTGGTCTCCAGCTGCCTAGAAATTGAATCAATGTTATAACAAAGGTCAGTAACCACCTTAACTGCACAATTTGGAGCAGAAAGTGACCCATGGGGTCGGATCCCCTCCCTCCCTCCCCCTCTGAGACAATATTCCATCAAACCCCTAGACATGAGGGGTGGGGGTGAGGGTCCATCCGTCAGGTTGAATGCTGGTAAATGTTTTATTTCTGAAATGCCAAAACCCAAAGAACTGGTGAATTAGAAACTGTGTGGCCTGTGAATAGCCCTGAATGTATGTCAAAGGAAAAGAGAGGGGTGTAAGGGTTGCACAATATTTAACAAGCTGTTTCAGTTTTCATTGCTGTAATGTTGAGGAGGAAGGGAGCAGGCAGACTAAGAGCACATGATGAGATCAGCTGTACTTGCTGAAAGAGCTGATTTATGAATGTGTCTGTTGGCACATTGTTTTGAAGTCCACGCACTTTCACGCCTGAACAGTGTCATTATCAGGCTTGCTGATTATTGGTCAAGCCCCTTGTGGAGTCTGCTGCATTGGACCACCATGACACACCTCTCAAAACCCTGTAAATAGCAAAATGTTTGACTTGCGCTAGTGTACACAGCGAACATAAAAATGAATTAGGTTCTAAGAGAGTAAGCATTTGGTCAGCAAGATCCTTACTGGTTGTCTGCCAGGTTTACTCATGGTCATGTGACATGTTTTGACCAATGAGGTTACAGGATTTTCGTGACAATTTTTTTTTTTTTTTTATATGTAGCCTCTCAGCCTTCTCTTCTCTAGGTTGAATAATTTGAGGATGTGCAGTATCATCTTGCAAATCTTGCCTCCTGAGCCACTAATTGGCATAGAGGTCATGTGCCAGACCCTCTCAAGCTATACAATAGCCTTTCTGTACTGTGGTGACCAGAACAGGAGAAAGTACTCCAGGAGAGGTACAGTCTAGCCAAGCCATTATACAGGGGGGGAGTGTCACTTCCCTTGGCCTGTTTCTTAGCACCTTCTAATGCATCCCTACATTGCATTTGCTTACTTGACTGCACAGCAAACTGCCTGTCTGGCTTTGGTTTATTATCCACTGCTATGCCAAGTAAGGTGTAAGTGCAACCAAGATTTATCTCCCATAGATGTAGTCCCTTTCACCTCCCCATATTAAATATAAGCCTCCGTTTATCATCCATGCCTCTTGTGTGTGCAGGTCTTCCTGTGGTACATCCCCATCCTCTACTGAGCGTTTTTTGCCAGTTTCGCATCATCTGCAAACTTCTGCAGCCTACTGCTGCTCTCCATCCACTCCATCTCATCATAGCAATAACACCATACTGGTCTGCGTTTACAAGGTAATAACTGGACCAGGGTTAATAAACACTGAGGTGTTTCTTAACTCCCCTGGTCCAGTTGTTACCAAGGAAACCCAGACCACTGTTGGTATTATCGCTCTTATACTGAAAAATTAAAAAAATAAAAAATTTTAAACTGCCAAAATCTGTTTGTCGTACTACAGCGCATCTGTGAGAAAGCAGTAACTGTTTGTCACAGATTGATTGGCTGCTGCATATTAAAGTGAGAGGGCAAACTGGGCTTGCTCTCTAACTGGCTAAGTACACATGCAGCAGCGAGTCAGAATGCAGAGCCACTGTCACGTTGTTGTTCTTAGCCAGTCAGAATGCAGAGCCACTGTCATGTTGTTGTTCTTAGCCAGTCAGAATGCAGAGCCACTGTCCCATTATTCTGTCTACTGTCCAGTTATCGCAGAATAACTGGACAGTAACTCTGCATTCTGATTGGCTAAGAATGAATATGCTAAAGAGTAATGGATGCAGAGCCAAGCCCTGGGGTATGCCACTCACTAGCACCTTGCTCCACTCTGAACGGTAACCATCCACCACCACCACTCTCTGTTTCCTAACTGCCAGCCGATTTGCTATCCGCATCCTGTGCACTTTGTTGTTAATCTTTTTATTATTAAAGAAATATGTTTTTACAGCAACATGAACAATACATCAATTGTGCCAAAAGAGTCAAATATCCATAATAATAGAGCAATGGAAGAGTACTACAGGCATGTAGTGTACATGCTTACAGGGTTAAAGTCTCAGATTTATCCATAGGGCGCCAGATACCGGGCAAAAGAGAATACAATACATCAACGTTCATTTGGTAGGTATGACGGAGCATACTACTTAGAGAGATGAGCTGATCTGAGAGCTAAGTAGATAAGTGTTTTATAACCACCAAGCCTCCAGTAGGATGACAATGTCTCCTTAAGAACAAACGAACCCTCTATATACACCAGTACAAAGGTATTTCAGGGTTGGAGGGCATGTCCGCACTCTATACCTGGGCAACAATGGGCTGGCAGTATAGCCTAGATGTTAGAGTAATGATCTGTGAATGAGCCTGGTACATCCAGCAGACCTGGGTTTGATTCCCACAACCTCCGCTTGCATACTGTGTGACTCTGAGTAAATCACTTAACCAGCCCAAAGCTCCCGGGTCACCCCAGAAAACAGGCAGTTGTGCCTAGTGGGCCGTACCCAGTTACCAAAGAATAAATAAACAAAATAAAGTAACTATATATGGGTGTTATAAGGGTAGGTGAATGCTACTCTGGAGGCCAGGCTCATTCCGGGTACCATAGGGCTGTTGAGATTGGTGTGAGGAGTCCCCCATTCCCTCACCTGTGGCCAAAGGGGCAGTGTGAGGGCTAGGAGCATCTGCAGCATCTTGCAGGTAGCTTAGAAAGGGGGCCTAAGTGTTCAGAAACTTTGTGATAGATCCCACAGCTTTATGGCTGTCTCTCTCCTAGTTATCCAGTCGTGGCAGGCAGGTTACTAAGTCTGACTGGGTGGGGGTGTCCGGGGTTCTCCATCTTTTCAGTATCAAGCATTTGGCTTCTCAGCATATGGTTTCTGTGCACTTTGTCAACTCCCTGTTGTGGTATTTTCTCCACGGGTTTTCCATGTGGTACAATGTCAAAAGTGTCACTGAAGTCCAGTCCAAATACATTACGTCCAACACGCAGCCCTCATCCCCCACCCTAGATACCTCCTTCAAGAAAGCAGTCTTCGGGTTAATTTAGTAGGATCGACCTACTGTTTGCTTTTTTCAGTCCAGATTTTTTTCCCCCTTACCCCCATTGTGCTGTATTGTGATCACTTCTATCCATTGGTTTGTCTCAATAAAACGTATTAATTTAAAAAAAAGTCAGTATTTGTACTTGAATCAGGCAGAGTACTTTATCTTCCTGAGACAGTTCCATTACTGCTGGGGACAGTGAGCCAACTAGCACATCATCACTGTTATGTTTCCTGTGTTTGGAAAAAAGGCTGGTGGCTTTGTTTATATCCTTATTTATTTAATTTATTCTATTTTTTTGTCCTTTAATGTTTGTGGTGATAACTCAGCTCTTACCACTCCCTGTACTGCACTTATTTACAGTTTTTGCTGTGTGTGCAGACCTGTCAGAATGTCAGGTAGATGATGTCACTTAATCACTTTCTTGGCAATCGGATGACTGGTCTGAGCATTCAGCAATCATTTTATTAAGAATAAAAAAATGACAGTTTTTAGTTTGCTGTTAAATAAACTGTAACTCAGGCTTCTAATTGGAGGAGAGGATCCACATGATACTTGGTTTGTGTTTTGTAATGGTGAGGTTTGGGAATCTGGAGACCACAGGTTCAAATCCCACTATATCTTAATACTCAACTGTATGACCTTGGGCAAGTCACCCTCTCAGTGCTCTAGTCCACTCAGCTGCAGACATGGGCGGAAGCCAGACCCGTCTGGAAACAAGAAGTTGCATCTCAGCTGGACTATTCTGGGTAAATAAATTATACTGAACAGTTGGGTATTATAAATGTTTTTCAATGGAAAACTGATAAACAGGAGGGTAGTTCTTGGGGAAGGGGTTTATTCATGCAGTTTTCCTTTAATTGAATTGGCCCTGCGCTGAAGCACCATTTTAAACTGGAAGTCTCAACCTATCAATTTACTGTCACCTAAATATTTTAGCTGAATGGCAACATTCTTAGTCACTTCTTTAAAAAAAAATTAATTTTGGTCTGCAGTCCTAATGAAGTGCAGTAGTAAACTGGCTACTTGAACAATTTTGTTTTTAGCTGAATTTAGGAATACATTAGTGTACAGTGGGACATTGTTCTGTGTGGAGTTCCATCCCTTTCGAGGTGCTGTTGTGCCACAGTTCAGGGGTCATGGAGTGTGATTGTGCTCTTCTGTGGGACAGCCGCGTTCTGAAGCCTCTGGAGCCTGCACGGATCGCTTTCATTCTGGGAGCGAGAGAACTGCTGCACACCTATTTCACATAACAGGCATCTGACACAGTCCCACACAAACAAATGAATAAACAAGTTAGCCAGGTAGGGAGTGGGTCACAGGGTGGTAACCTGGGAAAAAAATGAATTGGTTGGACAACAGGACACAGAGGGCAATAGTAAATGGAGTCCACACTGAGGAAAGGGGGGTTACTAGCGGGGTACCGTAGGGTTCAGTACTGGGACCAGTCCACTTTAATGTTTTTATAGGTGACATTGCAGAGGGTCTGGAAGGAAAAGTATGCCTCTTTGCAGATGACACAAAGATCTGAAACAGGGTTGATACGCAATAGGGGGTGGAAAGGATGAGAAGGGACTTGACAAGGTTGTAGGAATGGTCAAAAGTATGGCAGCTTAGATTCAATGCAAAGAATTGCAAAGTAATGCACATGGGAAACAAAAACCATGGGGAAGAGCATACAATGGGGGGGGTACTAACAACAGCAACAAAAATGGAACGGGACCTGGGGGTAGTCATATCAGGCAACCTAAAGGTAGGCAAGCAATATGAGAAGGTAGCAAGGAGGGCTGGGGGGATACTGGGATGCATAGGGAGAGGCATCACCGATAGAAAACAGGAAGTTGTTATCCCTCTGTACAGACAGTTGGTCAGACCTTATCTGGAGTAGTGCGTGCAGTTCTGGAGACCCCATCTCCGCAAGGACATAGACAGGATGGAGGCAATCCAGAGGAGGGCAACTAAAATGGTGCAGGGTCTGCATCAGAAGCCATATGAAGAGAGACTAAAGGAGCTTAATATGTATACCCTAGAGGAAAGGAGGGAGGGGGTACATGATAGAAACATTCAAGTACCTCAAGGGAATCAACAAAGTCCAAAAAGGTAGCATCTTTCAGAAAAAGAGATGTACAAGAGCAAGGGGGCACAATTTGAAGATTGAGGGAGGACAGCTCAGGGGCAATGTGAGGAAATATTTTTTCACAGAGAGGGTAGTGGACACATGGAACAGCCTTCCAGAGGAGGCAGTGGGGAATTCAAGAATGCATGGGACAGACATAAGGTGATTCTAGTGGGAGGTAGGAGGAAGTAGGCTGTTGGTTAACAAGGATCTGCAGCTTATCCAAAAGGTAGGGAAATGGGCAGACTGGGTGGGCCAAGCGGTCCTTATCTGCCGTCAATGTCTATGTTTCTATGTTTCACTATATATAAACAAAATGCAGGATGGAGGACTTTATGCATGGCCAGTGTGTTCTGTCAGCTTGGGATTCTGATTGTCACGGTCCTCTCAGTCTTCACTGTCAAGGTCAGAGGGAATCAGAACCCCTCTGTGGCAGGGCGCACTGGTTGTGCATAGTTGCCCATCCGGTATTCTCTATATAAATTGCTGTTTGGTTGGTGGCAGCCTCCATACTGCTAAGTGTTCTGGGGAAGTCAGATGGTAGGTTTTCTCAAATTCTGCAGCACATAAAGTGGCATGCCACAAGATGAATATAAGATACTGAAACTTTCTAGATCCTAGGTGAATGCCATAAATATTTCACAAATGATTATTTTAAATATTGTGTAATCATTTTTTGTACAAAGAGTGTGTCAATGACTTGATTACAAGTGTTGGGTTGGGAGACGTTTTCTTTAGCAATGCAGTGAAATTAGGAAGACCTCTCAGTTCAGTGGCAAGAATTTGAAACTGTGAACTAGATTAGAGGTTTGAGTCTCATTCTAGCTGTTGGCCCACTGTATGACCCCGAGTAAATGGTCCAGCATCCCTGTGCTTTGGGTCTCAGCATAAACATAGGCAGACGCAGGACCCTACTGAAAATGAGATGGTGCATCTCCATGAGGCTTTCCTGGGAGAATAGAACCAGCTACTAGGCCACAGATATTCAGCAAAGATGTAGTACTGACCTCTGTCCACCTCCTTTGTGAAATTGTTCCATTTTTGCCTCCTTTGTTCTGTTTTAAATGCTTTCTGTCTCTGACTGTGCTGGTATCCTTGAGAAAATCTGAATGGCTGAGAGCATTTCATCAACGCATACCTCTCAACTGTCCCTCATTTTACCCCTTAGCTGTTCTTGGTCCAACATCTGTCCTGCACTGGAAAAGTGCTGCCTCCCAGAGGAGATGCTGTAGACTCAGACTTTGAAGCAGAATTTCTTAACATTCTGTGATGCTAAAGCAAAATGTAACTTTGAGCAAACAAAAGTACCAGTGTCCACAGCGTTTAGAACTTGTGCCTTTACATATACTTGATCTATTACTTATATATATACTTGAAATACTTTATTATACTTAATCTATCATTATCGTACCCCTCTTCCCCCATGACCTTCTCTACCTCTAAATTTTATTATCTAACTCATGTTGGCTCCTCTCCAATATCCCTCCTCCTCACCCCCAACCATCTCACCCAAGTTCTGTCTTTACTCCTAATCTGCTCCAACATACCCGCTGGGAGACTTCTTTTTCTAACCTACCCTCACACCGATGAAACTTTCTGATTGAACCTCTCTCTCTTACTTCTGCAATCCTTCACCCTACGACCTATTGTACCAAACTTCCCTCCATGAATCCCACTCTCCCTCCTGGGCAGAGAACTCCCCCTCCTTAGGGCAATACTTATCACTTTTTAATCAGTTCTCTGTATATAGGAACTTTTGAACCATGGCATCAGTGGGGCATTTCAATACCCTACTTTGCTGCCTGCATTGTTCTCTGTTCTTTTATTACTGTGGTATTACTTATTGTACTTGCTACTGTACTTTGCCTATTGTCGTGATTTGTCTGTACCATTCTAACATGTAACCTTTGTAAATGAGTTGTTAAGCTCAAAGGTCTTGATCTGAGAATTCAATCACACCCCTACAAAAAATGATTTAGAAGGGTGGCAGTGGACATGAGACAGCCCTGGCCAGTTGGGGCGGGGGAGGCGCAAACGGAGCAAATTTGCTGTAAAACAGTTTGCAGGCAGTTAATGCATATTTCCAAAATGTGGGGAGTATAAAATATGAAGATTTGCATAATATTTACCTGAAGGTATTTGCATACTCCTGTAACAGAGATTTTGATTCACAATGCCACAGAAAGGGGCAGATTCTGTGCTGCTGAGACATGCACAGTTAGGTATGTAATTTCATGCAATACACCATTTTGAGTGATTTAAAAAAAATAGTATTTGGCATACTGTTAATTAATTTCCCCTTTTGACATTCTTTGGCACATTCATAGCTTTGCATAAATATTATCCTTTATAAAGTGCTGTTTGACATTCTCTGTGTGACTTGAAAACCTTGCCAAGGAATTCATGCAGTCACTAGTGATTATAAGTTGATCTCATGCACACACATAAATATATATACACACACACACACACACACACACACACATACTAATTCAAACAATTGCTGGTGGGGTTTCATGGTTTTTCAGAATACAAGACTGCCTAGTGGTTAGAATACTGAACTGTGCACTTTAATGGGAGGCCAGAGGTTCACACCAAGCCCACCACAGCCACTGGGGTATACCGTTAGGACGGCAACTTAATATTGCCACTGTCATTACAGCGACAGCAGGTTGTTGCATGGCAGTATTGCAAACTGGGCTTTGGAGCAGTTAGTGTTTAGGGCGAGTGGCTGCAGGTGGGATGTTTTGGCACTATGGTTCGGGACTGTGTGGGTGCTTCCTTTAGCATGTAGCTGCTGTGTGCAAACTCTATGCACCCAATAACAACTACTCTGCCCTGTCACTGTTGCTCTGACCGCCGAGTTGGTTATAATAAGTTAGGGATGAGCGGTACTCCAGTTTTGTGTGCCTTGGTCTCTGGGGTATTCGGGATGTCCTGGGGTGTTTGGGATCTCTGTTGGGCAGTTGGGTGACATTTTTACAGTGGGAGTACTTCACCCATATTCTGGAGCACACAGATTGACTGTTGTGGTTTCTGGTGTCGGCAGAATGTTGGCGCTGTAATTGCTGTTGGCATTCTGTTTGTCGCACCAACATGGGTGAACTGTCACTGGTGCACTGTGTGACTCTCAGCATGTTACAGTTGCTCTTGCAGGTTAACATGAAGCAGGGTACCAAGGAACATTGTGCACACAGGAGTAGCAGTACAAAATATTTATTAATCCATAATAGAAAGTGAAAAAGTGTAAAACGCGAGATCTATATGCCTACCACACTGAACCTCATAAGCATTTGGAGCCTTCTAGCTCCTACATTGGGGGGGGGTACCACAAAGCAGGGAAGCTGCCACAAATCACCAGTTGGTGGGCATCATGCTTTGTATGATACTATGCATGGGAGTCAAGCAAACCTTTATAATACCTGGTACAGTGGCAACAGATCTGGTCACAGACAGTGGCTAGACAATGAATTTATTAGGCTGATAATGCAATGGGAAAATAAAGTTAGTAATATAAAGGCAAAAAACAAATAATGCTGATAAGGCTAGTAATAAAACAATGGCAGATAGGAACAGTATAGCAAAACATCCTTATATAAATTTCTTCAAAAGACACATTATATAAAAGAGTCTTTTCATGAGGATTAGGCAAGAAGACCATTTTGGATACCCAAACCTCATGAGATGATAGTTTTATATGAGACAAGATATCCCTCAGAGAGTCTATTAACTTTTTATAAATCAGTCAAGTTAGCTAGAGTGATTCACAATATGTTTTATGTTCTGTTCTTTATTTTAGAAAACCTAGTGTAATGCTTCCCCCTTCACCTCTGAAGGAGAAACGCTCCACATTTATTGTTCCCACGCTAGACAACAACTGAATTCAGGATATGAGGTCCTGCAGGTCTGAGCTCTGGCTGACTGAAATCACATAACTGATTTGTAACAACACTCCATGGTGCTAGACCTGGCAGCACAATTGCGCTAGTGCTAGGAGTAGGATGGCAAAGCATCTGCCAACGGTAAAACCACCTGCCAAACCTGCCAAAGGTAAAATTAGTTTGGGAGAAATAAAAACCTGGTTGTATCTTAACCCTTACTGTGCCACTGACATGTACGCATGTCCTAAAAACCTGTACATTCTAAATCTTCTGGCAGCCCAAGGGTTAAAGTCAATGAACCCCCTGCCTTGTTTGCAAAGAAAAACAAAGATGTATAGAAGATGCTTTAAATAATAAAATCAGATTACTGGCTTACACTTGGGATTTAATACAGTGTAAACTTAATAAAGTTAAATTAAAGGGCACACAGCATCGGGACAACGCAGTGTTCACTGGTCTGTGGCTTGTTGTTTTACAACACCTAGTAGCCGCCAGATGCTTTGAAAAGCTACTTGTTTTACTAGTCCTTGGCCAACCCAAGTAGTAGACCCGGGGAATTTGCAGCCTGATGGGCTATTATTTTAAGGTCATTTAATAAAAGAAAACCAGGAACTAAGGAATATTAGTATTTATTTGTCATGTCTGTACGTTAAAAAAAACAGGCAGCTGTTAACACGAGTGCTACCTGTTTTGACCACGTCAACACCTGGAGCCCCCCGACTTCTTTTCTGCCCTCTTTCATAACTCGGTAAAAAGTTCAACTCGAATTCTGCATATAGATAGATACAAGAGGAAACTTACCGCATAAACAGACCAGGAAAGTGACAACTAGAAGGTGCCTTTTACCCATTTTTTTATCGAAAAAAAAGTTTTGCCAGGTTGTGCTCCCTGCATTTGTAAAGTGCTAAACAAATAGTACAGCAACCGGTTCACATCCTGGAGAGGAGGAGGAGGAGGAGGAAAAGGATACAGCCCCGAGTGGGCATGGAACTGGCAGCAACTTTTAGTCACCTGTCACCACTCGGCACTGGGACGGCAGACATCCTCCCTCTCCAGCTGGTAGGGTTGCCACCTGTCAGGTTTTTTACCTGGTGATCAGGTTTTTAGGGTCCCTACCAGGTAATCTTTGCTCAGTGCTGGTTAGGTTTTTGAACCATTTTGCCTGCTCACACACTTTTGAAACAGATTTTGTCATATCATTCATTGTTTCAGCTGCATGTCCAGGTTACAGACAAGTTATTTGCCAATATAGCCCTTTGTTTGTGAAAGCAGTCAAACTGGGAGGTGTAAAGTATGACCATTAACACAATTAGCACTTGGCATAGCAGCAAAGCTGCCCCCCACCTTTTGTAACAGTAACAGACCAAGTTGCCTTCTACTTTCATTTGCTGGTAAACATTTTCATCTCTAAGAATTTAGGCCTTTTTAAATGTTTTAAATTATTTTTTTTTCCTCAAGAAAAAAGTATGATCACTTCTTTGGCGTTGAAATAGTGCTATGGGCATGAAAAGGAAATGGAAATCCCCAAAAGATATGGAGTACACTTTCAAGTACCTCAAGGGAATCAACAAAGTCTAAGAGGGTAGCATCTTTCAAAAAAAGAGGTGTGCAAGAACAAGAGGGCACAATTTGAAGATGGGGGGGCGGCTCAGAGGTAATTTAAGGAAGTATTTTTTCACACAGAGAGGGTTGTGGATGCATGGAACGGCCTTCCGGAGGAGGTTGTGGAGTCAAAAACAGTGGTGGAATTCAAGCATGCATGGGACAGTCATAAGGTAATTCTAGGGGGTGGGGGTAGGAAGAAGTAGGCTGCTGGTTAACTAGAATCTGCAGCTTATCCATTAGGTAGGGAAATGGGCAGACTGGGTGGCCCAAGCGATCCTTAGCTGCCATCAAATTCTGTGTTTCTATGTTTCTATGTTGTTGTGGACTAAAGAGTGCATGACCAGAATATCCAGCACAAGCCAGGAGTATTATAGGGGAGGCTGCTGATTCCCTCCATAGTCAGTTGAAATCAGTCAAAATTAAGCAGACATTGTTATAAATAACGATTTTAGATATATGAATACCTTGCCTGTAACTATGAATATGTTGTTGATTTTCTCCAAATGCTAACTTATTGTTTTGTAACAATCTTTTTAATGTAATGCAACTGGGACCTTATTGTAAATGAGTTTCAGCTCAATTGAGTTTTATCCCTCTTCATATTTTGATATGAATAACAATTTTACCATACCACACCATATCATACCATACCATACCATACCATACTGTACCATACCGTACCGTACCATACCATCTTATGGCACACAATGGTGATAAAACTGGGAGCATAATGATGATAGGACTGGGAACAGAATAGCAAAACATCTTATCACTCAAAATGGTGATAAGGCTAGTTAGTACACAATAGTGATAAAGTTGAGAACAGAACTGCAAAACATAATACATAATGGTGATAGGGCTGAAAACAAAACAGGGGCTGGAAGGAGAATGGCGATATGGTTGGTAACATAATGGTGAACAAGCATGTGACAATGGCAAACATTCTGTAACACAATGGTAATAGAGCTGGGAGCACAAGTATTATAGAGATGATAACAGAATGGCAAACATTTTATGGCACACAATGGTGACAGAGCTAGAAGCACAAAGGTGATAGAGCTGGAAACCAAATGCCACACCTTATAACATACAATGTAAGAGGACTGTGAGTACAATGGTGATAGAGATGGAAACTGAATGGCACAACATCTTGTAACACACAGTGATAAGATGATAAGGCTGGTAACACAATGATGATAGTGTTGGGAACACATTGGCAAAACATCTTGTAATACACAATGGTGAAAGAGGAACAAAAAGGTGGTAGAGCTAGGAGCAGAATTTCAAAACATCTTGAAACACAAATGGTGATAAGACTGGGAATACATACGTGATGAAGCTGAGAAGAGAATGGCAAAACATCCTGTAATACACAATGGTGACAAAGCTGGGGACACAGTAGTGATAGAGCTGGGAGCAGAATAGCAAAACATCCTGTAATACACAGTGGTGCTAGAGCTGGGGACAAAATGCTGATAGGTCTGTGAACAGAAAAGTGATAAGGCTAGTAACAAAATAATGATACTGCAGAGTAGAGAATGGCAAAACCTCTTATAATGCACAATGGTGAAATACATGTGCACAGAATGGTGATAAGTCTGAGAAAAGAACAATGATAAGGCTGGTAACAATGGCAAGTCATCCTACCACACACAATGCCGATACAACTGGGAGCATAATGATGATAGAGCCGGGAACAGGATGGCAACTATCCTATAACATACAATGGTGACTAGAGCTGGAAACCAAATGGCACAGAATCTTACAGCACCCAGTGGTTATAGAGCTGGGTACATAACGGGTGATAGAGCTAGAAAAAGAGTGTCAAAACATCTTGAAACACACAATGGTGAGATGATATGGTTGGTAGCACAATGGTGATAGAACAAGGAACAGCATGATGACAGGGCTGGAAACAGAATAGCAGAACATCATATAACACTGAGTGGTGATACAACTGACAACACAAAGGTGATAGAGCTGGGAACAGAATGGCAAAACATCTTTACCACACAATGGCCATAGAGCTGGGGATAAAATGGTGGTAGATCTGAGAATAGAACAGTGATAAGGCTGGCATCACAATGGTGAAAGGGCTGGTAACAATGGCAAATCATCTTATAGCACACAGTTGAGATTGACAGAGCTACTGTATGAGCAAAATGATGATAGAGCTGGGAACAGAACTGCATAACATCTTAAAACATACAATGGTGACAGGGCTGGGAGCACAATAGTGAAGCAACTAGAAACGGAATGGCACATCTTATAAAACACAATGGTGATAGGGCTGGGAACATAATGGTGAAAGGGCTGGTAGCGATGATGACAAATCAAGGCCATTGATTTTTCACCAGAAAACCCAGTAAAATTCCAGAATTTGGACTGTCTGCACACCAGTAAAAATGAAGAATTTCACAGAATTTGGTATTTTAGGCCAATAAATCTGCAGTACTTGTTTATCTTATAATTGCTTCCTGTACTATTTTCAGTTTACTTCAATTAATGCTCTGTTTATTAAGCCTTCTTTTATTCTGATTATTTATACGCATTCTAAAAGAATGACAGTAGAATCCTGATAAAATCCAGAAATTAGAATAGCAATCACCAGTTCAATTCACAGAATTCCAAGTCTTGAAAATTAAATTTCATTATTTCAATCATCGTAAATCAGTGGCCTTGCAAATCATCTTATAACACACAATGTTGATAGAGGTGGGAGCAAAATGGCGATAAAGCTGGGAACAGAATGGCAAAACATCTTATATCATGGTGATAGAGCTGTAATCCAAATGGCACAATATCTTATACCATGGTGATGGAGCTGGAATCCAAATGGCACAATATCTTATACCATGGTGATGGAGCTGGAATCCAAATGGCACAACATCTTATACCATGGTGATAGAGCTGGAATCCAAATGGCACAACATCTTATACCATGGTGATGGAGCTGGAATCCAAATGGCACATCTTATAACACACAGTGGTGACTGAACTGGGTGCAAAATGGTGATAGTGCTGGGAAACAGAATGGCAAAACATCTCATAACACAATGGTGATAAGGTTGGCAACACTGTGGTGCTGGAACTGGGATCAGAATTATGATAGTGCTGGGAACAGAATGGTAAAACATCTTTAACCCTCCTTTGGAAAAAATTCTGTACACCTTCATGTCCCTTTAAATATAATTCTATACTATCTCACTTTGTCACCATTTCAAATTTATTAATAATACACCAGGCAACCAAATACTTTTGAAAAGCACATCACTGTTTCTTTTTCTTCTTCTTATTTGCAATTTAAAGATTTTTCATGTTTCTAACAAATTGTACTAAGTTTTGTTGAGTTCTGAACTGGCCACAGAGCTTGCATCCTGCAACAAAGGTCAACACTTTTACTGACTTTCACAATTTTAGGCTCTTCTCCCCCCTTCTTTGTTTTGAGCCCCCCCTCCCAATTCTCGATGTATGAGGCCATCAATGACATCACATGGGTATATTTATGTTAGCCAATGGCTGCAGATAAATCTGCCACAGAAGTTCCGTAATGTCTACTACAGGAATATAGAGAAGCCCTCTGTGCTGAACTTAGATCTTAAATGCCACAGAGAACTGGGGGCTGGTGTTACACAGATTATGTGTCAGACTAATTATCCAATAAAAGGACACCGCTGTCACAAAACAACATTCTCAAGTCCAGAATAGAAGAGAGAGCAAACACTGTATGGTATAATCAATAAGTGGACTGTATAGAGTGTGAACTGTCGTGTAGGCATTGCCAACCCTATGCCAAAACAAAACAACGGCTGTCTCAGTGGTCAGCTGAGGACTGAGCTGGGTTTTCCAGTCAGAATCACAACTGGGCTGGCTCAGCTGCAGCAGCTTTCTTGGGCAAACTGTCATTAATGAGTGGATCTCTTCAGGAGTGGATCTGGGTCACTAGAGGACCAACCAGGGGAGGAAAATCAAGCATCTGATCAGATGCTTCTTTCCTCCAGGAGTGGCTCTAGTTTCTCACTACCACACCACCCCCACTCCCTCTCAGCTTCATGATCTACACCCCTTTCATGTCCCTCCCCCGCCTAAGGTAGCATATAGGCAGTGCAGGGAGGTGGCCATTGAGAGGAAGCAGGGAGGTAGGAGGCTGAGTTTGGGATGTGCTAATGGGGGGCACTATTAGGACAGTGAGGACCAGGACATGTGCCTGAGGAGAAAGAGGACCTAGAGAGATGCCAGATGTGTTTGGTTCCTATTTTCAGGGCTCCCACCAGACTGAGCGGGCAGGTAGCCATTAGGCCGGCTGCTTCACTCTGTTCCCCTGCAGGTGGCACTTTGCAATGCTAGAGTGATGAGGAACAAGACTGCCATAATGGCAGAATAAATTTCTGGTTCCTCAGTCAATTTGACTTGCAACACAGAGGACTGGCTAAGTGCTGATGCCAGCCCAGTCCTGGAACCGGCGTTCCCAGCTGGATTCTTCATGGTACACTGCCCATGGAGGGATCGTGGGGGGATGGCTATCTGTTTTAGATATGGGTTAAACCTCACAGTGCAACCGGTGGGGGACACCTCATCACTGGAATGCATGTCTGTGCATGGGGGTCAAGGTGCAGGTTGCAGGATCATTTTTTTCTACTGGCCTCTGAGGTGTGAGATGGAATTCCTGCAGGAAATCATGGACTTCATCACTGGCAAGATGCTGGAGTTGTCCAGACAGATTATTCTGGGCAATTTCTATGCCTGGGTCAACAATGAATTCTCACATTTTGGACACGATTTTCTTCGTTTGATAGGTTCACTGGACCTCACAAAAGGGGCTTTTTCTGCAACTCAACAATACAGATATGCCTTGGACTTGATCTTCTACCTGAGGTTCAAGACTGCCAACCTTAAGATTGATCTGGTCAGCTGGCTGGATCATTGCACAGTGAAGTTCTCCTTTGGGGCCCTCCTTGTAGTCCACACCCTGTGGAGATGGTTTATTACTGCCCTTTAAGAGGGCTTAGGCCAGAAGGACGGCAGGCGGTGATCAATATCTCAGAGATGTTGATAGCTTGTGAGATGGGTTCAGAAAATGCAGTGGAGGCATATACTAGGGTCTTCACTGGGACCTTCAGTTCCATAGCTCCCACTTATGTACAGCCTCAGGTATCACACTTGAGATCCCCATGGTTTGATGGGAAGTTCAAGAAGCTGAAGACCAGCAGTCAGAGGCAAGAGTGCTGCTGGAGGAGATCCAGGGCCTGGGAAGACAAACTGATTTTGAAGACTCATTTTGATAAATATCAAAGGTCAGTCTCCCTTAAGAAAGCAGTATTCCAGTCAAGAGATTGTAGCTGGGAAGAATCAACCTAATCAGTTCTTCTGTACTATACACAAGTTATTAAATCCAACCTGTTTGCAGCAGGTTAGAATCAGTTCATTGGCTAAGTGCGAGGAGTTCACTCAACTCTTCTCAAAATGTTCTCTACTCAGGTCGGGATCTCGCAAAGCAAGCTATCACAACCCAGTGAGATTTAGCCTGCACCTCTTAGATGCACTCATCTGTCTTGGGGAGAATGTCAGCTAATTACGATGGAAGAGGTTTGTGAGATTATTTTGGAGCCGCAGACCACATTTTGTGAACCAGATCCAAGTTCCATGTGATTACTAATGCGTTGCTTGTGGTCACTGGGTCCAGTGTTCACAGGAATTGTTTGGTGCTCCTTATCTGATGGGGTCTTTCTGGTTGCATTGAAAAATGCACTGGTTTAGCCCTTGTTGAAGAAACCATCTTTGGACCCAGAGGCCCTGGTAAATTATCATTCTGTCTCTTATCTGCCCTTCTTAGGTGAGGTTATTGAAAAGGTTGTGGCACTGCAGCTTTGGGCTCACCTTACACTCTGTGATATCTATGAATCCCTCCAATCTGGTTTCAGATCTAGGCACAACACTGAGACGGCATTGGTCAGGGTGCATAATGACCTTCTTGGGGTGAGGGAGGGGGATGAATGGTCAGTTCTCATTCTCCCAATCTCTCTCTTCAGTATTTGACACTGTAGACCTTGGGTTGTTGTTGGATCATCTGAGGGAGTACAGAGGAGTCATTGGCACAGTCATCTGATGGTTTGAGTCCTACCTCAAGGATAGCATGCAGGGATTGATGATATGAACTTTCTCATCATCCACAATGCCTCTGCTTTGTGCTGTGCCCCAAGAATCAGTCCTCTAACCAGTGTCATTCTCAGTGTAC
Source organism: Neoceratodus forsteri (assembly GCA_016271365.2). Taxonomy (NCBI): domain Eukaryota; kingdom Metazoa; phylum Chordata; order Ceratodontiformes; family Ceratodontidae; genus Neoceratodus; species Neoceratodus forsteri. The sequence continues at coordinate 91,883,596 of JADMNL010000033.1, read as the reverse complement.
ATGCTGCTCCTGTGAAGGATCATTCAGCAATGCAATCTGGGCTTTCACTGCTATGCTGATGATACCCAGCTGCAATTGCCATTTGCACTCAGGATGCCTGACGCTGTTGAGGTGCTAAATTTGTACATGGCTGAGATTCACAACTGGATGACATCAAGTTGGCTAAGGCTTAACCCAGACAAGACTGAGGTTGTGGTGATTGAGCTGGGTCATAAAGGGAGTGCAGAGGTAGCCAAAGAAGTGACAGGGCTTCAACTCGGGTCCTCTAGGCAGTTGGCCTCCGACTAAGATGAAAAATCTGGGAGTCTTTCTGGATGACAGGCTGACATTTGAGGCTCAGGTGTCAGTTATAGTCTAGAGTGTCTTTACCATCTTAGGAACATCAGTCGGATTAAGTCCCTTATCTTCCAGAAGACCTGCTGACACTGGTACATGCATTTTTGTGGCATCCAGGCTAGACTATTGCAATGCACTGTACCTTGGAGTCAATGGAAGTACCCTACGATGCTTGCAGCTGGTGCAGAATACTGTGGCCAGGTTGGTAACTGGCCTCTCGAGGCCAAATCATGTAACCCAGGTCCTGTGTGAACTGCACTGGCTGCCAGTGAAGTGTCATGTTACATTCAAGGTTGGTTTATTGACCTATGAGGCCCTACATGGGTTGGGCCTGGGCTATCTGTTGGAACTTCTGAACCCTCAACCCAGTCCTAACATCCTCTCCTCTCCTCTCCACTGAGGTAGATCTCCTTTCGGTCTGTAGGGCCTGGCATAAATCTTCTGGAAAGTAAGCTTTTGAGGTTGCCAGCCCTCTGCTGTGGAATACTCTATCCTGGGCACTGAGGGAGGCCCCCTTGGTGGAGGCATTCAAAAGGGGGTTGAAGGTATACCTCTTCAGACAGGCATTTGGTGACCATTGATGGTCCTGTGTAGCAACTCTATCATCTAATGAGGCTGGTTGCCTCCATTGTTCCTCTACCCTGCCCTGGCCATCAACCACTGCCAGTCTGTTACACTACCATGCCCTTATACAGTATATAAAAAGTTAACAAATGAAGCCCTCAATTGTACATCTCAACTCTCTGTGTACCTCCATTAATGAGTGAAGGTAAAGTAATGCACTGTAGATTTGGGGTGTCCAAGGGCAGACAGTCTTAGAGAAGTGAAAGACAATTTTCATAATTTGTATGTAACACATTTCTGTTTTGTTTTGTTCTTTTTATAGATTTTTAGTAGCCCCTCTCCTGCTTCCTAGCTGCTCCCTTCCCACCACTGGCTGCAGATCAGGAAATCAGTTTCCCTACATTTTTAAAGCTGCAGTTCGTCTTGCAGTGGAAGTTTTTTACCTATACTGTTTTATTCCGTTTCAGAGTGCCCTTATTTTCCTGTCTTGCAAGATGCCCCTTGAGTTGGCTTTAGTAGTTTCTTAGATCTGAAAACATAAAGGGACAGCTCCTTTAAATACCGCTGCCCCAGGTTTTCACCACCATTAGCAGCTGTATTTCAACACACAGGGCTACGTTTTCAAAAAGATGTAGCACAATTTTTGCTGCACTTGAAGTACTTGCAACATGACTGTTAGACCACAGCAAACATGGCCTAACTTCATGTCACAAGTGCTGCAGGTTACGCACCACAAATTACGCATGCATCAAAAAAAAATGAGATGTGTAATTTTTGTGTCATGAAATTAGGAACATGTTGCAAATGTGGCCAAATGCTTGAAAACTGCCTGCAAACATTGTGTTGTATTTGCAGTGACACAGCTGCGGTGCAGGACCTGCTGCAAGAGCTGCATCATTAAGCAAGACTCCAGCCCGCAGTGTCTAAAATCACTTTTCTTGTGACGAAGATGAACTAGCCTGAAACTGTCACTACGCTCCAACTTTATGGGACACTAGGGGACATCAGCAATAACTCCAGGCCACAAAATGGGAGCCTGAATATGGTGAACAGGTATCATTTAAATGGATTTTGCAACAACAATGAACAGTAGTGAAATACTTTGGGTGTTAAAAAGAAACACATAACGAAGTGCATAAAATATTTTTAACATGAGCAGCTGCTTTAAATGAAGCAATAAAGCAAAATATGACATGACAGGCTACATTTGATGCAGGCTTCTGCCAAGTCCCCAGTGTATTGTAAAGCACTGGCCCGAGAATGGTCTGACCTGTAAGTGTTGTGAAGCATGGGATACTGACACCTAAACACAACACTCACCCTGCTGGGCCTCACTGCAGTTCTAAAAGGGTCCCACAGAGCCAAAAAAAATTATACTTGATGCTCTTTGCCACGTAGACATTCAGCATGTTACAGCTGCAGGTTTTGGTGGATTTACGGAATTTTTGGGAGGCGGTAGATCACAAAAACTTCATGTGATACTTAAAAGTTGTTTGGCAGTTGGGTCAATGGCGTCTTAGTTTCCTGTCCTTCTGATGAGATGTTAAAGCAAGGTCCCTCCTGCCCATCTCTGCAGTGGGCAGAAAGAGCAAATGGATATAGCAGTATTACATACAAGACTGCCGACAGTCTGGCAGGCCTAGCTACAGTGAAATGGCAATCTCGGAAAGAAAAGAACAAGTAGAAAATACTTGCAACAAGGCAGTGTATGTTTAGAAAACCTTTTTTGTGGTAGCCATGCTTTGGTACCTGCTTGGAAATGCCTTTTTGTTCCCTGTAGAGTTTCATGCCTCCAGATCGCCCAGTGGCATGGTGGCTGGTGTCGCTTCCTGCCACAACAGCGACCCAGGTTTAAGAACAGACAAGGGTTGCTCAGAAGTCGGCCAGGGAAGGGAGGATTAAGCATAAATTGATGACTCTCCTCCTTTGGGGGGGTGCATTGCTGCTTTTTTGGGAGATGGGCAGTGCATACCGCTGCTTTTTTGGGGTAGTGCATACTGCTGCTTTTTTGGGGCAGTGCATAGCACTGCTTTTCAGGGGGAGGGCAGTACATACTGCTGCTTTTTGAGGGCAGTGCATACACTGCTTTTCAGGGGAGGGCAGTACATACTGCTGCTTTTCAGGAGGGGCAGTGCATACCATTTGCTTTTCAGGGGAAGGGCAGTGCATATCGCTGCTTTTCAGGGGGGAGGGGCAGTGCATACCATTGCTTTTCGGGGTGGGGCAGTGCATACCACTGCTTTTCAGGGGGGAGGGGCAGTGCATACCGCTGCCTGGCTTGACTACCTCCTAACAAAGGCTAGGTGGCACAGCAGCAGTCGCCTACCTAGTCAACTGGGCATAAGCGAAGAGGCATGCTGCATTTTAATGCAGTACGTGCACACCATTGCACATGTGCTGGCCTGGATCAGGAAGGAACTTGTAGGAAAACCACCTCAACCAGCTGCTGGACATCAGCTCTACACCACCTGACAAAAAGCACCATCTCACCCATAGAGGTAAGAAGATGCAATAAGACCTGGGTAAGGTCTGTGACAGGGCTAGAGGTCACCAGCAGAAGGGGGTTAGGGGGAGGAACAGGAGGTGTAAAATAGAAGATGGTTTAACAAAAAAAAGAAGCTTTATGTCCCTGGGATGCTTAGCCTTTTATAGCTGTTTAAACTGCTCCCATGCTGTACAGGTAGTTAATATGTATTCTTGTCAGAATGAAAGTGCCTCTTACTAGGGTTTCTCAGAATCCACAGAACAGAGTCAAATCTGTCAGATTCTGACCTGATTTTCAGAACTACAGTCCAAAAAGCCTAATTCCTAAACTGAATCCTAAAACTTATTTTTATATTGGGATTTAGGATTTCAAATACGAATCTGATTCCAGTTTTGAAGTCCTTTTAGCATCCCTTACAGAAATACAAGTGCGCACCATGTGTGCAGAATGCATGCCGCATACTTGACAAGCTTATATATATAGGAGCAAATTAATTCCCTAAATATTAGCTGCTTATATAAAAAATTATAAATGGAAAAAACAGTATAAAGGGGATTTGAAGGGTGTGTGTGAGGGGGCAGGGGCTGTGCTACTTTCTGTTAATACTTCTTATTACATTTCCACAGTATATTTATAAGTAAGGTTTTGGATCCCACTCCTAATTAGGTCCATCAGGAGTTATAGTTTTCAAAACATTGATCCAACAGGTCTCTGTCTGTGACAGTCTATTGAGTCTGTGACCCCCTCTTTTGCCCATTCGTACTTGTTGTATGCCTGTGAACCGCAAAGTTTTTGGGTCACCATGATGGTACTCCCAAAAGTGTGTTGCGACAGGACTATCTAGGTCCACATTTTTTATATCTGTTACATGCTCCTGGATCCTTACTTGGAGATGTCTCATTGTCCCGCCTACATAGAGCTTTTCACAGTCACACCACAGTGCGTAGACTAGGTACGTTGTTACACATGAAATAAATTGTCTGATCTGTACTGTCTTTCTGTTAGTGGGCGCCACAAATGTGATCACCTGTTAGCAGTGATTGCACACATTGCAGTTACCGCATTTGTACATTCCTCGGGGTCTCACCGCTAACCAGGTTCTATCACTTGGAGAATTTCTAGGAAACTGGCTATGGACCAATGCATGGCCAATATTTCTATCCCTACTAAAGGAAACCCTGGGCTTTGTACCTACAGTATATGTTTTGCTAGCATAGGATCACTTAGTAAAATAGGCCAATATCCGCTTACAGGAGACAGCATAAGGCAACTAATCATATTGCCAACTATCTTACAAGAATTGCCTTTCTCCTATTACTTCTTGCTGGAAATGTTCACCCTAACCCCAGCCACCCCTGTACTATCCTTTGCGCAACCACGCAAACTAGGATCCCTAGTGACTGCAGCCATAAACATTCGCAGCCTGCTGCCTAAGCTTGATGACCTGCATATCTGGGTGACACAACATAAACCTGACATCCTAGCTCTTAACGAATCCTAGCTCGCCCCCAAAATCCCTGACAATGCAGTATCCATCCCTAGCTTTGTCCTTTTCAGGCTTGACCGGATAGGTAAGCGAGGCAGCGGATGCGCCATCTACCGGAGGGCTTCCCTCAAAGGACAAGTCCTCCCTATATCTTCCCCCAACAAGAACTCTCAAATGCTGGCAGTCAAAGTCGTTTTGGGCCAGCAAGTTAAGGCACTTACCTTTATATCTGCATATATACCCCCTCGTGAACAAGCAGCAGGATTTCAAACGGTTACTGATTTCCTTGACAATCACCCACACCTCAGTGAGACAATTGTTATGGGTGACTTTAATGTGAACTGGCTGGCTTCTGAAGCCTGCACATACAAAGATGCCATTGCTGCAGTAGATGTAACCCAAATGGTCCCTACTGCCACAAGATTCAACTATAAAATAGGCTGTAACACCCTGATTGATCTGATCCTCACCACCCAACCTAGCAGAATTGCACACTCAAGTACTCCCAGACTCTCTAAGTGATCACTCCCCTGTTATCTGCCAATGGTCAAACAAGGCACCCAAGGCAAAGCCCACTTTCTGCCACCAGTACAGTCTAAAAAAAGGAAAGCTTCCCCAACTCATTGCCACCCTCTCACAAATTGACTGGTCACCCATTGACTCCATGAGCTGCATCAACCATGCCTTCAATTTCATTACCCAGTTTAACAAAGCCGGCGATAACTTTGCCCCCCCCTTAAAAAAAAAACTCAGATCCTTTAATAACTCCTGGATTACCCCTGACCTAATTACCATGATGAAGCACCGGGATAACCTTTAGCACCGTGCGATGGCATCTGGGCAACAACCTGACCTGCAACGCTATACAACCGCCAGAAATCGGTTTACACAGGCAATATGGAGAGCCAAGAAATAATATTACAAATGGGAGCTAACTGACACCTAGGGTAACAGCAAGTCCTTCTGAGAAAACATAAAAAACCATACAGGAAAACTGAACAGATCCTCCCCTTCCATGCTCAAGGACAACAGGGCTGCTTTACAGGATCATGGAGAAATTGCCAATACGTTTAATCGTGCTTTTACTGATCTTAGCAGTATACTTCCCTCGAACTTTTTCGATAACTCCACCCTGCCAGGTTCCTATGATAAGACCAATCCACCCAAGACTACCCCCTTCTATTTCAGGAGAGTATGCCTCTCTGAATCTAGGAAATACCTTCAAAAAGTTTTTAGTAAAACTAGATTCAGTAGTGACACTTTGGATGTTAAACTCCTCTTACTATCCCATGATGCCGTCCTACTCCCTCTTACTAAACTTCTAAATCTCTCACCCTCCCTCAGACAGTTTCTCCGGCTTTGGAAATCGGCCATTGTCACTCCTGTACATAAAAGTGGTGATAGGTCCAGGCATTCCAACAACCACCCCATCTCTATCTTACCACCTCTTTCTAAAGTTCTAGAACGTATTGTGGTGAACCAGCTGTCTGAACACCTAAAGAAATATGATCTACACTGTCCACAGCAACATGGCTTTCACAAGGCCCATAGCACTGCCAATGCCCTACTAGAATTTACTAGCTATACACATAAAGCTCTGGATACAGGTAACCTACTGGCTGCGGTGTATATTGATTTAACAAAGGCCTTTGATACTGTGAATCATCAGTTTCTAGTGGATTCCCTGTCTGCACTTGGCCTCTCAAATGTGGTCACTCTGTGGTTTGAAAACTACCTCACGGACAGGAGCCAACAAGTCAAGATCACTGACACAGCCAGCCCAATGGCGCTGAGGGTTGAGGCGCTGGACGCCACACCTCGCGCCATGCCAGTGACCCGAGTTTGGGAGCAAGCTCGGGTGCTGTGTGTCAGCAGGGAGGGAAGGGTTCAAGTGTCCCCAGGACAGCTCTCTCTTCCCGGGGGGGAGGGTGTTGGGGTTGTCCAGTGTCCCAGTGTCCCCAGGTGGAGACCAGGGGAACTGCAGGATCCCAGACCAGCAACGAGGGGAAGTGTGGCAGACGGCAGTGAAGTTGCTGTGCGCCATGGCATCACTACATGTCACGTTTGGGGGGGTGGGGAAGCACTCAAAAAAAAAAAAAACCTGTGGGCTGGATAGGCAGTGGGATCCCAGTACCTCAACCACCACATGCCCAACACTGGGCCTCTGCCCCTTGATCTCAGGTTTGGGCCCCGGGGCCCACAGGGAGCGCTAACAACTTTGAGGGGGCAGATGGTCACAGTGGGCGGTACAGCAGCAGGTGAGTGGACTGCCCAAGAGAGTTCTGGTCCACAGGAGATATAAATAGATTCAAAAAAGGTAAAAAGATAAAAAGATCACTGACACTCCCTTCAATAGCCTCCCGGAGCATTCTGGTGTTCTCCAAGGATCATTACTTGGCCCGCTTTTATTCAGCCTCTTCATTAACAACCCCCCTGTAGCTTGCAAAAATAAAATGCTACTCTATACCGATGACACTGTCCTCTCTTCTACCCACTCTGACCCTGTCTCCCTCCCTCTCTCTGGATTTACAGAAAACTTCAGTCACTTGGAGTCCTGGTTCGATCAGCATAAACTGGTGATAAATTATAAACAAGTATTTGTCAATGCCAAATGTTGGCTTGCTGTCATCGGCACTGGTAGTGCAGGGGGTAGAGAGATGCATAATAGGAATGGCAGTGAAGTACTGAACTAACACCAATCCCACCCCCACCCTGCAGAGAGTGACAGGCATTGGGGGTGTGCCTTTGGATCACTGGGCATAACACTCATGCCATTTCATCTCACACTACCCTGCAGATACTGACAGGTGGTGCAGAGTGCTTTGGGGTCTTTGGGCCTTACACTCATCTCATTCCATAAGGAAATATGCTGAAATGGGTGCGATACAGGAGAATGGGGTAAACGCTGGGGCCGAAGACCAGGTGTTGCGGTGTGCTTTGGGGTCTTCGGCCCTTACACTCATCCCACTCCATAGGGAAATGTGCTGAAATGGGTGCGGCATAGGAGAATAGGGTGAACGCTGGGCCAGAAGACCCCAAGGCACACCTTGATGCCTGTCAGTGGCTGCAGGGTGAGGGTGGAATGGCATGTATATTACGGGCGACAATCCCAAGTCACACTCCCAATGCTTGTCAGTCTGTACTGAGTAGGGCATTATGGTTAGAAACCCTAACGTCCCTGGCGTTTGTTGGTATATTCACTCCAAATTTGCAAAATGGGATTTTTGTGACCCCACGTCATGAACAGTAGCACAATCATTTCGTTACTCAATCCGGAAACGTGGTTTCACACAGTGAGTGCGCCATTTGGTGCCACAGGTGTGAAAACACATTTCTGGCAGGATGTGAAAAATGACATCTGTACTGTTCATGAGGTGGTGTGAAAAAATGGCAATGTTGAAAATCTGGAGTGAAAATATGAAAAATTGCCAAAGTTACAACCGTGTGTAGACTGTGCAACACACACCTGTAACACAATCATTTTTGGATTTTTTCCACCAAATTTTCAACATGGGTATTTTTGAACCTCTCCTCATGACCAGTGGCACTGTGATTTTCTTCATCTGTCCCGAACAGGGATTTCCCACAGCAACCGCGCTATTCTGAGCCAGAAGTGCGAAAACACATTTCGGTCAGGATGTGAAAAATGACAGCTATACTGTTCATAAGGAGGTGTGGAAAAATGCCAATGTTGAAATTCTGGAGTGAAGATATTACAAATTCGTGAAGTTATGAGTGTGCATGGAAACTGCAACGCACATATGTAACAGTCATTTTTGGAATTTTTTCACCAAATTTGCAAAATAGGCTTTTTGAGAGCCCACCTCATGAACAGTGACACTGTCATTTCATTAATCGGTCCTGAAAGGTGATTCTGTGCAGTGACTGCGAAATCACCTTTCAGGACTGAATAACGCCATGACGGTGACTAATTCATGAGGAGGGGTCCCAAGAACCCCATGGTGAAAATTTGTGCCAAAGGTAAAAAAATGGCCAAGATATCCACCTAAGTTGAAAACCATCACTTATGTCATTATACAGCTTACCAGCATTTCTTCAGTTGGCTTTGAAGAGGCAGACATGTTCCCAGTCCACTGAAGATCGTCGAGCTGGGCCCGAGGTAAGTATGGGGTGGGGGTGGGGAGGTAGGGTGCACAGATGGTGAATGCGGGTTGGGGAGGGGAAAGAAACTCAATGAGGGACCGCTTTTTGTTACAGGGTTTAAAAAATAAAGATGATTGGGACATTTGGCACACTGGGGTGAACTCCCAGCATGCCACCTGGATGTTTGTTGGGGGTGGAGCGACGGGATTGGGCACCTGGCTGGCCATTCTGTGTGCTGGGGGGGGGCACATGAGCCAAGGGGGATTGGCAGGGCCAGATTAAGGCAACCTGGGGCCCTAGGCCCAAAAGGTATGCACCCAGGATGGCAACACTATTACAGCGAAAACGTCAATGCCAACAGCATTGACCTTTTTGCTGTAGTAGACTGCCTGAGACTCTGGCACTCTATTTCCCAGTCCTGCACCCACTCCCTGATCCAACTTTGACTCAGAGTTAGAATCCTAGAGATCAGGGGGGAGCAGAGCCCCCTGCATGGTGGGTGTGTGGGGCAAAGCCCCCCGATGAAAAAATGGCTAGGGTCTCAAGGCAGATTTATGTCAACCACAAGTTGCGGTTGACATAAATCCATTGCTGTGATGGCAGTCGACAACTTAGTTGTTGAACCAGCATCATAGAGCCGGCCCATGAGAAATCTGGGCCCCCTCTCACCACGACCACGTCCCTTCACCACGACTGTGCCTCTTTGGTGTGACTGCACCCCTTGGCCATTGCATATCAGTTACTGAAATATGAAAACAAATATTCTGTCCCTAAAAAATGGCATAAAATATAACTAACCTAACTAAAAATGCTTAAAAATTAATGAAACCAAATATCAGTATGGAAAAATAGCAGTAGTCTGAGTTTTGATCATTCAGAGAAAATAATTAATAATTGGCCTGGTAAAAAATATTTTTTTGGGTGTGAAGTGTCAGTATTTGTGTGCGCTAACATTCTGGGTATTATCATTTTGTCTTGTCAGGTAGTATGAACCAGGATGTGATAGTTTTGTTGGGTAGGGTAAGGACCCAGCTGTAGAAGAGGCTAGGTCCTGGGTGGGGTAAGAGTTAAACTGGTGGTTTACTAGAGGAGTCATGAACTTTTGAGGTTATATTGCAAAGCAAGTGATTGTTGGAAGAAATCATTCCCAGGATCAAACATTTCTGTCATTGATAAGTAAGCCAGGATCTATAAATGGCAAGATTTACTGATGGGGAATTTGGAAATATGTTCATTTATTCACTCTAAAAACCGAGCTATATCAAGGTCAGAACTTCAATATGAGTGAGATGAAGAAATTCCAAAAAAAAAAAAAAAGTACGATTTTGAACTATACCATTGAAACGCACTGCAAATTTCTTAATTTTAGGAGTGAGGTTAAATATAAAGCATATACACTGAACTGTACTGTTAGAGAAAGACTTGATTCTAAGTGGGGATTCTAAATTGGAGTGGGAGATAAAACAAAGGAAATGGGCCTGTTCACACCTTAAAGGTCAGCCTGGCAGGAGCCACCTGAAGCTATCAGCTGCACTTAACACCTAATCAAGGAGGTGAGAGTCATGTTACAGTTCAGCCCCTATATTGCTCAGATTACTCAGTGTCTGAGTCCTTTACAAAAAAAATGCAGCTCGGGCAGAAAGAAAAGGATACATAGTAAATATATGTTGGGGATTGTTTATTGCCTATGCCTCAATCCGGCCCTGGGGATTGGGCACACCCTTGGCACACAACACATGGGGGGGGCATCATGTCGACAGGGATTGGGCTACCCCATCGGCAAATGAACTGGGGAGGGGGCATGCTGATAGGGAGATTGGGCACCCCCGTAGGCATTTGCGTATGTAAATTTCATGGGGACGGAGAGGCAGCTGACGACAGCCGCTGCTTGCTGATGCCGGCAATATGTAAATTGCCAACGGCAGCTGCTGCTTGCTGACGCAAACATAAATTGCTACACGTTACCACCGCTGATTGCAGTAGTGGTTTCCTTTCAACTGTATGCCACTGCATCTGAAGTACTGTCATAGACAGCTCGGCCATTCATTGGTGCGATGTGGCCCCCCCCCCTGCAAAATGGAGTGGGGCATTGGCAGAGCGGACAGCACACCTCTAAAAGTCATATGATGCCACTATGTTGCTTGCACGTGGGCACAAGCCAACATAAAAACCAAGGCCGTGCTTTTCCATGGCTCCCATAGCAAACTGAGAGCAGCTGGCCTTGTTATTCACAACAAACAACAACCACTCGATCAAGTGCAATAATTTAAATATCTTGGTATTACATTTGACTACGCACTCTCCTACAACACGCATATCCACCAAATCTCTAAAGCCAGTAACTCAAGAATTGGAGTCCTCTACCGCCATCGCCATTGTCTAACCAATGAAGCCATGAGTACCACAGTGACCAGCTCCATTCTGTCCATAACTGATTATGGACCAGTATTCTACAGTGCTGCCTCAGAAACCACCCTGAAAAGAATTAGGACCGCCCTAAATAAGTGCTGCAGGCTTGTCACAGGAGCAAGTAAGCGCACGCACGTCTGTGACCATTACAAACACTCCAACTGGCTCAACCTCAAGGGTAGGCTAGCCCATCCCTCTTTACAAGACACTGGTTAGGTCCCATCTGGAGTACTGCGTGCAGTACTGGAGGCCACACCTTCACAAGGACATTAACCAAACTGAGGCAGTCCAGAGAAGGGCAACCAAAATGGTGCAGGGACTGCATCAGAAAACATATGAGGACAGATTAACGGAGCTCAATATGTATACCCTAGAGCAAAGGAGGGAGAGAGGCGATATGATCAAAATATTCAAACACCTTAAGGGCATTAACAAGGTGAAAGAGTCTAACATGTTTCAATATAAGAAAAATAGCAGGACAAGAGGACACAGCATGAGATTAGAGGGAGGCCGATCAAGGGGTAATGTGAGGAAGTTCGTTTTCACAGAAAGGGTGGTGGTTGCATGGAACGGTCTACCTCAGGAAGTGGTGGATATGAATACAGTGCAGGGTTTTCAAACAGGCATGGGATGGGCATAAGGAAGCAACACAGATGAGTATGAATAGATAGGCCATTGACAGAGCAAAGGCCGATGGCACATTCATAAGGTAGAAAAAGAAATGGGCAGACTGGATGGGCCTTGCGGTCCTTATCTGCCGTCAACTTCTATGTCTATGTCTATCAGACTTGCCTCCTGGCAAAGAAGGTTTGTCTTCACCTGACTTCTCCTGCCACACATACCCTCAGGCAATCTACCTGTAACTCACATTTTACACGCAGCTCACTAAAATCCACGTATCTTACCACTTCTGTAGCACCTCTCAGGCCCAACGTGCCTTCTACATCAGGGCACCATCTCAAATGAATGGTCTCCCATCTGAAGTCAATGATGAGAACAAGCTCAGCCCATTCAAACAAACACTGCACCGCCACCTAACTTGCCTTACCAAACGCGACTGTACCCACTAGGTCGACGATACGTCCCTTCCATCATTTGACCCCGTATGCACATCCCACTCCCCTGCCCACCTCTCTTCCCACCTCCTACCCCAACCTTGGCCCTAATCCCCTTTGCATTTATCTCCCCACCTCTCCCCTGTCCCCTCCCTCCTCTGCCACCCTCGACGATCCTCCTCTCCCTCCCTCCCTCTCTCCCCCTTTTTCTTCCTCTCCAGCCATATCTCAACTGCACCCTTCCCTTCCTTTTGCCCTTTAATCCTACCCCACCTCACTCCTCCCTCCCTGATACTCCTACTTGACTCCCCCCATCCCTTGACCTCTCTCTTACTCCTCCCCTCCCTCTACCATCTCCCCAACTCTCCTTTGTACCACACAGCACTTTTTGTGTATGCACGTTATGACAATGTCTGAGTTCTGACAGCTTCTTTCCATTCTCGTCTCTTTCCACAATGATCTCCACCCATGAGGTGCCTTATGCCCACCGATGCCACTTGCAACTTTGCTCAACAAACTCCTCTTTGTGGTGCATCTTTGAGGTTATGACTCCCTGTAATCTGGTGCTATCACCTCCTGAACCAAGAGCACCTAGTGTTCTTACCTCATGATGTGTATACTTTTGTCTATGTATTAATGCATCTCTGTGTTATGTAACTAGAATTGGGTGTATCCTACCTTACTACTGTATGATTCTGTGATGTTCTGTTTTCTCTTTTTTATTGTTTAATTCATACTGATGTGGAACCTTTGTAAAAGAACCTATGGTTCAAAGGTATTTGTAATCCTAGTATTCAATATATATAAGTTGCGCACAGAGGTTCTTTATCCTATATATATATATATCTATATATATATATATATATATATATATATATATATATATATATATATATATATATATATATATATATATATATATATATTTGGTCACTATGTTTCCATAATTTGCCCACCAAATGGTTAAATTCGGTAACAAGGCTGACCATGTTAGTGCTAGAAGAATCCCTTGCTCTAGATTTTAAAAGACTATTGCTGTCCGGACGTTTTGCTTTTTCTAGTGCAATGTCTAGAACCAACTGGTCATACCCCCTTTCCAAAAATCTTGTCTTAAGATCTTCTACTTGTAATAAGAAGGTGTTAAAATCACTGCAGTTCCAACGTATTCTTAAGAGCTGGCTAAAGGGGATAGAATCATTTAAAGATCTGGGGTGAAAACCAGTGGCTAACAATAGATTATTGTTCATTGTAGGTTTTCTGTACCCTCTGGTCACAATTCAGCCATTACTGTCACTGGACAGAATGATATTAATAAACTCAGTCTCCTGGGTGCCACTACTATGTGTAAAATGCAGGTTTTTATAATTAAAGTTAAGCCATTCCATAAACTCAGTTATTTCTGAGTCTGTGCCCATCCATATGCACAGAACATCATTGATAAGGCAAATCCATTTATGATGTTTTTGGAGAAGAGGTTGGAGTTTGACTGAAATAAAATTGTATCCTCCCAATGACCTAAAAAGAGGTTATCGAATGAGGGGGCCAGAGTTGCCCTCATAGCTGTTCCACACTTCTGTAAATAGAAAGTGGCATCAAACTCAAAATAATTTTTCTTCAATACAAACACCAAGCTCCAAGGGATAAGGTTTTTAGGCAGATGTTCATGAAGGGGGGTCCTCCATTAAAAAGTACCCTCATGCCTCAATACCGTCTGCATGTCTTATTGACATGTACAGGGACTCTACATCGATTGTTAACCATTTCATGCCTTCAGACCATCTAAAGTCCTGTAATTGCTCAAGAACATGCATAAAGTCCCTAGTAAATGATTTCAGACATTGAACACTCCGTTTCAAAAACAAATCTATGAGCTCACACAGATTGCTAGCTACGGACTTAATTCCGGATACTATGGGGCATCCCAGAGGGTTGGTCATACTTTTATGCAATTTTGGGAGAGTACATATCGGTGGCATCATTGAAAATTGAGGAAATGAGAAGGCAAATTCCTTTTCATTAATCTCACCCATATTTTTGACTGATTCTAGCAAAGAGATCAATTCTAGTTTCAATTTTCTAGTTGGATCACCATTAAGTATTTCATAGTTGTTTGTATTAGACAACAGTTCTAAAACCTTTCTCAGTAAGTCTCTGTCCATTACCACAAGACTGCTGCCTTTATCAGCCAGCTTGATTACCAAATTGTGATCCTGTCCCAGCTTAGCTATTCCGCCACCCTGCCTCGATTGATTGGGTTGTACCATGATGGGTATGTATGTTCATAGAATCTTGGTACCATTTTGAAAGTTTCATCCCATCCCCAGTGTTACCATGTGTGCTGCTTGAACAGGACACAGTGAGTGACATAAAATCAAAAACACTGAAATTTCAAAGACTTATGGGTCAGGGAAGGAAGAACTATGAACTGCCCCTGCATGGTACTGCAAGTACAGAGCATGATGTCTCTAGAGCACAATGAAGAGGTAGCGGTCTGGGCACTGCTTGTGTGTAGGTCCAGGCAGAGATAGCTACCCTCTTCATTGCACTCTACAGATATAACATTGTAGAGCACAAGGAGAAGGTAGCTGTCTAAGCACTGCCTGTGGCTAGTTTCAGCAGAAAGCAAGAGACAGCTCAAAATCAGCCCTCATAAGATTGTGAGTAGGTAGCGGAACTTTGCTTTTCCAAAGGACTCGGAAGAAGTAGCTAAGCATTTCATGTATCCAGGAAAAATGCTGTTGCTCCTTTCCTTGTTCTGCTGCGCAAGCAATGCAATTGCAAAGGTCAACAGTAAAAAAAAAAAAAAAAAAAAACAGTGCTTAGAGCACGCATAACGTTTTTCAAAATAATTATTCAACCAACCCAGAAGAAAGCTTTGCTCTGTCACCTAGGAGACCAGGGCTCATGTGCAATCCCCCGGAACCCCAATTTAGGGCCACTTGTATTTTTTTTATTTTTACAGTTGTTGTCCGGGAAAGGCACTGCACCAAAGCATGCTTACAGGTGCGTCTTTGGAGCTCAGAGAGGTTAAGTTACTTGCTCAGGGTCACACAGTATGCAAGATGAAGTTGCGGGAATCCTACTCAGGTCTGCTGAATGTACCCGGCTCATTCTCAGCTTGTTGTTCTAACCTCTAAGCTATACTGCCAACTTGGCAGAGGTGCAGCACTCCGCTACCAAAGAGGGTGGGAGCGCACTGGCCACTGGCATTAGCTCAACCCCCACCGCCTGATCACTAAGCAGCACCTGTGTCAGCTGTGAAGGCCCTCCCTCTCTCCCTGATGGAGGAAGGGTGCATGAAGCCTTTTGGTAGACAAATTGTCCAAAGAATCTGGGACCGCCACCCTTCCCCCCTTTGCAGACTGTCAAAAGTCCAGTGTAGTCTTATACCAGGAGTAAACACAACTCTCAAAGACTTAGAATAGTCAGTTAAGTTAGTTGGTTGTTAGTTGTTAGGCAGTCAATCAGTCATTCAGTTTAATTAGTTAGTCAATCAGTTACTTTTTGGTGACCGGGTAAGTGCACTAGCTGTGAAACTGTCTATTCTCAGGCACAGCTTTACCAGAGTGTATTTTGTAGGGTGCAAAGTGCTTCCTGAAAGTTTGAACTATGCTACAGTCTATTACAAAAGGCCCCCTCACCCACTGTACTTGGAAAGGTCCATCACAGTACTCCCACTATTTTTAAAATTGTATTATATTGTCTTTTTCATCCAGTCAATGCATTTAGTCAGAGAGTGACAATATAAGCCAAACTACCCTCATTTCTAGACAAAAGTCAATTTAGAATATGTTGTTTTTACAGGGAAGAAGGCTAATAACAGATTATAAAAACCTGCTTAAACAGCCAGATGGTTTAAGCAGTGTATTGATTTCTCCTGTCTTTGGGCAGTTAAGACTTATTTGCTGAGGTGTCCATTGCAAGTCCATGTTAATCTCTCCTGCCACATCTCACAAAGGCAGCATCGATCTCCTCTTTCAAATCGCCAGCCACAGGAGGACAATTTGTACCTTTAAACTGTCAGGCGATAATTTGTTATGTCAGCCAGTAAACAAGACACGACTTCATTGCTGCCACAGGAAGAAGATTAAGTCGTGCTGCTGCTCCTGCTGCTCCTCAGGGTTTCTCTGGACGTATTTCAGTTTTGCTTCTTTTTGACTTAAAGTGGGTGTTACAGGCATGGAGACCAGAGCAGTTTGGGAACTGCTAAAATAAAGTGTACGCAAGGCAGTTCCCAGCAATCTCAGCTATGCTGGAGACAGGAGCAGCATGAGGAACTGAATGCAAATGACAGCAACGGAGGAAAGAAAACCACTGGTGTAATAATAATTCATATCACCAGTGTTTGTTATGCTACTGACTGAAGCAGCTTCTGCAACTCAATGCAGATGGCGTGGACTCAGTTTACTAAGCCAAATGCAGTTGGTGCTCCACTGACTGAGTACCATGAATCCAAATGCAGATAACAGTATGCTGATTCAATCCAAAATAAAAGTACATAAAAAGTCACAACGGGGAAGATGCACTGCCACTGCCACTCTAAGAACATATAACGTGAAACAAAAACAGGAGGCAGAAGGAACTAATTGGAGGGCTTTGCCTGTGGTTCAATGGGGGGGGGGAGATAACCAAGCCCACCGGCTTTGCTTAAATCCACCCACACCTCAATTCGATGCTTAGTTCATTTTTCTAAAACCACCATCCTCCCCGCCTCCTCCTCCGGCACGCTTCTCACCCTTAGCGTAAGGCCTTTATTTCCGCTGTGATACTCAGCCTCTCTACTGAGGGTGGGAATGAGAAAAGCCAAACCAAGTCACAAGTATAATGTTTGCATAAGCACAAACCAAGTACAAAGTTCGCATAAGCACCACATTATTCCCCCACACTGACACATATTTATTCACACCTGCTTTTTGTGGCAAAAGCCAAAGAACGCTGAGGCATCCACTTACCTGATGTTTCACACAATATTTTGTGCTTTCTCAGAGCTACCTTATATCTTGTGCAGTGATTTGTTATGGGGGGGTGCCTTCTGTTTTCCCTTACTGAGTAAATCCAGCAGACCCAAAGGTAGATGGTACTGACCGACTCCAGCCAACAGACCTAAATGCAAACGATACTGTACTGGCTTGACCTGAAACCACATGGTACTGTACAGAATCAACCACAGACCCAAATGAAGATTAACTCATACCTCTCAACCATCCCACATTATGAGGACGGTCCCTCACTTTACCCCTCAGAAGCCCTATGTACCACATTGAGAGAGCGCTGTGTCATCATTTATGTGAGAATTGACATTATGAAATGGATACAAAAAAATCCCGAAATCTGATTGGCTGAGATGATGTTCAGCCAGGATGATATCTCAGGACATAATCCCAGTTTGAAAGTAGACCATGCTATCAGCCAATAAAATCAAAATGGAGCTGTTTCATAAATGCAATAATATACTCCAAGGTGTGCGATATCATGGGACATCATCCCTGGTCAGGTGGCTAAAGTCACTTGGCCTATGGCCTCGTGCCTCACAATGAACCTGAGGCAGGACATATCAAATGATACTGTACAACTCTTCATGTATTATTGCATTGGCTTAATCGATCCATGATGTGCAGTGACCAGTAAACATTATGAACATAAAAGCACAAATTTCCAGTGTTTGGAGTTTCTGTCTCCGGACATTTGATGATGCCTCTCACATTTTGCCTCTTACTTCCATGTTTTTTTTTTTCATTCTTTTTCTCATTTTGGCCATTTGGTTCCCTGTGTACCCTATCCTGAAATTGGGGCCACCATTGGTGTGGTGTGCCATTCCTCTAGCAGGGAGAGCGGGGGAATGGTAGACTTCTGTGGCAGCAGAAAAGGCTACTCAGAGGGCAGAAACATAGAATTTGTCAGCAGCTAAGGCCCACTTGGCCCACACAATCTGCCCATTTTTGTCTCTGCCTATACTCTCATGGCAGACTCTACTTGATCTCTGGCTACCCCCCTCCCCCCCACTTTCCTACCAGCATTCCTTTGTCTCTATCCCATGCATGCTTGAAGCCCACCACTGTTTTCCCCACCACCCCCTCCACTGGAACACTGTTCCAGGTATCCACTGCTCTCCAAGTTAGGAAGAACTTCCTCGCATCCCTCCTAAATTCCCCCCTTCCAGCTTCATTGCATGTCCCTTGTTCTCGTGCACCTCCTATTATGAAAAATACTCCCCTCTTGTACCTTAGTCACCCTCATGAGGTACTTATAGGTCCCTATCATGTACCCCCCTTTCTTCCAGGGTGCACATACTGGAATCCTTCAGTCTTTCCTCATAGGGCTTATGATGCAGACCCTGCACCATTTTAGTTGCACTCCTCTGGACCTCCTCTACCCTGTCTATTGTCTTTCCTGAGATGTAGTCTCCAGAACTGGACACGATACTCCAGGTGGGGTCTCACAAATGAGCAGTAGAGTGGTAACACCACCTCTCTCCTCCTGCTGGTGATTTCCCTCTCTATGCACCCTAGCAACCCGCTGGCCCTACTTACTGCCGAGTTGCACTGTCTCATCACCTTGAAGTCATCAGATATGATAACCCCATGGTCCCTTTCCTGTTTAGTGACCATCAACACCTCTTCCCCATTTTATACACTACCTCTGGGTTTCTGTGGCCTAGGTGCATGATTTTGCACTTTATTTTGTATGGAAACCCAGCTGCCATACCCTCAACTACGCCTCACATTTCCTCAGGTCTGTGCTCATTCTCTCCACTCTCTCCATAGTATCTACCTTATTACAGATGTATGTATCATCCACAAACAGGCATATCTTCCTTTTCAGCTCCCCTGCAATGTCACCCACAAAGACACTGAAGAGGGCTGGTCCCAGCACTGAGCCCTGAGGCACCCCACTGATAACACTCCCCTTGTTAGAATGAGTGCCGTTTACTCTCAGTCTCTGTTGCTTATCCATCAACCAGTTGCATACCTTGTTAACCACCTTGGGTCCCACGCCAAACTACCCAGTTTCCTTATAAGCCACCTATGTGGTATGGTATCAAAGGTCTTGCTGAAGTCAAAGTAGGCCATGTCCTCTGCCTCACCCTGATCTAGTTCCCTGGTCACCCAGTCAAAGAAATCGGTCAGGTTTGTCTGACTTGACCTCCCCCTCATGAATTCATGCTGCCTTGGGTCTTGTAATCTGCTGGATTTAAGATATTCCACTAACCATTCTTTTAAAAGTGTCTCCATTGACTTCTCACTGCTGACATTAGACTGAGCAGCCTATGGTTACTAGTCTCCTCCCTGCTGCTGCCTTTGTGAAGCGGGATTACATCTGCCCTCCTCAACTCCTCTGGAACCACTAATGTCTCCAGTGAGTTGTTGAACAGGGCTTTCAGAGATGCAGCCAGTACCTCCCTTAGCTCCCTCAGCACCCTTTGGTGTACCCTGTCCAATCCCAGAGCCTTAACCACTTTCAGATTTGCAAGTCTTTTCAGGACTCGTTCTTCTGTAAATAGACTTGTGTCTGCCTCCCTCCCTCCAGTGCTCCTGCTGCTTCTACATGGTCTGTCCCTTCTCCCTCCACTATGAGCACTGAGCAGAAGTACCTCTTAAAGATATCTGTTTCTTCCTGATCCTCTGCTGCACAGTCTCCCCCTGCCCTTCTTAAACTAGGATCCCTCCACTTGTCTTCTTTTTGCACATGTATCTAAAAATGGTCTTGTCACCTTTAGTTACTCCTTTGGCTGTCTTTTCCTCCGTTTGCACCTTGGTGCCTTCAGCCTTCCTTGCTTCCTGATACACCTCCCTATCCTCTTCCCACTGCATCTCCTTGAACCTCCTGAATGCCACTCCTTTAGCCGTTACCTTCACAGCCACTTCCCTCAAGAACCATAGCGGTCTCTTTTTCCTCCTGTTTTTGCTCACTTTTTTCGCACAGAGGTTAGTTGCCTTCGCTATGACATCCCTCAATTTGGCCCACTGTTCTTCCACTCCATATAGGCAAGCCCCTCCCCCTGGTTATCTCTGAGGCATTCACCTATGTTTTAATATCTGCCCTCCTGAAGTCCAGGACCCTCGCCCTTGTACGTTTTTTCTCTGCTGCCATCCTAGCGCAAATAACAAACAGTAATGCAAAATATTGCAGCTGGGCATCTAGTAAACAGCATGCTGAATCAAAACAAGTGTGCAAATAAGGTAAACATAAAAGTACAGAGGAATACAGAACAAAGGATCCTGAGCCAGTAATCATAGGTATAGTCAGGAAGGGCAAGGAAGGGTTTAGGAAGAGGGTATGCAGGAACAAGGGGGAGGAGAGAGAAGTTTTAAATGGAGCCAAGTAGTGGGAAGGGAGGGAGAAAGACATCTGGAGGATGGTAAATGATTGCAAAGCGAAGGGAGACGGTACGAGAAATTAGATTTTCCAGCTGAGGAGTGTGGTTGGGGAAAGGAGAAGGAGTGCAGCTCCCTGCAGTGCAAGGAATAGGAAAAGGAGGGGATAGGGGAGCTGAGAAGGGATAAGTAGGAGGGGAGGGACCCAAAACAGTAGAGATGAGGGAGGCACAGTGGAGCTGGCAATGTGTGGAGAGCAGAAGGATGGATAAAGAGGAATAAAGGGAGCAATGGTGGGTGTGGGAAGGACAGCTGGCAGCAAAGCAGCAGGAGTTGCAATGGGTCTCCAGTCTGGCCAAGGAGGGGACAGGATGGCGCCATAGACCACATCCTGAAGACATAATGAGTAGATGGCAATGGTGGGGTTCAAACCTGCATCTTCAGGTTCACAGCTCTGCATGCTAGCTACTAAGCCACTCTGTCTAGTGGCAAGGGGTTTGTTCACTGGCAGCAAAGACAAGAAACAGGGCTGGGGGAATTTCCTTGATGAGGAAACAATGTTTTGCATATTTGACATGCAAAGCAACTGTTTTAAACTTAATTTTAAAAACCTATACTTCTTCCTTTGCTTAAAACAAAGATCACTACTACATCAACTACAATAAAGCGAAAGGGTTGCCTGTTCCACATGGTGGGTTTTTCTCATTCACCCTTGCTTCTCCCCTCCTCCGCCCATTGCAATTATTCTAAAAAAACCTCAAACTTACAAACACTAATTGAGCCCACATACACCTGTAGTCACGTCTCCCCATAATAGGAAAGGAGAAATAATTAAAGAAAAATTTATTCAGAGCACACAGCCTGAAGCAGTGGTGGATGACTCCAACTAATGAATGATATCAGAGCTAAGCACACAAGCCCCGTGTCAGCCTTATCAGGTCTACGTGCCCCGGCAGTATTTATTTTTGCATATGCCACAGCTGTGTTATGCCTGTTGTGTTGGAACATCAGTACCCTGTGCTCAAATGTGTTTTCTACAGCGGACTAAGCATGAAGGTGACAGCATTATCCGCCTTGCCTTCCTTCTGCTTCCATGGTACTTTGCTGGGGTTGCCCCTGGTTGACTGATGTATGAAACCCCGCTGTCACTTAATTACACAGGTTTTTCCTCAGGGTTATACACAGTGACTTAGATTCAGAACCCCCATAGCCCAAGGATAGTAGAAGTATAATTGGGCTACCAAAATGTCACAGACAGTGTTTTAACTGCCCCCCCCCGATTATTTTGTGATGGCTTCTTCATTGCTTCCAGTTTCATTATCTCCATGCATATGAACATTTTATCCCCTATGTGCGAAACAATGGATCTGACCCAAAAAATGTAGGAAAATAAGACGAAATGCATGCGTGACACATGTACAAGTACAGAAGTGGTTTCTCACTGTCATGGTAGCCATCTTTTAGGTGGCATTGGGATCTTTCACCCTAGAAACATATAATTTGTTGGCAGAAAAGGATCATTTGGCAGAGCCAGTCTACCCAGGGGTCCACTACAGAAGTGTGAGGGGTGCTTTGTCTCCCTCGGCCAGAAAGCGCAGCTAACAGCACACCCTGACCTGGGTCACATGACTGAAAAGACCAAAGGCCTCTGCCAAACCTGTGTCATCCATGTTGGAGCTTATAAAATAGGTGGGTACAACACTGCACCCTGATTGGCTAGGCCCTGTGCGGTGAGACAGCACAGCGCACAGGTGACATAAAGTGCTTGCAATCAGGACTCAGCACACTAACAACATCAATGCTTTTTTTCTTTTCATTTCTGATTGCCATTACAAACATGGCTGCCACCTTTACTCATTAAAAAATCACAAAAGCCCTAAAAAGTAAACTCCCTCAAAATAAAAATAACCAAAATAAAATCACAAAAGCCCTAAAAATAAAATTCCCTCAAAAAAAAAAATAACCAACAAACACTCACTGGATTGGTAGCGGGTTACACAGTCTTTCACCTCTAGGTCACTGGTTCAAATCCAGCACCAGTCAGTAGTGGCTGAAAGCCATTATCACCTGAGGGCTGTACAGTAGCCTATGTGAAATCAGCTGTGGTGGTCTCAGTCCAGTTCCTAACAGCCAGGTGTCCACATCACAAAACCACCAACACAACTGGCACAAATTGGCACCCTTGTTGGCAGTCTCACATGAGAGTCCAAGGACTGAATAGGTATGGAATCTTGAACTACTACCCTCTCACCTACGTTGTGGTCCCTTCAATGCAAGGCTGAAGCATACTGGCAGGGTCATGTGGGGAAGCTTGAACTGTGATCGCCTGTGTTGTACCTGCCACGTGGATAAGCAGAGGATTTCAGCTTCCGATGCTGTCAACCCAGCACCTTTCATGAGCACTGAAAATCTGCACACAGAACAAAAAA
The DNA here is from genome assembly GCA_016271365.2 of Neoceratodus forsteri. Taxonomy (NCBI): domain Eukaryota; kingdom Metazoa; phylum Chordata; order Ceratodontiformes; family Ceratodontidae; genus Neoceratodus; species Neoceratodus forsteri. The sequence goes on along the minus strand of JADMNL010000033.1, from coordinate 91,860,413 downwards.
AAATCTTTTAACAAAAAAAAAAGAACCAACAAATGGATTAAATGCTCCCCTCCTTACACACACATACACAATTTAAAAGAAAGTACTACACGCTGGCCCAGCAATGCTATGGTAGCGATACTACTCATGATGCCTGTGTCCCGGGTTTGGAAACAAGCCTGAGTTATTAGGGGCCAACCGAAAGAGGACCGAACATCCCAGAGAATGCTCTCCTCCTCCTCCTTCTCCTCCAGGGAGGAAGGTCAGCGCACTCCAATGCAGTACTGCCACCTGGGTGACCACAGGTGGTAGTGCAAGCAGAGCCATGGTGAGTGGGTGGACGCCTCCTGACTGGGACACCAGCACACTTGCATGCAAACATCTGCTCCAGTTCCTGCCCAGGAAGCAGCTGGGGGAGGGGAACAGAAAAACATAAAATACTTTGGCCTGCATGACACCATCTCTCCTTGCAGGCCCTGCACCACTCACTAGGCTACCAACCTGCAACCAAGCTAAACTCCTCCCACACCCTACCTATTAGAGAAATCGTTGTTGCTTGCTGTGCCCCAGATACAACTGAATCCCTGGCTTTACTGAGGCATTCTGGTGTGTGTGTGTGTGTGTGTGTGTGTGTGTGTGTGTGTGTAGAGGCATGCATTCAGCCAGTAGAATTCTTCAGTGGTTCGAATTCCTGCATTCCAAGATAAACAAACATTCCATGTATTGAATATGTGGATAGACGCTTGACAGCTGGGATGGGGCTACTTTTTACTAGTTACTTTTAACCAAAGAAAATAAATGTTTTTAATTAAACAAGCTGTCATGTTGTTTTTAAAATGTTCTCAGTTTACTCATTTTATAAGCGAACAAGACACTTTGAGGTGAGTGTTGTGCTGGCACAGTGCATTTCCAGGGGCAGATGGCACTCTGCCTGTGATGTTGTGCCTCACTACACCCCTGGGTGTGCAATGTGCCAGCACAATGCACAACCTGTCATGTCTTACTGCTTACATGACACACTACTGCTGGGACCTCAGTGTCTCCTGAGGTGGGATGAGGAAGCTGCACCCTGCTTCCTTTACAGAAGGGTGCTGCAGATATGAGCATCAGTGGGGAAGTGTTGTAAGGGTGGAGGGGGAAAACAGGGTCAAAAAAGAAATGACACTGGGCACTCTCAGGCCCTGTACATTGGTTGTAGGTGGGAAGTGTTTGTCAGGGTTAGCAGTTGTGGTGGGGACAAAAACTTGTAAGACAAAGGTCCGAGGCTGAATGTGCCCATAACTGGGACAATGAATTGCCCACTTCCTGTAATGGAAGGGGGGGCCCTGACCCTGTGTGGAAACTTACAATGTATCCAGCAAGTGGACGACAGTGGGATTCTGGTGTGACTTGTGAAGTGGTCATAATCTTCATTCCGTCCATATCCTTCGGCAAACTGAACACCAGCATTCAGTGCTTGCTCTGCATGTCCCTCCACACTACACCAAGAACAGCTTTAGCAACTCTGAATCACACTCAGCAGAGTCCTCATTGTTCTTGGAATACATGCTGGGCTTTCAATTGACAGAGCGTCGGGGACAGGCTGACACCCTGTTCTTAGCAGTGAAAGTAGAATTGCATTGGACTTGTTTACAAGCTATGGCAGCTACTTCTAACTTGAATACAAGGGAAAGCAAAGTCTTGCTCTTTTTCCCTCAGTCCAGATGAACAGAATTCCTTTTAACCCTTTACATCCAGGGTGAACTTCACACTTTTTGCAATGTGCGTAATATAGGAAAGCAGTACAAATCAATGAATCGAACAGAAGTGGTACAAACTAGGAGAGTGAATGACTGATTTAAAATCTGTAACCAGGAAAACCTCAAGGACATAAAAAACATCTCATTTTCCATTCAGTAACAGGGTATGGGGGAATACAGGGACAAAAACCCCTGATCGAAAAAAAAAAAAAAAAAGAAAAAAAAAAACAAGAAAACAAAGTTTGAATTACATTGGCAAATCTTATTCTCAGATCTCATCAGTCGTGTTGGTTTGTGTCATAATTAAACTGCCTTTATACACCTGCTAGATTTGAATGAGGTTAGAAACTGTACCAAACAGTTTGCAGGCTACATCCTTGATAGTAACTGCATGCCAACATCCTTGCAGAAACAGAGCTCTTCGGCCTGGGTTGGACATAATCCCAGCTAACACAAATGGAAAATAAGGCTGGTGACCCAGTGTTTTGGCAGAAGGGTGTTGCACTGCTCCAGGACCCAGATGGACACCCATGTCCAGGGTCGGCATCAGATCTTCTACACACTGAGCAAGCAGGCGGCAAGTCTTGCAGATGGAAGCAAGCTCCCTCTCAGGAAAAGAAAAGCTTGACAAATGACAATGCTGTCCAGTGCCCCAGTAGCCTAGCTAATAGCACACATTGGTGGGTACTGCAACAAAGCCATGTTGTCATCATCCAGGGGGTGTGTGTGGGGGGGGGGGGCTGTGGAAAGCAGGTGGGAAAAATAAATGAAAAAGTAAAGAGAAGACCATGATGCCCTTTAGAAATCAGGCTGACATGACAGCCTTCATTTTTGTTTTGAACTGCTGCTGGGTGAGTCACTCCAGATTGAGATGTGACAGATACTGAACGAAGGACTCAGTGCTTGCAAGTTATTGCAGTTTGTGGTAACCTTGAGGCCCCATGCTATGCACTTGTGCCACAACAATTTGAACTGCTCATTAATCAAACCAATGATTGATGGTCATTAGTGCTCCTGAAAAACAAGAGCCCCCTCCCTTAAAAAAAACTGGGTATGGAGATGTAGAACCCAAAAGAGCCTCCATTTACAAAATGGCCCTAGCAGTTCAAAGTGCCGATTATCCACTATCATGTAAGTAACAGATAACTAATATGCAAACACTTGCAAATTCCTAGGTTTGAAAACAAGGCTGTTTGGGAATCTTTCTGGGTTCTGCTTAGAACCAGAAAAGATTTGCCCACCTCTAAGGACCAATTTGTTTGCACCTCTTTATTGGTGTAAATTATGGGCATGATCTGAACCTCAGTGGGGGGGGGGTGCAAAGTGGGTGGTTTGCACCTGCACACTTGAGTCAGCACCCAAAACTGATGCTAAAACAGGGGTGCAAGTCACAAGGAGGAGTCTCCCTATGGCTCTGGCGCAATGCAAATCACAAATCCAGATGTTGACAGAACCCAAATAACACACCAGCATGCCAAAGAACATGGTATGCAGCATGGCACTGTGATATGCACCTGGCGCATGTTGCAGTGCCAAGTGTAGTGCCACATCAGCTGCAAACGACTCATGATTAAAACAGCCTTTTCCTCAGTAGCCCCGGTGTCGCTGGTTCCTTGGTGGCCCAGTGGTTCCCCATTTATAACACCCTTTAAATACCTCACAGGGGTAAACAAGGTACAGGAAGGAAGTATTTTTTCTAAAAAAATACTCAAGAACAAGGGGACATGCTATGAAGCTAGAAGGGTGTAGATTCAGGAGAGTTGGGAGGAAGTACTTCTTCCATCCATCCAGCACAGATGGTGAAGGTGAAAACAGTGGTGAGGTTCAAGAATGCATGGGATAGGCACAAGAGAATCATAGCAGAAAGGAAGGAGGGGAGGGACAAAGAGCTGTAGACCAAGTAGAGTCTGAGATGCAAATATAAGTAAGGAAAAATGGGTAGACTGAGTGGGTCAAGCATCCCCTATCTGCCATCGGATGCTCTGTTCCTATGTTTATAATGAATGGCACTGGTTACCCAGTGGCTCCCCAGCCCATTCCCACACTGATAATTCTCCCTGGCATGCCAGTGGGAGGCAATATAGCCTAGAGGGTTAAAGCACTATGCAGTAAACCTGAAGACCCAATAGACCTAGGTATGAAACCCATAATTACCACTTGCATACTGTGCGACCCTGAGCAAGTCACTTAACCTCCCTGTTCACCTGGACATGATCTTTGGCTCAGTGTGCCTTTCAACATAATACTACATTTGCCAGGACAGAAGGAGGCAATGTCAATCTAAACTGTATCCACACTAAATGTTATTCCCTTTTAATCCCCTTTAAATCGAGGTGCTGTATGCATTCAGTTTCTTCTTAAAGAACGGCACTGAACCTGTAAGTCATTTTCTCCTGTAGAAGCTGATTTAAAAAAAATGGTCCCCGTTCTGTTACTGTTCCATCTCTACAGGCTTTCTAGTTATCCTAGCTGGTGTTTCTGAGTTGCATAAATGTATTAAGTGCTTGTTTAAAACTATATTTTGTAGTTCATGACTTTACTCAGCTCTTCCATTGTTGGCACAATGCATCCATGCACTATGGCAGAACTCTGTGGCTGAGAGGGACATAAACTACATCATACAGTTCTAAAATGGCACTTAACACCAGAGTGCAAATCATAAGCACCCACTATGTTTACTAAAACAATCCATATAGAATGAACAATAACAGAACTGAAACCAGTACTTACAGACAGCTTCTACCAGAGACAATGGCTTACAAATTCAGCGCCGTTCTCCTTTAAATTTCTCATTTAATTCTGCCTTTATTATCCCACTTGGCAGACTGTTCTATAACCTAACTTAGGGGAGGATGGGAGGGTTCTGCAAAGGGATTTGGATACACTAGGGGACTGGTCAAAGACTTGGCAATTGGGATTTAATGCCAAGAAGTACTTGGTTATGCACTTCAAGTACAGGAACCCTAGGTACAGCTACCATGTGGGGGTAAGGTTAAAGGTCTCAGAAGAGGAAAAAGATCTGGGAGTGACAGTAACAGGGAAGTTAAATTACTCAGAGAAGTGCAGAAGGGAGGCAGTCCTGCTTGTGATGCCATAGAACCCGGTTCAGGAACGTGCCTGGGGAGACAGAGGGCCGGCCAGGGGGAGGAGGCCCAAGCATCCATGGACCATTCGCCTTCTCTGGGGAGGGAGGGCGGACGAGTCTTGGTGCTTGACTGGCCTCTGGCACAGGCTGGAGGCACAGGATGCACTGCAGCCACTCTGAGGGGTCGGGGCATGATGGACGTCTGCTTTATCGCCTTGACATCTGGGCGCACATCATGCCCCCACAAGAACAGCGGAAAACGGCTCCCTGAGCACCAGGAAGACGGAGTGCCCAGTGCAGACCTCACAACTCTCTCTCCTGCCTGTTCTGCTGAGGTGACCCAACAAAACTAGAAGCTCGGGGTGTACGGGCCCAACCTCATCCCTGCCTGGGGGGGTAGAACCAAGGCTCCATGGGGGAACCACCCACAGGCTCCAGGTAGGTGGAGAGAAAAAGGGGCAGACATCATAGGCGGCTCCTGAAGGTGCGGGGCTCAGGGAGCAGGGGGGAGTACAAAGTGCAAGTTAGAAAAAAAGAAGAAGGGTGTCAGCCAAGGCCAACCAGATGTTGGGGTGTATAGCCAAAGGGATCACCTCTAGCAGTGCAGAAGTTATCCTGCCACTGTACAGATCGCTGGTAAGGCCACACCTGGAGTACTGCATTCAGTTCTGGCACTCCTGCTTAAAGAAAGACATCAAGCTCCTGGAAAGGGTCCAGAGAAGGGCTACCAAAATGAGAAATAGGATGGGAGGGAGATCCTACAAAGACAGATTTGGGGAGCTCAACATGTACTCCCTGTAGGACAGAAGGGACAGGAGAGACATGATAGAGACCTCTAAATATTTAAAAGGCATAAATTAGGGGAGATACAGACTACATGTTCAGGCTAAAAAGGGAGGGGGTCACTAGGGGACACAGCATGAAGCTGGAGGAGGATAGATTCAAGAGGGAACTAAGGAGAAACTATTTCATGGAGAGGGTGGTAGTGGTGGTGGAGTGGAATAGGCTACCAGAAGAGCTGATCTCACAAAAGACAGTGGATGCCTTCAAAAGAGAATGGGATAGAGTCAGGGGTAAAATAAGTACAACAGGAGACCTGTCTAGGAGAGGAAGGTGGGAGGGGAGAGGAATCTTTGGTATAGACCACAAGCTGAACAATCGAGCAGACATGATAGACCGACAAGGCCTTTATCTGCTGGCTTCTTTCATATGTTTGAATGTTCATAACTACTCTGCAAAGTACCGATTCCCCATGTCCTGCCTAAAGCCTCCTGCTGGTAGTGTCATCTCATACCCCGTTGCTCTCCCATACGCTAGTTTCTCCAAAATGGGCTGGCAGTATAGCCTAGAGGTTAGAGTAACAAGCGATGAATGAGCTTGGTACAGTCAGCAGATCTGGGTTTGATTCCAACAACCTCCACCTGCATACTGTGTGACCCTGAGCAAGTCACTTACCCTCACCAGTGCTCCTGGGTCTCCCCTGAAAACAGGTGTAACCACTAGGTGGCGCTATCTCAAGGGCTACCACCTCTGCCTGTATGGCTAGTGACAGGTTAAGGAGCCTAGGTCCAGTGACGGGTGCCTCCACCCAGAGGTCAGGGTTGGTAGTGATTAAACTAGCTTGGGCACAGCCCTCTGGAACACTGTGACCCCCTTTGTTCCCATTAGTGGCCCACATGGTACACAGGGGTTACCTTCCCAATACCCCACATATGCACACTCCTTACACACAGTACCCTCTTACCCTCGAGACTGATTCTGCAACGCGTCTCTGAGGACCCCCTGTAAAACAAGGTTAGGTGATGCTCACAATCACAATGCAATGCTGGTTCTGTATGTATTGACACCACAGTCAGAATATAATTCAACAACAACAAATCTGGTTTATTCAGGGGCAGTAACAAGGAAGGGGGCAAATCAAGTTGATTGGCAGTAAACACACAAATCACAGTACTGTGCATGCAATTCAGGGTCCAAATGTCACACTCTCTGGGTACCCAGGATGGGGGGGCTAGCCAGGTACATTGCCCGGGGTTGGCCAGCTGGTGCAGATAGATGGGGCCCTGCAAGGAGGAAGCACATGCAAAACACACAATTGTAATCCGGAGCTGGATGGCTCAGTTCGTGGAAAGAAAACACAAAGCAATCAGTTGACACACTTTGATTAAATGAAAGGTGCAGGGAGCTACCCTGATTTGTACTCATGATACCCCCAGCAGAGAATCAGATGGATGTTGGTTGTTCTGCATTGCCAGAAGAGCAGTGCATGGAGACAAGGCCCTCATGACAGGGCCCAACTGCTTTTGCTAGCAGGCAGATTCAGTCCGATTAAACTGGGTTCTGCTTCCAGCTTCAGCACACACTTCACAGTAAAGGGGAAATTAAATTGTAATCCCCCACAAGCACTAAGCACATTCATATGTAAAGGAAATTACTATACCAGGCAGGCTGCTCCTCGATCCAGATTGCAAAACACTGCAAAACCCGGGAGCACTCACAGCAGCTTCAGTTCCTGACAGGCCAATCGCACTGCAGCAAAATCTCGGTCTTCTTCAGGTTAAGCCTGGTTCCCACACTTTAGCTACTTCTTCCTCCTCAAAACCTCGAGTTCAGACCGACTACGCTTTCCGACGGCCGCAGACCGACTTTGGGGCCTGCACATGCACTTCCAGCGTGACTACACGCCGCTCAAACAACAGGGCTCCTTCTCTCTTCACTGTCAACGCAGATCTGGCTTGCCAGCAACAGTTTAGGGCATTTCCTTTAGATCCACACAAGTTTGGTTGGTTGGTTCAGCTGTCAATCACTTAGAGCTCCCTCTGTTGGTGCAAAAAAGGCGCCAAAGTCCAAACTACAATTCCCAGAGGCACCTGCAATACAGCCCCTTTATAGCAGGCTCCAGATGAGAGTCCAAGTTCTGATTCACCCAAGCAGTCTCCATTTTAGGGCTCTCCCACACAGATTGGTCCAATTCAGCAGTCCCGGACCAAACCGGAAGGGCTAAACAGAAAGAGTTTGTGCTGCAATAAAGGCAGGTTAGACAAACTGCATTTTCATCATTTACCCAGCTAACAATCAGCAGACAATTACATCTTTGAAAAGAGCTCCCTCTGCGCCACTAGCGACGGCAGAAATGGAGCGATTGCTCAGAAGCTCAGGCGGGACTCAAGCAAAGAACACACGATCTCCCCAGGCAAACTAATTATGTCTGCAAGCAGGCAGACCTTAAAGAGACAGTACTCCTAGGCTTTTAAGTGCGGGCAGCGCCCACAACTAAACAGCATTTTGCTGAACGCCAGCTAGACAGGGAGCATTCAGGCAAGCTCCTGGAAGGCTTTTAGGAACCCCCATTTGCAGGGGGGTTACACAGGCATTGTGCCTAGTGGGCCTTACCTGATCACCAATGAATTAAAAGAAAATCCCTCCTATTACCATTGATATGCCTGTGCATAATTTTTATAGACTGTTATCATATCCATCATACTCTCCTATGCTTCAAAGAAAACATGTTCAGATCTGTTAACCTATCATGATATGCCTTTTCCCTCATTCCTGTAATCATCCTAGATCCCCATCTTTGGATCCTCTCTAGTCCATCCACATATCTTCTGGAGTATGACAACCACAGCTGTGCACATTACTCAAGGCACATCCTCACATGCGTACGATCTGTACAATGGAAGTGATCCCTTCCATTCCCTTGATCTGTTTGTAAAACTTCTATAGATACTCCCCAGCACTGGATTTTCTGTCCTAAACACCTTTGCACATTGCATCATATTCTTCAAATCCCTTGTTACAATCACCCAAGGTACTTCTCATTTTCCTCCACTTCAAGTGCCTGATCGCCTAGTGCATACTACCTTTCAATATTATACTAACCAAAGTGCATATCTTACATTTGCCATTAAATTTTATCTGCATTTATTTTAAATGCCAGTTTCAATGTAACTGTGGGGTAGGTAATCATTAATTATATGGTACTGGGTTAATTACACTGTAGTTACATGTTTGTTGCATGTAACTACATTGCAACTGTAATGCAGTAACAGCGCAGTTACACTGTAACTACAGTGTAGTTAGGGAAATAAAGTGTTACCCTGGGACTTACCCATACACTGATCTAATGTACACAAATCCTTCTAAAGTTCATTTGCCATCTCATCCATAGTTCCTATTTTCATATCATCTGCAAACTTTGATATCCAGCTTCCCAGGCATCCATTTAAGTCTCTGGTATATAAATTGAACAAGGTTGGGCACAAGACCTATCTTTCCTGCATCCCACTTTCAACACCCATCCAACCAGAAGCTTTGCCACACACCCTCTGTTCCCTCCATGCTAACCAATCCTCCACCACCTACTGTACCTTCTCACCTGTGATGCTACTCCTAGATTTTCTTATTTTTTTAGTTCAGTTTATTTTGGTCGATCATACACGATCTTTACAAAGCATAACATTACAATACAGACATAAAAAAATAGTAAAATTAAAAACATATTTTAAATAGTTTGCATATACTTTATTATGACTTTTCCTAGAGGACAAGCATTCCTTATAAAAAAGTAGGTACACAGGAGGAAAATGTTAAGAACATTTTGGAAGGGGGGATAGAAGGAGACTGTCTGCAAGAATTTTCCTAATTTTATATATAGTTTTTAAGTAGTTTGCTATTCTGAAAATGGTCCATTCATCTTGAGTATTCACATACACGTGATATGTCCAACTTGCTTAAGAGGGAGGTTTGAGTCAAATTAGTAGGGAGATTGGCCTGCTAGTAGGGAGATGCCATAACATCATGGGTTTGTCCTTAAATGGTATCAAAAATAAGGAAAAAAGCATTTAAAAACATTTAATATATTTCATTTTGTCAAGAATAAGCATGAAAAAGAATCAACAACTAGTTGCACACAGTTATCACTTTTCATTGTTCATCACTAATTTACTTTTTATGTGTCTTTATCTGCCAGAAAAACATGAATGAATATTTTGGACAGAATTTTACTTAAGCAGGAGATTTTGTTTCCCGGAAGGAAGAGTGTGAGTTCAGTCAAAAAAACAGGAGCCTCCTGCAAAAAGAGGGAGATATCACATGTATGTATTCATCAGAATATAGGTAAGTTGTTCTAATGATAAATTATATTAATTTCTTAACTGTTCTCCCAACCAAAAGTTTCTTTCATTATAATACCAAGTACAGATCCATAAGGTATGTATTAAGTATTCCTTCCCGCTGTTTTGACAATTACAGTTCTGTTCACTGAGTGATAATTTCTCTAATCTTACTTTTCATATGTTGTTGTCAAAAAGTTCAAACTTTCCTTCAATAAATGCTTTTTTTCAGGCCGGGTCTGTTAGTACATCTAAATAGGATTTGCATCCTAAGAAGGGATTATTTTTGGCAATTCAGCCAAAATATTTGGAAGCTGCAATAGATTTAAGATCCTTATCATTCCTGAAATTGTAAATTTTAGTTTTTATATATTTTTTATATTTTAAACTTAAAAAAATTATTTTGAAAAACATTCAAGTAGTTAAATTTATATTTATTCATGGCTGAATATAATTGTTTTAGCCAGACTGAGTTTCCACAATCCATAGCAATCCAAGACACTTGTTCTATTAAACACTTTTTAGGTGATCTTGAAAGGGGTAATCTAATAACAGTTAGCCAATAATTAACTCTTCTTGTATCAATATTTGCTTTGATATTTGTAATACCTAATTCTGCTCTCAGATACATTGGCAGGCAGGTTTGAGGTAGACCAAGTACAGTTTTCAATAATTCATAAACCAGTACTAATAATTTATTGGGATCCTTAACTTCCCAAACTTCAATCCCATTAAGGGTTTGTGCAAAATATATTGCCTTAACTCTATAAGAGGTTTAATCATGAAACCCCCATAACTATGGTTAAATTTACTAAGGCCACAGACAGTCTTTTTAACTTTGTCCATTACTTTTTATGTTGGCTCGCGCTTGCACGCCAGCCAACATATTGCAGTAGTAGCAGATTTGGAGGTGCGGTCACTGTGGGCGAATGCAGGGCACGCATCAGTAGGTGCATCCCTTATTACACAATAAGGCAGCATGCAGGCACCACACCAGCAACATGTAATGTGGCAAGCACATCTAAGAAAATGTCCACTGCGATGAGAGCCAAGCACACAGCGGCACCTCCCGACATGCCTTTCCTGGTGAAGCATTCTAGTAAACATGGTGGCAGAGACTGCCACCACCGCCTGTCACAATGCCAACTTCAGGGGTGCCCAGTCTCCCTGTCAGCATGCCCTGACCCAGTTCATGTGCTGAGGGGGGAGCCCACTCCCCGTCGGCATAATGCCCCCCCATTTGTTGTGTGCCAAGGGGGTGCCCAATCCCCCTCGGCTATAGCTCCCCTGCTTCAGTATGTGCCAACAGGGGTGCCCAATCCCCCATCAGCTAGCCCCCCCAAACACTCAGGTGGCATGATGGCAGCCCACCACAGCATGCCAAATGCCCCTGAAAAAAAAAAAGTCCTGCGATGTTTTTTTTTTAACCTGTAAAAGAAGAAAACGGTCCCTCGCGGTCTGTCCTGCTTCCTGCCCCAACCCCTACCCACCCTCTGCACACCCTGCCTCCCCCATTTCATGATTAAACCTCTTATAGAGTTAATCAAGGCAATATACAGTATTTTGCACAAACCCTTAATGGGATTGAAGTTTGGGAAGTTAAGGATCCCGATAAATTGTTAGTACTGGTTTATGAATGATTGAAAACTGTACTTGGTCTACCTCAAACCCCCTCACCCCATACTTACCTCTGGAGTCCAGCGCAACGATCTTCGTTGGACCAGAAACACGGCTGCACTCTTCAAAGCTGACCATGAACTGAAGAAATGCTGGTAAGCTGTATAATGGCATAAATAGGGTTTTTTCAACTTTGGTGCATATCTCAGGCATTTTTTTGAATTTATGTACCAAATTTTCAACATGGGGTTATTGCGGCCCCTCCTCATGAATTCAGTCACTGTCATGGCGTTATTCAATCCCGAAATGTGATTTTGCAGTCACTATGCGGAATCACCTTTTGAGACTGATTAACGAAATGACAGTGCCACTGTTCATGAAGTGGGCTCTCAAAAAGCCTATGTTGCAAATTTGGTGAAAAAAATCAAAAAAATGACTGTTTTATGAGCGTGTGTTGCGCAGTTTCCACGCATGCTCATAACTTCGTGAATTTGTAATATTTTCAGTCCAGATTTTCAACATTGGCATTTTTCCACACCTCCTTATGAACAGTACAGCTGTCATGTTACATATCCTGGGTGAAATGTGTTTTTGCACTTCCAGTGCAGAATTGCGCGGTCGCTGTACGAAATCAGTTTTCGGGACAGTTTGAGAAAATGACAGTGACACTGTTCATGAGCAGAGGTCCTAAAATGCATATAGATTCATAGATTCATAGAAGTGTGATGGCAGAAAAGGACCGAAACAAGGCCCACCTCCAGATTTTCAACATTGGCATTTTTTCACACCTCCTTATGCACAGTACAGCTGTCATTTTTCACATCCTGCCCAAAATGTGTTTTCGCACCTGTGGGGCAGAATGGCATGGTCGTTGTGGGAAATCAACTTTTGGACAGATTAACAAAATCACAGTGCCACTGTTCATGAGGGAAGGTCCCAAAATGCCTATGTTGAAAATGTGTCTCTTCAGGGTGGAGGCGAGGTTGGCGTCAGTTCAATACTTCACTGCCGTTCCTATTATGCATCTCTAACTCCTGCACTACCAATGCCAATGCCAGTGAGATAACATTCTGCATTGACAAATGCTTGTTTAATATATTTTGTTCAGAGACCATTCATTGAAAGACTGAGCTCCAAATACTCATAAGTTTCAGAAGAATCTACCTTTGATTTCTTATATACCACGTGTGTTTAGGTTTTCTGTTACCACAAATCCTGATTTTTGTTTTAGAGTTATTAACTTTTAATTTTAATTCAGTAACTTGGTTTGCTAAGTAATCAAGTTGTTTTTGTAGACCTTTACTATTTTCTCTATTAGTTTTATGTGCGGCACTTTATCAAAAGCCTTGTTGAAATCTCTTGGCAACTTCTCAAGAGAGGTTATCGGATAGATCTGGCAGGACCTATGTTCCCTGAATCCATGGTGGCTATTTTCAGTTCTGTAATCCCTTCCTTATTATCTCTTTTAAGATTTTACATCCAACTGATGTCATACTCACTGGCCTGTAATTCCCTAGCTTGTCTCTCCAAGTACCATCATGTACCAGGTATCTGATTGATGAGTTTAATACTAAAGTTAGTGGCAGTTCTTCAGCTAGTCCCTTTAGTGCCCTTACGTTTATGCTGTCTGGTCCTGGTGATTTCCGTGCATTAAGCTCCTTAAAGTAGCACTTCTCCCTTGACTGTTCTATCTCTATATTCTCTACTTATACTATAGGATCCATATAATATGCCCACAAATTTGCCTTCTTGCCCTGTATTTCAAAGTCTGCTAAAAACTGTGGCAAAGCATTGGTTCAGTTCCTCAGCTATCAGTTATGCCTTGGCCGCCTTTCTGTCTGAGTGGTCCAACTCCTCTCCCCTTCCCCATCCAGTTCGTTATATACTGCATTGGAAAATGTTCTTCTTATTCCATTTATCCATGGCTGTAGACAGTTCTGTACTGGTCTCTGCCATCCTGATTATACTATCGTACATCTATCCTGAAGTAACCTGTATATTAGAAACACAGGAACATAGACATTGAAGACAGAAGGAGACCGCTAGGTCCATCTAGTCTGCCCATTTGTTTTAGACCTGTTTTGACAGTCTAGTTGCCCTTTGTAGTCAGGGCTCCCTTGTGTCTATCCCATGCATTCTTGAGTCCCCCAACAGTGTTGACCCCCACAACCTCTTGGAGCAGGCTGTTACAGGTGTCCACCACTCTTTCTGTGAAGAAACATTTTTTAACTCTACTTTCTCACCTTATAGGCTCCTGTTTTCTTCCTTATTATCTTCCGTGACTTTTGCAAGTGAAGTCCCCTGAAGAAGCTCTAGTGAGCGAAATACCAGGGTGTTCTGGGCATGGAGGGGTTGTCTTTCTGTCCTAACCTTGTCACATTTGAAAAAAAAAACACTTTGCACAATAAATCATTAGTTACTGCACCTACTGCTAAACCACTTGGAAGCCATGTGTTTTTTTGGGAACTGAGTCACTGTGTAGCAGAGTGCTGCAGCCTTCCTGGTTGGTCTCAAATACAGGAGTATGGGCACCCTGGCAGTGGCACCTGAACTCAACACTTTAGGGTGCATACATTCTTAGTTGCAGCAGAAGCATGAAAAAGCAAGAAAAAGTAGGAATTGCTAGAGGGGAAGTGAAATGATTGCAACATGATTAATGGCATAAGATGAATGAAAATTAAGTTGCAAACCACACAGTTTCTAATGAAATAATGTGTAGTATTACTAAAGCAATGTTGTGTTGTACAGATCCTCGGACAGCACATCAACCCTTGGGCATCAGCTACAGGAGGGCTTCGCAACCCTAGAAAAGTGGCTGTTGGATAACAGGTTACTGTTAAATGATGAGAAAATGAAAGCTATGTTGTATGGTCCCAGAAACTTAGGTTTGGACAGGACCCATTTGCTCCCACTAGTATCCACAGCAGACATGCCCATAGAAGTCGTGAGCTCCCTCAGATACTTGGGCCTTGTACTGGATCAAGGTCTCACTCTCAAGTGCCATGTGGACCATGTCACCAGAGTGATACATCAAAAGCTAGGTCTACTGTACAGGATGAATTCCCAACTCCTCCCTGAAACCAGGGAAGCAATCACAAACTGCATCCTCCTCCCCAAACTGACCTATGCTGCCCCAGTTATACAGTCCCTCTCTGGAACAGAACTGGGAAGGGTATAAATACTATACAACAAGATAGCTCAATTTGCAACCTAATCCCACCTGAGGCATCATCACTGCAAGGTGCTTGACTCCCTAAACTGGCCATCTTTTTCCCAATGGCTTCAATACCCCCTCCTGTGCACCACCTACAAAATAATAAATGGCACTAGCCCAGCAGGCCTAGTCAGGTTACTAGCCATCAAGCACCCAGGCAGGCTTCCCGAAAGCTCCTAGAGGTTCTCAGGGTAAGGACCATAGCTGGAAACAGGTCCTTCTCTCACGCTGCCTTGAACCTATGGAACAGCCTTCCTGACCAATTGCATAATGCCAGTACACTGGTCTCCTTTAGAAAAAGACTCAAAGCATACCTAATGGAGAACAATTCATGCTCATGCCAGAGGTGACCCTAATTCTACTTGTACTGAATAATATGCAAAGGGCCATCGTAGCCTGTTGTCCCAGCTTGTTTTCATAGTGATACCATTATTGTAAACATTTGTAGCCTCCCACTGTTTGAACTTATGTTACTACAGCTACCTATGTATACTCCATTAGAGGGAAAGTCATATGGAATTTTGGTGATTGTCTTACAGTTACTGTCCTACAGTTATTGTTCTAAAACTATTTAAGCCATCAGTATGTATCATTGATGTATCCTGTATCCTATAGGTTTCTGTGTAACTAAATTCAGGTCACCCCTGAAAAAGGGACCATTTGGGCCCAGTGGGCTTACCTGGTCAGCAAAATTAAATAAATAAATAAACAAATAAAAGAATAAATAAAAATAAAATAAATGCAGAAAAAGTAAAAAAAAAAGATAATTTTTTTAAAACTGTCATGCCATTTTATGCATCACTATAAACTAGTATTGATACATATTGTTGATACAAAAAAACAGTATCGCTACAGCGTGCTTGCTTTTTTTTTGGATGTGTCACAACTAAAAATCATCCATCGATAATACACTCCAAAAACAGTTTAAATATGGTATCTATATATATGGAATAATATTACGCACAAAATCTGTCGCAACAGAACATATTTTTTATGATCAAAGCCTTCATTTAAAAAAAAATATAGGGGAACAGTCAGCACTAAGAGTCCCACAACCAAGTGTGGGTCTGGTTCCAATTTGCACTTTGTGTGCAAAATACTTTTTTGTAACTTACTATTTATTGCAACACAGTAGATTGTACCAGACAGATTTTCTGTAATTACAGATCCCAGAATCCCCTGCAGCTGACATCAGAGGAGGGCTGCAACTGTGGGAGATTCAGTAGCCTGCCATGCATGTTAAAGCTTTTAAAAGCTATGATCAGCTGTTTGCTGGTCCTGCTGGTCCCCTGGGTTAAGTATGGTGCTCTGTGACTGTACTTAACCCAGGGAGGACAGCAGGACAAAGAAAAAGATCAGCATTTATAAAAACTTTAACGTATACAGCACAGGCTACTGAATCTCCCACGGCTGCAGTGTTCCTTTGATGTCAGCTGCAGGAGATTGGGGGATCTGTAGTTACAGAAAATGTCAACCTGCACTGTGTTATCCCGATAGACACATCTTGAAATTATGGGTGTATATCCAGCAATTAGCTGCTCTGTCTCAGCATCTCATTTCTGTTGAATTCCTTGCATTTCATCTATGAATCGCCATAATGTGGGGTGTGCCATGGACAGGATGCATTGAATCCCACAATGAAATGCTTCCACTGCATTGTTGGTTTTTGCCTGTTTTCTGTCACAGTGTCCCAGTAATTCCATAATTATATGGCAAATTGTGGTTGTCTTCTGCCGATGCCCCATCTGTTCCTCCACCCAATCCAGGTATCTTCAAAATAGTCAATAACCAGTTCAGTCTCTTGAGGAAACACATTAAGGCTCTCATCAGTTAGTTCCTTGAACCTTGTTATTACCTGGTTGGGAGGACTGAGCGCTTAAGTGGGCAGAGATCTGCAGTTTAGTCTGAACTCATTGTCCATCACATACCTGCCACCAAGGCCTTCAGACTGTATTTTTCGATACACGGTCTGACAAAAATGAAAAAATCAACCAACTTGACATGCATTTGGAAAAACTTACTTAAAGGCTTGGACTGTGGCCTTTTCGTAGTCAGTCATCACAACTGCTGGATCCAGCCGTGGGTTAATCTCTTCTAAAACCCTCAGCAGATGTTCATAGGTTTCTCTGCACTTCCCAGGAAGCAGGGCTTATATGGCTGGTTGACTGTTCCCAAATCTCTTGCCAAGCACCACATGCATTTGATGGAATGGGGGGAGCAACACTGAATGTCCCATCCACATACCAGTATTTGGCATTTTCAAGAAATTTAAGACTGGACTCAGTGCCAAACATTAGTATGCGGTCATCCCTGTGACCATTGCTGGACAGTAAAAAGTTAAAATTTTTCAACTTCTGAGCTTGGAGTATATGTTCTGTACTGCTCAGGAATAATAAGATCACGTAGGCCTCTGGGATGGGGGGGGGAACCAGTCGCTCACACCCTCTGACTAGTTGTGATCCAATAAGGTTCCTTATGCTGCTAAGGAAAC
The DNA here is from genome assembly GCA_016271365.2 of Neoceratodus forsteri. Taxonomy (NCBI): domain Eukaryota; kingdom Metazoa; phylum Chordata; order Ceratodontiformes; family Ceratodontidae; genus Neoceratodus; species Neoceratodus forsteri. The sequence goes on along the minus strand of JADMNL010000033.1, from coordinate 91,843,174 downwards.
TGCCTGTTTACAGTGCAGAATAACCTGAGCTGTGCTGTCTTGGGAGCTTGCTGCCCTCTCCTTAGCATGGTTAACCATCTCTCCCCGTTCAACAGCAGCCGGGTCAGGGGTATGGGTGTGAGTGCTGAACTTGTGTATTATCAGCAGCTCATCGTAACTTGCAGCGTGGACACGGGCATTGCAGCACTTCTCCTTTTTGATCGCAAGCTCGCATTGACAGATTGCTTTGCCATGCAGACCACGCTTGTGATGCGTATAGATGTAGTTATCAAATCAACCAGCATTTTTTTCATGCATTCAGACAAAATAAAACATGCCGCCATTTTGGATTACAAGTTAGGAGCTTGGTCTTGAGGAGCATATTCTTATGTGTTTAATTAGTTCGAACATGTAATTGATTAATTGTTTACAGTGCAGAAGAAAACTACAGAGTGCAGGCTGACAAGTGGAACAGTTCAGATTGACAGGTTAAAAGAACTTCTGAATGTAATTGTGTTCAAGTCCTGATTAGGCTCAAGTAAGCCTCATGTTACTTGTTTCCACTGTCAGCATTTCGGCCTCTCTAATAAGGCCCTGGACACACTACAGAACTGTTTTTGAAAACCGTTTTTAAAACCAGTTTAGCTAAACCATTTCAGTGCAGCCACACTACTCAATAACCATTTTTGATAACTGTTTAGTGTGGCCACACTGCTAGTGTTAAACCTGTTCTACTTGTAACTGTTTTGTGTTAAGTCCAACACACAGAACTGTGCTTGCCTGGACACACTGCAGCTAGAACTGTTTTAGTTAAACCATTACAGTTTAAAACACTTTTACTCCTGGACAGACCTGTGAGTAAAACCATGCTAGCTCCGAAACGTTTTTAAAAATGGTTTTAAGACTAGGTATCTAGCAGGGTTTAAAAACACTTTTGTTAAACTGTTTTAAGGAGCTTTTAGTCTGTCTGCAAACAGTGCTAGGGGGATTTAAACTATTTGAAGGCTCTTAAACTGTTTTAAGTTCCCCAGTGTGTCCAGGGCCTAATAAATTTGCTTCAGCGATGTTTTCGATCAGTTTTCAAAATAGTAAAAGAGTCTGTTTTCAATACTTTTTCCTTAACTCAACCATTTCATTTTTAATGAGCCACTGACAGCATATCAGTATTTCTATTAAATTTGTTTCAGCACTGTTTTAGATCCATTTTCATAAAAGGAAGTGAGGGAGCGAGTTGACCGGGGTGAATTAACAGGAAATGAGAAGGGCAGGGAGCGTAATGTCGGGAACGGATTGCCTGGGAATGATTTTGCGGGAGCAAATTATCATGTACCCAGGCTCTTTGTGTGGTAAACACCACCATAGGCTCCTTTTCCCAGTGCCCACAGTGGCCTCTGCAGGTACACAGGAAGGGATTTCGACTCCCTGACCAGTTTAAGCATGGCTCTACAGGGTCACAAGTGATCACTGTGCCCACTTAGCACCAATGGTAGCCCCTCAGAATTAGGCCCCATGTCACATGATACTCTTGCTATGACCTATGGGCCAGTTCAATGATGCAAGCAGTCAACAGTTCCCAAGCCGGAAGCAAAGTGTGATATATAACTGAGCAATCAGGATGCACTGAACACATTTATTTTTTATTTTATTATAGAATGTTTGGCTAGGAAAGGCAAAATGAGCTATCCTAGGTGCACAGCAACTTGTTCAGGGTCATACAGTTAGCAAGTGGCAGTTGTGAGTTTCAAACCCAGGTCTGCTGGGTCTCCAGCTTTAAAGCCTGTTGCATTAACCGTCTGAGCTACACTGGTGAACTATTCATGGTTGTACAGTATTCAGATGACTTGGTGTTTTAATCCTCCAGGCAATACTGCCTCCCTGTGATGTAAATGCTTAACCAGTAAACACTGGTCTGATTAATAAAACAAAATAGTGCCTGTTGTTCTCTGGGCAATGCTGGTTGCAATCTATTGCCTTTCGTTAAAATAAAATCAACTAGACTGTACAATGCTCGTAGCGGAAGCCTCTGTGGATTTATTTTTTAATCCCAGCTGAGGCAGGACTTTTCTCCTTTCCTGTTTGTCTTTGACTATTTGTATTACGTGACTACTGGAACCTCTGGGGAACCTCAGGACATTTTAATATTTATGTCAAATTCAGCTTGTATTTCACGTGGTTTCTGAGTTTCCTTCCCTTAATTATTTTGTTTTTATGTATAGTTTGTACCTTATACCTGATGAGGCAGCCTCCTCGGATTTCCTTAGCCAGGGAAAAGGGTCAGACTAGGTGGGCCACATGGTCCTTCTCTGCCGTCACCATGTTTCTGTTTCCTTTGGCATACCACTTGAAGCCTCCTGACTTGAAAATCAGGGTTGAGGCTTAAAAAATCAGCAGAAACTCTGAAAAAACTATACTGTAACTGTGCTGCAATTGCAACGTAGTTGCATGCACCACACATGTAACTACAGTGTAACTACCCTGTTGCATGTAATTAATAATTAGCTACACTAAAATGGACAAACATAAAATGTAACCAAAAATGGTAGTATCGGCTCAAGAAGCCTTCTATAATGTATGGCTTAATAGGAAAAGTCTTTCCTGAAAATAGGCTGTAACATTTATATGTAGCATTATTTTGTGATTCAAACCCTTCTCTTCAGTGACAGAAACATCAGTTTTACATGGGACAGAAGAAATTCTTGAGGCAAAATTAAGTACATCCCTAAAACTCGAGCAGTTTAGTGCGATGTCCTGCACACCACCACCATCCTCCCATCTGCTTAAGAAGCCTCACCATGGAACCTGCTCTTCCATAGTGGCCCCTGGTGGATTTCAATATGTCAGGCAAGCCTCCTGCGGACTATCATTGTAGTGGAATGACAGGACATCTGCAGTACACGGCCCTATGTGGAGGAGGAGCAGGGGCTGGCAGTGGTGCCATCTGTCTGTAATGGCTAATTTTTCTCCTGCTTTTGCCCCCCCCCCCCCATATCACCAGATGGGAATACCCAAGGATGGCACTCCTGCCAACCAAAAATTCTGTGGTGCCCCTGCCAGCCCACTATCCACCTCACTGGGTTACTGTGCGGTAGTCAGGATCAGCAACCCTCACTCTCCAGAGGATGGGAGCATCAGGGCAGATGCTCGATCCTTCTCCTTCGGGTCCACTCTTCGCATACTGGGTTTGGGGTGAGAAAACAGGAGCTACTGCCCTCCCTCTTCCTTCCTCATTATTAAAGATAGCTGCATGAAGCTAGGATCTTTAGCATTTGAAATGTATGTGCTGCTGCTCCTTCTACATGTGATGTCATAATGCTCTGCTCATTACATCCTCGTCTCTTGCTCTTGAGGTGACTGTCATGTCACCAAGCAAGGACGTATGATTTCACATGCACAGAAACAGCAACCGCAGATGAATTCCAGGGAAAGGAGGGGGAGGTCCTGCTTTCAGGCAAATATTCTCCATAATAAAGACTCACAAGAGGATCAGTACATAAAATATATGAAATATGAACTGAATGTTTAGATTCAAACATTTCCTTTTGGGAGTTGTTAGCATTCTAACTGCATATTGTCAGCAAATGCGTGACTTAAATAATAACATTGAGGAGGATTTTTTTTTTCATTTCTTTTTTTGGCCTTTATTCCACTCTGACCTTCTCCCCATCTCAAATGATCAGGACCCCCAAATCTGCCCCCTTCCTCCAGCTTGGATGGTGTGTGAGCAGCTGGTGGCCTCCATCCTCCCACCCTTACAGCCTAACACCTCACCTCTGCAACATGTCCCCATACCCAGGAGAATCCAGCAGGGGATTCTTGGCCAATATGCAAACCTGTTTCCCAGTCTCTTTAAACTGTCCAGCTTCCAGGCTGTGACACTGCATCACCAACTGCTTCAACTGCCAATAAGTTGGCGTGAACCCCGTTGTTTGAAACTGCTTTACAAATTAATGCACTATAATTTCATCTAGTATAGCTCTTGAAGGCTATGTTGGAACCTTTCAATTCAGTGAGCAATCTCATTACCGAATATGGCAACCAAACAACCGTCAACAAGCTTGCTCTCATTACAGAGTACAGAGGACTATGTTTGGTATCATGAGTGGGTGGAGGATATTTTCAGTGAACCCTGCTCCACTACTATAAATGCATAGGATTTAAAAAGATCTTTCATTACAGAGCAGTGTGATTAGGGCACCGCTGTAGCAGGTTGGCAACACAGATTTATGCCATGAATCCAAGACATCAGGAGCAGAGACTGGCAGGGATGGTGGATGAGAGGAGGGTTGAATGACACACCCCTCTGGAGTGACTTCTGGTGGTGACATGGTGGACATGTGAAGGCGGATAAATAGTGACTGGCATCTCTCAGAGGTACTTGTAACCGCAGGTCCCTCAAATAATCTTTACTTTCTCCAGTTCCTCCCACCCAGACTGATCATGTGAGGGGCAATTTAATTGTACTGCACTCCAGAAATTTCCAACAGAGCAAGGCAACTAATGAAGCAAGGGGCATAGGGATCTGTAGAGCTGCCTAGAGACTCCAACCTTCCTTCCTCCCCTATATGCAGTACCCATCACCGACTGCCCACAAACGAAGGGTCCATAGTAGTTCTGAACAGAGCTCCCATGTGTCCACCTATGTGTGAGCTTACAACAGTCAGCTATATGAGCCTTTGGATCTATCTACTGTACATACTCCAGCAATTTGTTGCACGCTGACATCAGAATGTCTGGACCCAGGGGGACTGCTGCACAATTTACAGTTGACTAGGACAGGCCTGGGTCCCAAGTGCCAAAAGTTATGGCCTCTTGCCTTCTCTCAAGCACTGACCCTCATGGTGCAGAGTGTTCAGTACCAAATTAATTACAGTTTCCAGCTCTTTCTCCACTTCTGGGGATCTGTGTGGACTGCCACACACATTAGTAAAGGCAAGGAGGGATAGTTGCATACGGGGGTCCCAGCTGTTACAGATCTTGCCTCTTATCCTCTCCCAAGCCCTGATCCTCCATGGTGCAGAAGGTCCCTCGCCAAATTATGCACTCTTGAGTCCATAAAGTTCCCTCTACTACCTTGCTAGTGGGAGGGAGGGCACCGAAAAGGTACCAAAAGCTGTCACTTAGTTCAGAAAAATTACATTTCACCTCACGAATGACAATGTCAGCCTCTGGCTCTCTCTTTCTGTCTTAGAAACAGATTTCCTTCTGAGGGATATTTTTTAATTAATTATTCTTTATTGATTTTCATAATAACAGTATCCAGTATATTACAATATATAATTTATTATATATCAGTTCATGATTACATATGTAATGAAGTCAGCTAATGTTACCTCCCCCCCCTTCCCAAATCCTTCCCACCCTTCCCAGTAATTCTCTCCAGGTGGCCTAATGCAATGCACAACATACAGTCTTATTTTTATTAATCTATAATGACAAATATTTCTCATCACTAATTTTCATATCTGTAACAGCGGAGGCAACATATTTAAGATACTCTTCCATGTGGTGTCGAATATGTTCTCCTGCGTATCAATGTGATCTGTCAGTCTTTCTATAAGTAAACATTCCTTCATGTTAGTACTCCATTTACAGTAAATTAAACTCTGTCAATTTGGGTGACTTTCATTCAGCAAGGTTCATTCTTTTGGTACTCATAGTTGCTAAAGCTAGGACTTTTTGTTCTCTAAGGTTTTAATTTAAAGTTTCAAAATCATCAAACAGAAAAATCTGAGGCAGTACAGGAATTTGCTTATCCAAAATTCTCTATTTCTGTAAACATTTTTTTCCACCATTGTAAAATAATGAGGCAGTTCCATAGTAGATGATGATGATCAATGTTCTCCTGCAATCCACAGTTATGCCAGGACGTTAGCTTATCCTGTTGGGAAACTTGACTCAATTTGTAAGGGGTAATGTATGCCCTGTCAATGATTTTGTATTGTATTGATTTAGTTTTAGCATATGTATATAATTTATTTGCTTTTATCTGTTGCCAATTTTGTTCACTAATAACCAGATTTATTTCTTTTTTCCACCTTTTGTTTTTTATTAATTTTTTCTATCTTATTTAATAGTGTTTTACTAAGATTGTTATAGCATAAGGCAATGATACTACCTTTACCTTTTTAATACACTTGTAGTATATCATACATAGCTATAAACTTGAATATTTATATCATTTATCTTTTTTGTTTCAATAGGAATCTTATATATATTTCTCAGCATGAGATATTTAACTCTTGGGTTGTTTATTTGACTTTCTATTGCTCGTTTATTAAAATCAACCCATGCCATCACCTAATTTTCCTCCACAAAATCTAATCAAATTATAAGTTCCAATTTCCTTAGGTCTGTATTAGTTAACATACCCACTGTAACACAATTCAGTATTTTCTTTTTATCCTTTATTGTAGAAATTAATGTTATATTGTTCTATGTATGTATCCTATTCCACTTAAAACTTATTTTATAGTACACATTAATAAGTGGATTCTTTATTTGGGTAAATTGTTTTGGATAAGGTAATACGTTTTGAACTTGTATTTTATAATTTTCTAGGGTTATTAAATACGGTATTAGTGAAAAGGAACTATTACCTTTGGTTAATTTATATCCATTTGGGATTGCCCAATTAAGCATTTGCTTATGTTTAGTCACCCAGTAGTATCCTAGAGGATCAGGGCAACCCATACCCCCTTCTGCTCTTATCATTGTAATTTTGTCCCAAGCAATCCTCGGAGAGCCCCCACGCCATAGACATTTTTTTAAATTTTCATTTAATCTGCTCTGAGCAGGTTAATGGAATTTCCCCTTGTGTGCCCTAGTAACGATACATTAATAAAGGCATTATCATCATCTTAAGCGCCTCTATATGGCCCCATAATGACAAATATTTATTTTGTCATGTTCCTTCTGAGGAATCTTCTTCTACACAGGGATTCACCCTTGGGGGCTCTTTATCAATGGAAGACACCACATGGTTCACAAGAAATTTGATTGGTTTCACTCTCTGGAAACAGCTACTCTAGAGGGATCCCTGACACACTGTGCCAGGCAGGCATCTCCTTCCAAATTGATACAGCTGCTTCAGCTCAACAGCTACAGCTAGTTGGCTCCTCCTCTTTAAAATTCTGGAGCAGCCCAGCTGACCCAGCCTCACAGAAGATCCAGAGATTGATCTTTTCAGGCCTTGTAGACCTACTTAAAGAACCTGAGCTCCTTATAGGAACTACACATAGAATGAAAACAAAAAAGGCTTTGGGTCCGCTGAGTGGTGCAATGTTAGTGTACCACACTGCCCCCTGGGAAACAGTTCAAAGAGACAAAGGGCTGATGCAGAAACGGCAGCCAGTGCCCTGGTTAAAAACATTAGGGAGTCAGTCTATGCCTATAACTGTTTGTGTATCTCTAATAAAGAGATTTTTTTTGTATCATTTTTGCCTGCACAAGATTTGTTTTGGAGAATAGCAAGTGACAGGTTCCTCTGTGTGGTCTCTATCTGTTGTTTTTAACCAAGCACGGGCAGCTGTTTCTGCATCAGCCCTTTGTCTCTTTGTTTGTCTGTGAAACAATTCAGAAATAAGGGGTTGACATGGAATCAACAGCTAGTGCTCCTGTTAAAAATGCCAGATAGAGACCAAACAAAGGAACCAGGCACTCAATGTTCATTCAAAAAAGTCCAGTGCAGGCAAAAATTGATATAAAAAAATAACTCTTTATTAGAGGTACACAAACAATTACAGGCACAAACTGAGTCCCTAATGTTTAGCTATGCTCTACAGGTTTGTCAAAGGGTGGAGTCACAAAAGATACCCATCATTCTTATTCACATATCATATCATATATCATTCACAGCGGAGAGAGTTCTGGAAGAGCTAGCTAAACTGAAGGTGGACAAAGATATGGGGACAGATGGCATACACCCAAGGATAGTAAGGGAGCTGCAAAGGGAAAAGTAGCACCTCTGGCAGCCTTGCTCACCGAGTCACTCAACACTGGAGTGGTTCCAGAGGACTGGAAGAGAGTACATGTAGTACCTCTGCACAAAAGCAGCAGTAAGGAGGAGGCAGGGAACTACAGGCCTGTCAGCCTCACCTCCATGGTGGGAAAAATCATGGCGGCACTGCTGAAAGAAAGGATAGTGGCACACCTGGAATCCAGCAGTGTCTACAATTTGAGGCAACATGGATTCACAGCAGGAAGGTCATGTGAAATGAATCTTATAGATTTTTTTGATTGGGTGATGAAGGAAGTAAATCAGGGAGGGGCAGTAGTCATCACCTACCTTGAGTTCAGCAATGCCTTCGACACCATCCCACATAGGAGGCTGATAAACAAGATTGGTAGTCTGGGCATGGGGCACAAGGTGATAAACTGGGTTAGTAACTAGCTGATGGACAAGAGGCAGAGGGTGGTAGTAAATGGGATCCAACCCAGGGAGAGGGGGTGATCAGCAGGGTACATCAGGGATCAGTACTGGGACCAGTCCTGTTCAATGTCTCCATTAGTGACATTGCAGAGGGCTGGAAGGAAAGGTCTGCCTATTTGCAGAGGACACCATGATCTGCAACAGGGCAGATACTCCACAAGGGGTGGAGAAATGAGAATGAACCAGGGGAAGCTTGAAAAATGGTCAAAGGTGTGGCAATTGAGGTTTAATACAAAGAAGTGCAAAATAATGCACCTCAAAAGGGGGAACCCTTGAGAGAGCTATAGGATGGGGTGGAGGAGCTGGCAATCACCAAAGAGGAAAGGGACCTAGGGGTTATAATTTCTGATGACCTAAAGGTATCAAAGCAGAGCACAAAGGCTGCAGGGAAGGCCAGTGTCATGCTGGGGTGTATAGGCAGGGGTATCACTAGCAGAAGGCAGGAGGTGATGATGTCATTGTATAACACACTAGTGAAGCCTCACCTAGAGTACTGTATGCAGTTCTGGAGGCCACACCTGTGCAAGGACACTGACAGGGTGGAGGTGGTCCAGAGAAGGGTGATCAAGAAGGTACATTGCTTGCACCACAAAACATATGAAGAGAGAGACTAAAAGACCTCAATATATACTCACTGGAGGAAAAGAGGGAGCGGGGGACATGATAGAAATGTTCAAATACCTCAAGGGAATAGACAAGGTGCGGGGGGGTAGAAATCTTCCAATGTAGAAGGAGTACAAGAAGGGACACAATATGAAATTGGAAGGGGCAGAGTAAGAGGAAATGTGAGAAAATTTATCTTCACAGAGAGGATGGTGGACACATGGAATAGTCTGCCACAAGAGGTGGTGGGAGCGAGCACATTGGGGGGTTTTAAACATGCCTGGGACAGGCACAAGAGAACCTTGAGGTGGGGAGGGAGTGATGTAAAACCACTGACCAGATAGGGTCAGAGGCCACAAGCAAGTATGGGGCTTGCAGGCAGACTGGATGGGCCTAGCGGTCCTTATCTGCCGACAATTTCTATGTTTCTATGTTATACCCTCCTCATTAGCATAATTATTTGCTTCAAGAGATTGAAGCAGCCAAAGGTGGCGCTACGAGCACTTTCGTTCCTATTTATAAGTTGAATCAACCAGGATGGGCACAATGATATTGAGCTCAAGCAAGAGTATTCTAACCCACATAGTCCCAAAATTGTGAAATTCTTAATAAATCCTTCATTAATTTATTTGATGGGTGCAATGTGAATTAACAAATTTACTAATTTACGTTACCTGAAATGTACCCAATTTAAAACCATTGTGATCAAAATTATTAAAAGAAATTGTGTGGGGGTGAACAAAGGGAAATGTTTCTTTTTCAATAGCGGTTTTTCTGTCTATGTAATAGGTAGACTTTTTTCAAATAATATTACACATGTTATTTATATATAAAATGTTGTAACTGATTGAAATTTTATTTTATGTTGTCATGTAATTGTAAGAGTGGTATGTGTATTAGTTATGTAAGAATGATATGTATTGTATGATTATTATCCTGTGTACTGTAACCTTAGTAATCTGAACTTTGTACAAACAGGTTTGCCTTATAAATAGGGATTCTTTGAACCGTAATGGCAAAAATTCTGTATAAATAAAGTTTTACTAGTACTACTACTGTCTGCCATACTCATCTTGTCAGGGATATTCCCTGATCCCAGGGATTTACCCTGTTTAGGGCAGTGTTCCCCGATCTAACCCATTCCAGGCAAGTTGTTGGTTACCCCTGTGGCTTACCCTCCATGACATGGCTGTCTGGGGAGGGACACCCCCCCCCCGCCCCAAAGCAGTACACTGTGTGGAAAAGGATCTTGTGCTGGAAGGCACTAGGACCAGGGGGCATCTAGGGGCCCAAGATCATCACATAGACAGATATGGGGTTTTCTTCCTTTAGAGTCCTTACACCTCCCAGTGAGCGCAGCCTTTGTAGTGACCTCATATGTGTACAGCATGTCCCCTGTGGCAGAAGCAAGCTCCCTGGCCCTGCCACAGGGGTCACTGTGGTTCAGAGATTGCTGTTGACCCACAACCGCTGAGGCACACTGCCACACAGAAGCTACCACAGCCTGGCATGCCTCCCAATGCTGCGACTTAGGTTAATTCCTAAATCTGGATCATCTGCATGGCAGTGCAACATGCTGCTTCTGGGCCATCGGGGCAGGCCCAGGTAAATTATTTTAATTATATGAACATACGTATATACAACAATGCCAGAAGATAAAGACCTTACAGACTATCTTGTCTTTTTTTTTTCGAACTCTATTTTTCATCCTCCACAGCTGAACTCTCTCCGACGACCTTCCTTTCCGCCATCTCTATCTCCCTGTGTGGCACTGTGTCCTCCTCCGCTACTCTCCGGCACCGGGCATCCCCTGGGTCTGCCCTCCGGGGAAGGATCGCCCCCACCCAGGGTGCTCTTTCTTCCAGTATTGAGCTAACTGGACCAGAGAGGGCAGGGGAAGCAGAGAGGACCAAGCCCGACTACGGGAGTGTGGATTGCGGGGGAAGGCACCATCGCCTATCAGCTACGGAGGGTTTTTTCCCCTCTTAGTACTCCCTCTCCCTCCCCCGATGGAGCCCCGATGTACAATGATGCAGGGGAACGTCTTGCCGTGGCTCCGCAACCCTCTTCTCTGGCCCTGTAGCATTGCGGTACCTCCGGTCTCCACCAGAGGTCGCCACGGTGCCGGGCATCGTCCCTGGCCCTCCCGAGGAAGGAGAGCTGTCCTCCACATGCTCAATCCTTCCCCTCCCCTGCTGACCCCTGACGATCCAGGCTCATTCCCGAACCCGGGTCGCCAGCATGGCGCAAGGTGTGGCATCCAGCGCCTCAACCCTCAGCGCCACTGTGCCCAGTCTATCTTGCATATTTGATTGTGCAGGTCACCCTGTGTATACATTGAGACCTGCCTCCCCTCTCAAAATCCCCCCAGATCCCTTCTGGTCCCCCCCCACCTTCCCCCCAAGAAACTACAGTCAAGACAATTAATAAAAATGTTCACGAGTATTTCTACAAAATACTATCATTAAACATTTCGATCACTACTAGTGATTTGGGTCTGGAAGCGAGCCTGATATGTTGGGGGCTGGCTGGGAGAAGGAGAAGGATTCTGCCCTCATACAGGGAAGATGGGATATCCCCTCAGCCGTAGCACTGCCACCTGGGTGACAACAGGTGGTAGTGCAGCTGGAGGAACACACAGGGTGAAGGTGGCTGCAGAAGGTGATGTGCTGCATGCTTTGTTTGCACACTTTATGATGTTGCCACCTGCACAGCTTCAGCCACCAGCTGCTCTGGCACAGGACCTCACAACACGGGAAAACAGGGCCCTGGTATCAGGGGCTACTAGCCCTGGTACATTCAGCCCTCCAGCCTCAACCAGGATGTCCCCGTAAGTGTCCAAAATGCAGATCCAGTCTAATGTAGAGCTGTTGGAGGGGTTTCTACCCCCCTTTGATCCCAACTGGAGGGTACCATGACTATGTGGTGGCCTGGAGACATATGCAGGTAAGTGCCGAGAAAGGTTCAATGCCAGAGAGGAAGGGGGCATAAACAAAATGGAAAAGAAAAATGACCGACCATATTTAAAAATGTACAGTCAGTAATTTGAAATGTAACAATTCATGCAGTATTCTGAAGAGAAGTTGAAACATTTGACAAGATAAATACACAGATTAATCACATGTGTACTTCAGACTTTACAAAAAGGTTTTAAAGACCATCTGATTGTTTAAACCATGGGGACTTAAAGTTTGATTGGTAAATATCCATTTTGCCTCCTTTTTGTAAAAGGAGATGTGTGGGCTGGCCCGTTGTCACAGGGGTAGGGCGGCGACCTGCAACGCCAGTGACCCAGGTTCAGGAACAGACCTGGGACATCAGAGGGCTGGCTGGGGGAGAGGGTTGAGCATCTGAGGACGACTCTCCCTCTCTGGGGGAGGGAGGGCGGGGAGTGTGTCAGCACTATTCTGACACCCAGCAGAGGCTGGGTGTATAGCCCACGCCAATGCCAATGCGTTTGAAGGGTGGGGCAGATGCTGGTCATAACTGCATGACCCCACCTTCACAAAAACACCAGAAAAACCTGCCCCCCACTGCCTGGATGATGCTACCCCCCAGCTGCAATTATCCCCCAAGGCCAACTCCTGCCCTATCCCGTCGATTGCAGCACCTCTAAGAGGGGTTTGGGTGCTGTGACCCCGCCCTAGGGGGTAAGCCAGGGGGTACAGGGGGGGCAGCTGATGTGGGGGTGGCAGCCAGGGGTCTGTGACCGAATGGATAGTAGCAGTGGTGGGGGTTGCAACAACAAAAAAAAAAAAGATGTGTAAAGTCATCCTCTCTATTAAGAGGATGGCTGAATTCAGTGCCCATAAAGTGCAAGGAACCAGGCTTGGAATTATGGGCCCTAGCTAAATGAGCCCCAAGTGCATTAGTCTATTCTCCAGTAGTAATGGTTCGCACGTGTTCCTGTATGCGTGTTCTCAGGAAGGGAATGGTACCTCCAATGTATTCCAGTGCATATTGATACCAGGCTGTGTGCACCACAAATTGTGCCCTGCAGGTGATGAATTGCTGCACTTCTGCATTCTTACCGGTATATGGCTATGTGTGAAAACTGTTCCAGGAATATCAGATCTGCAGACATTACAGTTTTTGCATCAATGGAATCCTGTTGGTTATTGGGGAGGCCAATTGTTATAGTTCTGCAGTGTGTTCCTAAAGTGACTATGTGTTATCATTTCCCCCACATTTGTTGTACGCATACAAGAGACTGCAGGGAACAGCCCACCACCTCCTAGAGATTGCTATCAGCTTGGAAGACGTGCCAGTGCCTCTGAATGATGGATACTATCTTTGGTGCAATGCAGTTGTGTTCTGTGACAAACTTGAATTTTACCTGATTGTATGTGAATATTTGCCTATGGTGTAAATAAAATTTCCCTAGCTGTGTTTTTTGCCCTATGCCTGGCTTCCTCCAGAAAATCCACATCAAAGCCTCTTTGTGCAAAGCATTCCAGCATCTCATTCGCTTCCTTGATGAATTGTTCCTCATCAGAGCAATTCTTGCCAACCCGCAGAAATTGCCCATAAGGGATGTCCCTTATGGTAGCTCAAGATGTCCTTTCAGCTTGTAAAATTGAATTGCCAGCTGGATCTTTCCTGTAATGTAGAGATTATCCTTTGTTCTTCTGAAATTAATATCAAATCCAGAAACTCACACTCATAGAAACATAGAAGTTGACGGCAGATAAGGACCGCAAGGCCCATCCTGTCTGCCTATTTCTTTTTCTATCTTATGAATGTGCCATTGTCCTTGCTCTGTCAATGGCCTATCTATTCATACTCATCTGTATTGCTCCTGTAATCCCCTTGTTACCCGGGGTTACTAGAATCCCAGTAAGACCTAGTGGTAGGCAGGGAAGGCAGCTTGTGAAACTCCAGTTAAATGGATTTCACACTGTCACTCTGTTCTCAGTCTCAGCTGAGACTGAGGGATGACATCACCATAGAACTGTCGCAGCTGCATGAGCCACAATGAAATCTGCAGCAGGGAGTTGGAATAGAATGTTGGGAGGTTTGAACAGTATTCTGTAAGTCAGTTGGAGTTTGGAGCTTGCTGAGAGAGCAGCACAGCAGTTCTATGTTAGGCTCATGGAGCCTCAGCCCTGACATAGGGCTACATTCTGGGAAAAAGGTGTGTGTTTCCACCAGAAGAGAGACAAGAAGACAGTTTGAAGTGGTGGAGACCGCTGATTCGGGTCTCAGTGCCCCATCCCTCAGGGGATGGTGCAAGAAAGGGTTTCCTGCATATTCCAGGGGCAACTCCCTGGTTTTTCTACTAGTGGAGAAGCTGCCTTATTTGTTCAAGAGTTTTTGGGAAACAAGGAGATTTGTGAATCGCCTGTGGGGCACCTGCAACCAGAGGGTGAGTTTCTGCTCTTTCCAAAGGTCCCATGTTTTCACCCTGGGACTTGTGTGATAGTGGGGATTGGACTACTGAAGTAGTGGGAGGCCTAGAGTAATAGGCTTAGCCAAAAGTAAAAGTATGTTCAAGTCCAGCACATAGTGGAAGTCAAGACATGTAGAAGAGATGTGACATATGTCTACCCAGTAATCTACATTGCCAAGCTTTCAGTAAAAGAGTTGTTTCATTTCCAGAGAAATGGCTGGGTATGGATTGTGGGAGCTGGAGGTGGGAGACCCCCCATCTTTAGTGACCAGGTCCACCTCTACGGATTTGCTCTGTGGATTTCTACTTTGCCTCATGCACTTGGCCAGTGATGAGGGAAGTACCCAGACATGGGATTGGAAGGAAAATTCCCTCTAGGAGTCGAAGGCTCTAAGGTGGTTTGGGGAGCCACAACAGGAAAATTGGTTCATTTCCCAAAATGGACCTCGGATCGAGTGGCCGTCGGGGGAGCCGGGCCAGTGGGGAAAACCCAAGTAGTATACAAGTCGGGCTGTGTACCCAAAGCTGCGTGCAAATCCAGGCTGTGTGCCTGGTGGGTTCAGAGTCTGAGGGCTGGAAATATGAAGAAGTGTTCTGTGGTCTCTAATCTGCATTACCAGGAATGTAGCCCCGTGGGGGTCTGTCTATGCTTTGTTTGTTCAGCTTGGATGTGAGTAAAAGACACACTGTAGAATCCCATTCCTGGTTCTGGACATTACAGTTATTGCTTCCTGTGTTCGGATTTACTTGGGTGCCCCTGTGCAGAGTAGCCAAACCTAGGCCCCCCGTGCCGAGTAACCTTATCCTCCCCGAACCCAGTCCCCACCAGGTACTGCTGTCAGCTTCAACAGCATGCCACCTGTCGTTTAGCAAAAAAGGCAGGGGTCCGGGGGTTACACCCTTATGCCTATCCCATGCCTGTTTGAAGCTCTGCACTGTATTCATATCCACCACTTCCTGAGGTAGGACGTTCCATGCATCCACCACCCTTTCTGTGAAAAAGAACTTCCTCACATTACCCTTTAATTGGCCTCCCTCTAATCTCATGCTGTGTCCTCTTGTCCTGCTATTTTTCTTACATTGAAACATGTTAGACTCTTTCACCCTGTTAATGCCCTTAAGGTGTTTGAATGTTTCAATCATATCACCTCTCTCCCTCCTTTGCTCTAGGGTATACATATTGAGTTCAGTTAATCTGTCCTTATATGTTTTCTGATGCAGTCCCTGCACCATTTTGGTTGCCCTTCCCTGGACTGCCTCAATTTGGTTAATGTCCTTGTGAAGATGTGGCTTCCAGTACTGCATGCAGTACTCCAGATGGGGCCTAACCAGTGTCTTGTAAAGACGGATTATTACCTCCCTCTTCCGACTTGTGATACCCCTACTAATACACCCCAACATCCCTCTAGCCTTACCTTATGCTTCAGAGGTCTGCTTGGATGATTTCAGGTCATCGGTGATGATGACGCCCAAGTCTCTTCCTTCCCTTGTGACTGCCAGCAACTCCCCTCACAGCCTATAGGTGGCTTCAGGGTTTCTCTTCCCTATGTGCATGATCTTGCACTTCTTTGCATTAAACCCCAGTTGCCACTCTTCTGACCATTTTGCTAGTTTATCCAGATCTCTTCTCATTCTGCCCACACCATCTGGATCATCTACTCTCTTGCAGATCTTGGTGTCATCTGCAAACAGACAAACCTTACCCTCCAGTCCATCTGTAATGTCACTGATGAAGATATTGAAGAGGACTGGCCCCAGGACCGATCCCTGAGGTACCCCACTTGTGACTTGCATCTCTTCTGACTGTATAACATTTACCACCACTCTCTGTTTTCTGCCCGTCAACCAGTTTGCCACCCAGTTGACCAATGTCTGACCCACCCCAAGCCTACCCAGCGTATTAATCAATCTTCTGTGTGGAACAGTATCGAAAGCTTTGCTGAAGTCAAGGTAGGCAACATCAACTGCTCCCCTGGTCCACCACTCTGGTTACCCAGTCAAAGAAATCAATGAGATTAGTTTGACAGGACCTTCCTTTTGTAAATCCATGCTGTCTTGGATCCTGTGCTCTTATGGATTCCAGGTGTTGCACTATCCTTTCATTAAGGAGTGTCTCCATAATCTTGCCCACTACTGAGGTAAGACTGACTGGTCTGTAGTTCCCTGCCTCCTCTGTGCTACCACTCTTATGGAGTGGGATCACATGACCTTTTCTCCAGTCTTCTGGAACCTCTTCTGTGCTCAGAGACTCACTAAACAGCTCTGATAATGGCTCTGCTAGTTCCACCCTTAGCTCCTTTAGTACCCTGGGATGTATGCCATCAGGTCCCATTGCCTTGTCCACCCTGAGCTTATTGAGCTCTTGTAGGACCCTTTCTTTTGTGAAGGGACTAGTGCACACCTCCTTCCCCCCTGTGTCCATGGTACAGATCTGTGGGCCCTGTCCTACTTTCTCTTCAGTAAATACTGAGCAGAAGTATCTATTTAGGATAGATGCTTTTACATGGTCCTCCTCCTCACACGCCCCCTTATCCCCTTTAATCTTAGCAATACCCCCTCTGGACTTTCTCCTTTTACTAATCCCACTCCCTGTGGTTAAGCTGATGTGTAAACTGTGAATTTAGATTACTGGAATTCAACCACATCATGAAATTGTGAGCTTCTTCTTCTGTTCCTTTTCACATGCACAGAACATCCTCAGCAAAGTGATGTCAACTGACAGTACTAAAGAAAAGAGGATTAACCAACTGGTTGTCAAGGCAATATTCCTCCAACCAACCATGATACATGCATGCATATGACTGAGCGAATGTGGTGCCTATTGCTGTCCCAGGATATCTGAAGATAGCATTTATTGTCAAATATAAAAAATTGTATGAAATCATGAACTCCAAAGGTTCTAAAATGAAATATATGGGCACCACAGTCGAATCCCTCTGGTGGTACAGAAATTGTTTTGTCTGCCTTGATGCCCTGCTCATGTAGAATGGAAGTATATAGTACCAAGACATCATGGTTCCTATTTCAACCTTTCAGTTTTACTCGGAGCATGTACTGTATCTTTAGCATGCACTATATCTTTAAGATCTGAGGTAGGGTCCCTACTATGTCTTTAATAAAGAATCAATGAAGTGTGATAAATATATAATAATGTATGGATGTCAGTGTGTTATGAGATTTTTTGTTACACTCTCAAAATGTGTTAGGTGTGTGATACCGCATAAACCGCGAAAGTGAAGCTCAAGTGGTTTATAAAAGTATCACACACACTGATGGGGTGTGAACAAAATTGAGAACACTGATGTCCATTCCTCTATTTTTTATAATTACTGGTTTGAGAAAAGAGACATTTCGCTAAGCATTAGAGAGCAGCACGCAGGGCTGAGCTCCATGATACAAGTTTGCGACATCACAAACATGTATTTTGGAGGACCTTGAAAGCAATTGGTTTTAAGTTGATCTCAACCTTAACCAATAATTATGGTATATTTCAGTTAGTGACTCTACCCCCGACATGATGGGTTTCCCAAGGGGGCAAGTAGGATCTTCATGCACCTTCGGGAGAATGCACAGAGTAGGGACACTACGATTATTACTCCTAAGGAACTGTGCCTCCTGAGGGCAGCACTAATGCATCATCCCAAAAGTGCATTGTCCGTTAGATGACCAGATTGGTTTCTGAAAACAGGCAAGACATTTCTGTTCAATTTCCTGTAACATTCTATTTGTTAAGCTGTCTTAACACTTCATTTTTGCAATTTTATTTTTCATGACAGTTTTACCCACTTTGGCAGCCTGCTTAATTTCAATGTAATTTATTATTTAAGCAATAAGGCATGATGAGGGGTGTTATGGTGGGATTAATTCTGGGATCATTTATGATGCTAAACTTGGACCAATATTATATTGCAGCTTGTCCTCCTGTACATTTACAATACTTTTGGAACATCGGTTAGGCTTTGTTGGCTTGAAATTTCGTTTTTTCTTTACTGCCTGCTTGTCTCTCAGACCCTTGGTGAGAGCAGAGTCTGGGATTGGGAAGCTTTGGCATAGTCAGCCAGGGGAGGTGGGAGCTTGCCTGGCCCATTCATCAACATTTGGAGTTGTTTGTCTGATCTGCTGTGGAGGACTGCTGGATTATTTTATACTGAAACTGAAATAAGGTCTTATATTTTGGGGAGTTCTGGGAAGACTTTTTTTTGTCTTAATTTTGGAAATTTAGTTAGTTATTTAATTGGGGACTTCTGTAGATGTGTTGTATTGTTATTGAGCCTTTAACATGTGTAGGAGGCCCATCCCCATGGTCGTGCGCTATTTGCACTCTGCCCTTCATGCCCTCCACCCTTCCCCCCCATTACAGCTGTCGACATACCAACACTGTAGAGCACTGGGTATTGCTCATAGGGGAAGGAGGGGAGTAGGGGGGTGCGAACAGTGGAGGTCGGATGAGCGGGGCCATCATATCAGGGTAGTAAGATCCAGAAGATGCCCTGGGGCAAAATGAAGTCTGGAACATGCTTTCCCATGCCTGGTCTCCATACCCAAGGGCACCACCAATATTGGTGGGCAAGTAGCTTGAGCAGCTCCAGAGGCCCGTCCTACCCGAGCAGTCTTGTGTAACGCCAGATCCATCAGAAACAAGACTGCAGTTATTGCAGATCTTGTTGGGTTGGTGGATCTGGCATGCATTACCAAGGTCTGGCTGGATGAGAATGCAGGCCATATATTAGAGGCCGCTATTCTGGCCGGGTATTCTGTGTTACACTGCCCGAGGTTGGACTGCGGGGGTTGCGGTCTGTTTTAAGACTGAACTGGGCCTCATATGTGTACCAGTTGAGGAGGCTGAGTCATTTGAGTATACTGTAGTGGCAGGTGTGGGTTGTAGGATCGCTCTCATCTACCGTCCACCAGGTGATGAGAAGCAGTTCCTGCAGGAAGTAGCGGACTTCAACATCAACATGTCATTCAAGTTGTCCAGGCTGATGGTCCTGGGTGACTTCAATGCCTGGGTCCATGACGAACTCTCGCAATTTGGACAATACTTCCTCCAATTGATGATTTCATTGGGCCTTACACAAGTTGTTACTTCTGCCACTCATAAAGGTGGTCACTCCCTTGACTTAGTCTTCTTCCTGGGGATCAAAGCCTTCGATTTGGGGGTGGAATCTGTCAGATGGTCTGATCATTACACCGTGGGGTTAAGTTTTTGTGCCCCTCCTTTGCAGGCCCGCCCCTGTGGAGATGGTCAGGTACCACCCTTTACGAGATGTAAGCTCTGAGGGCCTGACGGCGGTGCTTGACTTATCGGAGCTTCATGCCGTGACCAATGATCCAGATGCCTTGGTCTTGGCCTATAATAAAGCCATCTCCTCGACTCTGGATATCATTGCTCCAGTCCATGTTCATCCTTTCCCCCTTTGCCCTCAGTCACCATGGTTTGATGGGACCTTGAGGGAGATGCATTGACAAGGACAAAGATTAGAGCATTGCTGGTGGAGATCCACCCTTGATGCTGACCATCTTAGATTGATGGAACATTACCAAGTCTATCATTCTGCAATCTCCCATAAGAAGGCAGCGTTCCTGTCCGGTGAGATTGTGGCTGCTGAGAACCAACCAGCTCAGCTCTTTCAAACTGTAGACAGACTGTGCAACCCATCCTGCCTGCAGGTTTGAAGAGCCTTTTCACAAGTAGAATGTGAAGAGCTTGCTCGCTTCTTTGAGGCTAAGGTGGCCAACATCAGGGCATCACTCCAGTCAGCATCCTCTATGGGAGAAGCGATGGATCAGTGCCCGGTCACTGCCTCTGGGCTCTCCTGGAGTTCCTTTGACCGGCCGGAGTTCATTGATGTTATGCAGATTGTCCAGGGTATGCACCCTACATGCTGTAGTTTGGATCCGGGCCCAACCTCCCTGACAAAGGGTTACTGTGATGTTATTGGCCCAGTCCTAGCATGGATAGTCTGGTGCTCCTTGGAGACAGGTGAGTTTCTTACTTCCCTGAAGGAGGCAATGGTAACGCCCCTCCTGAAGAAAGCTTCTTTGGACCCAGACTACCATGCCAACTACAGACCAATCTCTAATCTTCCCTTTGTGGGGAAGCTGATTGAGAAAGTGGTGGCCATACAACTGAAGAACCTTTTGACCATCCATGACATTTATGAACCACTCCAGTCTGGTTTTCAAAAGAGGCATAGCACCGAGACTGCGCTGGTTCAGGTGCTCAATGATCTCTTGATAGCAAGAGATCAAAAGAGCCATTCTGTCCTGGTTCTTCTTGATCTCTCTTCAGCATTTGACACTGTGGACCATGGGGTACTTCTTGAATGTCTGAGCTTCATCTGTGGACTGTCTAGTACAGTCCTCCGGTGGCTTAGATTGTTCCTCACTGGCAGAACTCAGAGGGTGGTGTCAGGGATAAACTCCTCTGGCCCAGTCTCTCTGTCATGTGGGGTTCCTCAGGGTTCGGTGTTGTTTATTTATTTATTTTTATTTAATTATTAGATCATCGGTTTACAGACCTTTGAGTCAAAGACTCATTTACAAAGGCATCTTGTCAAGAGAGCAATACATCACAGCAACCAAAACAGTACAGTACATAATGCTTAGATTAAAAAAGCAACCAGTGTTACAGGCATTCACTGGTGGTACAAGCTTGGGAATAGGCACAGTAGTCATAATATAGATACACGAGTACTACATCAGGTAGCAACCAGAGATATTTTATTACATTAGTCAGCAGATGTTGCCTGAGACCCCAGGCATATACAGCAAAAGTAGACAGGGCAGACCCAGCCTAGTGGTGAGGGTAAGGGGCAGGTGGGGATTATGTGCAGTTGCCGCAGCGAGTGCTTGTCAGATGGCTTCTGAGGGAGACCTTGAAAGGACCAAGCTTAGTGGAGTCAGCTATGTTGGCTGGGAGGGAAGTGAACCAGGAGGGAGCCCGATAGCAAAAGGATCTCTGGGCCATAAAGGTCCTTACCCTGGGGACAATAAGGGAGGTTTTGACAATGCTGCAGGTGGAGACTGAGGGGGAGGCATGCTGCAGGGAGGTGGTGACCCCAGTGGGGGAGAGCCCTAGCAGGGTCTTTTTTACAGGAAGGCAGGTTTGGAAACAGAGTCTTTCTTCAAGGTTGAGCAAGCTGGTGGTGGAGTACAGTAGGCACGTATGGGTGCACCTAGGGGCTCCCAGCATTAGCCTGCAGGCCTTGTTTATAGAGAGCTGGATTCTTGCAAGCGCAGTGTTGTCGGCTGCAGCATAGATGGGCAGCCCATAGTCGATTAGCGACTGAACAGAGGAGGTGATTGCCAATCTAAGGCCCTCTTGTGGTAGGCAGTCCCTATGGTGGTATAACAGTCCAATCCTGACATTGGTAGCAGCAGAAAGGGCATTAGAAACATAGAAACATAGACCTTGATGGCAGATAAGCACTGCTTGGCCCACCTAGTCTGCCCATTTCCCTACCTACAGGATAAGCCGCAGATCCTAGTTAACCAACAACCTATTTCTTCCTACCCCCCACAATAATTGCCTTATGTCTGTCCTGTATATTCTTGAATTCTCCCACAGTTTTAGACCCCACAACCTCCTCAGGAAGGCTGTTCCATGCATCCACTACCCTCTCTGTGAAAAAATACTTCCTCACATTGCCCCTGAACTGCCCTCCCCATCTTTAAATTGTGTTCCCTTCTTCTTGCATGTCTCTTTTTCTGAAAGATGCTACCCTCTTGGACTTTGTTGATTCCACTGAGGTACTTAAACGTTTCTATCATGTCCCCCCTCTCTCTCCTTTCCTCAAGGGATTACATATTAAGCTCTTTTAGTCTCTCTTCGTATGGCTTCTCTTGCAGACCCTGCACCATTCTAGTTGCCCTCCTCTGGACTGCCTCTATCCTGTCTATGTCCTTGCGGAGATGGGGTCTCCAGAACTGGACGCAGTACTCCAGATGGGGCCTCACCTACTGTCTGTACAGAAGGATAACAACTTCCTGTTTTCTGCTGGTGATGCCTCTCCATATGCATCCCAGTATACCCCCAGCTCTCCCTCCTGCCTTCTCACATTGCTTACTAACCTTAAGGTCATCTGATATGATTACCCCCAGGTCCCTTTCCTTTTTTGTTTTTGTTACTACCCCCCCCCATTGTGTAATCTTCCCCATGGTTTTTGTTTCCCAAGTGCATTATTTTGCACTTCTTTGCATTGAATCCTAGCTGCCATACTTCCGACCATTCCTCAAACCTTGCCAAGTCCCTTCTTATCCTTTCCACGCGTCCTTGTGTATCAACCCTGTTGCAGATCTTTGTGTCATCAGCAAAGAGGCATACTTTTCCTTCCAGTCCCTCTACAATGTCACTTATAAAGACATTAAAAAGGACTGGACCCAGTACTAAACCTCATGGAACCCCTCTTTCTTCAGAGTGGACTCCATTTACAATTACCTTCTGTGTCCTGTTGTCCAGCCAATTTTTTACCCAGGCTACCACCCTGGGACCCACTCCCAGGCTGGTTAATTTGACTATTACTCTTTTGTGTGGGACTGTGTCAAATGCCTTGCTAAAGTCTAGGTGGGCCATGTCCACAGCCCCTCCCTGATCTACTACTTTGGTCACCCTGTCAAAGAAATCAATTAGATTCGTCTGACATGAACTTCCCGCTGTGAATCCATGCTGCCTTGGGTGCCATGCCCCACTGGCCTCTAGGTACTCAACAATTCTTTCCTTCAGAAGTGATTCCATCACTTTCCCTACCACAGAGGTCAAACTGACAGGTCTGTAGTTTCCTGCCTCTGTCTTGGTCCCACTTTTGTGAAGGGGAATCACATCTGCCTTCCTCCAGTCCTCGGGTACCACACCATCCTCCCATGATTTGTTCAAAAGGGTAGTCCGTGGTTTCACTAGTTCTCCCCTTAATTCTTTTAGAATTCTGGGGTGAATTCCATCAGGCTCCATTGCTTTGTCCACCTTCAGTTTTAGGAGTTCTTTCAGAACCCTTTCTTCTGTGAAAGGACTGGGATTGACCCCCCTATCCAGAGTGCTTCTGTTAATGGTTTAGGCACCTCCCCCTCTTCTTTTGTGAATACTGAGCAGAAATATTCATTCAGTATCCCTGCTTTTTCACTATCCCCCTCTGCCCACCCACCGTTCATTCTTTTCAGCCTCACTATCCCTCCCTCTGTCTTTCTACCCTCCTGATGTACCTATAAAAGGTTTTATCCCCCTTCTTAACTGAGTTGGCTATCCTTTCCTCAGTTTGGACCTTTGCTATTCTGACTTCCCTCCCTGCTTCCTTCTGCCTTAACTGGTACAGCTCTCTGTCCTGCTCCTTCTGTATTCCTTGTACTTCCTGAATGCTATCTTTTTCTCCCTTCCCATTGATATGGGAATGGAAGGAGAGTGCCGAATCAAAGTTAATGCCCAGATACTTGTAGGGAGGAAACCTGCTCAATGGGGTTTAGTGTGCTAGTCAGTATCACGAGAGGGGCACCACTGACTTTGCTTTGTCAATGCGAGAAGAGCATAGCTTTGGTCATGTTTAGGTTCAGAACTAGCCTTCAAGATGTGAACCAATGCTCAGCTCTATAAAAAGCTTGTTGGAGGGTGGCCTGGAGTGTGTTGGAGTTGAGGTCAGAGGTGAAGAGCACAGCGTCATCCACGTAGAAGAGGATCTTACTTGGGCAGGACAAGGGGAGGGAGTTGAGGTAGAGACTGAAGAGGAGAGGGCCTAAAATGGAGCCCTAGGGAGCCCCAGAGTGGACAGGTCATGTGTCAGATAGGGTGCTATTGATTTTTACACACTGAGTTCTGGCAGAGAGGTAGCAGGTGAACCATGCAAGGGTACCAGGGGAGAAACCAAGTCATCTGAGGGAGTCAAGCAGGAGAGGATGGCAAACCGTGTCAAAGGCCTTGGAGAGGTCAATGAACACGGCACCGGCAGGACTTCCGGCATCAAAAGCAGAGTGCAGGAAGTTGGAGAATTCAAGCAGCGTGGTTGTGGTGTTGTGACCTGCATGAAAGCCATGCTGTTCAGGGCACAGGATATTGTACATGGCCAGGTATTCAGCAAGCTGGTTGGCAACTACTTTTTCAAGGGACTTAGAGAGTGGGGGGAGGATGGAGATAGGTCAATAGTTACCCGAGGTCGCTCGATCGCCGCTCTTTAGGATGGGAGTGATGATGGCAGTTTTCCATGTGCTGGGGAACTGCCCCAGGCACAGAGAGCAGTTGAGCAGCTCAATAAGTGGGACCAGGATAGCATCTAACATCAGACGAAGTAGCCTAGTGTCCAGTAGGTCGGTGCCGGGGTTGTTACTACTAACGGCTTTTTGCAGAACAGGTCTAGCCTCCAATGGGGAGATGGTACATAGGTAGAAAAGAGGTCTCTAGAGAGTGGGCAGGGGTGCTACTGGGATGGGGTCAAAGAAGTTACTGGGCAGGACTGAATTCAGGTCTGAGAAAGTGTGGTTTAGGCAGTCTGCAATGCCAAGGGGGTCAGAGTAGACAGTTCCATTAAAGGAGAGTTGAGAGGGGGGTGGGGGTGGGATTTCCCATTCAGATCCTTTACATTATCCCAAAAGTTTCTAGCCGACCCCTAGGAGGAGACAAGAGCGGATTGGTAGCACTGGGCTTTGGCCTGTCGAATGGCCCAAGTACACTTATTGCGCTTGGCATTGTACGTTTGCCTTTCAGCTGGCTTGCCAGATTCCACAGCAATGTGCCATAGGTTGTCTCTCATTTTAAGTTTGAGAAGGAGGGATGGGGTAACCCAGGGCGTGCTTTGCTTTTTGGTACGATTTCTAGCAAGGGGGCATAGAGGTCACAGGCAGTGTTAAAAGTGCAAGTGAAAAAATCCAATGCCTTGTCTATGGATGGCACAAGCCTGATTGGGAACCAATCCAGTTGTGAGAGGTACAGTTTATGGTGATGCAGGCCACCTGGGAATAGGCGACGTCACTGGGTGGTTTGTGGTGCAGGTTTGCTGTTGGCAGCGGACCAACAGAATACGACCAGGGAGTGAGTTGGGAAGTACACTGATATCAAGCACCCTCTGGGGCGGTTGGTAATGGTGATATCCAGGAGGGTGATGGAGCCAGTAGAGGGGCTGAATCTAGTTGGGGTGGTGACAAGCTGAGACATGTCAAGGGCAGCAAAGATAGCTCTGGTTTGGGAGGCCGTGGCAGAGAGCCAGTTGATATTCAGGTCACCAACAATTATCTGGGCCATTTTGGGTGGTAGACCAGAGAGGTAGTCGGCAAGCAACTGAATGCTGAGGTCTTGCTTTCTGGGGGGAATATAGGCAATGGTGAGAAAGAGTGGCCCCTTACCAGGGTTGGGGGAGATTTTTAGTGTGAGGGCTTGCGCTCCGTTATCAAGCTTGGGTGGTGGAAGTGCATGTCCAAGGAGGGAACCACATATATAGACAGCACAACCATCTCCATGCTTACCCACCCGATCTTCCCTGAAAAGGGTGTAACCAGGAAGGGAGATGATGGAGTCAGGGGTGGATTTGGATAACCAGGTTTCAATGAGTACGACAATGTCCAGTTGGTGCTGAGTAACCCAGCACTGGAGTGCAGCAGCCTTCTTAAGGAGGCTGCAAATATTCATAGAAGCTATGCGGAGTCCTTGAGCCTGGGCAAGCTTGTTCATAAGGTTGGGCACAGGGCCGGGGTTTGGATGAATGTTACCTGATAGAAGCAACAGGAGGGTGATTAGGCACACCAAAGCGTGGTAGTGGTAGTGATTGTGGCATCTCCCCTTGTGACTGGACATGGGGCCGTGTGCTGGGGTGCAAGGTGTGGGTAGAGTACAAAGGGTGGGAAAGGTATTGAAGAAGAGACCAAGGTATGAGTGGGAGTAAGAGGTAGCAGGGGTGAAAGTGTTGGGGGGTACTGAGGGGGGGGGAGGTGGTCAAGCACCGGGGGGAGGGTCTGGTAGAGGAGTTGTAGATAAGAGGGGGGGTACTATGGGTAGAGGGTGATGGTCCTAAGTGAGATGGGGCTGGTGTAGGAAGTAGGAGGAGGACCATAGTCAGTGTCAATGCACTGTGTTGTCCCCCATGTTGTTCGCAGTGTACATGCTGCCCCTCGGAGACATTGTAAGAAGGTATGGGCTGAGGTTTCACTGCTATGCTGATGATACCCAGCTCTACCTATCTTTTGCACCTGACCAGGATAGAGCTGTCCCGGTATTTAACAACTGCCTCATTGAAATCCAGAACTGGATGAATTCGAGCTGGCTGAGGTTGAACTCTGAGAAGATGGGGGTGATGGTTGTGTACCCGGGCTGCCGGATAGAGGGATGGGAGCTGGTTTGCCATCAGGATTATTTCTGGGTGGCTCCCAGCTCCCAAACTCTGAACAGGTGCAAAACCTGGGGGTGATTTGTGATGATGGGCTGATGCTACGATCGCAGGTGTCAGCAGTCATCAAATCATCCTTTTACCATCTGTGGAACATCTCCAGGAATAAGCACCTAGTTCTGTCTGGTGATTTGCCTATATTGGTCCACGCCTTTGTGACCTCGCACCTTGACTATTGCAACTCCCTTTATCTAGGGCTACCTGGGGTTGATATCCGCCTCTTGCAGCTCATGCAGAACGCTGCGGCCCAGCTATTGACAGGTACTCCTCGTGCCTGTCATACTTCTCTGGTGCTGCGCGAACTGCACTGGCTGCCAATACAGTGTCGGATCACCTTTAAAGTCAGTCTTCTGACTTATAAAGCCCTACACGGACTGGGCCCGGTCTACCTAAAAGAGCTCCTGGTACCCTACTGCCCTAAGCAATCACTCCGCTCGGTGGACGAGGGGTTGCTAGAGGTTCCGAGAGTTTCGTTGAAATCTTCGGGGGCCCATGCTTTTATGTACACGGCCCTAACCCTCTGGAATTCTCTACCCAATCCGCTATGGGAGTGCACGTATGTGGAGGAATTTAAACGGGCCTTAAAGACACATCTGTGGTTGTCAGTCTTTTCTTGATGATGATGTTTTAACATATTTTATGAATTCAGTTTTATTGTAGTTGTGTTTTATTTATTGTTTTAAGAAGTTTATTGTTAAGGCGCGATATAAATAAAGTATATTATTATTACTATAACAACTCGCCTTGGGTGGGTAGAAGCATGAGGCAAAGCCAAGTGCATCCACCATCTGAGAAGAGTCATTAGCCCACCATAACATACCCCCTAGTTTGCAATTACAAAATGGGTCCTTTTCAGTAAATCGGACTGTATTTTTAAACATATTTTTGTTGTGCTACTTTCAGCTGCACTGTTGCGACGGGATAACAGCCCGGCTGAAAGGACCTCTTGGCCAGTCAGGAGCTAGCATGTTTTCTACCCATTTCTAAATGTCAATTATTCCAAGGCTTCATGTTCTTCTTTTTAAGATTTGAATCACATATGTCCCAGTTTTCCCTAAATAAGCAATTAACATCATTGTTTATCAGCGTCTGAAACATTTGTATATAAGGATTACCTTTGTGGCCTGGACAAAATATGGACTTGTGTCTAAAGTCCCTTGTCCTCTTTGAGTGTGTAATTTGGCCTGGGATCCTCTGCACCATGGGGAGTCAGTGCTTGGGAGAGAGTAAGAGGCAAGATCTGTAGCAACTGTGACCCCCGTGGGTGACTACTTCTCCTTGCCCTTACTATCATTTGTGGCAATCCACACAGATCCCCAGAAGCAGGGACATAGCTGGAAACTGTAATTAATTTGGTACTGAACACTCTGCACCATGGAGGTCAGTGCTTGAGAGAAGGACAGAGGCCATAGCTGTGGCAGCTGGGATCCCCTGGCCTCTCCTAGTTAACTGTAAATTGTGCAGCAGTCCCCCTGGGTACAGACCTTCTGATGTCAGTGCATGACAAATTACTGGAGTATGTAGGTAGATCCAAGGGCTCATAGTTGACTGTCGTAAGCTCACACGGAGGTGGACACATGGGAACTCAGTCAGGAGCTACTGTGGACCCTTCCTTTGCAGGCGGTCGGTGAAGGGTACTGGGTATAGAGGAGGAAGAAAGATTGAAGTCCCTAGGCAGCCCTACAGATCTCTATGCCCCTTGCTTCATTAGTATGCCTTGCTCTGTTGGAAATTTCTGGACTGCAGTATAATTAAATTGCCCCTCATATGATGCCTCTGGGTGGGAGGATTTGAAGAAAGTAAAGATTATTCAAGGGACCTATGGTTACAAGTATCTCTGAGAGATGCCAGTCACTATTTATCTGCCTTTACATGCCCACCATGACACCACCAGAAGCTACTCCAGAGGGGTGCATCATTCAACCCTCCTCGTCTACCATCCCTGCCAGCCTCTGCTCCTGACGTCTTGGACTCACGGCATATGTCTGGGGTGCCAACCTGCTAGAATGGTGCCTTAACCACATATGGGGCTATAGAGCTGGATTTAGTGAGCAACATTTTAAATAAATTTTACCTAAGGGAAACATAAATGCAAAACATTACATCCTATATAGATCCCTTCAGGACCATAGAATTCCCATGATAAAAGTAAGACCTGGCTCCTTTGTCTAGACTTGATGTTTGCACTCATCAGACCTTCAGCCATCATGGGTTCACATTTATCAGTTCCACACTTTCCAATAAAGGCTGAAGAAGATGACAGGTTATAACAAGCATTTGTTAATGCCGAATGTTGGCTTGCTGGCATTGGCATTGGTAGTGCAGGAGTTAGAGAGATGCATAATAGGAATGGCAGTGAAGTATTGAACTGGTGCCAACCTCACCCCACCCTGCAGAGATTGATAGGCATTGGGGGTGTGCTTTTGGGTCATCAGCCGTAATACTCATGCCATTTCACATCACCCTACCCTGTGGACACTAACAGGTGTCGTGGTGTGCCTTTGGGTCTTCTGGCCTTATACTCACCCCATTCCATAAGGAAATACACTGAGATGGGTGTGGTATAGGAGAACGGGTGAATGTTGGGGCCGAAGACCCCAAGGCACACCTCAATGCCTGTCACTGGCTGCAGGGTGGGGGTAGAATAGTGTGAGCATTATGGCCAAAGATCCCAAGTCACACCCCCAATGCCTGTCAGTCTCTACAGAGTAGGACATCATGGGTGGAAACCCTAATGACCCAGCTGTTTGTTGGTATTTCACTCCAAATTTTCAAATTGGGATTTTTGTGACCCCACCTCATGAACAGTGGCAATATAATTTTGTTACTCAATCCTGAAAGGTGGTTTTGCACAGCGACTGTGCCATTTGGTGCCAAAGGTGTAAAAACACATTTCTGACAGGATGTGAAAAATGAGGTGGTGTGAAAAAAATGGCAATGTTGAAAATCTGGAGTGAAAATATGAAAATTGGAGAAGACGAACGTGCGAAACCGCGCACGCACGCCTGTAACGCAATCATTTTTTTGAATTCTTTCACCAAATTTTCAACATGGGCACTTTTGAACTTCTCTTCATGGACAGTTTATTTCCCACAGTGACCGTGCCATTCTGCGCCACACGTGTGAAAACACATTTCAGGAAGGATGTGAAAAATGACATCTATACTGTTCATAAGGAGGTGTGAAAAATGGCACTGTTGAAAATCTGGATAGAAAATATTAAAAAATCGGCGAAGTTATGAACGTACGTAGACACTGCGCACACTTGTAATGCAGTCCTTTTTTGGAATTTATTCACCAAATTTGCAACATGGTTTTTTTGGGACCTCCCCTCATGAACAGTGGCACTGTCATTTTGTTAATTGGTCCCAAAAGTTGATTCTGCGCAGTGACGGCGAAATCACCTATTGGGACTGAGAAACTAAATGACAGTGACACATTCATGAGGTGGGGTCTCAAGAACCCCATGTTGAAAATTTGGGTCCAAAATTCCCAAAAATAGCTAAGATATCAATCTAAGTTGAACCCCCCCCCCATTGCCTCCCATTATAAAGCTTACCGTCATTTCTTCAGTTCGCAGTTCAACTTTGAAGAGTGCAGACACGCCCAGTTCAGAGAAGATTGTGTCTCCCAACCTCTGGAAGGAAAGTATGGGTGAGGAGGAGGTGGAGTGCAAGGAGGGGTGGGATGGGGAATGGGGAAGAGGACGTGGGAGGCAACGGTGGACCATTTTCTTGATTGCAGGGAGAAAAAGACTGCAAGGAAGGTTTCTTCATTTACAGGTTACACACAAAAAAAAAAATAGGCACACTGGGGTGGGCTCCCAGTGTGCTGCAATTCAGGGGGTGCCGACATGGGGATTGGGCACCGCGATGTCGGCAAGATGTATAGACGGGGGGGGCATCCCAGTGTCAGAAAGGAAAGGAGAAACCAGGAAAGACACACTAAGAGGGGGGGTGCCAACATGAGGATTGGGCACCCGGATGTCGGCTTTTTGGGAGTGTGTGGCAGGCGGCAGGAACCGCCATGTTACAGTGTGCCATATGATGTGGGGGGACATGTCAACATTGGGATTGGGTACCCCAGTGTCGACTTTCTAGGGATTGCGTGGCAGATGGCAGGAGCCACCATATTTTTTGAAATGTTTCACCAGGAAAGGCACATAATGGAGGACTGTCATCTGCCGCTGCAGTGATGAGCCTGTCTCGGATTACAGCGGCAGATTCGTTTCAACTCCTTGGCTCTCTCTGAAACTGCTTTCATTTGCAGCACACTTACTGGTTGGCAGCTGAGGGATGCACCCACTAAATCTTTCCCTGCATTCACCACAACACTGACACACCTCTAAAATGTTCTACTACCACAAGATGTTGCTTTCGCGTGCACGCAAGCCAGCATAAAAAGGTGGTGGCAAGTTTTAAGCAGGAGAGTAGGATTACTCTCTAATAAACAGACTAATAATAATATCTTTGATAGTGGCTTGGTGGCAGCAACTGCATGGAGCGGAGGCTGGGAAGGGGGTCTCGGGTACTTTTTAACCTGCCAAGACTTGGAATAATCCTACTTGTGCAGAACTACCTAGGGGGAACTAAAGTTAGATGTTGTTTCCTAGGCTTACCCACAGAGTGAGAGAACTCTTCCTGGTGCTTGGCATTGGTTATTGGATCAGTGTTAACTACTTGATCCCTGTGCAGTCATCAAGCCAGTGGAACTGGGAGTTTTACAGCAACACAGAAGTGAACACTTATTGCCTCTGTTCCCACACTGAGGGGGACCAAAATCCTGTGGAACCATGTGATGTCATCAGCACTCCCTGTTTAATTACAGCTGCCCACCCCCCTTATTTTGCTAGAAATGTTTCCTGCTGGACAGTTCCTTGAGGAGGTGGGGTACATAAATGAGGATCACTGTCTGCCTGTCCCCTACTAGCTGTGCTATTCAGATGAACTGAGACTTCATACTTGTTCCCATTTGGATTGTAAGCAGCTTGAAATTCTGGACATTTTGAAATTACACTAGAGGAGGACCTCCTGGTTTGGGACTTCTGAACATTTCCTCTTTGGGACCAAGAAGAGAGAAATTAGTTTTGGTAAATAAAAAAAAAGCTGTGGTTTAAAGTGATTTAACAAGTTTGTACTCAACTTCCTCTCTGAGGAAGCTTACTGCAGCAAAAACCTACCTAGGTAGTTGGATAATTTCACTCTCCCCCAGTCCAGAGGGAAGGGATCGCATTTTTGCCCTGAGGGGCCATTGAGTCGATCCCTTCATTTCCTGATGTTTGCGCTGCCCCCACAGTGGCATACACTCTGACGTATGCGCATGGAGGCACGAGGCCATGTGCCCCATTACAGTCCCTAGGACAGGTTTGTAATGCAGATTTGTGCGTGTTAATTAGTAACTGGTAGGTAATTAAAGACAGCGCTTGATTAGCACCCCACGGAGGCCCTATTAACTTATTATAAATCATTCGAGTTTAGTTCAAGTGGATAATAGATTTACAGTCTTTTTTTAATTAACTTATGCTGTCTTCCCCCTTGGCGCTGACATGGCAGGCTCTCCCCTAACGCTACCGCACGACAGCACGCTGTACACATGTTGATTGGCTGAAATCACCCTAGTAATTTAGAATTAAAATTATAGAAAACACTCAAAACTAGAAAAGCCTGTAAACTTCAATTGCAGAATGTCACTTGTATCTCTGATTTACTTTCATATTCACTAAATTAATGAAATAAAAATATTGTAACATATCACTACATTTCATTTGCATTATTACCTTTGAAGTACTGAATTAATGTCTCTACCCGATGTGAACAAATTCCATTTGGCTCTTCTTTATATTCAGTTTATCTGCATAAGTGTTTTAAATAATAATAATCATGCATAGTACTGGATCAGTAATTCTTTCTGTAAAGATTCACTTTGTAGTCTTATGGTTTAGAAACTTTTCTTATGAAATTAATGATAATGACGCCACACCTTGCACATATCCAGAGTTGCAGGGAATCCTAGGGTGGTGGCATGGGCAGGGAATGAGCTGTGGCAACATCCGCCACCTTGTTTTCCCATTTTCTACCACCAACTAGATGGTGTGCAGTGAGTACCAGGGTGCGTGCATGTGGAGGCATGCACGCACCATGCTCTTTGCCACCAGCTGTCCCCTAACTTTGTCACAGTCACCACCCTGCCACCATACATCCACGTGGTGACACTCTAGGACTGGTGTGGTGAGACCCCTCTCCCTGGAAGAGGACAGCATCCCCTCCTTCCCCTGCCAGCACCCAGAACCCAGGTTTACTCCTGAACCCAGGTCACCAGCATCCGGCGCCTCAAATCTCAGCTCCATTGGGCCAGCCAGAGCTCAAACTGTCTGCTTTAATTCAACTGCATCATCACTTAAATCAGTGGCAGCAGGCGTTCTACAAGGCTCCATCCTGGGGCTCCTCCATTTTGTACTATACTTGGCTCCCCTCACAGACATTATTAGTGCTCATGGTCTTTCTTACCACAAGTATACTTGCAGACAACACCCAGATTTGTGCCCCTGTTGCCAACACCATCCAAGCCACACTAGCTTGGCTGTGTCTGTGCCTTACCTACATCCAATCTTGGAGGACTGTTAACTCTCTCTTTAAATGTTCACGTATCAACAAGACTGAACTTCTTGTGTGTAAAATGAGAGCTAAGACAAAACAGTATGACTCACCTGCCCTAGGTCTGCATTACAGTTCCTCTACCAGGTAGCCACCTATAGCTGTCTGCAAGCTCGGAGTCCTTTTTGACCAAACTCTCCATCTGGAATCCTAAGTCCCTGAATGCCAGCTCTGCCTTTTACCACTCACATACCAGGGTCAGGATAAATCCCTTCCTAAGCTATAAGACTGCTGCTACCTTGATCCACTGTTTTATTTCCTCATGACTGGACTACTGCAATTCTCTTCTGTCTGGTACCCCAAGTCAAACATTGCATTGTCTTCAGCTCATTCCAAATGGTGCTGCTTGCTGGCCTGGTGGCACTGAGGGTTGAGGTGCTGGATGCCACACCTCACACCATGCTGGCGACTTGGTTTCAGGAACAATCCCAGGCCGCCTGGGGTCCGCAGGGGGGAAGAGAGGATTGAGCATCCGGAGGACTTCTCTCCTCTCCTCTCTCAGGGGAAGGGGGACTAGTCATCCCACTCGCTGACTGTCCTCTGGCAGTGGCTGGAGGGCAGTATGGGTCAGGAGGCTTGATCTGATGTCCTTACATCGGAAGGGAGGTGGGCTGGATAAAAAAGGAAAAACAAGCCTGGCAGACTCAATGATGGTCTGCCGCTCCTGGGAACAGTCCCCAGATTCTAGATTGGGTCTCCAGGAGGGGGAAGAAGCCAGCAACCTCCTCCTGGCCCCAGTGCTCGGGAAAATCCATAGGGGAACTGCCAAGAACCACCTAACACAGGAGCAATGGGACCAGAGAGAGAGTCCCTCCATTTGGAGGGCTGTAGCCACCTGCCAGGACTCAGTGGACAAATCAAGTGCTTATGGAAAACAACATGCTGCTGCTTGAGTTCTCTCTGGCTGCAGGAAGTTTGATCATGTCTCACCTTTCCTCACTAAACTTCACTGGCCTCCAAATGGATACACAATTGATTACAAAACACTTCTCCATAGCCAGCCCGGTGCACTGAGGGTTGAAGCGCTGGATGCCACATCCTGCGCCATGCCAGTGATCTGGGTTCTGGAATGAACTCAGGTTGCAGGGGGTCGGCCGGGAAGGGAGAGGATTGAGCATCTGGAGGACTGTTCTCCTCTCCTCTCCTGGGGAAGGAGGCTTGTCAGCCCAGCTGCTGAGTGCCACCAGGTGGAGGCCTGGTGGTACTACAAGCTTGGCTGGCACAGAACAGGAGGTCTGTGGCCTGGTGAGTAACGTATACCTCCACACATGGAAAAGGAGTCTAGGGCTTTGTAAAACCCTGCATGCCTGTCCGCATACCCACACTGCTGCCTTGGGCTTGGTGATCTGAAGTGGCTCATATAGTCAGAGAGGGAGGACGGCCCTCCATCCCCTGGAATCCGTGCAGATGCCAGACTGCACTGGCCCTAGGAGAGGCAGACGTCAGTACATGGGGTAGAGAATAGGGCTGAGAAGCTGCTCTGGATCCCGAGTGGTAAAAAAACTTTACAGAAAATAAAGAAATAAAAGACTTTTCATATTCAAATCCCAAACTGGACTTGTGATTTCATATCTGTCAGAACTGTTTCATCTTTATCTTCCACCTCATCAACTTTGCTCTTCAGATGCCTGTCTCTAAAATCTTCCAACCACCAGACTGGCTACCATTGGTGATCGTGCCTTCTCAATCTGCAGCACACAAATTTGGAATGGATTGCCACTGGAAATTCGGGTGTGCATTGATCCAGAACACCTGTATTTAAAAGCAAGTTAAAAACCCATCTCTTCTGTTTAGTTTTTAACACTCTCTGACCATTATGTATCCTGATTATGTTTAAGTGTTTGTACAGTGCCTTGGACATTTTTAAAAGGGCTTTAAAAATTCCATTTAGTAATTATTAAACTAGAAATCCTCCACACACACACACACACACACACACACACACACACACACACACACACAGTCAGGATTAAGGTAGGACTGTCACTCTCAGGTCCTAACAATCCCACCCACATCCTCACTGGATCCTGAAGGACAAAGGGGGGACACCCCCAACCCAATAACCACACCTGGAGATAAGTACCAGGGATGTATAGTGATGAAACATAGAAACATAGACTTTGACGGCAGATAAGGACCACTAGGCCCATCTAGTCTGCCCATTTCCCTACCTACAGGATAGGCCGCAGATCCTAGTTAACCAACAGCCTATGAAAACACTGTATTTCATATTTGCAAAAATGCAGCGTGCCTAAAGTACTGTGATATAGAAATCTTCACTTCATCTGCTCCCATGTATTTAAAGAACTGGTTGTTTTGTCTACTGCTCATCAGTTGCATCATTCATTATACTTCTGTTAGATCGTAGGAGGTGCAAAATCCACAACTGGTTCATCCAGATTGAGCACGGCTGCTCCAATTCAGTCGGGCAATCATCAGAAATTCATAAGGCATCACTTGTCCCTATTTCTCAATTCAAAAGACTGATTAGTCAATTCTTTGAAAGCATGGGGAATTGCTTTAGACAGCATTGAATGGATTTCTTGATTACATTAGTGTGAAAGAACTGTTTGACTATGTTAAAAGATTTTGTGGCATGAGGCGGAATATTTGCTCAAATCTGCATGCTTACTTCAACGGGTTTTTACATCTACAGTACTTGTAATTGCGTATACTTTCTGTACATATCTCAAAATAAAATGAAAAACAGTATGCTGAAGGAATACACTTTCAGTACTCATGCTAGCATGCCCTAGAATATCTAGTCTATATAACCCCTAACAAGCCAGTTCGGAGTTCAGAGGTGTCTCCTCCCCCAGTGGTTCCTGCCTCTCTTCCAGGAATTTGCTGTTGCAGTAACATGCAGGCTATGATGCAGAATCAGAGATACTTCCCTATACAAAATCACTGAAACACTCAGACTTAAAGCAAGACATTCAAG
The DNA here is from genome assembly GCA_016271365.2 of Neoceratodus forsteri. NCBI lineage: Eukaryota > Metazoa > Chordata > Ceratodontiformes > Ceratodontidae > Neoceratodus > Neoceratodus forsteri. The sequence goes on along the minus strand of JADMNL010000033.1, from coordinate 91,806,822 downwards.
GGCCAATGAGGAGCTGCAACTCACTCGCTTGGGTGACTGTGTGCAGGTTTTGCTAATCCTAACTACGTTAACGTGTACGACAGTGGGCAGGGAAAGGGGGGGATTGTTATGTTAAGCTGGGTTGCACCGTTCCAATGATCGCTGTCAGAGACACCATGCCAAACCGCCTGGGCAAATTCTATGCTTTGCTATGAAAAGTGATTTTTCTTTTCCTCCAGACAACTTATCAAGCTATAATAACACAGCTGGCATCCCAACCTTCCAGCAAAGGCTGTTCCGTCAGCATTATTTACCCCGCTGATAAGCAACAGTTTCCAATCTGGCAACTTCAGAAACCAGCCAACCAGATCCCTCAAAGAGCTCTGAGCTGTTTTGGTTGGACAAGTAGTTATGTAAATTGATTTACAAATATTTATCTCCCTGGATGCCAGATGTGGGAGGAGGGGAGAGGGGAGCCAGTTTATATAACAGATGGATTGCATCTCCTAAAGAAACAAATTAACAACAAAAAATATGAAACTCTACAAAGGCAGCTGCAAAAAGGCAGCCTACTGCAGAGCCTGCTAGTTTTCAGTACAATAGCTGGCATTGAATACCGTGCTGTGTATGTTTATTACTTCCACAGACACAATAAATATTGATTAGTTCTTTGGGACCCCAACAGATCCAATTACTGTTCAGAAAACAAGGACTGGGAGTCGGATTGCTGGGGATGTTGGGCTGCAGTCCAGCCAAGAAAGAACTGAAAATGATTGTTCCTTCTGCAGGGCTCTTAAAGGGGTCATAAGTGTGCAGGGTTGCTTTTAGTAAGTAAGTATTTATTCAGGGCACTTTACAATACACATAAAAATAAATAATAGTGAATAACAGTTTAAGGCTAAACAATGACAATGAGACAAAGAGTCAGTTAAAACCATCCAATGGTACAAGACAGTTCTCAAAAGCTTCTTTAAAGAGATGTTAGTCAGGGAAGGTCCACTCAGCCTCTTTTTCTGATCACCTTTGTAGTTTGCAGGTATGAACAATGACTGCCTCTATTGTACCTTCCTAATGTCATCAGTAGTTACTTAACCCTTGCTGTGCCATGGACTGATATATCAGTTCAGAATTTCTATATGTTCTAATTCTGTTGGCAGCCTAAGGGCTAAGTCTGGCGTGAAAACTCACTTGAATCAATCACAAATGCCGTGACCCAATTCATGCCATGCAGCATAGAATTTAATGATGCTTTATGGCTAAAGTCTGCAGTTCTACTGTATCAGTCAGTGCCTCTGATGTCCTCTGCAGCCCTTGTGTTTTTGTGTCGTGCTGCCCATCAACCTTGTTTGATAACCAGCACAGGAAAAAAACGAGAACAAAGAGACTGCATGCTCAGTCTGCAGAATAAGAACCTGTAACGCAAAACTGTTCAACACAGCAGAAATAAAACTTTACAAACTCAAACCTTCTCTAAAAGTATTTTTTCCAACTCAGATACACTTTAAACTACAGAAAACAGCAGGGAAGTTACTGTACCTTGGAAAGTTTGATGGGCAGCACAAGACAAGAACATGGGGACTGCAGAGGACATGGAACAGCACTAACTGATACAGTAGAACTACTGCAGGCGTTAGCTCTAAAGCATCATAAAATCCCAGGATACCTTAGTTACATGTCAGGTCATGACCTTTGTAATGGAGTCAAGCAGGTTTTCACACCAGGTTTAATAACTCAATTTACATTTAAATCTTGATAAAATTAGGAGGGTGCAATGGAGGCAATCATTGTTCATGCCTGCAAACTACACAAGTAAACAGAAAAAAAAAGTCTGAGGGGACCTTCCCATTAATGCCCATGAAAAGTTCTTCAGGCAATGTATTAAAGTTACTTGTGGGTGTCAGCACAATGGACATATACATTTCTAAATCAGCCCAATATTAATTATAAGGGAATAGTCCACAGCACACTAAGACCCCACACCCAAGTGTGGCGCTGGTCCCAATTAGCACTTTGTGTACAAAAACATTATACAGCAGGACCAGCAAACATCTGATTTGAGCTTATAAAATGTCTAACATGGATTGCAAGCTATATAATCTCCTATTGCTGCAGTCATCCTCTAATATCAGCTACAGGGTATTCTGGGATTTCTGATTAAAGCAAATGTTGGAAGCCAGCAGAATCAGCTTGATACAATCCACTATCCGGCAGTAAACAGTAAGTCAATAAATGTTTTTGCACACAAAGCACAAATTGGGACCAGTCCCACACTTGGATATGAGGTTCTTAGTGCTAACAGTTCCCCTTTAAGCAATAAGCCAAAACCAGGGTTATGTTAATGTCCTGTTAATCACCCCTTGGGGTGTAATGTGGCACGAGGCATAGCTGAGTGCTACATGCCCCTAGACAGTGTTTAACTGAACATTAACATAACTTCTGGCAGTGTCTCATTGCTAAAATCAAAATGGGCATTACAAACAGAGAATAGTGGATGGGCGACCATGCAGAACCAGTGTGTTGTGCCACAGAGGGGCTCTGATTCCCTATGACCTCAAGAGCGAAGCTTGAGAGGTCCTAGGGAATCAGAGCCCTGAGGTGGCAGAATGCACAGGTTCTGCACTGGGTTGACCATGCAGTATTTTTTATAGTGTATGATGCCAGAAAAAATAAAGTATTCTATTTTATACAGTACATGTTTGCTGCTTCATTCTAGTCCATGTTGGTGGCTGGTTGCTAGGTTCTCTGGTCGTTGCTAGGGAACCAAACCAGTGTACATAGCTAACATGTCTTTCTGTTGGCTGTGAGTTTAGTTAGGGAGGGACTTAAAAAACCAAAAACATGGCAGCCATATTCTCGCTAAGTGAGAGACTTGCTCTTAGTAAAATTACATTTCTGGTTGATCCTGCACTGCTTTTTTTTTTTTATATATATATTAATTTATGTGCTAGGTTCATTAAGTCTATTTATCTAGTTGATTCTGCTGGTTCCATGTTTTTCCGGGTTAGTTCCTGTTAACGAGCTGCCATCGACTGCTTACCTGGTTGATCCTGCAGTGCAGCTCATGTGCATTGAGATTTTGAATGAGCAGAATGCTGTTCTGCACGTATAGGCTGAACAGCATTCTATGAACCTTTTTATCTGTGCTGAGCACAGATTAAAAATGAGTATGAACAACATTCCACCAAATACTATCATAGAACTGTACCCTGTCTAGGATTCGATTAGATTCTATATGTATGTTTACTTAAGATTAACACAGGCCTAATAGAATGCTTACAACAAATCAGAAAGCTGTGTTACACCAACCCTATTTATGTATTACTACGTCCCACGGAGCCACTCATTCCTGAAAATTAGTGGTTTCACGCGCCTTCGGCTGAGTGAGAACAACAAAGCGAAGCTGAGCTGTTCTGGCTCAAGCTGAAGGCAAATGAAACCACTCACTTTCAGCAATGAGTGGCGATGGGGGACGAATTAATATAATATTGATCGAGAGCAATCAATAATATATATATTTTTTTTAAAACTTAGCACAATGTACCCATTTCCAGGGCATCTGCACATGAGATGCTCTTCACAGAATAAGAGTGCCTCATGCACAGGGGAAAGGAGCGCTCCGATTGGTTGGGAGTGCTCCCGCGATCTATAATATAAATTAAAGCAGTAGCCATTTAATGGAATTTTGAGTGCTCTGATGTCACAGTTGAGGAAGTGTTGTCATGTTAAGTCCAGCTTTCCCAACTGTCACATCACTTTCTGTCTCAAGGTCCCAAGAAATGACTGCTGCTTTGAGACAATCTATGGTAGACATAGGGATGCAGAGCTCTGAAATGCAGAAAACTATGGGCATGCCCAGTGCTTTGTTTAAAAGAGCTTTCCACAGCTCATCACGCAGCAACGCTATCAGTTACTGTGCAGCCACAGATGGAATTGGTGTCCCTCAAAAGCAGCTTCAATTTAGTAAAGTCTAACACCTGTGCGACACCTTCTCCCCAGGGGAAAATTCAGTAAAATCTAATACCTGTGTGATACCTTCTCCCCAGGGAGTCACCCTTCTTACCAGGAGGTGGACCATGGGAGGATTCATGTCCAGAACAGTTCCTGATTGATGGCAGAGGCACAGCACACCAAGGGTCAAGCACTTCAACAAAGTAAAGCAATACAACCAGTGTAAGCAGTTTGGAGGAGGGCAAATAAAATGGTGCAGGGGATGCATGAGAAGCCCTACGAGGGGTAACTGAGGGATCTCGACAGGTATACCCTGGAGGAGAGGAGAGTGAGAGGTGACATAATAGAGACCTACAAGTACCTCCCATGGGTGAACAGGGTGCAGGACTGGAGACTCTAAAATGAGTAAGAGCACCAGGCAGGACAAGAGGACCTGCGATAAGGCTGGAGCATGGGGGAGTTAAAGAGAGATGTGAGCTGGCCCGGTGCTGCTGAGGGCTGAAGCACTGGATGCCTTATCGTCTGGGAGCCAGCGTGGGGGGGGGGATGGAGCAGGATCAAGCAGCTGCAAGGCAGCTCCCCCTCCCAGGGGTGGTTGCCCGCACGCCCCGTAATTCTGCTCCCACCAGGTGGGGTCCCAGTGGGAAGCGTAGGTGGGTGGGGGTATCAGCAATAGCAAGAGGTAGGGAGGAAGAGGCCGAGCTGATGCCCAGTGTGCACGTGCGCCTCCACGCACGTGTACATACATGTCTGCCGGGGTCCCGGGTCAGGGAGGAAAACACTGTAAAAACATCTAAAGTATAAATAAAAATATTTATAGAAAAAAAAGTGAGATGTGAGGAAGTACTTCTTCACTGAAAGGGTGGCAGACACCTAGAACAGACTGCCAGAAGAAGTGGTAGAGGCAAAAACAATAAGGGGCTTCAAGCATGTGTGGGATAAACACATGGGATATATTAGAAAATAGGCAAGGAGGAGGGAGGGCCACCATAGACTAGTCAGGGTCTGTGGAGACAGATTAATCATGGTATATCTGGGCAGACTGGGTGGACCAAGCAGCCTTTTCTGCCAAAAACAATTCTATATTTTGAAGCCATGAAGGGCGCCAGTTACTATAAATTTGTCATGTCACATGGGAGTCCCCAAAGCCTCCTTGTAAACATCCCTGTACCTCCACTGTTGTTCCTTCTGTGCCACCCACTCCCGAAGCTGCACCAACTGCTGCTCTCCCTTGCTCATACTGTTGCCCTGCCATGCTTGGGATATTCACAGCAACTCTGCTTTAAATGGTTCTTTTCTGTCTGCTTTCTTGCTCTGCTGCCTCTTGTTCCAGTCTGTTTGTGTACATCCCCTGCAGCACATGTGGTGCTCCTCACATGTGCAGGGCTTCTCCCACAGTAACAAAGTCCAACCTTCCAGTACCTTCCCATCCTCTCAACATGCAGTATGCCAAATGGGATCTCACTGGTTCTGCCCCTACTCTAATGTCTCCATTCTCACTCATGCACCTGCTTCAACTGTTTTCTCGTGACATTAGCATGCTGGAAATATTATCATACCAAAACAGAGGCTTCTTCTTCCAGATCTCTCTTCACTCCAAGAAGTGCATGCACATTGCCCTGATTCCCTGTTCAGGTGCCATTTTGTGACCCCTTCTCTGCAGGAGGTTACCCTTCTTACTATGAGATGGGTCAAAGAAGGTTTCATGTCTGGAATTGTCTTGACCAGGGCAGAAGTGTAGCACACTGGGGGCAAGCACTTAAACCGTTTTAAAGTAAAGAGATAAAAGTCATTGTCCACAATGTGAAATCATTATCAAAGCAGTACAGCAATTCATATACAGCTTTATCCCCCCATTTCCACTGTCGGTACTTTGCATAACCAGCACACTGCCAGAATGGCAAACTGGCTTCAGGCATACAGTATAACTTTGTCCTAAGCAATTACTGTAAACACTTTTTCCCAGACCTTTGCTGTTACTTCTTTCATAGGGGCTGCTTCTACCATTTATGTACACAGCTGATTACAGATCCCAGAAGTAAAGGGGGCCCAAGACTAACATGTTCTCGCCTGTTGGTAAACATAGTGGCATTCAGATGCCCTGCATTAATTACTAGGCAGCTTTTCACATCTCATTCTTTTTAATGCTTTCGGACCCTAGGCAAGAAGTCTTTCCACCATGGGTCCCCTCATGTTAGGGACAACCAGAGGGACTTGGGCTTTTATGCAGGAAAGACAGAATCAGCACTGTTTGTTGGCCCAGGGTTGAGGTCCCCAGATAGACAACTCTTCTGCAGTCCTGTTTTGCCTTGTGATGGGCACCTCAGGGGCCCAGTTGAAGTGATACCGAGACTGTCCAGTATGATCCATGGAGATGTATGTCCACACATTTCAATGCATATCCACACACTTCACATATCAGCCAGTATGGGGACCTGGCATCCAGCTGAAGTTGGAATCCTACTAACGTAGAGGAAGGGATGCTTCATCAAGCAGACTCCAGAATCTCCTCCAGGAGACCAGGAACTGACAGTCCACATCATGATTGAGGTTCCGCTTATGAACTGGCAGCGGGACCAGTAGAGGCCCCTAGGGGATGTAGAATTATGTAGGTGGCTCTGCCACCTAATGGATACTGATGTTCATTTCTTCCTAATAAGAAAAGCCATGATGTAACAGCAGCAGTCTGAGCATGTGCCAGTCAGAGGAAATAAAGATGGCTCCATGGACATACTGCGTTAAATCATAACAGGGGACACCCTTAATGGGTAATCCCACTGCTATTTCTGGGGGGTCCTGCAGATAATCACTAAAACATAATCTGTGGCTCAGATAGAACCAGCTCCAAATGGTGAAGCTCAGTGTAGTGCTGGAAAGGGTTGCTCTGTGCCAAAATAAAGCACGATACACTCGAACTTCAGTATTGTTTTTTTTTTTATTTATAACTGCCCCAATGTTTCAACTTTTATGGCTTCTTCAGGGAAACAGTACTGTTGTTAATCACTTTCAAATCACTTTCAATGTCTGCTCTATGAGCAATCTTCTCTGAACTGGCTGCCAGTTCAGAGAAGACTGCTCATAGAGCAGAAAATTGGTTCCATCATAACGGCGACCGTGGAACGGCAACCCATGAGGAGGGCAGAAATCCCACAGGGCGATGACCTGGAACAAAGTTGTTTCTTGTGGGGGAACCCAAAAAATGTCTGCACTGTGATCACAGGTCACCCTATTCCCAGGTTGCCATTCCGCAGTCACCATTTTGATGGTCTACCCAGAAAATTAAGGTGGAACGTCACAGAGATATTAATAGTAAGAGTTGATCATAAGCATGAGTACATAAACCGGGCAGCCTCGAGCAATGGGAAAACTGTGAGATAAGCACATGGAAAGATAAAAGGATTTTAAGACTTTTTTTTCAAAGTGATTAGAAACAGTACTGTTCCCCTAAAGAAGCCATAAAGGCAAAACGTTGGAGCAGTTATAAATAAAAAAAGCAGTACTGTAGTTCAAGTGTATGTTGCCTTATTCTGGCACACATCAACCCACTCCAATACAATAATCCCCCTGCCACTTACTGCCTGCTCCTCTTTTGCTCAGCACTTTACCTCATTCCTCCAGTTACACTTCCTACTCCTCATTCTTCTCTGCTCTACACCCTACCTCCTAAAAGGGATGCCAACCCCTTCTGATATGGTATACAGTGATGAAAGTGATTGCGGAATGGCAAAGCAACAAAACGACGACTGAACCACAGCGCCAACACTTTTTTCGCAATCCGGTTCCCCCATCCCTGAGTTTTGCCCTCTGTAGGAGTATATATTAAGGGGTGGGGGGTAAAGCCTCCCAGAAGGTGTTAGCAAGCCCCAAGAAAACAGACATTTCCAAGAGGGTCGCGATTTGGGTTTGGCTGTTATCACGCATTGCTGTTCCCCAGTCGTTATTTTGACATGCAACCTTTTGATATACACACACTTTGGTAGCAATCACATGACTGAGAGCTGGCTCTGCCTAAAAATTAACCCTTAGCTGGCCAAATACAGGGGGAAGTTTACAGATGGAACGCTGCCCCAGTAGGTCAAGGAGGGTTACTCACAACAGTGTGGATCTTGTTCCAGGGGCCAAATGGCACACTTCTGTCTCTTTGGAGGTCATTTATTCAAACCTGAGTTTACACTGTAAAACAGTGTAAAAAGGATTTAAGGGTACTGTGGGATAACCCTCTTAGCAAATTAGCACTGTCTGTTGCTCACCATGGCATTCAACAGTATTTCAATAATGGAAGCTTTGTCTAACTAACTTTGGGGTTTAAAATGTAATAAAAGTTTTATTTTGTTTTGGTAAGCTTCTTATTTCTAATTCCACTAACAATCCCTAGTGACTGTTTTAATCTATAGTATTCTCTTTCAAACGGGCCATAATATGCCACAAGAGCAATGTGATTCTCACTGGGGACCGGAAGTCTGAGGATATGATTCCACTAAACAAGGAGGGAGACAGGGAAGACTGTGGAAACTACAGGCCAGGGCCAGGCAGTCTTACCTCCACTGTAGGTAAACTGATGGAGACCTTGGTCAGAGAAAAATAGTGGAATACCTAGGAGGCTACTGGTTTATGGGACTGTAGGCAACATGGATTTGTGGCGGGTAGATCATGCCAGACCAGCCTCTTAGTATTGTTTGACTGGGTCTCAAAGACAGCAGAGGGCAAGTGATAGATGTACTCTACTTTGGTTTAGTTAGGCCTTCTAGTCAGTACTAGACAGGAGGATGCTAAAGAAGCTACAGAATCTGGTAAGGGAGAAGAGTCATGAAAAGTGGATTGGGAACTATTTAGGGAGAAAGGATCAAAAGGTGGCAATAAATGGGATAAAGACAAAAGACAAGGAGGTCACGTGCCATGTGCTGTAGGAGTCAGTCCTGGGACCAGTCGTCTTCATAGAAACATAGAAACATAGAATTTGACGGCAGATAAGGACCGCTTGGCCCACCCAGTCTGCCTATTTCCCTACCTAATGGATAAGCTGCAGATCCTAGTTAACCAGCAGCCTACTTCTTCTTACCCCCACCCCCAAGAATTGCCTTATGACTGTCCCATGCATGCTGAATTCCACCACTGTTTTTGACTCCACAACCTCTCCGGAAGGCCGTTCCATGCATCCACAACCCCTCTGTGAAAAATACTTCCTTAAATTACCTCTGAGCCGCCCCCATCTTCATTATGCCCCTTGTTCTTGCACACTTCTTTTTGAAAGATGTTACCTCTTGGACTTTGTTGATTCGCTGAGGTACTTGAAAGTTTCTATCATGTCCCCTCTCCCTCCTTTCCTCGAGGCTATACATATTAAGCTCCTTAAGTCTCTCTTCATATGTCTTCCGGTGCAGACCCTGCACCATTTTAGTTGCCCTCCTCTGGACAGCTTCCATCCTGTCTATGTCTTTCGGAGATTGGGTCTCCCAGAACTGCACGCTGTACTCAGATGGGGTCTGACCAGCTGTCTGTACAGAGGGATAATAACTTCTTGTTTTCTACTGGTGATGCCTCTTCCTATGCATCCCAGTATCCCCCCAGCCCTCCTTGCTGTCCTCTCACATTGCTTGCCCACCTTTAGGTCATCTGATATGACTACCCCCAGGTCTCTTTCCATTTTTGTTGTTGTTAGTATCTCACCCCCCACTGTGTACTCTTCCCCTGGGTTTTTGTTTCCCAGGTGCATTACCTTGCACTTCTTAGCATTGAATCTAAGCTGTCGTACATTTGACCATTCCTCTAACCTTGCCAAGTCCCTTCTCACCCTTTCCACCCCACCTTGTGCATCAACTCTGTTGCAGATCTTTGTGTCATCTGCAAAGAGACATACTTTTCCTTCCAGTCCCTCTGCAATGTCGCTTATAAAGACATTGAAGAGGACCGGTCCTAATACTGAACCCTGCGGTACCCCACTAGTAACCCCCCTTTCTTCAGAGTGGACTCCATTTACTATTACTCTCTGTGTCCTATTCTCCAGCCAATTCTTTACCCAGGCTTCAATATGTTCATTAGCAATATAGAGGAGGAGGATATCCGAGGAAGGATGTGTCTCTTTGTAGAGGACACAGAACTGTGCAGCAGAGTCAGTGGACAGTGGGGGGGGAGGTAAAAGAGTTAAAGAAGGATGCAGAAAAGCTGGAGGGATGGTGCAAAGTATGGCAATTGAGGTTCAGTGTCAAACACTGCAAAGTAATGCACACTGAAAAGATCCAACTTGCAGAGTACTGGATAGGTGGTTGGTTGGCCACAATGACTGAAGAAGCGGACCTGGGGGTTATCATCAATGACATCCTCAAATCATCAGGTCAGAGCAGGCCAAGTGGTGCAGAGGGCTCAGGCACTGGCACCTCTCCTGCTGCCACACTAGTGACCCAGATTCACAAATGGACCTGGATAGCTTGGGGGCCAGTCAGGGAAAGGAGGATTGAGCATTACACGGACAGCTCTCCTTCTTGCAGGAGTGGGGGTAGTGCATCTCGCTGCACTGTCACCACCTAGTGGAGGCTGGATGCTGCACCAGACAGACACTGAAGAAAGGGAACCCAACATCCAGCACTTCAGGAAGGGGACTCTGACGTCGAGCACCGCAGGAAGGGGACCTGACACATGCACATGCATGTTATTACGCATGACTCAGCACCAGGAGAAACCAAAGGAAGAAAAAGGGGAAGAAAAGCCACATGTGCACCAGATGATGGTGCTGGTGCCCCCTGTGTCCCACCTCATTGGGACCCCCGCTGGGGTGACAGCAGGGTGTGTGACGGATGCGACTGGGATTGTGAGCAGCAAGCATACAGAAAGGCAACTAGGATGACTGGATGCATAGGGAGAGGATCTGATACTAGGAGGAAGGAGGTGATATTGTCCCTGTACAGGTCCCTCATGAGGCCCCACCTGGAATACTGTGCTCAGTTCTGGAGCCCGCACCACAGGAAAGGCAGGAATAGACTGCAAACAGTGCAGTGCAGGGTCATCAAGATGATATAGAACCAGGACGGCAAATTAACGGCTGGTGAACCTAAACATGTACATGCTAGAAGCCAGGAGGGAGATGGGTGACATGATAGAAAAAAAAAAAGTTCCAGAGAGGGATAAACAAATGAACAGTGAGGCCCTGTTCACCAGAAACAAAAGCACAGTGACGGAAGGGCACGAGTACAGACACATTGGTGGCAGGTTCAAGAGGGTCAAAAGGAAATTCTTCTTCACCCAGAGTATGATGGAACCATGAATAGAGCACCTGTGGAGGTGGTGGGGGCAGGGTCTGTTAGCAGATTCAAGAGTAGGTAGGACAAATACAGGGAGTTGGTAATACCAAAAGTAGGGGTAGGGAATGTACACATTGTTAACAGAGGGGATTGGCTGAATGTAGTCATCGGTATCCCATCAATAGGGTGCTATCCCATCAATAGGGTGCCTCGAAGAGGGCTCTATAATGTGGGTGCTGGCAACAGGGCATGGGCAATTGCGGCGCACAGGAGTTTTGCTCGTGGTGCAGTGGGTGAATGGTGCTGAGGACACCTTCTGTCTCTTTCCCACTCCTGCTGCCTCCCTCAACATTACCCTCCTCCTCACTCATACAGGGCAGGAGAAGGTGATCAGGGCTAATAACCCTGTAAAACAATACGTCAAGGGGTATAAGGTAGGATAACTGGGCACACTGGATGGACCTTGGGTGTTTTTCTGATGGCAGCTGCTATGTTTCTATGTTTCTATTCAGCTCCTTTGATGGACAATGGTAAGGCACACTTGGAGTACTGTAAGCAATACTGGTGGCCATAGTCCAAAAAGGATATTTTTTTAGCAATTAATAGGGTACTGCACACTGCAACTATTAAGGGTGGACCTGTTAAGCACTCCAAGCAGTGCAAGAAAGCAGCAGCAAAGGCAAACAAGATGCTGGGATGCATAGCTAGGGGGATCAGTAGTAGGAGAGAGGAGGTTATACTGCTCTTGTACAGGTCACTGGTAAGGCTTCATCTAGAGTATGGAGTTCAGTACTGGTGCCCACACCTCAAAGAGGACATTAACCTGCTTAAGAAGGTGCAGAGGAGTGCTACAAAGATGATAGCCGGTCAGCAGGGCAAGGCATATGAGGAGAGGTTGAGGGCACTGAACATGTACTCCCTGGAAGACAGGAGAGAGAGAGGGGACATGATTGGGACATTCAAGTACTTGAAAGGGATAAATAATGTTGATAAGGAAAGTCTCTTTAAGCTGAGTGGTAACCATATCACGAGGGGGCACAGTCTTAAGCTGGAGGGTGGGAGGTTTAGAAGGGATGTCAGGAAGCACTTCTTCACAGAAAAGGTGGTGGACACCTGGAATGCGCTGCTGGAAGAGGTCGTCTCATTAAAGACAGTGAGCAGCTTTAAGAGAGGCTGGGATAGGCATAGGGGGAAGATAAGAATCATGGGTAGGGAGGATGGGAGGAGTGGGGAGCCAGGGCAGGGACATTAGCTCAAGCTGTGGACCCTGCAATACGAGCAGACTTGATAGACCAAATGGCCTTCTTCTGCTGGCTTGTTCGCATGTTAGTATGTATGTTTGTACATGAAACATTTAGATAGGGTAAGTGTGACAAATGCAGCTCTAAAAATGTAAATAAAAACATATTTTTGTTATTGATAATAAGATGTTTGCTTTGTGTGTTAAATCGTGTCTACCAATTTTTAGGCAGTGCTGTTCAATTCTGATAAACGCGTCTGGACTACTCTACAGCTCCATTTAGCAAGGCTGCTGGTAGCCATCTCGTGGAAACTGCTTGCTTCCTTGCCCAGGATATGCTAAAATTACCCACTGGCTAATGTCCTGAGTTGACAGGGCCACATTAGCATATCCCAGGTGTGGGAGCAAGCAGCTCCCATGAGGTGACTGCTGACAGCCTTGCTAAACAGAAGATTTCAAGTACTTTTTAAAGTTTAATTTTTAATACCAAAATACAGTTAGAAAAAAGGTGCTTTGCACAGAACTGCTAATTGTGGGCCTATGCACCAGCAGGAGAGCACAGGAAGGTAAGTGGTGTTTTCTTTTAAATATATCTGTTACTCAGGTCCAGTGGCATGGAGGGCTGAGGTGCTGGTGCCCTTTCCTCCTGTCACGGTGGCAGCCTGACTTCGGAAATGAGCTTTTGTCACCAGGGGCTGGGGGGAGAGGATTGAGCATCTGGATCTGAGGGATTACTCTCCACTCCTGGGAAGGGGAGGGATGTCAGCCCAGCCTTAGACTGCCACCAGGTGAAGACCCGACGGTAGTGCACTGCAGGCAGCACAAAGGAAGGGGGCTGCAGGAACATCATATGTGTTCGCCTCCATGCATACACTTGACGTCCAGCGGCAGGGGTGGGCAGACAACCTGGAAAAGGAGAGCTGGGGGCTTAATAAAGCCTTGCCTGCTCATTGCCAGCCCTACACCATCAACTGGGAACTTGCCTTCAGTCCACTCTAGAATAACTGTTTTGGGGGGACGGCCCTCTGGCCCTGCTATGAGGGAGAATTTGTGGGGGAACTTCAAGACCAAGGTGTGTTCTGGGAGAGGTAGTAGCCAGCTCGAGGAGGTGGGAACAAGGCTGATAGCCACCCCTGGACCGAGGAGTATAAACACCTTTGTGGAAAAAATACATATCTATCTATGTTGGCACTACTGCGATTACATGATTTGACAAGGAGTTTGAGGATCCTATTACTCGGTGAATAAAAAATGTTTTCCTTTTGATAGTTCTGTAATTCCTCACACCCAGCTGTTTTTATATCCTGTAATAACAAATGTCGTTTGTTTTACTTCAATTTTTAGATCATCAGCAAGGTTTTGGTCATTCAAATTTTTAAACAACATCAATGGGTCACCTCTTATTTTTTTTCTGTACGGGCTATGTAATCCAAGGTTCATTAGTCTTACTTTATAGTCCAGATTTTCAAGGCCTCTAATCATCTTCGTTGCTTTTCTCTGCACTCTTTCCATCCTTTTTCTGCCCCCTACATTCAAAGGACCCCCCCAAAAAAAATTGTGAACATTAATCCATGTGTCGTCTAACATATGTTCTATATAAAGGAAGTAGAGTTGCTGGGGGTCAGCAGGGAAGGGGGAGGATCGAGCATCCGGAGGGCAGCTCTCCTCTCTTGGGAGGGACACGGGTCCCTGTTCGGCACTCAGCTGACCTCTGTCAGAAGCCGGAGATGCAGCAAGCGCTAAGCGTAGCGAAGGGGTGGAGCGTGGCAGACATCAGTGAGGCCTTGACATCAGGGTGCTAGCCACTCCCCAGAAAAAGGGAAAAAACACCCTTCAGCTCTGGCAGAGATGGAGAACCAGAGCTTCCCATGATTTACGGCTGCCTTCCTGGCATCTTCCCGACCAATGCCGCCAGAGAACTTCGGGGTGTTGGAGCCCACCTTATCCCCACCCAGGGGGTAAACCGAGGCTACATGAGCAACAGAGGACTGACCAGGTAGGAGTGAACTGTAGTGGGATGATTCCTAGGTACTCTCGAGGAGACCAGAGCTGAGGGGAGAGAGGAGGAAAAATAGAAAGTACAAAAAAAAAATAATAAATAAATAAAGGAAGTAGGGTATCTTGATCTCTGTGGGCAAAGTGCTTTCTGAGAATATTTTGGACGCAGCTGGCATTATGGAAGACCCCTGTCTGGCCTGGTCTGCCAAGGACCATGATTGTGTACAATTGTGTCAAATGTGTATACTGTTTTAATGTCTTTTCACTGTTAAAGTTGCTTGACTGTGTATCTTTGCAACCTCTCAGGTCATACCTGAAAATAGGCATTTATTTGTCTAGTGTGCTTACTTGGTCAATAAAACTACATAAATAAATACACACATAAATACATACACACGTAAATACATACATACATAAATACATACATACATACACACATAAATACATACATACACACATACACACATAAATACATACATACATAAATACATACATACATACATACATAAATACATATATACATACACACATAAATACACACACATAAATACCTACACACATAAATACATACATACGTACATAAATACATACACACATAAATACATACATATGTACATAAATACATACACACGTAAATACACACATACATACATACATAAATACATACATACGTAAATATATACACACATACATAAATACATACATACATAAATACATATATACATACACACATAAATACACACACATAAATACCTACACACATACACACATACATACACACATAAATACATACATACATAAATACATACACACATAAATACATACATATGTACATAAATACATACACACATAAATACATACATACATAAATACACACATAAATACATACATACACACATAAATACATACATAAATACATGCACACATAAATACATACACACATACATAAATACATACATACACAGATAAATACATACATACACACACACATAAACACATACACACATAAACACATAAATACATACATACATACATAAATGCATACACACATAAATACATGCATACACACATAAACACATACACACATAAATACATACATAAATACATACATACACACATAAATACATACATATATACATAAATACATACACACATAAATACATACATAAATACATACACACATACATAAATACATACACACACACATACATAAATATATACATAAATACATACACACATAAATACATGCACACATACATAAATACATACATACATAAATACATACACACATAAATACATACATGCATAAATATATACATACATAAATACATACACACATACATAAATACATACATACACATACATAAATATATACATACATGAATACATACATACATACACACATAAATACATACATACATAAATACTTAAATATATACATACATAAATACATACATACATACACACATAAATACATACATACATAAATACATACATACATAAATGCTGTTTAGTTCTAAAGTCGGCTATTATAGTTATTCCTTAGTCTTTCTTTTCAGTCGATTCTTTTAGTGTATGACCATTATTGCTATATTGATGCCTCAGATTGCTTTTACCCAGGTGTATCACAGAACGCTTATCTATATTAAATAATGTTCCCCATCTCATAGCCCAGTCAGCTAGAAGGCTGAGTTAATTCTGTAGCCTAATTTGCTCCTCTGTAGAGTCCGTACAGTAGCCAGTCTTCGTATTATCTGCAAACTTCATATGCCAGCTGGTCAAGTCTTTCTACATATCAACCATACATATATCTATATCTAAGATTTAAATATATGTGTATAGATATAGATATAGATATAGATATAGATATAGATATAGATATAGATATCCCAGAGCAAAACCCATCAGCACCCTTCAAGTCACCAATCCCTCCACAGAACTAAAGACATTAAGGCAAATTCTTTGCATGTGATGCTCCAACCACTTCTAGACCCAGGTTATTAAAAGGATATTTATCCAAAATGTAGTTAATTTCTCAATAAGTTTTCCATGGGAGGCAGTGTCAAATGCCTTACAAAAGTCTAGAAAAACTAAATCAGCAGCTGCCCCCTTGTCCAGTGCTAGACTAGCCCATTCAAATTAGTTGCACATGATTTTCATTTCATAAAGCCACGTTGCTATTTGCTATGTCATTTGGTTCAATGTGTGCATTTATTAAAAACTTCACTAGTGTGTCCATGATTGTATTTATTTATTTGTTATTATTTTATTTAAAAATTTGATAGCCAGGTAAAACCAGAGGGCATCAAATGCCCATGTTCACAGGTGACCCAGAAATAAAAAAAAAATTACATGTACAACATACAAGTTAACTGTAACATGAACAAGCAGAAAGAGTAAGACAATATTGCTTTAAACACCTTTTAAAAACATACAAGGAATCATAAGCTGACAAATCATCAGGTCAATCATTCCACAACTTAGAAACTCTGTAATACCAACATCTCTAACCCAACAAAGTCCTACAACATGGAAGTTGCAATTTGCCAATGTGAGCAGGTTTATTCTCAGTCATATTCCACTCATTCTGTGCACATTGGTAAATTGCCAGTTGAATATGAGTGAGAATAAACCAAAACATCTGCCATAAAAGAAAAAGGTATTTGAGATCACTGAATCCTCTAAAAAACAATAAAATAAATGACCCCCTGATGCATCTGTCCCCCCAGACGAGGCTGAAAACAAACAGAACTGCCTAGTCCTCCTTTCCCGGTCAACAAAAATAAAATACATAAAAACAAATAAAAGAAAATCAACCTAGCCCGTTAAACAAGAAACAATTATGAATAAAAGGAGAAGCAGAACTAGCAAATCTACAAATTGTATGAGAAAGTGTAGGAAGACCATAATCAATGACAACCTTCCTTGAGAGATTTGACAAACAACCTCTTAATCGATACAACTCTCCCAAACAAGAATGTACATTTTTGACAGTATAATTAATGTGATCTTAAACAGCTGAATTCTGATCCTATATAAATCCCAAATATTTAAAACTTGTCATATTTTCTATTTTGCACCAGTCAAATCACAAAAGGAGGGAAAGGATATAAGTTGATTAAGCTTTTGCTGAGTACCAAATAGCAACAATTTTGTCTTCGTAGCATTCAATAATGTTCCATTTTCAAACAACCATTGTCGAAACATTGCCAAATCCCTCTGTAAATGAATACCAATATCAGCTGAATCTTTATTAAGTCGGTATAACATAAAGTCTTCTGCATACATAGCAATAAAAGTATCTGTGTCATGTATAACAGACAGTAATGTATTCCCAAAAATACTAAACAAAATGGGGACCAGTATAGATCCCTGGGGAACACCCATATGTATGTCAATCAAAAGGGAATTAACCAAACCAAGGATAACAGACTGCTATTATTAAACAAATAATTGAAAAACCAATTCATTATTGAAAAGTAAAAAATGAGCTTTTCAAGTCTTGTCAGCAGCAAGAATGATTAACAAGATCAAAACCCTTTCATAAATCTAGAAACAATGCAGCTACCACGCTATCTCTGTCCAAGGTCATCTGGAGAACACTCATAACTTCCAATGTGCCTATAAAGTTTCTTAAATTGTCCATTTTCCTTGAAGCCATGTTGACTAGAAGTTAACAAATTTGGGGACTCTAAATATTCTTTTAGTTGATCAAACACTATTCACTCTAGTACCTTGGACAGAGGGGCAAGCAGAGACATGGGATGGTAGTTTTCTGTAAGTGTGCAATCACCTGATTTGAATATTAGTACAACAGTTGCCTGCTTCCAAAGGGGATCTTAGCATAAGATAGTGAATTAATAAACAAAATACTAGCTGGATATGCCATCAAATCTAATGCCATGCCAAACAAGCATAAATCAATTTTATTTGCTCCATACATGTTCTCAAATTCATACCTTTTAGATATTCAAAAGTCTGATCAGGTGTCAGTAGTTTATATTCCAATTTAGGGGAATGACCACCAAATTCTAGTTTGTTAGAACCTAGGCCCAAGGGTGCAAGTGAGGGAGCAAGTTTAGAAACCCTATATGCTCTGTTAAGTTCAGTAGCAATGGCCAATTGATCAGTTACATCACCATCACTTGTAACAGGTAAAGGAACTTGAGTGGTATCTGACTTGCCCAGTAATTTGTTTAATATGTATCAGTTTTCCTGGTTGCTTATTTGAGCAGGTAAACTGGTGCTGCAAAAAAAAAAAAAGAAATCAGTCTTAGCTTGCCTCATTAGTTTTTACACAAGTTTCTCAACTGCTTATACCTAAGCAAAAGAAAAAAGAAGCAAGATTTCGTATAGGCATGCCAGGTAGCATCTTTTTCCTGCGCGTTTGTTATAAACTCAGGTGTAATCCAATCCTGACATCTGTTTCTTAACCTAAGTTTACGTTATGGAGCAAATATATCACAAACACTGTTGAATTCAGTTAATATAAAATAAAGCATTAAATCAACACTTGGAATTGAGCACAGGTAAAACCACTCAATTGGTGCAACAGAACTACGAACTCTGCCAAATCTATATATTTTTTAAAGATTGTGATGTTACATAAATAGGAGGAATTTTAGGCTTTTGGGCACTCCAAGAACAGATAATAGGACAATGATCATTAAGACAGTCAGCGAGTGGAAATGCCTGTAACATTCTATCAGCCCAGGATGTCAACATCCAATCAGAGTGTCTGAACAACCTTTACAGTTGTGCCTTGTTCATGAGTTAATAGTATGATGTAGATTTAAATTTTCTAGCTTATCCCTTATTTTAATATTTGCCTGATCAGACCAGTTAACATCTGCGTCCCCTAATCTGATCTCTTTTGATGTTAAAATGGAAGATTTTATTTATTTATTTATTGAAATGTTTCACCAGGAGGGCACACTGAACAACAAGTTGCTTGTCTCGCAGTGCAACCTGGGGGGAGAGGTTACACAGGGCTGTGAGTTATGATCAGTTACAATAGTATGTGGGTAGTCCAAACAATACAACATTGTAAGATTGTATTTGTATTTGTAGGATTTGTAATCCGAGACTAAGGCTAGTCCTTCCAAAGAATGGCCGGGTGGAAAATAAAAAGTAATCACATATAGTTGTTTAACCCCTCCCAAATAAATGACTAATGGAGGAAAATCAGTTTCTAAATTAGTATGAACAAAGTCATCTGTAAGTAGTGAAAAGAAAGCTTTAACATACACTAAGACCTCCCCCCAACATTTTATTTGACAGTTACACCTATATAAATTGACTCCATCTAAACTGACAGCAGAATCAGGTACTGTATATTACCAGTTAACCAGGTTTCAAAGACAGTCATTACATCAAACCCGCTGCTGCTGATCCATGCCTGGAACTCATCCATCTTGGGCAGAATGCTTTGTATATAACATGAACAAATGTAATAGAATGTCTGATATTAATTCGAGTAGCATCCATACCCAAATCAGAACCATTGAGTCTTGTATTTGGCTGTATATTTCCAGCTAGTAACAGCAGTGACGGAACCAACATTTGTTTCCTAACACACATATTTAACCTTAAAATATCTTTCCTGGTTAACAGTGCTTCCCCTTTGATTAACCTACAAGACAAAACCTCTCCATGCAAACATTTAAATAATAAATTAAAAGTGTGAACCCCTGACTGCTTCCCGCCATTAAAATATGATAATATGTGAGATTGCTGAGAATACTTAAAAGTCTGTGTACATGATACAAAATCATTTAGAGGCACTCTAAACCGACAAAAGTACCAGCAAAAAAATAATTGAAACAGACATGACTAAGAAAAAACACAAAAGCAATATTATTATAAAAACATACAAAATACCACGCCCAGCCCCGCAGCCTCCACAAACTCCTAAAACTATCCTATTGCCTTGTCTACTTCCATAAACGATGCTTATGACTACTTTCATGACAAATTTCTGGAGATTTGGAATAAACATGCCCCTACAGTGCTCCAGGGTTAAGGGAAACCACCTCCCATGGATTACCCTGAACTCTTGAGGTGTCAGCGTGGCTCAGTTGGTAGCACATCCACCTCTGGACCAGAAGGTCGTGGGTTCTCATCCCACACCGGGATTGGACTTGCACCTAAAAATCGCTGGCATCCGAGTGCAGTATTGGGGGGTGCTGTACTGCTGGGGTGTGCCATCCTTCGGATGAGACGTTAAACCGAGGTCCCTTCTACCCATCCTGGTGTTGTCCTGGTGGGTGTCCAGGTGGAAGTAAAAGAACCTAGGGCACTCTTCGCAAAGAGTAGGGAACATTCCCGGTGTCCTGGCCAACATTCCCCTTCCCATAAACCGGTTCATGCAACTATCCAGGCTGTGTGTGGGTGATGATGTGCGATATGGCCGCCACCACACATTCAGTCACTTCACTACCAGTCTAGCATTGCTTGTAAAACGCTTTGGATGTATGAAAAGCACTATATAAAATACTGATTCTTCTTCTAAGAGCCAGAGACCTGGTATGTAAAACTCAAAAAATCTCTCAGCTCCCTAATGATTACGATAGCAACCGGTGCACAAAGGCCACTTGGCTAGCCAAAGCTGACTACTACTGCTCTACCTTTCACGCCAACATTATTACGCCCTCCAGATTCTGGAAGGTTATTCATTCCCTGTTCTCCCCACCTTCCACCCTGCCACTTAAAATAAATGACACACATATAGTATTACCAACCATCTTATTGCTGCTACTGAATTTAATTCCTATTTCACCTTCTGTGCCTCCGCTCTCCTATCCTCCTTACCAACCCCTCTGCCTGCTGACATCCACTCCTCCCTAAGTCTATCCTCTCAGTCCAACTCTTTCTCCTTCTTTAAAATGGCCCCTTCTCGCACCCTGGAGGCTTTGTACATCTTCAACCCACTCAAAGGCAGCTCACCCGATGGGTCGGACCCTAAACTGCTTTATCTTTCAGTTCCACCTATCTCTGTCCCACTGTCTGACCTCTTCAACCTTTCCTTCACAACAGCAACTATCCCATCTGCCTGAAAGCATGCCATTGTCCTCCGCTTACCTAAGGGTGGTCATCCTACTTCTACTGCAAACTATCGCCCTATATCTCTTCTTCCTAGCCTTCCTAAGTTTCAGGAGCATCTGGTGCTCTCTCAACTCTCTGCCTAATTCTCTGATTCTGACTTTTTTCACTCTGTGTCAATCTGGCTTCTGGAAGAATCACTTCACTTCTACCTCCCTGATTAGGCTCACTGACTCAATCCTCTCAGGGATGGACAGTGGTCAAATCACGTCCACAATTTTTGTCAACTTCGCGAATGCTTTCAACACCATCTCCCACTCCCTACTTGTAAACACCTTCTCCATGGCAAATTGGTTTAGATTCTACCTGTTAGATAGGACCCAGTCAGTCAGAACTGCTGACTCCATATCCCCACCCCTCCCTATCAGCACTGGCGTCCCACAAGGGTCCATGTTAGGTCTTATCTTATTCTCCATATTTCAAAATGACCTCCCCCTCAGTTTGCTCATCCACCTCAATTCACATGTACGAGGATGACATGGTCCTCTTTACCTCAGGCCAGTCCACTGTTGATGTAGCTACCAGACTTCAGCATGACTTCAATAAAGTTCAGCACTGGTTTTGCTCCCACCAACTCTCCCTCAATGCCAAGAAGACTGTCTCAGTGACCTCTGGCACTAGGCAGAGGCTCTCTTGGCTAACCTCACTGCCCTCCTTCCATACCCTTGACGGGACTGTCCTTGAGGACACCTCATCCTTTAGATATCTTGGGGTGTGACTTGATCGACACCTCAGATTCTCTGGACATGTGGATGCCATCCTGAAAAAACTGTGCACCACGATTGGCGCTTTATACAGAACTGTAGCTGCCTCCCGCTACCAGCAAGGCGTGAACTTGTCCAGAAGATGATCTTACCTATTTTTGACTACTGTGATGTAGTCTACAATGTTGCTCCCAAGTCTACCTTAGCCAGATTGGACACTCTTTTTAACTCATTCTGCTGCTTTGCTCTGGACTCTTCCTCTCTCACTCACCACTGTAAACTACACCACTCCCTGGCACTTCTGTCATTAGAAAATTGACGCCTCCTCCACTGTGCAAAGTTTGTGTCTTTTTTGGTTTGGTACCTTCCCCTCTTATCTTTCTTCCTCACTATACACGCTCCCTCCTCCTGCCCATTCCTTTAGAACATATGTCGCTCGTTTAATCATCCAGCAGACCAGACCTGGTTTGAATCCCACAACTTCCACTTGATTTCTATGTGACCCTAAGCAAGTCAGTTAACTTCCTTGTGCTCCCAGGTCACACCTGGAAACAAGCTCTGGCTTAGTGTGCCTTTCCTGGTTAAACAATTTCCCCTTTCCCCCTTAATGGTAGTCCCTTGTCATTCAACCACTGTTGGACAGGCTGTCTTCTCTCACCGCCTCCCCAAACTATGGAATGCACTTTCTCATCAGATTCGACACCTAAGCTCACCCTACTCCATCTCTTCTGCTTTGCACAACTTCTTCTCAGTGAACTGTACCTGCAGTTAACCCACCCTTCATTCCATAGTCTCCTAATTTATTTTTCACTCTACAAAATCTTATTGACTCCTTTTGCTACTGCTCCATGCCCATCCATACTGTATCCCTCCTCCACTAATCTTTAACCCCACTCTGCCCCTGTTCTAACTAAATCAGTGTGGTTTTTAACTTACTATGGATAATGTTCAATGCTAGCATTTAGCACTTATCTGATCCCTTGGTTGTGGAACACCATTGTTCATATATATATTGCACTTATGTGCATTGCTTCTGTAATCATCAGAAATGTTACACTGTCATGCTTCTACTGTAATTTGTGTAAAAATGTTTACTGTATGTATGTATGTATGTATATATGTATTTCCCTGATCCCCCCCCCCAACCAGGACACATCGTGAGATGATCAATTTGTTGTTCAGTGTGCCCTTCCTGGTGAAACATTTCAATAAATAAATACATTAAAACTCTGTTGCTCTTAGCCAGCACTTTCCCCTCAATTTAGCTGCTGCATCAGACACCACCATGTCTGACTTGTAACAGATTTAAACCCCCAAAACCCTGCCCAGTTGTCTGCCGGTTCAATCAGAGTAGGGTAAAGAAGTTAATTACTTAGGCAGGAGTGCAGAATACTAATGAGCTACGTAGCTAATAAGCATGTGGGGGCAGTGTGAAATTGACACAAATTTATTCATAAAACAGACTCCCATTCATAAACTCAAATCCCAATCAACTCACAGTGCAGCAAAAACTATGGCAGAGTTCAACATCAGCAGAGTCCACAAGTCTCTCAAAAAAAAATCGGCAGCACTTAAACATGCACAGTTCAGTTACTCAGCAGACGTTAGCTCGCAGTGTTTCCATGTACTGCTGTCTGAAATCAGGAGGTCACTGCACTCAGATAGCTAGTAGCACATTTCAGTCCTGCTGAGCTCTGCTGGGAAAAAAAGTCCAAAACCATGGGACAGTACTAGTAGCTGGAAGGTTAGGATGCTAGCGAAACCTGCCAAACTCCACAAACTTTGCTGTACCTAGCCTGCACTTTGCCCACACTTTGGCTGCCGCATCACACTACACGGGTGAAGCTGACTGGCTGATAGTTGCTGGGATTTTCCCTACCTGCTTTTTTGAACTAAGAAACTATCTCCACTGTTCTCCAGTCCTTAGGAACCTCCCCAATTTAAAGAGATTTACTGCATGTAAAGGATAGTGGTGTTGAAATTTCATGTGCAACTTTCCTCAATAACCTAGATGAGAGGTTGTCTGCTCCTGCTGACTAATATTAATCTAATTTAGCTAATACGTTTTCAACATCAGTTGGAATAACTATGTTCTGAATGTCTCTATTATCCTGCTGACCGATACTGCAGTGACTTGTATCATTTTGTTTAAAAATTAGCAAAAATAACAACTG
This sequence comes from Neoceratodus forsteri, assembly GCA_016271365.2. Lineage (NCBI taxonomy): Eukaryota > Metazoa > Chordata > Ceratodontiformes > Ceratodontidae > Neoceratodus > Neoceratodus forsteri. The sequence continues at coordinate 91,782,443 of JADMNL010000033.1, read as the reverse complement.
TAAAACATTTGCCATTTCAGATTCCTCAGAGATTACAATATTATTATTAATAAGCAGACCTACTCTTTTTTCACTTTTTTGTAGAGTTAATATAGCTTGAGAAAGCTTTAGGGTTCTTGTCCCTTGCTAGTTTAATTTCAAATTGCTTAGCTTTTATAATTTCAACTTTTCATGATCTATCAGATATGGTATGTGCTATCACAAGCACAGTGCAAAAGGCTGCACTGCAAATACACCCAGCTCTAAATACGGGGCCCCTATAATGCTGATTTCATATGCGAAGCAGCTAATACACCGAATTCCCATGTTTCCATTGGGCAAGTGATTACAACAGGACTAGCACAGTTCACAGACACTTTGGCACCAAAGAGCACTACAGGTGGATGGCCCAGGATGGAGTACTACATGACAGAAAACTAAACCAATGTAAATCCAATGCTTCTGTCCGAGAACTGTATTTCCAATTTTTGTTATCCCCACTCTGTATATTGTCCCTGTTTTTATTTATTTTCCATATCCTCTGTTACAGTGTGTAATCCTCTAGGCTAGATCCTTTTGTCCATTGTATATACCTTTGAAATGTTGACCTGTTGTCTGTTTTTATGCTTAACTGGATGTTTGTGAAAACGGGCATTTTTGCTCACATACCCTCCAGTATAAAATAAAAAATTGACTGATTGATTGAATAAACACCAAACGCCTACCAGCTGAGTGAAGTATCCTGTTCTACTGGCCTCCAATGGCTGACATTGGCAGACGCCGCCTCTGCCAGAGTCACCTGTGCTCGCATTGAGGGTAACTAAATGTGCCAAAACCCGAAATACAGATCAGCTGTTGCCAGTTTTGTGCACCTACCATACATCTACAAAGACCAGAAACTTTTACAAATAGAGCTAAATTAAAGTAACCCTGCCATGAAAACTGAAAACAGAGGCGAGGCTACAAAAGAATAAATGAGGTCATTTAAGAATTTAGAGGGAGGGGGTAAGGCACCAAGTGTACACTGTCAGGCAGCTGGTTCTACTAATTAATGTTCACTATGCACCACCTGTTCCCAGAGGCAGGTTAAATAGAGACATTTGGAGAATATATATTTTTGGACATTTTTTGCCTTTTGATATATCTATTGGCCACTAAACACCATCCACTGGTTCAGCTTTCCCTGGAACAGGCAGTGTGTCAGCCAAAGAGTACTGATCCCACCTCCACCCACACAGATGGCTAATGAAGATCAGCTGCTCAGGCTGGATGCCAAGAAGAGTGGAGGCGCAGATAGCATTGACCCCTTCTTCTTGAAACTGGGATATTATTTCCTGACTGCCCCATCACTCATCTATTTAACCTCTTGCTATGTGAATGCATTCTGCCCCAAGATTAGAAAGTCACACACCTCATTCCACTCTTCAAGTCTGGTGACCCCAGTGGTGTAAACAACTACAGGCCTATCTCTATTTTGCCATCCCTTTCAAAAATCCCTGAGAAACTGGTCAGTACCCCAGTCAGACTTTTCCTAGAAAATTCCCAGCTGCTTACTCCACATCAGTCAGGTTTCAGATCACAGCACAGCACTGTCTTGGCCCTATCCAAAGTCACCAGTGACTGGTTGGAGGCTGTGGACAGCAAGCAAGTCACTGGTGTGGTATTTTTGGACCTTAGTAAGGCCTTTGACACCATGGATCACCCCCTGCTGCTCGACAGTCTCAAGTCTCATGGTTTGACTAATGTTATGGTATCTTGGTTTGCCAGCTATCTAGGAACTAGACAGCAATGTACTTAGATAAACTGAACCTCCTCATCACTCTTGCCAGTCACCAGAGGGGTCCCGCAAGGATCTATTCTGGATCCATTGTTGTTTCTAATTCATGTAAATAACTTGGGCTCAGGTATCACAGACTCCATTATTCACTTATTTGTGGATGACACGGTCCTCTACATCTCAAAACCCTCAGTTGGTCTAGTATGTTCTGTATTCCAGTCCAACTTTGTTAAACTCCAACATAATTTAACAATGTCCAAATTGCTGTTAAATGCAAAAAAAACAAAGGCTATGTTCTTCTATCCTCCTAATGTCCCCTCAGTATGTCCCATGACAAACCCTCATGCTCCCATCAACACTCCATTAGGAGATTCACTCGAAGTGGTGAAACATTTCAAATACTTAGGCTTTATACTCAACTCACACCTGTCCTTCTCATTACATGTTGAAGCTCTTACAAAAAAACTGAAATGTAGGCTTGTTTTTTTCTTTAGAAACAAATCATTATTCTCCCGGGACTCCAGAACTAGACTGGTACATGTTATCTTTATGCCCCTCCTTGATTGTGCCAATATTCTTTATAACTTGTGCAACCATTTATTTACATAAGTTAGACATACTGTATCACTGGGCCATCCGATTTATTACCAATGCCCCAGCCAGAACCCATCACTGTACCTTGTACGAGGCAGTGAGTTGGACCTCCTTATCTACCAGGAGACTCTAGCACATCTACTCTTGGACAAATAAAGTGCTTCTCAACAAACTGCCCCCTTACATATCAGCCTTTTTACATGCTCAGCTAGCACCTATGCCCTCAGAAAATGTAAGTATATTACCCTGAATGTGTCAAATTTTCAGACCCGTTTTGGTAGGGCAGCCACAAGCTTCTCCCTTCCCAGCCTATGGAATAAGCTTCAAGCCATCCTAAAACTCCGAACTCTCATCCCATTAGAAGTGTTCCTTGGTAGGGTGAATGAGATTGCTACTGAGACCTGTAGCTGCACTTAGCCTCCTCCTGTGCTGTTACCTCCTTCCTGTCCCCCTTTCATTGTTTTGTAGTTAAAACCTACGAATTCTACCAGCCATCTACCTACCTATTCTCTCTTGTCCCTCCTACCTATGTGGCTATTCCTTATCTGTATTATCAAGTGTGGTACACTTACTGGCCATGTTTTACTATTATATTTACCTCTATTCAATTATTACATCTGTGTACCGTGTTATCCCTGCTGTATTTCATGATGTATTTCTTGTCTTGATTGCTTGTGACGATTAGTTATTTCTTGTATTTCTTGTCTTGATTGCTTGTGACGATTAGTTATTTTGTATTAGGGACCGCCTTGTGAATGAGCGTGCTCAATGGAATTTATCCCTTACAATAAACTGAACAGAAACCGGATGCGCAGATCAGCTGTTTCTGGTTTCACACATCTACTGTACTACCCCAAACACGAGAAACGCTTAAAAACAGAGCCTGTGTGGAAAGTCCTTTTATAGAAATGCTGTGTGGTACAATAGTTCAGTTTAGTTTTTTTCTGTTCTTTGTAAATCCATTGTTTATCACTGTTAGTCAATGACAATACTTGGTGTGATGTGTGGAACAGTACTCTACCGGGGGGCTGTCATGGCTAACTCTAGTCCTCCTCATAGGTAATCAGCCCTATGACCTGTCTGTCTGTCTGTCTGTGGTATCACAACTGACCAAGAAGAACCAATTACCTGCCATAAGATAGCCACTTGTGATGTCACAATAAGTGAAGTCCCAATGCAGGAGTACAGAGTTAAGCACCCACGGTCATGAGTGGAAACTGGCAAGGGGAAGGATTAAGAGCAATGTGAGGAACTTCTGTGGCACAGGAAAGGGTGGTGGAACAGTCTGCCAGCAGAGGTGGTGGATGCCAAGACTATAAATGGCTTCAAGTATGACTGGGACAGAGTGAAGGTCTTGTTGGTTGCTCAGGCCAGTAAATCAAATCAAATCAATTTTATTTTTAAAGCACTTTTCATAACCAAAGTGCTGAACAAACAATAAACAAATATCAGATAAAACGGCATTAAAACAGATTATTACAATAAAAGCAGTAGCAGTAGCAGTAGGGAGGGAAAAAAAGGGGGGGGGACAGGGAAGAACAAAACCATCTATTGACAATAGGTCCCAAGGCAGATAGGGAATTCCGGGAAGACTAGATGGACCTTTGGTATTTTTTATTTATTTATTTATGTATTTATTTATTTATGTTTTGCCATCTCTCTATGTTTCTATGAAGGGGTCTGAAGAGAATTAGAACTAGATCTGTCAGTCTCCAGATAAAATATGTGCCAGATCATGGTGGGGAAAGGGCTCACATGCCCTCCGCCAGCTCCAAGAAAGGATCGCCAACCGCAGGACACTTGGGGGTCCAAAAGGAGCAAAGCTTGGAAGCTCTGAAAGGCTCCCTGTAAGGAGCCAATCAGAGGCAAGCTGTACCTCCCTCAGCAAGCTTCAGCCAATCCTGGGTGCTGCTTGGGATTCCAGGAAGCAGACAGGGCTGTAAATAGCCCTGCCACCAGAAGCAACACAGAAAGTGCTAGACTGCAGTAGGGAAAGGGCTTACACACCCTCCACCAGCTCCAAGAAAGGCACACTGACTGCAAAACACCAGGGGAACCAGAAGGAGTAAAGCTTGGAAGCTTCAAGAGGCTCCCTGTAAGGACCCAATCAGAAGCAAGCCATGCCTCCCTCACCAAGTTCCAGCCAGTCCCAGCAGCTGCCTGGAATTCCAGGAAGCAGGCAGGGCTAGAAATAGTCCCACTACCAGAAAGAACACAGAAAGCATGAGATCACGGTGGGGAAAAGGCTAACATGCCCTCCGCCAACTCCAAGAAAGGACTGCTAACCACAGGACATCGAGGGAACCAGAAGGAACAAAGGCTGAAAGCTCTAAAAGGCTCCCTGTAAGGCGCCAATCAGAGCCAAGCCACACCTTCCTCAGTGAGCTCCAGTCAATCCCAGGTGCTGCCTGGGATTTCAGGATGTAGGCAGGGTTATAAATAGCTCCGCCACCAGAAACAACACAGGGAGCACCAGATTGCAGCAGGGAAAGGGCTCGCATGCCCTGTTCCAAGAAAGGACTGCCAACCACAGGACATTGATGGAACCAGAAGGAGTGGAGCTTGGAACCTCCAAGAAGCTCCCTGTAAGGAACCAATCAGAGGCAAGCTGTGCCTCCCTCAGCGAGCTCCAGCCAATCAAGGATGCTGCCTAGGATTCCAGGAATCAGGCAGGGCTGTAAATAGTCCCCCACCAGAAACAACACAGAGAGTGCCAGATTGCAGGGGGACAAGGGCTTACATGCTCTCCACCAGCTCCAAGAAAGGACTGCTGACTATAGGACACCGGGGTAACCAGAAGTAGCAGAGCTTGGAAGCTCCAAGAGGCTCTCTGTAAGGAGTCAAGAGGCAAGCCATGCCTCCCTCAGCAAGCTCCAGCCAATCTCGGGTGCTACCTCGGGTGCTAGCAGGCAGGGGCTTACTTTAGAGCTAGACAATCAAGAGACCCTGCACACTCTGTCCACCTCCACGAAGGACCTACTTGAAAAGAACAGCGGAGTCTGCCCACTGGAGTCAGCCCAACGAGACAGCCTGCAGCCAGCCACTCTGCTCCTCTGAAGAACCTAGGAAAACAGACCAGTCCAACCAAATGAGCAAGGCATTGTAAAAATGTCACTGCACAGCTAGACTTGCTTAGGATATCGTACCACCTAAAGCATTGTGGCTTGTGAACACTGTTTTATTTCCTTCATTTTCTCTGCTGCACTCAGTTTGAATTAGTAAATGCTAAGCACAAAATACTTGTTGCATGAGGTTAATATGGGGATTGTGAATGTTAATGGGTGTGGGGTACTCATCTTCAAGTCTGCTCTGGAGAGTGGGACATTGACCCATCTGCAAAACTCCTTCTGAGCTCAGGGTTCAGCTAGAGGCAGCATGGGTGGAAATATCCAGTTTGCATCTTCAGCTTAACTGGAGCTCTCCCCCTCCCATTCCCACTCCCACAGGGGCCCACTGACCCTGGGGAGTGGAGAGTGGAGAATGGTGAGAAAGAAGTATACCAGGTTAGAACAGTACTTCCTGAATAACGCTGTCTAAACTGCACTGCAAGAACCGTGTCTACCTGAATAGCGACAGGTTTAGAATAGCATATAGCACCTATTGCGATCGCTACCCCCTGTCGCTATTCAGTAGAGAGTGCACAAGTACAGGAAAAAGTCAGTGGCTGGCTGAGCTGGTCCCATGGTGGAGCGGGTTACATCAACACGTAGGGCAGTAGCACACAGCGAGAGACCAGGGTTCTGTTCCTGGTCTCCCGATATGTGTGTATTAATTTTGCTCCCTGCAGGAAAGTGTATTTGTTTTTTTGGGGCTGCCAGACAAAAAAAATTGCCCGTCTCATGTTTCTCCTTTACTCAGAGATCTGCAGCCCCTTGGAGTTGCTTATATAAAGCCCAGGAAGTGCAGGAGGCAGAGCCCCCCACATCGGGCAGGTGCGGTGGGCAGACCCCACCGCTAAAAACAAGGTGAATTCTGTATTTTTTTTTTAACACTGGTAATGGTCGTCAGTGTGATTTAGGACCGCTACCAGTGGCACTGTTTTGAGTTGTGGCATTTCTACCTACTGCTGTTCATATGAGCGTTGTTTCTACTGCGCTGATATTGTCAGCGCTGTTCTTGTCTGTGCACTTTGGACTTAGTGCCAGGAAGGAGGGAGAAAAGGGGTAAAGATTGGCCTCAAGGATACAGTTCTGGCCAGCGCCACTCTGACTGCAAACTGTTTTGCACCCCTGGTGGAGGTGCAGGAACCTGACTCTGCGAGGGGGGACTTCAAGTCAGTCAGTGGGCCTAGGCATAACACTGAAATGGCAGCCAATGTTGGGAATGGGAACAACAGTAAGAAAGTCAAACAAATCCTAGTAGTAGGGGACTCTATGATTAGGGGCTAGAGTTAGAACTGGGTGGGGAAATGCAAAAAGACAGGACAGTTAGGTGCCTTCCTGGTGCCTCAGCCTAACAGGACATGGAGTACATAGGAAGGAGTGTGGACAGGGTGAGTGGAGGGCGGGAGTACTGGTTCACTTGAGAACTAGTGACCTAGCAAACCGGTCAGTGTAAGCAGCAAAGTGGAGCTTTGAGAAACTGGGGGAGCAGTTGGCAGTACACACGGCATCCCTGGTCTTCTCCAAGACCCTCCCTGTGTGGGGTAGTGGAGGAGAGATGACAAAATTAGACAGACAGAGATAGACGAGTTTAACAGATAGTGTCAAGAAAAAGGGTTTCACTTTGTGGGTGACTGGGGAGGCTTCTGGGAATGGAGGCTGTTATGGGACAATGGATTCCACTTACCAAGGGAGGGGGAGTAGGGGCACTAGGGCAGAAGTCTGACATCTATATTGGACTTTAAACTGACTGAGAGAGTATAAGGCTAGGAGGATTATCATGGCTAGTGGGGGGAGGGAATCTAGCTGGCACTCCCCCACAAATGGAGTCTGGAAACAAAACCTTGGATAGGAATGTACTGTCAGGATCAAAGCTGACATAAGGCAGGTGACTGCAGGCAAGGGGTACAAAGAGGGTGCTGCAGATAGGGCAGGTCTGAGAAGAACAAGGGAGATTACAGGAGAACTCTGAAATCACAACACAAAATGTTTAGGTGGTACCTGTAAGGGGGTCTGCCTCAACGCCTGGAGTTTGGGCAACAAAATCTGCGAGTTACAGGCATTGGTGGCAGATAGTAAGATGGGCCTTGTTGCAATCACAGAAACCTGGGCCACAGACAGCAATGACTGGGACCTCACAGTATTGGGATATTCACTCTTCAGAAGAGACAGGAGAGAAGGTAAGGGGGTGTAGCCCTTTATGTCCATGACAGTACTGACATAGTGGAAGACGGAAGAATCCGGAGTGGAATTGAAGAAGTTGAGTCGCTGTGGGTGCAGCTCACAGCAGCATCAGGCAAACAGCTTCACCTGGGGATGCTGTACTGACCCCCAGGACAAGGTGAGGGGAAGGACAAGGAGCTTAGAGAGGAAATAAAAAGAGGGTCAGGAAAGGGTGAGGTAGTGGTAGCCGGAGATTTAAACCTACCAGATGTAGACTGGGGTGTTCCAGTAGCAGAAAGTTCTAGAAGTCAAGCTATGTAGGAATCACTCAAGGACTGCCTGCTGACCCAGCTGGTAAAGGATCCTACCAGACCGGGATCCATTCTGGATGTGGTTCTCACAATTTCAGAAGCAGTTGGGGCAGTAAAAGTACGGGAACCACTAGCGAACAGTGACCATAATTCCGTCTGGTTTGAGCTAACCCTAGGGCTAGGGGATGAAAGGACACACTCGAGGATGGAGGTCCTGAACTTTAAAGGGGCAGACTTTGACAAAATGAGATTGTTGGTGAGTAACAAAGTATCCAAAGCAAGGGATATAGCAGATGTGGAAGACGTGGGGATTTATAAAACAGGCCATCCTGTAGGCTACGAAACTCTGTGTAAAATCAGTTTTAAAAACAGATAAGCACAAGAGAGCCATATGATTCTCAGTGAAGGTTAGGGAAGCAGTCCATGCCAAATGAAAAGCATTCTACAGGTTTAAAGGGAGTTGGGGGGGAGAGTGGGAGGAATATATTGAAAAATAGAGACACAAAGAGGGCAGTAAGGGAGGCAAAGGCAGCCATGGAGCTATGGACTACCGAAGGGATTAAATACAGGGAAAAACATTTCTTCCATTACATCAGGGGAAAAAAGAAAGAAGGGAGGGGGGAATTGCTAGGTTGGTAGACAACAGTAAGGTAATCGAGGATGATGGACAGAAGGCCGCTGTCCTTAACAACTACTTCTGCTCTGTTTTCACCAGAGAGGGTGCAGCCCCTACCTGAAAGTGGCATCAATGCAGTCACTAAGGAAATCCCAGGGATGGAACCCCAGTATTCACCAAGGACAGAGTCCAGAAAGGGTTGGTAGCCCTCAAGATAGATATGGCCCTAGGCCCAGACAGGATGCATCTGAGAGTGCTAAAGGAGTTGGCAGAAGAACTGGCTGGTCCCCTAGCATATCTCTTCAACAACTCACTGCAGTCAGGATAGTACCCAGAGACTGGAGAGTGGCCGATGTGCTGCCATTCCATAAGGGGCGGAGGGGACAGGGAGAAGGTGGGAAACTACAGGCTGGTTAGTCTCACATCTATTGTGGGGAAGCTGATGGAGACCTTAATCAAGCAAGATCTAGTGAACTACCTGGAATAAAATGGTCTCCAGGATAATATAAGCAGCACGGGTTCATGGCAAGGAGGTCATGCCAGACCAACCTCATTGTCTTCTTTGATTGGTTGACTAGGGAGTTGGATAGGGGCCATGCAGTGGATCTCCTTTACTTTGATTTTAGTAAGGCATTCGACTTAGTGCTGCATAGGTGCCAGCTGAAGTTGGAGGACCTTGGAATGGCAAAGGATATAGTCAGATGGACTGAAAATTGGCTTAAGGGTAGGCAACAGAGGGTTGTTGTCAACGGGGTTAAGTCACTGGAGGGGGAGGTCATGAGTGGGGTACTGCAGGGATTGGTCCTGGGCCTGGTCCATTTCAACATGTTCATTGGTGACACTGGCAAAGGAATCCAGGGTAAGCATGGCCTCTTTGCTGATGACAGTAAACTTTGAGGAAGATAAAATAGTGTTGAGGGAGCTGGGGAACTGCAACACAACCTCCAAAGGCTAGAAAGATGGTCAAATGTGTGGCAGCTGAAGTTCAATGCAAAGAAGTGCAAGGTAATGCACCTGGGGAAAGAAAACCCCCAGAGTACTGGCTAAATGGGGTTAAACTTAGTACCACTGCAGAAGAGTGGAAGCTAGGAATCAGTATGTAGGACACCCTAAAATAGTCGTGTGAGTGCAACAATGCCTACAATACAGCAAGCAAGATGCTGGGGGTGTACAGGGAGAGGTATAGATAGCAGAAGGGAGGGAGGCGATCCTCCCCCTTTATTGATCTCCAGTGAGGCCACACCTGGAATACTGTCTCCATTTCTTGAGCCCTCACCTAAAAAAGGATAAGAACAGGCTGGAGGCAAGGTAAAGAAGAGCGATGAAAATGATACAGGTCCTCTAGGGGGTCTCCTACGAGGAGCGTCTGAGAGCCCTGAACATGTACTCACTGGAGGCCAGAAGACAGAGGGAGGACATGACTAAAACTTTCAAGTTCCTGAAAGACACAAATTAAGTGCCACACACAGGGCTATTCAATGGTAGTTCCAGTGCAGCGACACACGGGCATGAATGGAAACTGCGAAGAGGGAGCTTCAGGAGGGATGTGAGGAAGTACTACTTTACAGAAAGGGTGGTGGAGCCATGGAACAGTCTGCCTGCTGAGGGGTGGGTGCCAGGACCGGGGAGGGCTTCAAGCATGGGTGGGAGAGAGTAAGCGCACAAAAAATGAGCTCAGGGGTGAGGAAGGATGAGCTGAAGGGGGGCAGGATGGGTGCCCGGATTGCCACTAAGTCTTGGGCAACTCTGAACAGACTTGATGTACCCTCGTTCTTTTTCTGACATCATGTTCTATGTTTCTATGCTTCTAAATACTGCTCTTCATGTCACACCTAATTCTATCAGATAGAAAACCTTCTAATGAGCAACTGGAAAAAAAACTTCAGAAATAAAAAGTAACTGCTGACTGCTTTTAAAAATTAATAACATTTTCTAGCTGCTATTTTTGGCACTGCTGGCTCTTTGATGCCTGTGTTTCTGAAGTACACTTATCAGTTCATCAAGCCTCGATGCCTTTCACAAGCTCTGACTGCTGGGGATTTGAAAAAGGTTCTCTAACTGTTCTCATTGTTGCTTCTTATAGGTTCCTGCGAGCAGCTGGAGTCGCACTGCTGGGAGGGACCTACAGTATGAGAGAAGCAATGCAGGCGATTCGAATCCTCGGCAATCAGAGCTTGAGAAAAAACAGCAAAAAGCATGGATAAAGTGACAAGTGCACTCTGCTTCAAAAACATGGGTATTAAAATGCAGGATACAGGTTAAGAAAACGATGACATACTGCATTTTCGTGTGTGTGTGCATATGTTGCAGAAGGGTCTTAAAAGTGGTAGGGCCACATATGTAAGGGGTAACCCCTTCCCCCGCAGTTGAGTGGGTTCACCCACACCCTTACCTTTTCCTTGTTCAAATTTGTAATACGTGGAGTAACTCACCCTCACTGACTGACAGTATCTCCCTTCACCTAGTGCCTTGATGTGCCTCCCCAGCCTGGTCCTTCATTTTCATTTCTGAAGTTTGAGCACTGTGTCTTAACTTAGTAGGCCATGACCCCAGCTAAACCCCACCAACGCTACGCAGGCCTTCACTTTCCAGAATTCTGGTGACTCCCTGCAAGCCACAAAGGGAGTGATTGGTAAGTAAGTAAATAACCTTATCTATTGCACATACTGCATTTCAAATGCACAGTCCTCCCTAGTTAGACATTACCTTTAGCAAACAATGATAGGGCCATGGTCATAGTACCACCCCATGTGTGTGTGTGTGTGTGTGTCAGTGTGTATGTGAGTGTGTGTGTATGTGTGAATGTGGAATGCTTAGCTTTAACATTGCCGCGCAAGGAGACAACCATACACATCAGAAGTCCTGTAAATCTGAGTGCTGATTGGCTGGAATCTGCAAATGACTGAATACAAAATAAATGTATTATTGCCAGTGATGGGGAAAAAAACAGAACACTCACCCCTGTCATATGGCGCAGAATCCTTTTCCAGATTGAAAAGCACTCTTGTGCAAAACACATCAGGTGCGGACTCTTGTGGGGCCATTTTTTCCTGTATGTGTTTAGTAATGATGAGCATAAATCAGCATTTTTTTTCGAACTTTATTTCTTGCACCTTACCTCAGTGGCCTTTCTCCAGTGAGGATTCTCAGCTCACAGTTGTGCTGCCCACCTGAAGTCCCCACTTGTCTGCACTCCTGGCCAGGCACTCTCTCTCCTTCCTCACCCAGCCGCCCACTCCCCCCAGCTTTGAGTCCACCAGGGCAGGACTGCCATCTCCTTCTGGCACTCTAGCTGTAATCCAGATGAGCTGCCGGGGGAGAGGAGGAGAGAGACACGGAAGCGCATAGCGGCAGAGCCCGGCATTGGGCATGGGACCATGGCCACTGATCCCACCTTCGTCTACCCCCAAGGCAGGGGGTTTTCTCTTACGTTCCTCCCCCTTGATGCGGTGTGCAATGGCATCAGTGCGGGGAACCTCCCACAGACCGCCTGCCATCACCAATCCCTTCTACTTATCCCTGCTGCTGCTGGGCTAAGCTCCTAGCTTCCACCAGGAGCCGCCACCAAGTGAGGGAAACCCAGAACCCTCCCTAGGAGAAAGACAGCAGTCCTCCAGATGCTCAATCTTCTTCCCCTGCCAACCCCCGATGGCCCAGGCTTGTTCCTGAATCCAGGTCACCAGTGTGACGTGAAGTGTGGCATCCAGCGCCTCAGCGTCACCAGGCCAGCCATAAATCAGCATTTTACATAGATGATTTACTAATATATTTAACACAGCCTACAACCTCACTGCCTCACCTATGATCAACTTTAACTGAATACGATTATATTTCGGGATCTAAACAATGTTAATAAAACAGCGGCCTTTCACATTCTCTATAACCCTCCTCACATTGTTTGTGCCCAATATCAATTTACATGGGATCAGACCCACATAAAATATTTATGAGTACAAATCCCAAAGGACCTTACTCAGCTGTATCAGCTCAATTGGGCTGGCAGTATAGCCTAGAGGTTAGAGTAACAAGCTGTGAACAATTTTGGTACATCCAGCGGACAAGACTTAGGTTTGATTCTCACAACCTCCACTTGCATACTGTGTGTCTCTGAGCAAGTCATTTAACCACCCAGTACTCCTAGGTTGCCCCTGAAAACAGGCACTTGTACCTAGTGGGCCTTACCTGGTTACCAAAGACTAAAATAAAAAATTAAAAAATTTACTCCCTTTTGATAACAACAATTTGTAACATGGCTTAAAGCTAAGCAGTGAAATAAGTTAAATTCATTGGAGGAACATCAGCAAGCAACCATGGATTAATTCTCCTTATTAATCCATGGTTGCTATCGGGACCACACAGCAGAAAATATTAGACCACACTTGTCATCGGGAGCGTGGTCGGGAGCGTGCTAAAGAAGCAATTAGTCATCCTTCTCTTTTGTTCCTTCCCACCCAGCCGCCCTGGGGACCTAGGGAACCGTAGCGGTTGCTGTTAAGAATATCACCGTCCTTGTACTGTGATTCACCAAAAGGGAATGTGGAAATATTCAGAGAGACACACACCAGGTATGAAAGCACCTCACAAACAACACTCACCTGCATATTGTGATTGCTGTGTATATGTTAATGCCGAATCCTCTCCACACCCAAGAGCACTGAAAGTGTTTGCACTAACAATGTGGAGATCGGGTCATGTGGTTACACAGCATGCAAATCAAACTGAACAGACAGAGGAAGTGCTGGTTAGTTTGTGTTTAGTTTGTGTCTGTTTACCTCAAGTGGTGTGGTGCGTGTGTGCTGTGTATAGTGAAAGGAGATTACCTGAAGTGCTGAGAGACTGTTTTGTTATACATGGCGCTGTGTGTATGTCAGTATGCAAATGTGCAGACTTACCACAGTGCAACAGGGAAAAATGAAATATAGCATTCAGAACGGAGCTCAGACGAACAAGACATATGCATAGAAAGCAAAAGAACCTACACTGTGAAGTATGTGTAGCTGTGCTCTATATTTTGACAACTGTTTGTATATTTAAAACATAAAACATCTCTATATTAATTCATGTCAAATGCTGAAGGTGCACATGCACATTTTCAACTATATAGAATGTTAGACAGATATTAGGAAGATACATAAAAGTGATGTTTTCATTTCAGTTTTTTTCTTCTATAATTTTTATTTAGTTATAGTAAACAATATTAAAGTCCTACATTGTTTGCCATGTTACAAGCACATTAAACCACTCCAGACCATGGTTCTACTGTGGAATTAATCCATGGTTGGGTGGTTGAATGCACTCGACCTACGACCTGTGCTAACCCCCAGTCATGGATTAACTCCACAGTAGAACCATGGTCTGTCATGGTTTAATGCTTACATATTCAGACTTAGATCCCCTGACATTACATAACAGGATAGAGACTGTCTGAATGAATTTAACCCAGATTCGTTTATTTGTTTCAAACTCTCCCAGTGTCTCCTCCGCAGAAAGCATTCCATGAGCAGTATAAGCAGATTTCGAGGTTTATTTGGGGTGGCGCAAAAACCTTTGGATTGCATATCCTAAGTTGCAATTACCTAAAAACAGGAAGGTTTGGCCCTACCAAACCTAAACCACTGTTTCTGGGCCGCTCAGATCCGACACCTAGCAGCTTGGTTAGATCAAACGTATGAGGCCCATTGGAAACATTGGAGGTGGACGACCTTCACTTCTCAGTCACCAAAACCCTATTCTCTAACCTTCCCTTGGCTCCAGAACAACTGACAGAAAATGACCTATCAAGAAACGTGCTTAGGGTCTGGGGCAGTGTACTGACGAATAAGTGGTTAAACAAACCTCTAGCCCCCATACATGCAATAGTTCATTATTCAACTTTTATTCAACTTTCCTGTCAAGCTGAATGGACCAGCAATTTATACAATGGGGGAGACAAGGCCTCCATCATTTTTAACCAATTATTCAAAAACAGTCTTCCACAACCCTTTGTGTTTCTTCAACAAAAGTACGCACTCACACGGGCGGATCGTTATCACTTCCTACAGGTACCGCATTTTTTGATGGCAAAACTGGGGCAACTTTCTGAGTACCAAGAACTCCATAAACTCATCATATTATTTAGAGAAAAGCAAAATCAGGGGCTTCCCTCTCATTTTATCTCATTAGTTTATAACGCTGTTATTACCCTATCAGAACAGATGTTGAGAGCTCTTGAAAACACATAGGAGCAAGAATTAAATATTCGAGTCCAGCTGAAAAATTGGCTCTAAATATATCAAATATATCAACAGCAGCACAAAGTGGTCTCCTCCAATAGTTGGAAGGAGTTTGCTTGAAAGACGGTTGTGCGATTCTTCCAAACAGTGATAAAAAATTTAATCAAAATTTGGGGATGAATGTTGGAGACACTGCAGCGAGAATTTAGCTCACCATGCACATATCTTTTGGTCTTGTCCCAGTTTGCGTCACTTTTGGTTGGACTTAGAAGCAGATATTCTAGACCTCTGCTCAACCCTCCTACACCTGATGGCCAATATAGTCGTACTACTGGACTACCCACCAAAGCTTCAGAATAAACATCAGATACTGTATACATTCTCAGCATAGCTTTTACTACTGCAAAGAAAGCCATCACAAAACACTGGCTAGCACAAACACCTCCAGACATAGACCAATGGAGAGAGAGCACATGCTCTCAATATACCACTTTAGAAAAACTTATCCACAAGTTGAGAAATCAACTTAAGTTGTTTAATAACAGATGGAATGGATGGGTTCTACATATAATGACAAAACGTGGAGATTTTGTGCTGTGATAAACACTTTGAGCAAATACTCAGACATAGAGAAACATAAATTTATAGTTAGGATAAGGAGCTAAAGGGATACTAATGTTATGACTTTTACTCACTCAAAAACGACATAGGTTTGTCCAATGCTTATATTATCATGTTACAAACTGAGCTGGCCCGGTGGCGCTGAGGGTTGAGGTGCTGGACGCCACACATCGTGCCACGCCGGTGACCCGAGTTTGGGAGCGAACTCGGGCGCCGGGGGTCAGCAAGGATGGGGAGAGGATTGCGCACCCACAGGGCTGCTCTCCTCCCCTGGGGGGAGGGCAGGGGATGGCCGGGCACACCAGCGGCTCCCAGTGGAGATCGGGGTCACTGCAGTGTGTGGGCTACACGTTGAACAGTGTGGCTGATGCAGGCAGGGTTGCCTTGTGCCATTGCATCAGGGGTGCCCACGCAAGGGGGAGGGTTACCAGAACAAGGAAAAACCCAGTTCCATGGGGTAGGTGTGACACCTGACCCCCATGCCCTCCGCTGGATCCACCTCACCTGGCCTTACAGTTCCTTCATGTGGGTCCTCACCCACAGCCAGAGACTGACTAGTAAGTGCACCCAAAGAGGAGGGGCGTCCCTACCCCAGAGGGGTTAAGCCGGGGGTACTGGCTGCAGGGAGGGGGGGAGAGAGAAGGCACAGGTCAAGTAGGCCTCAGGCGGGCAGGAACAGGCAGGATGCCTGAGAGAGGCTCCGCGGGGCCATGATCGGAGTGAAATAGAGTTGAAAAAAAAATTCACGTTACAAACTGTACAGATTTCCTCGTGGTAATAACTATTTATGACTTCCCTTGTTGAATTGGAATGTATGTCCTGCTGGATTGCCTCATAGTTTAAAAACATAAGTAAGAACACACACCAAGTGTAACAGTCAGCAAAGCATGCTAAAGCACATGTTTTGGGACTGTGCCTCAGCTGCCAAACTTTGGAAAGAGATTAGGGACAGACTGGACCCACTTCTTGGCCTACCAGATGCATTTGATCCACTTGCCTGCCTGACAGGACTAGGCCTAGAGAAATGAGTAGGATAGCAGTGATACCAGATGGCCCCAATCACAGCCACAGCATGGCATGTCATTGCCAGACACTGGATAAATGACCAAGCTCCAAGCTACAAAAAATGGCATGCCACTGCTCTGGAAGTACTGAGGATGGGAACAAATGCTGACAAACATGAAGCACCAGTATAATGCTTTCAGCTCTAGGGAGCAAAGGTTGCAAGTGCATCTGCAGCTTCCAGGCGATCAGGAAAACAAGTAAAAACACCTTAACATCTAAGGTTGTGTCAAATATGGAGACAGTCAGAGACAGAGTTAGCTCTGAGGACTCAACCTGCATAGATAAGGGGCCACATTTTCAAAGCCCTGAGAATGCTACAAGCCCCTGGTGCACCAGTCATACAGCGTACAGGGTTTGCAGCATTCTTCTGGTGGGCGATCAGGACTTTCACTCCAGTGCCACAAGTTAGACCAGCTTCCCCCGGGTCTGGCTTGCAGCATTGATGGGACCCCTTTTTTTTGGGGCTTGCTCCAAATATTTGGTGCAAGCTGACGCAAAATGAGAGAACTGCTGCAACTGTACCCAAGAATAGAAAACCGGGCGCAGTGCAGCAAAGGTGTTTGGCACAGCTGCACCAAAAAATGGTTCGACGCAGGGCTTGATGTAAGCCCTACATCAAGTCAGGGTGAGTGCTCCAGTCTTTCATTCCTTTTACTGGTAGGAGTTTACTGTGAAGCATCCATTTTCCCAATGCAGCTTTTTATTTTATTTTATTTTAGTTATTAATTTATTGGATTTTGATAACCAGGTAGGCTCACTGAGACACAACGTCCCTTTTTCAGGAGTGACCCAGAATTAATTACATACATTGTATAAAATAAATGAGTTACCTGCTTTGCAGAACATATTTTGGCGAGCATGTGAATTCTGTTTTCAATCACTTGGCTGCTGTTATCTTTGGCTGCAGCAGAACAGACTCCCCCCTGTGCTTTCCTTATTTTTTTCAGGGTCCGGGGACCACACTGGCACATGAACAGATAATGAACATTCCAACCCATGTAATTATCTCACAATAGCAGCACTCCACAGTGGAAGAACTTCCTACCCAGTCAAAAAAAATTATGTATGGCCGACTAAGTGGCATGGTGAGCTGAGGCAGGGGGCCTTGCAGACAGCTGCACTAGCAACCTGGGTTCAGGAACAAATTGGGGTCACCAGAGGATGGGCAGGAATGGAGGATCGTGTGTCCCACGACAGCTCTCCTCCTTCTGGCAGGAGGGGGACAGTGTGACCCACTGTTTGAGCACCACCTAGTGGAATCTGGGTGGTGTCACAACAGTCACTTTCCTGGTTGGCTGCATGCATCTCACTGAGGCGTACTGCATCTTCAAGTAGTCCGTGCGACCCCTAGCACACATGCTGGCTCGGGAAGAAACCACTTACAGGAGAAAAGCAACTTGAGTAGGCAGAATGATAACATGTGCTCCGCAGACTCTGCTCCACCCACGTAGGCAGTCACTCATCCATGGAGGTACAAGAGGTGGAAGGTAAGTCCGAGGGGGGGGTACCTGATGGGGCTGGGACTAAAAGGCTGGAGGGGGACCTCTCAGATGTAGGTAGGTAAACAAATAACAGAAAAAAATATTGTGTTTTATACCATCAAAACACAGTTTTAAAAATGTGCTTCTCTACTTTTCTATTAAAGGGACACTGTCAAACCCCCTTAGGCCTCAAACTGTCGCCAGATGAAAAAACACACGTTATGATTGCTCACATTCTGTAGAGATTCCTGATGTAGTGGGTAGTTTGATTCTGATTATTTTTTCCTTTTTTAAAGTAAAAAGCAGACTGACCACCATACTGGTGTTGCCACACAAAAATGTGTTTGTTTACGTTCTTGGATCAATTTCCACTGCATCTTTCCCTGTCTTGGGAATGTCTGTAACACAATCTAGCCATTCATAATACTGTGGGAGGAGAGGAGACCACTGAATAATGAGTGGCTGCACTGTTTGGGAGTGTTCCTACTGTTCTGGAAGTATGCAGTAAGAGTAGATTAAGGATCTGAAGCAAAACAAGGTTGGATATAATTGCACCATTCTTATGCATTTCCGTTCCACTAAGAAAGAAAGCAGATAAAACAACCAAAAACATCAAAGAGTTTTTGAGAAGGTAAGCAATCATCAAATGTGGGTTTTCTACTAGAAATAATGTGATTCAAAAAGGGTTGACGGTATATCTTTAAAAAACATTTTAAAAGTACAGTAATACATTTCTGGAATTTGTAATAATGGTCAGTGATCCCCTTCTTGGGTACATTTAAAGACACTTGGCTGTTTCTCATGCCTAACAGCACACTTGAGGCGCATGATTATGGGTCAAGACCTTCCCATATGACCCAAAGGAGAAATTTAATTATTTAATTAAGTTTTTGATTACCAGGTAAGTGCGCTAGACAGGCACTGCCTATTCTCAGGCACGACCCCGGAGGTTCCAACAAAAATTATACAAAAAGCAAGGTACAGTACAAAGAAGACACAAGTAAAACATCTTACAAGTAGTACAACAACAAGAAAATCTACCAAACAGCAAGACCAATAATTTACAATACAAAGATAAAACAATAAAATTGAAGCACAGTACAAATAATGGGAAGATTTTATTGAATCATGTGTAGTTATCATCGTGCTTAATGAGAAGACACAGGTCAAAGTATTTCATAAATGTCTACAGTACCCTCTACGGAAACCCTAAGACCCACTCAGCAACATACCTTATTGGCAGGGAGTCACAATTCTCACTCAATAGGAAGTTTGCTAATTTATGCCTTGCTCCTTCGCTTCTATATTTTAACCATTTGTATTAGCCCCATTAAACACTTTCTAGTGTCTTGTGTGGCATCGGCCCTCACTTCACTCCCTCCTGGAGTTTCTGTGTATGTGGGGCCCCATGTACTGCATGAGAATTGTGACTCCATACCAATAAGGTATACTGCTGAGGGGGTCTTATTCTTCACTGTGTCGTATGGCTTCCAACAGGATTCGTGGAGCAGATCCTTCCCAGTTTGTTTTATTTTCCAGGTACAGGGGGGCCACACTGCTGCTGGAGATATTTACCAGTCGATAATTTCTCACCATGTCATGCTTCATTGCTTACATATGATCTCATTTTGTTTTAAGTTGTAAGGGAGTTAGATGACATGGATCAGTGGAAACATTTTTTATTTTTATTTATTTATTTATTTAAGATTAGGTTTACACCTTTGAACGGGGGTGGGGGGCTCTTTACAAAGGTTCCAAGTCAGTTTAACACAGGACAATACATATGGTAAAGGCAAGTTCACAAAAATAACAAGACAGTAATAAACAGAGATCCAGATCATTTGCCAGTTACAAAGTGCAAGAGGCATACAGCAGCATGACAATAGGTGCAGTACAAAGCTTGTTAGGTGCAGTACATAGCTTAATTAAGAACACTTGAAATACATAAGTACAAGGTAGATAACAGCCGCAAGATATTGCGGTATGGCATGCGGTATGATGCTTATTTACAGTAGGTAGATATTGCAGTATGGCATGCGGTATGATGCTTATTTACAGTAGGTACACGCGTGTTATATAGGTGCTACATAAATAAAGCAGCAGCAGCACAGCAGTAGGAGCAGTACATTCCATATAGATGCGGACCTGGTAGTGTACATTCCATTACTGGGTTGGTTGACTTAGGAGTAGCAGGAGGAGAGATTTATTAGGGTCACTGGTGGCTGACTCATTAAATGGGGTGGTGGCAGCCGGAGACAGTTTTGTTAGAAGGGGGCAGAGAGGAAGGATAGCTGACGGGTCACCTGTGTGAGATTCAATGAGCTGGGTGGTAAGTGGGGTAGCCTGTTTGTGGCAGCAGAGCTAGAGAACATACCTCATGCTTAAGGGGGATAGAGTTGGGGTAATGGAAGGAAGCATTGTTTCATACAGAGAGTGGTAAACCTAAGGGACCCACTCCAAGATGAAGCAGTGCAAGTGGAGAGTGCTGAACCTTTCCAACTCAAACTGGATCAGTTAGTCATGCAAAATAACATTACTGAGTACAGTATTTAACTCATCAAGAAAGGTAGGATCACAGAGAGCCCACTGCATGCCTCTTTGCAGAATTAGTATGCCTGGAAGGAAAAGGAGAATCATTCAGCCCCAGGTTCCCAGAAATTTCTTTTTAATTTTTTTTTTATTTTAAAGATACTTCATTAAAATTTTCCAATAAGGATATAAAACCAAAAACTGTACATCAGTCTTTAGACGTTGTTAGAACTGATTACATTTTACAAGTATTTCATTCAATTTGTTAGAAGCATGGCATACTGGTAGATTGCATTATTTCACTCTGTTTTAAGTCAGCCACTAAATTATGGAGGTATATTATCATTTTGGGGTCTCACTACCCCCGTTGGGTCTGCCTAAGGTAGTTACTGTAATCGTTCCAAAAGATTTCTGCCTCTGGCGGTTGTCCTCACCACAGTGTCAAAGTCCATAAAATGTACTGACAGTACTTCTCATCTAACAATGTCTAAGAGTGGTCCCATGATCTACTTTTATCTGGCATTTCCTGTAGTCATAGGGCTAACTACTGGGCAGAGACGAGGGGATGCTAGCGTTGGTCAGAGAGGGATGTTGCATGTTACCCATCCCCCATGTCTGTGGCAGTAGGTTACAATGCCAGTACTACTCTAGCTAGGGATTGGTGCTGGATTAGTATGGTCCATATTTAGGTATAAATGAGGTACATGGGGAGTGGGAGAAGGAGTAAGGGGACCTGTGCGCTAAAGTGACGTGCTCTCAGGCTGCAATAGTGTGTGGCCAGTGGGGAGGGGGGAGTACAATCAGTGCCTGGGGTTGGGTCCCCCTATGTCTGGAGGCTGCCACTGTGGACCCCATGCTGAGTACCAGGCCTTACATCAGCCTGTTAGTTACCCACAGGCCCAAGGAAAGAAGTGCCCATGTTACCTGTAACGTCTTAGCAAGACTGCCGGGGCAAGGTCTCGCCAGGCCACAAGAATGTCAATGGGAGGTTTCCATAAGAGAAAGACTGGTCTACACTGGTGGCCTGCAGCTTCCATATAGCAGAGATAGATGCCCACTGGAGCCCTGCTGTTGGGGCCTTGCACGTGTCCAATATCTGCATGAAGGTCTGAAGAAAGTGCCAGTGGATGATACAAGGAGCCTTGTTTGCTTTGGTCGCCAGATACAGTGCCAGGAACAAGTAAGTTACAAGGGCTTTGACCCTCATGCTGCAGAGATTACTTTCTGGGGGGTTCAGTAGCCACCAAGGACAGTGCTCTGTGAACCACTTTATGGATGCTTGCTTCAGCATTTAGCCTGGGGGGAAACCAACTGGAGATCATTAGGAGCCCATGTCCCCCAAATGAACGGTTGTGTTTGCCTTTGATGATACTTGCTGTTCCTTGATGACGACGTGTCTGCTCCAGAGCCTGAGTGAAAAGATACTTTGCCCCGGGTTGTACCTTAAGGCCCAGAGGCACTGCAATACAGTCCAGCAGTGCTGTTCGAATACATTTGGGCCTCATTGTGATTATTTCCAGCAGGAGTTGCAGCCTACAGTAGATGTTTCTGGACTAGATGTCAGCGTGAGCTGTTATACGCCGTACATGCTTAGGGGACATGCAGTGGTAAGAGAACTGTGTTAATTGCATCAGAAGGTTTCTCCAGTGCATAGGTCCTCATTTTCATGTTTACAAAGGTTTCAGTGCTAACAACCTCGGCTGGCCTACCCTAGTCTAATGGGGAGCCCACCTGCACCCCAAGGACACCGGGCTAAAAAAGGAAGTGCTTGAGCTGCCACAGAGGGCAGCATGGTCTTGTGGTTAGAGCGCAGGTTTAGAAACCCAGGTTCAAATCCCACCACAGCCTTTCACTTCCTGTGTGTGACCTTGAGCTAGTCAGCTGACCTCACAGTGTTTCAATCCACCCAGCTGTAAAAATAGGTGAAGGCAGGACCCCACTAAAAATGAGATACTGCATCCCCGCTGGGCTATCCTGGGTCAAATTATCACTAAATAAATCAGTTTCCACAAGTGGAAAGGTTACAAGTAAGTCAGAAGGAAGTCTGTATGAATTAAAAAAAAGTATGTAATTTTTCTGTTATTCATGTTTTCGATAATGGAGCTAAGAAAAAGCAGACAAATTAAGGGTTCATTTCAGGGCACTACACTTGGACCTTGCCGTAGGCAGCCCTTAAATCAGCACATTCTTCCTGGCTTCAATAGCCAGCATTCTTCTGCCATTGAAAAGGATCCTTCTATATCAAAAAAACTATTATTTCTGCCACATGCATGTCATGCTCTGAACGGAATGTGCTGCCTTTCATTCACTCAGCCTTTCAGAGAATCAGATTATCTGCACAATTATTGCAAAACCTTCAGCCAATGCTGCAAAACAAGCGCAAGGCTAACACTTACAGACTTCAGTAGAAAATGCAGGGCACGCGCCCTAGCACAGCACAGCCAGGAAAGGTGTGGGTAAAGGGGCACAGCTGCACAGGGTGTAAGGAGAGGCACAACTGCTAGGGGTGCATACAGAGGCACAGCTGCTGAGGGTGCGAGGAGGGGGCGCAACTGCTAGGAGTGGGTACAGAAGCACAGCTGCCCAGGGTGTAAGAAGGGGCACAACTCCTGGAGGTGCACACAGAGGCACAGCTGCTGAGGGTGTCAGGAGGGGCACAACTGCTAGGAGTGGGTAAACGGGTACAGCTGCCCAGGGTGTGAGGAGGGGCGCAACTGCTGGGGATGCATACAGGGGCACAGTTGCTGAGGGTGTGAGGAGATGCACAACTGCTAGGAGTGGATAATAAAGGGGCACAGCTGCTCAGGGTGTGAGGAGGGGCACAGCTGCTGAGGATGTGAGGAGGGGCATAACTGCTAGGAGTGGGAATGGGGCACATCTGCTGAGGATGTGAGGAGGGGCACAACTGCTGGGGGTGCATACAGAGATTCAGCTGCTGAGGGTGTGAGGAGGGGTACAACTGGTAGGAATGGGTAAAGGGGCACAGCTGCCCAACATGTGAGGAGGGGCACAACTGCTAGGAGTGGGTACAGGGACATAGTTACCCAGAGTGTGAGGAGGGGCACAACTGCTATTAGTGGGTGAAGGGGCACAGCTGCTGAGGGTGTGAGAAGGGGAACAACTGCTAGGAGTGGGTACAGGGGCACAGCTGCCCAGTGTGTGTGAGGAGCGGCATAACTGCTAGGAGTGGGTAAAGGGGCATAGCTGCCCATGGTGTGAGGAGGGGCACAACTGCTGGGGGTGCATACAGAGGCACAGCTTCTGAGGGTGTGAGGAGGGGCACAACTGCTAGGAGTGGGTACAGGGCACAGCTACCCAGCTTGTGAGGAGGGGCACAACTGTTGGGGATGCATACAGAGGTGCAGCTGCTAAAGGTGTGAGGAGGGGCTCAACTGGCAGGAGTGGGTATGGGGCAAAGCTGCCCAGCATGTGGGGAGGGGCACAGCTGCTAAGAGTGGGTACAGGGACACAGTTACCCAGCGTGTGAGGAGGGGCACAACTGCAGGGGGTGCATACAGAGGCACAGCTGCTGAGGGTGTGAGGAGGGGCACAATTGCTAGGAGTAGGTAAAGGGGCACAGCTGCCCATGAGGGGTACAACTGCTAGGAGTGGGTAAAGGGGCACAGTTGCCCAGCATGAGAGGAGGGGCACAACTGCTGGGGGTGGGTACAAGGGCACAGCTGCCCAGTATGTGAGGAGCAGCACAACTGCTAGGAGTGGGTACAGGAGCACAGCTGCCCAGCGTGTGAGGAGGGGCACAACTGCTAGCAGTGGGTAAAGGGGCACAGCTGCCCATGGTGTGAAGAGGGGCACAACTGCTGGGGTTGCATACAGAGGCACAGCTGCTGAGGGTGTGAGAAGGGGCACAATTGATACAAGTGGGTACAGGGCTACAGCTGCCCAGCTTGTGAGGAGGGGCGCAGCTGCTGAGGGTGTGAGGAGGGGCACAACTGCTGGGGGTGCATACAGAGGCACAGCTGCTGAGGGTGTGAGAAGGGGCGCAACTGATACAAGTGGATACAGGGCTACAGCTGCCCAGTTTGTGAGGAGGGGCACAGCTGCTGGAGTGCACACAGAGGCGCACCTGCTGAGGGTACGAAGAGAAGCACAACTGCTAGGAGTGGGTACAGGGGCACAGTTGCCCAGTGTGTGAGATGGGACACAACTGTTGGGGATGCATACAGAGGTGCAGCTGCTAAAGGTGTGAGATGGGGCTCAACTGCCAGGAGTGGGTATGGGGTAAAGCTGCCCAGCATATGAGGAGGGGCACAACTGCTAGGAGTGGGTAAAGGGGCACAGCTGCCCATGAGGGGCACAACTGCTAGCAGTGGGTACAGGGTCACAGTTACCCAGCATGTGAAGAGGGTCACAACTGCTGGGGGTGCATACAGGGGCACAACTGCTAGGAGTGGGTAAAGGGGCACAGCTGCTGAGGGTATGAGGAGAGGTGCAACTGTTAGGAGTGGGTACAGGGGCACAGCTGCCCATGGTGTGAGGAGGGGCACAACTGCTAGAGGTGGGTAAAGGGGCACAGCTGCCCATGAGGGGCACAACTGCTAGGAGTGTTTAAAGGGGCACAGCTCCCCAAGGTGTGAGGAGGGGCACAGCTTCTGGGGATGCATACAGAGGCACAGCTGCTCAGAGTATGAGGAGGGGTACAACTGATGGGGGTGCGTACAGAGGCACAGTTGCTGAGGGTGTGAGGAGGGACACAACTGATAGGAATGGGTACAGGGGCCCAGCTTCCCAGCACGTGAGGAGGGGCAAAACTGCTATGAGTGGGTAAAGGGGCACAGCTGCACAGATTGTGAAAAAGGGCACAATTGCTAGGAGTGGATAAAGGGGCACAGCTGCTGAGGGTGTGAGGAGGGGTACAACTGCTAGGGATGCATACAGAGGCACAGCTGCCCAGGGTGTGAAGAGGGGTACGGCTGCTGAAGGAGTGAGATGGGTCATAACTGCTATGAGTAGGTATGGGGCACAGATGCTATGGGTGTTAGGAGCAGCATAACTGCTGGGGGTGCATACAGAGATGCAGCCTTTGAGGGTGTGAGAAGGAGCACAACTGCTAGGAGTGGGTACAGAGGCACAGCTACCCAGCATATGAGGAGAGGCACAACTGCTGGGGGTGCACACACAGGCACAACTGCTAGGAGTGGGTAAAGGGGCACAGCTTCCCAGTATGTGAGAAGGGGCACAACTGCTGGAGGTGAGTACAGAGGTGCAGCTGATGAGGGTGTGAGAGTGGCACAGCTGCTAGGAGTGGGTACAGAGACACAGTTACCCAGCGTGTGAGGAGGGACACAACTGCTGGTGGTGCATACAGAGGCACAGCTGCTGCAGCTGTGAGGAGGGGAACAACTGCTAGGAGTGGGTACAGAGACACAGTTACCCAGCATGTGAGGAGGGACACAACTGCTGGGGGTGCATACAGAGGCACAGCTGCTGAGGGTGTGAGATGGGGCACAACTGCTAGGAGTGGGTACAGAGACACAGTTAGCCAGCATGTGAGGAGGGGCACAACTGCTGTGGGTGCATACAGAGGCACAGCTGCTGAGGGTGTGAGGAGGGACACAACTGCTAGGAGTGGGTAAAGGGACACAGCTGCCCAGGCTGTGAGGAGAGGCACAACTGCTGAGGGTGAGGATACAGGAGTGCAGCTGCTGAATGTGAGGCTAGAAAGGCGCTGCTTGAGATGGTGAGGGTATAGAACTACATCTGCTGAGAGTAAGACTACAAAGGCACAACTGTTGGGCTTAAGGATGGAGAAGCACAGCTGCTGAGGATGAAGGTACAGTGGAACAGCTCCTGAGGGGGCGTGGACAGAGGCACAGCTGCTGAGGATGAAGGTACAATGAAACAGGTCCTGAGGGGGTGTGGACAGAGGCACAGCTGCTGGGTGTGTGGGTACACAGAAACATAGAACATGTTGGCATAAAAAGGCCCAGCAGCCCATCATGTCTGCACAGCCCTAATGAATGTGCAGCTACTGGTGGCTAATGTCTGGGGGCACAGCTGCTGGTAGTGTGGGTACAGGGCACAGCTGATGAAAGTGAGGTGACAGGAATGGAACTACTAAAGGTGTGCATATGGTAGCACCGTTTCTGGGGGTGTGGTTACATGAGCACAGCTATTAGGGTTGTGAATACAGTGACACAGCAGAAGAGGGTGAGGACACGGGCAAAGTTACTGGGATGTCGGTACAGGGCACAGATTCAGTGAGTGTATATATGCACTGCAGTGCGGACAGTAATGGCAAAGGGGCATCATTGTTGAGGGTAAATGTACAGGGGAATAGCTACTGGGAGTGTGGGTAAAGGGGCAAAACTGATAAGGGTGAAAGTACCCAGGCACAAAAGGAAACACAGTAGTAAGAGATTTCCACAAAGCCGCTTACCAGAAAATGAGGATTCAATTAGGAAAATGGAATTGGAAGAAAGACCTTGCTAGCAAAGATCTAGAACACACTTAGAAGTTAATTAAACAACAGCTTGTGCATTGTATCGATAAATATGTCCCCATAAGGTTTACATTTAATAAAAATAGACACATTCCCCCATGATGGAATAACAAATTAAGAAACAGATTCATAAAAAGAAAAAAAGTTTGAAAAATATAAGAAAGCAAACACTCCCGTGCTACTTAACAAACAAATTGTGTAATAAAAAAATAAAAAGCAAGATAAAAAGCAGGGGAGTTGCTACAAGGGTGCAGGGGGTGCAGTGGCACCCGGGCCCACGAGGTTTGAGGGGCCCAAATCATAATTTTGATGTTTATTCAAAACTGGTGAGGGGCCCTGTAACATCACCTTGCACTCAGGCTCTTTGGGAATTTGCTACACTACTGATAAAAAGGGCCAAGAAAAATCTGCAACTAAATTTAGTAACTAGGGTTAAAGATAACAAAAAACAATGCTCCAACGATATTGGTACAGTGAAGGGCAAACAACATACTATAGGGCCCCTCAAAACTGAAAAAGGAATAACAACTGGTGAAGGAGAGAGCGGAAACACTAAATAAGTACTTCCTTAGTGTCTATAAGCAAAAAGTTCCTCAGATTGACTTAATTGACTTGACTAATAACTGTCCAATAGGCATTAGTAGTACCGAAGTTAACAATATTATCTACTCACTTAAAGCTAACAGTTGACCAGGACCAGATGGTACATCCCTAGACTACTTCAAGAATTGGCCTCAGAAATCACTGGACCACTCACTGACCTTTATAATAAATCTATCCAGGAAGGTAGAACAGTGAAAGATTGGCGGGTAGCGACTGTTACTGCGATTCATAAAGGTGGTAAAAGAGATGAATCTAGGAGTTATAGACCTATCAGCCTAACTTCCGTAATCGGTAAGATCATGGAAAAATTTCTGCAAAGGCTAGTAAATGAGCACTTGAATAATAAGGGTTTAATGCATCATAGCCAGCACGGTTTTGTTTCTGGAAGATCACGCCTGACGAATCAATGTAATTTCTTTGAGCCCATAAGTCAGGCACTAGAGAAAGGCATTCCCAGTGACGTAATATACCTCGATTTTTCAAAAGCATTCAACAAGGTATCACATCATATATTAATAAAAGAATTACAGAGGATAGGTCTGTCCCCCAATATTGTAAGATGGATCAGCTCCTGGTCAAATGACAGATACCAACAGGTTGCAGTTAAGGGAAAACTACTCCACATGGGGTAGTGTGACCAGTGGTGTCCCTCGGGGATCATTACTGGGACCAACACTTTTTAATATTTTAATAGCAACAATGCCAGTTTTGGATAAGTCAATGGTTAGCCAAATACGCAGATGACTGTAAGACTGGGGGGCTTGTAACATCTATAAATGACAGGAAAAATATACAAAAACAGCTAGACATACTCATAGACTGGGGAAAAGCTATGCACGTGCAATTTAATATAGATAAATGTAAAATTATGCACCTCGGAAAGAACAACCCAATTTATAGTTACAACCTAGAAGCTACTATAGTGCAGTCAGTCTGTGAAGAGAAAGACCTCAGCACAATACTAACAAATGAGCTCGACTTTGAGAAGAACACTATTTTAAAGGTTAAGAAGTGTCACAAGATAGCCTCCATACTGGCTAACATAAAAAGCAGAAAGCAGGAGGTTTTCATGCCATTGTACCCTAGCTTGGTACGTCCACATCTTGAGTACTGCTCCCAGTTTAATTAACTTCACACCATAAGAGGCTGTAAACTGACAGAAGGTGCCCAGAGGAAATACACAAAAAAGATAAAACATCTGGAAATGACTGACTACAGTGAAAGACTTAAAATTTTAAAGCTATGCTCAGCAGGTTACAGACAAATCCATGGAGACCTATGCCTTACATGTAAGGCATTAAAAGATGACTACCTAGAGGCTACTATAGGTCTGACGCTGAACAATGTCAAAGATAAAACTAGAAATAATGGATGCAAAATCACAGGGGAACGGATACGAACATCTAGAAGAAGTAATTTCTTCACACAGAGGATTGTGGGAGTATGGAATAGTCTGCCAGCACAGGTAGTGTCTAGCCCAACTATGGATATATTTAAGGTTAGATTGGATTTATATATGGGAGACAAAAAATATGTATACCACCCATAATAAGGTGGCGAGTTCTTCAAAGCACATTCAGCCTATTGAACTCGTACGTACTCTATGAACCTAAAGTGAGGGTACTGGAGCACAGGAACTGAGTTGTGGGTGCAGGTACAGAGACACATTTTCTGAGGGGTACAAGGGCACAGCTGTTGAGGGAGAGACAGTGCTCAAAATCGTATACGTTAGCTGCCCCAGAGCAGGTGCTGTTTGCCTCGTGCACATGCTGTTGAACTATGCCTGCCAAACAGGGCACCTACTGAAAGGTCACAAGAAAACTCCCACAATTGTGGAAACCACCTTCAACAATTGTTATATCCTCAAATTATGGAAAAAATGTTCCCCTTAAAAGCCCTATAAAGGGCTTAGGCATTTATTTTAAAAGTCCATTTAAGGACAGGGGCTGCAACTACTTATAGTTAAAAGCCATTTTAGAGCAGTAAAATCTCTTTTTTAAGACCTTTTAAAGGCTGGAGGCTATAGAAGTATAGTTAATGTGGGAGCAAAAGCCAGGCTATACACCATGCCCTACCAAAAAAGACAGCCTACTACAGCTCGACTAATGGTAAAAATGTATGATAGTACAAGCAAACTTTCACAAGGTACTTATTTTTTAGTTAGCTTTTATTAAACAAGTAAGCACGCTAGAAAATGAAATGCCTATTTTCAGGTACAACCCAGGAGATTACAATAGAGTAAATACAGACAGGTAAATTATAGTATAAAAGATATCCACAGGAACAATCAATAGGAATACACAGAAGCAATATCAAAGTACGTACAAACAGAGGAGAGAAAGAAGTAAGTGCTTTAGCTGGGACTTAAACCCAGGCTGCCTGGAATACCATTATGGTTGCATTAACCAGCTTCACCACCAAGGCAACTGGAACCTGAGCTGTCCCAGAGCACACATTACTCTTTCTTGAATGCACAACCTGGTGCCGCACAAATAATTACTTTATTTTTTCAATCACATGGGTGCGCTGTGCATATTTATGGAACACAAACAGAGGAGAGAAAGAAGTAAGTGCCTCAGCTGGGACTTGAAACCAGGCCACCCAAAATACCATTCCAATCGTGCTAAACAGCTGCACCACCAAGGTAAACAGAAGATTCTTGCGTGGCACCAGGTTGTGCATTGGAGAAAGAATAATGTGTGCTCTGGGATGGCTCAGGTTCCAGTTGCCTTGGTGGTGCAGCTGGTTATCATGACCAGAATGGTATTTCGGGCAACCTGGGTTCAAGTCCCAGCTCAGGTACTTACCTCTTTCTCGCCTCTATTTGTATGTGTTCCATAAATATGCACACCGCACCCATGTGACTGAAAAATGCAATATCAAAGTACATAAAGAAGTACAGCAGGACCAGAATAATAGCAATACAAAGGAAGTAAGATCATGGTACTTAATATGAATTAGTGCAGTTAGAAAATCATATCGTAGAAACTCGACGGCAGAAAAGGACCTCTTGGCCCATTTAGTCTGCCCCTTATCCGCCCCCACACTGTTCCTCCCTCCTCCCTCTAAGAGTACCCATCCCACCGCTCTGCAACCCCGTGTGCCTATCCCATGCTATTTTGAACTCCTCCACTGTTTCGGACCCCACCACCTCCTCTGGAAGGCTGTTCCATGCTTCCACCACCCTCTCAGTGAAGAACCATCCTCTCACATTGCCTCTGTAGTTTCCTTCCTTTAGTCTCAAACCATGCCCCCTTGTTATAATGCCTTCCTGTGAAATAAATGCCCTGAGCATGCTTTATTTATCCCCTTGATGTATTTAAATGTCCCCATCATGTCCCCTCTCTCCCTTCTAGTCTCCAATGTATAAACCCCAATTCCCTACATCTCTGTTCACACTGTTTGCCCTTCATCCCCTACATCATCTTGGTCACCCTTCTCTGAACCCTTTCAATCATAGCTATGTCTTTTTACAGGTAGGGCCTCCAGCATTGGACTCCATACTCGTGGTGCGGCCTTACCATGGTTTGGTGTAGGGGCATCAGGACCTCCCTCCTTCTGCTAGTGATTCCCCTGCCTATACATGTCAGTATCCCATACGCTCTCCCCACCGCCCTGCTACACTGATTTCCCACCTTGAGGTTACTAGACATTATTATCCCCAGATCCCTCGCACAGTGGCAGATCCAGGTGTAGTGGTAGCCTAGGGCAAAACCGAACTGCAAGAAGCAGAAAAGTCCAGTTTAAAAAAAAAAGTTTTTGAGATTTTCACGAAAAGATACACATAAACATTCTTCAAGTACAGAATGTCCCAGCAATTACATAAACAGTACAAGAAGAATACGGATTCATTGAAACCCCATACACAGTTATCACTCTCAGCTCGACAGGTTAACAGGCATTTGTCAATGCTGAATGTTTGCCGCTGGTATTGCTACTGTACCAGGTCTTGCATGTACACATTTTTATTATTTATTTACCCGCGATAGAGCAGATGAGATGCAGTGTCTCATTTTCAGTGGTGTCCTGCTTTTACACCTTGTTGGATTATAATTAACCCAGGACAGGGCAGCTGGAATATCCACTGTTAAGTGGGCTACCTCCCACATTTTGATCCCAAATGTCCAACAGTCTTTTTATGGCCTGACGTTATAATCAAGACAGGTGGCATTTTTAAAATCCCATTTGAAAGGTGATTTCGTTGTGCGACTGTGGAAACGAGTTTTGAAGGGGATCTGAAAAAAGACACCTGCCATGTACAGGAGGTGGGGTAACACAAGGGCTATATTGAACAATAGGGACCCAAAGCTGCAAAAATAAAGTTACATGTAAATGTTGGAACAATTCAATGTTTCATCACAAACTTGTTGCTTTTTCACATTTTTACCTCAAATTTTCAACATAATCTTTTATGTCCACTCCTGAGCATGACAAGTGTCATAAAACAATGGCCGGAATGTTATTTTGTACCACAAGTGTGAAAACACATTTTGGGTAGGGTTTGAGAAATGACAGCTGTCACACTCATGAGGTGGTATGAAAATGAGGTGGTGTTAAAAATCTGGGGTCAAAATACTGAAAATTACCACAGTTACAAGAGTGCATTGAAAAATGTCACTGTACATGCATAACTTTGTTGATTTTTAATATTTTGACCCCAGATTTTCAACATAACCTTCTTATGACCCCATGTAGCCCTCTTATGACACCACCTCATAAACCAGGGTGGAAACAAATTTCAAAATCATACCTGAAAGGTGATTTCATGCCACAAGTGTGAAAACACATTTTGGCCATGATTTGAAAAATGACAGCTGCAACATTCATGAGGTAGTGTGAAAAAATGACTATTTTAAAAATCTGGGGTCAAAATACTACAAATTACTACAGCTACCAGTGTGCATTATAAAATGTCAATGTACACTCATAACTTTGTTGTTTTTTAATATTTTTGCCCCATTCAACATTGCCTTCTTATGACCCCACCTCACGAACAAGGGTGAAGAAAATGTTTAAGACATGTCCAAAAGATGATTTCACACCACAAGAATGAAAATATATTTTAGCCAGGATTTGAAATATGACAGCTGTTATATTCATGAAGAGAGGTGTGAAAAAATGACTGTGTTGAAAAGTTGGGGTCAAAGTATTAAAAATTACCACAGTTACAAGCGTGCATTAAAATTTTCAGCATAGGTATATAACTTTGTTGTTTTCTCTTATTTTTACCCCAAATTTTCAACATAACCTTCTTATGACTTCACATAGCCTTCTTATGACCCCACCTCATAGAGAAGAGTGGAGAAAATTTTCTAATCCTGCCCAAAAGGTGATTTTGCACTACAAGTGCAAAAACACATTTTGGTCAGGATTTAAAATATGACAGCTGTCACATTCATGGGATGCTGTAAAGAAATGGTTATGTTGCAAATCTGTGGTCAAGATATTGAAAATTACCAAAGTTACAAGCCTGCGTTCATAAATTTCAATGCAGGCTCATAAGTATGTTGTTTTTTTAATATTTTTACCTTGAATTTTCAACATAGCATTCTTTTTTTTTTTTTTTTGAACTTGCTGTTTCTTTCCTCCTTCCTGCCCCCTACGCTCTGCTTCTTCGAGAGTGCCTGGCATCTGCCTCGGTTCCTTCCATGCCTGGAGCCCCACGGCGGTCTCCCCATGTAGGCTTGGATCTACCCCCCAGGCGGGGACGAGGTGGGGGCCAAGCACCCAGAACTAACATTGCTAGTCGGGGCCGCCCGTGTGGGACGGGCAGGGGACCCTTGAGGTCTGTGCTGGCGCTCCGTCTACCCGGAGCGACGGAGGTGTTTTTTCCCCGTTCTTTTCTGGGCGTGCCATGCACCCTGACGTCAAGGCGGAACTCCGCCAATGTCTGGCACGCCCACCCCTCCTGGATGGTCAGGCCCTTGCTGTACCCCAGGCCTCCGCCTGGGGTCAGTCAAGCTCCGAACCTTGTCCCCACTCCCTCCCTGGAGAAGGTGAGCAGTCCACACGGATGCTCAGCCTTCTCCCCCCGGCCGGCCCTCCAGCTCCCCGGACTCGTTTCTGAACCCAGGTCGTCAGCGTCGCGAGCAGTAGCACTACTGCCGTGCCAACGGGCCGGCTAACATAGCATTCTTATGATCCCACCTCATCAACAAGGGTGGAGTAATTTTCCAAATCCTGCCCAAAAGGTGATTTTGCGCAGCAACCATGAAATCACCTTTCAGGATGGATTTGCCTAATTTCACTGTCATTGTTTATGAGATGGTGTCCCAAAAAAGACATGTTGAAAATTTGGGGCAAAATATTCAGAACTGACCAAGTTATGCCAATAAGGTCAAAACCCATTGAAATACATGGAACCGTATACCTAATTTCCTCTGGCATTGAAGAGTGAAGATGTACCTCTGTTACAAACAGAATTATGGCATTGGACCCCCGGTAGGTAAGTAAGGGCTTGGAGAGCTGATGAGTGGAAGGGTCAGGTGGGGGGACAGTAATGGCAGTGGGAGCAAAAGACATTGACGGGTGGTTTTCTTTTTTACAGGGTGTTTAAAAAAAACTACAGGGGATGGTTTTCTTTATTTCAGATACCAGCACTGGAGAGTTGGCACCCCAGTGTCAGTGTTATGTTTGGCAGCACCAGGGATTGGCTCCCCAGTGCCACACAATCAAAATGGCCAGGGTGGGAAGTAGCAACCGGCATGGGGGATTGGGCACCCCCGTGCCAGAACAGATATTGAGGAAAGGTTTTCTTTATGTTTGATGGCACCAGGGGGGTGGGCTCCCCAGTGTCGCAAAATGAAAATGGATGGAGTGGGGGGTTGTAGCTGTACCAGGCATTACATTCGGGGGGGACGCAGTCAAAATGGGCAGGTGGGGTAGCAACCAGCATGGGGTATTGGGTACCCCATGCCAGAACACTAATATGGAAGGGGCAGGAGACACTGAGAGAGGGTTGCTTTATGGTTGGTGACGCAGGGGGGTGGGATCCAGCACCAGGGATTATATGGGTGGGAAGGAACCATAGCAGTCTGATCATGACAGATCAGCTGTGCTTGCTGTGTGGCATAATGTAGATCAAAGGAAATAGATACCCTTTGATTGGGCTGGCTCTCTCCTTTAAACCACACAAAGTTTCCACCCAGCAAGCCAGAACAGTGTCATGATCAGCCTGGCTGATGACTGGTGTGACACTGGCGAGTTCCTTGCAGACTGCTCTCCATTGGACCGACAGTGTCACACCTCTAAAAACCCACTCTCATAGCAAAATGTTCACTGTGCATGCAAGCACTGTGAACATAAAATGTATAGCAGAATACCCAAGTCGTCGGAGGGCCAGCCAGGGGGAGAAGGATGGAGCGTCCCATGGATGGCTCTCCTTCTCCGGTGGGGGGGGAGTACCCAGTGCACTAAGGACTCCTGGCGGAGGCCGGGAGATACTCACACTCCGGCACTCATTTCAAGGGAGGCGGGGTGGACGCTGGTGTCATTGCACGTCCCCGCCTCCAAGAATACAGGAAAAAGGAGAAGGCAGGCGGAGGCCACTGTCTCAGTGAAGTCCTCCCCGGGGCTTCAATTAGCCATCATCGCCGCTCCCCCGACCAGTCACAAGTTCCGTGGCATGGATTGGGGACCGTTGCCATGGCCCCACCCTCCAAGGGGGTAAGCCGGGGGTAACTGGGGGAGTCAGCGGCAAATAAATGACGGTGGGAGTCCTGGGGGCCATGACCAGGGCTGAGGAATGACAGTGGCCCTGCCAGAAAAAATAGAGAACAAAAAAACAGTATAGCAGAATAAAAGACCTGGGCTTTTGTGCTTCTTGTTTTATATGCTTTACTGATTTCCGCCAAACATGATCAGAGTGGGAGCAAGAAACAGTAGAGGGATAGGATGAGCAGCAACTGTATTTATTAGACATTCAATAACTAAAAAACAAGAACCATTTTTAACATTTTATTTTTGTTGCATTTTTTGAAAATAAAATACAAGCTTGAAACATGTATAACAGGAACAGCATAGCGCTATTATACTTAATATACCCACTCAATTAAACTTGAAATCCTTGAACCACTCTCTGCTAGACTGGGTCCTCGCTTCTCATCCTCATCATGTAGCAGATGCGGGTATCCTTCCTGATGCCCTCAATTATCATCACATGATAATCACAGTGCAGGAGGGCAGCTACAAAGGCAAATATTCTGATGGGGTGTATAACCAGAGTGATAACATCAAGAAGTAGAGAGGTCCTACTGCCCCTGAACAACTGCCTGGTCAGGCCACACCTTGACTACTGTGTGGGGTTTTGGTGCCCATGCTTGAGGAGGGATGTTGCCCTTCTTGAGATGGTCCAGAGGAGAGCATCAAGGATGAATTCACAGCCTAAGGCACCCGTCCTATGCGGAGAGACTATGGGATTTGAACATGTACTCCCTGGAGGACAGGAGGGATAGGGAGATATGATAGAGGTCTTTAAATATTTGAAGGGGATTAACCAGGTCAGCTCTGACAGACTGTTCCAGTTATGGGAGGATGGAGCCATGAGGGGGCATAGTCTGAGATTGGTGGGGGGGGGGTAAGGGGAGGTGAGGTGTCACTACTTCACAGAGAGGGTAGTGATGCCCTGGAACTCATTGCCATCAGAGTTGGTGGGGATGGAGACAGTGGGAGGATTCAAGAGAGGGTGGGACAGACACAGATGTAAAGTCCAGGTGGGGGAAGCAGGGTATGGCAAGGGTCTGCAGGGGGTCACAAAGGGGGAGGGGGCAGCCACAGTGAGTAGACTGTAGGGCTGCTACTTGAGCAGACTTGATAGACCACTAGGCCTAATCTGCTGACAATTTAGTATGTTGGTACGATTTACTGTGTGCGCAAGTTACGTAGTCTAAAAGTGCCCCCCCCCCCAAATTCATTTATCTCAGGTCTTTTAAATCACTTGACCTCTCTCCTAGCTGATCTTTGGTCAATTGATTGGTCCCCCTTCTCTGCGACCAGTAATATAAATTCTGCCCTACATTATTTTCAATTTAAATCATGCATCCCTGAGAAAAACCAGAGTGTGAAATTTGCATCTTCCCTAGATATTGACTGAGGTACTTGCCTGTCTCCATACCACAGATCTTGCCTGGCGTACTTTTGAAATCACTGGCTCCCAATCTTCATTGGCCAACTATATACACCCCCTGCAACGCCTGTACCAAGGCTGTCAGACTTGCAAAGTCTGAGTATTTTGCTTCCACACTCCAAAACAACATTAATAACCCCTCCAAGTTCTGAAACGTTATTCATTCCCCTTTCACCCCTTAGACCCAGTCTCCCTCTCCTATTCTCAAGGTTGGTGACTCCCTTGTTTCTGACCCTTCTGCTGTTGCTATATCTTTTAAAACCTACTTTACTACCTGTGCCCTTTCTATTATCTCTTCCTCCCCAACCCCCTTCCTTCCCTGTCTCTGCCTTCCTCTCCTGCTTCTTTTGCTTTCTCTCCTATCACTCCCTATGTTTCCCTAAAGGCTCTGCTTGCTCGTAATCCTAGGAAGGCAGGTAGTCCAGATGGCCTTGACCCTAAGCTTCTCCTTCTCTCAGCACCTGCCATTGCTCTGCCCATTACTCTACTCCTTAATCTTTCCTTTTCCTCAGCTACTGTTCCTGATATTTGGAAACAAGCTACTATCATACCTCTCCACACAGGTGGTGATCCCACCTCTCCTGATAACTGCCATCCAATATCTCTCCTTTCCACCTTGGCTAAGTTACAGGAACACACTGTTCTATCTCAGCTCACTTCCTTTCTTGACAACTCCTCCATTTTTAAACCTTTTCAGTCTGGTTTTAGAAAATCCCACTCCACTTCCACCTCCCTCCTTCAGCTTGCTGACTCCATACTCACAGGTACTGATCATCAACGGATTACTTCTGCCATTTTTGTTGATCTTGCTAAAGCTTTTGACACTGTGGTGCATCCCCTCCTTCTGGACAAACTTAAAGCGGCAGGCCTCT
Source organism: Neoceratodus forsteri (assembly GCA_016271365.2). Classification (NCBI taxonomy): domain Eukaryota; kingdom Metazoa; phylum Chordata; order Ceratodontiformes; family Ceratodontidae; genus Neoceratodus; species Neoceratodus forsteri. Next base: position 91,744,935 of record JADMNL010000033.1, on the reverse strand, counting down.
TTAACTCTTCAGTCAGTTGGTTTCCCTCTTACCTTGAAGGAATGTCTCAAACTGTCTGGATAGGAAAATCCATTTTATCTCCACTTCCCATTAGCTCAGGTGTCCCTCAAGGGTCTGTCTTGAGTCCTATACTCTTTTCTATATTCTTACATAACCTCCATACTGTCTGTTCCTTTGCAGCCATTCATATGTATACTGATGACAGTTCTGTTTGCTTCTGGCTCCTCTACTCATGACCTTTCCTCCCAACTGCAGTTGGATTCTGACAGCACTGACAACATTCTTTATTTATTTATTTATTTAGCTTTTGTTAACCAGGTAAGTACACTAGACAAGCAATTTGCCTATTTTCAGGTACAACCCGGGAGAGTACAGGAAATTACATACTTACACACTTGGGACAACATGGTACATAATTAAGAACAGGTCACACATCATGAGACTACAAGGTAAGATTACACATCACATAATTAGGAACAGGTTACACATCATGAGACTACAAGGTAAGATTACACATCCCATGATTAGGAACAGGTTACACGTCAAGAGACTACAGGTAAGATTACACATCTTGCATCAAGTTTGGGGCAGTACAGAAATACTACATTTTAAGGGCCGGCAGTTTTGTATGGGTGCAAGTGCTAAACATATGTCATGGGGGGTTTCTGACATCCGCAGGCCGATGCACTTTTAAGATGGCTCCATGAGCGCAGGCTGCCCTGCGAGGGGGCAGCACGGACCTGGGTTGGGAAGGTATTCCAAATTTTAGGGGCACATGCTGCGAAGTCCCTTTCACCCATCTTGGTCCTAGTCACAGGTAGCTTGAGTGTGGCAGACCCCTGAGACCTAAGGTGATATGACAAGGGGGCAGTTTGGGCCAGCAAGCTTGCCACCCCTGGAGGGGGTACCCATGCTGAGGACCTTACCAGTGAAGCAACCAAGAACAAAGTCAATGTACTTTATAGGCGAGAGCCAGTATAGCTTGTTGTAGAGCTCACAGTGATGAGTGAGCTGGGGGGGCGATAGGGTGAAGCAACAGATATTGTTATAAGCCATCGACCACCTGAAGAGATGGGCCTTAGTGGTGCTAGCAAACAGCAGGAGCCCATAACACAAAGAGGGGAGAAGCATCCCTCTCACAAGGGCAGCACACGCGGCTGGTGTGAGGTTGTTTTTTTGCCCTGTAGGCCAGATCCAGTTTACAGTTGACTGTTTTACAAATCCTCTGAATATGAAGGCCAAGGTCAAGCTGTGGATCCAGCATTACTCCCAGGTATTTGAAGTTGTCCGTGATAGGGATTGGGACATCTCCCTTGCCGGATACACAGAATGGCACACGGGCGGCCTTAATCTTTGCCCGGGACCCAAAGAGCATGGCCTGGGTATTTTTTAGATTAAGGACAAGCTTGTGGTTCAGGATCCATGCCTGAATGTTTATAAGGTCTTCACTCAGTTGTTGATTGATGACCACCACCTCATGGGAGTGAGACAGGATAACCAGATCATCTGCGTAGAGAATTGGTTTACAGTGGGCTGCGGTTTCGGGGAGGTTATTTATAAAAATGGAGAAAAGCATTGGTCCAAGGACGGAGCCTTGGGGGACCTCTACCATTACTGGGATGGGACCTGAAATCTCTTTGCCAAATTTGACCCGCTGCGTTCTACCATATAGGTAGTTGTCGAACCAGCTAAGAGCAGTAGTGGAAAGACCAATTGCTCTAAGCTGAGTCGACAGCATGACATGGTCAACCAGGTCAAACACCTTCGAGAGGTCAATGAAGAGGGCCCCCGAGAGTTTACCCTGGTCCATGGCCTCCCTGATCCATGATGTAATAGTAACTAGGGCTGATGAGGTACCATGCCCCTTCCTGAATCCATGCTGTACAGGAGTCATTATGTCATGCACCTGTAAGTACTCTGAGAGTTGCCCTGCCACAACTTTCTCCAGTAGTTTGCTAGCCGCCGACAGGATTGATATAGGGCGATAGTTCTCTATCAGCTTAGGGTTCCCTTGTTTAAGGATTGGGACTACCTGGCAACCTTCCATATGTCTGGGATAACTCCAGTTGCCAGGACAGATTGAAAATGTGTGCCACCAGAGGTGCCAGTCAGGGGCACCAAGACTGAGGAGCTTGGGTTCTAAGCCATCTTGTCCGCACTTGAGTAGGGGAGAGTCCCACTAGCAGTTTCTGCACCTCTTGAACTACCACTGCCCTGAACAGAAAAGGCGGTGAGTGGAGATGGTGCTGTGGGCTGATTGCCACTGACACCATCATCATTTGGGAGCGACGAGGTGTACTCCAACAGATCCGCAAAATAATGGTTGAAGGAGTTGGCGATGGTTTCCGAGTTGTTACAGCTCAAACCATCGATTATCATGTCAGTGGACTCAGTGCTCTGTGTACCACTCACAACTTGTTTAGTGTTCCTCCAGAACCTCCTAGGATCCCTAGCCGAGTTCAATAAAGCAGATTTGCAAAATTCACTCTTGGCAATCCTAATGTTCTTTTTGCATTCATTTCTGAGTTGTCTATATCTCAGAGAGATGGCTTGGTCAGCCGTGGCCTTGAACTTGGCCCAGCACTTATCTCTAGTGTTGAGGAGTGCCAGGAGGCTACCATGAAGCCATTTTGTAGCCATTCCCCTCACCCTCCATCTGATGAAGGGGGCATGTTTCTCCTGCAAGGCCCTTAGAGAGCAAAGAAAGTGACCGACAGAGGATGCGGGGTCCTTAGCATTCCAAACTGCCCCCCAATCTGTGTACTCGATGTCATTTTGAAAGGAGGACAGATCAAACTTGGAGTAGTCTCTGATCTGGATAATTTTATGGGGAATTTTTTGATGTGGTACCCTCCAGACACAGTACACCGGGGAGTGATCAGAGATAGAGTCCGGTAGGATAGCCGACGAGCTGATCCTATCTGGTCTATTTGTCAGGATCCAGTCCAGGAGTGAGCCCTTACCACCACTAGTAGGGCATCTGGTAGGATCCTTGACAAGTTGAGTCAGAGAGAGACTGGTAAGTGAGGGTTCAAAGGCCTTGGCATTGCCACCCAACCAATTTAGGTTGAGGTCACCCAGAACGATTAGCTCATTCTGCTGTGTTGCAGCACCAACTGCACCAAGGAGACCAGTCAGTCCCTCTGCGCCTCCTTTTGGAGGATTGTATGCAAATACAATGTGAATCTTTTTTGCCATCCCTACTAACAGTACCGTGTGCAGAGCCTCACAGGGGGACTGCATGGTCTGTTGATCAGGGAGGGCGGACAGGTTTAGACGGTTCCTGTAGTAGACCAGGATGCCACCACCTCTCTTACTTCCCGGATGATCTCGGCGGATAAGGTCGTAACCAGGGAAGGCACATGCTGAGCTGGGGGTGGAAGGCTTCAGCCAGGTTTCTGTAATTCCAAGAATGTCAGGACTGTGCTGAGTTACCCAGACATGAAGTTCCGTTAGGTTTGGGAGCAGGCTTCTGATATTTAGATGGGCCACCTTCAGCCCTTTAACCACTGGCCAGCCCGCCCGTGTAGGTATGGACTGGGGTGGCGGTCCTGGGTTTAGTTCAATGTCCCCTGCTAGCGCAAGTGTCAACAGCAGGAGCCAGAGTAGATGCCTTAAAGAGGGGGGGTCTCTCCTTGCTCTGTGACCTCCAGTCATAACGCCTGACCTTATGAGAGGGTCTCCGAAGGTACCCTAGTTTCAGACCACCAAGGACCACGGTCAGGGGAGAGCCCTCTGCTATAATGTTTGAGAAGGTAAAATCCGACTCCACTGGTTGGACATATGTACACCACGGAGCTATTTTTAGGAGGTCAGCTGCCCCATAGATCCAGGGGATCCAGGAGACAATAAGGCTCACAGAGGCTATAGTGGCTAGTGCGCCCATGAGTAGCTGGCACAGGACTAGCTTTGATGGGAGCTCAATGAGTCCCATGCTTGCTCCGATACAGTTTTCCCGCTGGGACAGTACCACCTTGGGTCACCAAAGTGTTAGGCCTAATAGCTGCACTCTGTATCTTTAAGAGGAGTTGCAATATTAGAGAGAGGGGAGGATGAACATTGCTAGGGGTGGTGCCGAGGGGGGAGGGAGAGTATTTAATAAAGCCTGGAGGTGGGGAATGGGACGGTGGGCGTAAAAAGTCAAGCAGCAAGGAGACAGAAGGACAGAAAGTGAAAGAGAAATTGAATTATTTGCAGGGCAAAGCTTACAACTGTGACCCAAATGGAATCTGGTCTAAACAGAAAAAATTGTATCACTTTAAACTTACTCTCTGGTCCAGGGTAGCTTACCACTGGACCTTAAAACAAAGAGAGCTGTAATATTTTACAATCTACAAATCTGCAGCCTAAATGAACTTGCACTTCAAACTGCCCTTAGAGTGCAAAACTGCTGTAAACAGGCTTAGGTTCGCGTTTAAGTTAGGATTTACAAGACAATTTGGAGAGAATTAACAAGTTCCACAATCAGAATATAACATTAGCTTAAGGTCCAGAGAAGAAACAGCAGTAGCAAAGAATTAAAGAACTGCAGCAGCCCATCAGCAGGCAGAGTCGATGGTTCTGGACAGTCCAGTTTCTGCAGCGTACCTTCAGTCTGGTGATCAGCGGGCAGTGCAGCGAGGAAGGCAGCCGGCAGACAGAAGGGGTCCACCCGGCTGCTCGAAGCAGCAGAGGCACCCGTGTCAAGGGTGGAGCTTCAGACTGGTGATCAGCGGGCAGTGCAGTGAGGAAGGCAGCCGGCGGACAGAAGGGGTCCGCCCGGCTGCTCGAAGCAGCAGAGGCACCCGTGTCAAGGGTGAAGCTTCAGTCTGGTGATCAGCGGGCAGTGCAGCGAGGAAGGCAGCCGGCAGACAGAAGGGGTCCACCTGGCTGCTCGAAGCAGCAGAGGCACCCGTGTCAAGGGTGAAGCTTCAGTCTGGTGATCAGTGGGCAGTGCAGCGAGGAAGGCAGCCGGCAGACAGAAGGGGTCCACCCAGCTGCTCGAAGCAACAGAGGCACCCGTGTCAAGGGTGAAGCTTCAGTCTGGTGATCAGCGGGCAGTGCAGTGAGGAAGGTAGCTGGCGGACAGAAGGGGTCCGCCCGGCTGCTCGACGCAGCAGAGGCACCCGTGTCAAGGGTGAAGCTTCAGTCTGGTGATCAGCGGGCAGTGCAGCGAGGAAGGCAGCCAGCGGACAGAAGGGGTCTGCCCGGCTGCTCAAAGCAGCAGAGGCACCCGTGTCAAGGGTGAAGCTTCAGTCTGGTGATCAGCGGGCAGTGCAGCGAGGAAGGCAGCCAGTGGACAGAAGGGGTCCGCCCGGCTGCTCAAAGCAGCAGAGGCACCCGTGTCAAGGGTAAAGCTTCAGTCTGGTGATCAGTGGGCAGTGCAGCGAGGAAGGCAGCCAGTGGACAGAAGGGGTCCGCCCGGCTGCTCAAAGCAGCAGAGGCACCCGTGTCAAGGGTAAAGCTTCAGTCTGGTGATCAGCGGGCAGTGTAGCGAGGAAGGCAGCCAGCGGACAGAAGGGGTCTGCCCAGCTGCTCGAAGCAGCAGAGGCACCCATGTCAAGGGTGAAGCTAGTTCAAGTTTAACCAATGGTCCCTCAATGCCAAAAAATAGTCTCTACGACTTTTGGCACCCGTCAGAGGCTTGACAGTCTTTCTTCTCTCCTACTATTTAATATCCTTGATGGCGCTAAAATTGAAGACGTTCCTTGCTTAAAGTACCTCAGGGTCTGCCTTGACCAGCATTTTGATTTCTCAGTGCATAGTGTTGCAATTTACCATAAGCTACGCCCTAAGCGTAGAGCACTGTATAGGAATTAAGGGCGCTATGCATGAATGATGCAGAGTGGCTATGCACACGTATCTGGGGTGCGTAGCCACTCCTCACCCATTGTGACCACATGCAGGATGCACAAACGGGGGGGCACGTGGACCCACCGCACCCAATCCCCACATCCGCGGACCGCACCAAGCTGGGGACATTCCAGGGGGTGCCAGCACTATGCGGTATTCACAAACCCTCACATGCTAGCTGCATGGGTGTGGAGGGGGGTGCAGGGTATACCAGGGTAGACCCTGCCGTAACCCCTCTGCATGCCCCAACAGATGCCTCCAGCTGGTCATGAGGGGAATGGGAATCATCCCACAGTGCCTCTCCAGCCCACGAGGCAAACTGAGAGGGCCGGGGCAGCTATGCCATGGCACCAGCAACATGTCAGGTGTCCTGGGGTGTCGGCACCATGGGGGTGGAGGGTCAGCCGATGACTTCCGTGGCAAAGGTTGCACTGTGCCAGGCATGTGGGGGGGGGTCAGTCTCCCAGGTCAGCCTCTCCCTGGTGTGTGGCCACGTGGGTCCAGGCACCCACAGGAGCTATGCATGACCCAGACCCGCACCTACCAGTGCAAGGGATCCACTCCTGGACCTGGGACAGGCATCCAACTGGATGCCCGCCCGGGTCTGCGACTCTGCCCCCAGCCACCCTGTGGAGTCCTGCATGCCGGAGGGGGGGGAAGAGGAGCCACGGACAGTGGCTGGCATTGGTGAATGTCGGTATGGGTGCACCTGTCCATGGGGCACAGGGTTGAGGGTGGGGTATGTGACTTTTCCATGTATTCCCCGCCTGCTTCATGCAGGCACCCAAAAGTGAGTATTCCACTTCCTATCTGCTGAGAAATCGCATTAAAAATTATTCTCCCTATCTTTGACTATGGTGACTTAGTCTACAGTGGTGCTCCTAAATGCTGCCTTGCCAGACTGGACCCCCTTTTTCATTCTTTTTGTCATTTTGCTTTAGACTGCATCCCTCGCGCTCATCCCTGTTCTCTCTACTCAGCCCTTTCTTTCCCTCTCTCTTGATGCTAGGCACCTTTCCCATTGTCTCATTCATATCCAAATTCTGGTTCAGCACCCATCATTCTTATCTCAAATCCCTTCTATCCTCTCCTCTTTCCTCCTCCTACCCTCTCCACAACAATATATTACATTCTCTCTCCATTCCTTCTAGAAAATCTACTCTTGGTCAATCCGATTTTTCTTAGTGATATCCTAAACGTTGGTCCTCCCTTCCCCTTTTAATTCGATCTACTTCTTCTCCTGAGTCTTCTTTATGACTTTTGTTCTCCTGCCTGCAACTGTCTATGACCCTCTCCTCTTCTCACTCCCCTCCATTAGTTTTGCACTGTTCATGCTTCTCCTCTATTTTTCCCTTCTTTACATATAACCGTACATTTTTCTACTTGCATTCATTTACACATTTGCCTCTAATATTTACAGTTATGTTTCTTATATTACTATACTATGGTATTTTGACTACTTATTTTTTGTAGTTTTATTGTTTAGCTATCTCTTCTCCCCTTTCCCCCCAGGACACATCTGGAAACAAGCTGTTATCAGCGCAGTATGTCTTTCCTGGTTAAACTTTTAAATAAATACTTCAGGGACTATGTTTGACCAAAGAAACATTTTTAAAAGGGCTACAAGTGGCCCAAGGGTGCAGGAGAAACAAAGTGTCTGTTTGCCAAATAAAAAGTGCTGCCTGCTAGAGCACAAAGTGAACTTGCTGACCGAGTTGCGCAGCTTTTTCTTTGCAAATATATTGCGGTGCAGTGACCAGATGAATAAAGATGGTTCCAGATATATCGGATAGAGAAGAAGCTAGAAATTGATGTTATGCTTCTAACCCACAGTACTCATTCTTCTGGCCATAAGACTACAGAATCTGACTTAGGCTACTTTGAGAGGCTGTCTTTTTTTAACGTTACTCCCCACCACCACCAGAGTCCAATCTATGCCAGCATGTTTGCTTCATTAATACAGTGGCTCTTCAACCTATCCCTCTACCCGAGGGTATAGCCAGGAATTTTAAACTTGTACTCAAAACTGATGCACTGTTGCCCTTCCCCATTATGTACACATTAACCAAAATATGTGCTGCCATGCCACACCATTCCCCCCCCCCCTCCGGTTTGCCATGTCTGAGTTCAAGTAATCAGTTTCTTACTGTAATCCTCCTTCCTTTGTTTTTCTGCCTGCCTGGTAAGTTGTACTTATTTGTGTATTTGGCTGGTGGCATCAGTGCTCCACTGCAAGCAACAAAGGCAAAAGGGCTCAGCATGACAGAGACACAATGTGACTCACAATGTCCTTGCTTTCCTCTTTTTGTTGCCCCTGCCTGATTTGTTGCCCCTGCCTGATATTTTTTTATTGTACTCTGCTGCGTACAGTGCATATGCCTGCCAACACCCTTGCCTCTACCATTTCCTGCTGCCACTCACAGGCCCTGTACAGGCCTAACTAGCAGGCCATCCTTAGTGGTGGATAACCAGTAAGGCCACTAGACAGGTCGGTGACAAGGCTAGGGGTGGGATCTGCTGGGATTGAGGGATGAAGAAAGAAAATATAGATTAGATAGATAAATAGATAGATAGATAGACAGACAGACAGACAGACTATTCAGACAGTGCAGATCATATTTCATTACTTGTTTGTGTTTATCTCCCCTCATTCCTTATTATTGAGGATGTTTGTATGAAAACTGGATCTTAGTGTCTCCTCCTTACCTCACCTGGACTGTACAGGCAACTCCCATACTTCAACCAGTGACAAAATGGGCCTAATACATACTATTTCTAGTCTCAGTTAGTTGACTCCTCCGGAATCCGTAGTTCTCCCAGATGGTGCACCTGGTTCAGTAACAAGCAGTGACTGCTACCTCTTAGGTGTATGAAACACAAGGCTTGCTTAATGTTGTCTTCTCTCTTGTTCAGCCTCCTCCTTGTCCCTGTCCATGCCCTCGCTCTCCCTTCCCTGTGTGCCCCAGCCCCTTCTTCTTTTCCTCTTTTCCCTTGTTCTGTCCTTTCCTTTGTCTCTGTTTCCTTGATTCCTTGACCCTTTATCCTCCCCTTCCTTCTGTCCTCGTGTACCCAGACTCCCCTTCACTATACTTCTCTACTGTTTGCAGGCTCACCTCCTGCTGGAAAGACATCCCTACTTAGGGAGAATGGCCCTTTCCCTGCTGAGTCAAAACAATACCGAATGTTAGAAGAACCCTGGGAAAGGTGGCGCAGGACTAAGTAATGTACAGAGAGTTTTCCTAAGATGTATGCACTATGAAATATGTGTACATCAACTTCATATCACCCCCGCCACCGCCACCACCACCAATATTAAGGTACCTATCTCACCTACGGTATCGTCTGACCTACATCAGAATTGCACTTCTCTTTATGTACTCCCTACAAGGCATTCAAACCTGAAAGGTTAGCCTAAACTGTTGTAATACCTTATTAATTACATAGAAACATAGAATTTGATGGCAGATAAGGACCGCTTGGCCCACCCAGTCTGCCCATTTTCCTACCTAATGGATAAGCTGCAGATCCTAGTTAACCAGCAGCCTACTTCTTTCTACCCCCACCCCCTAGAATTGCCTTATGACTGTCCCATGCATGCTTGAATTCAACCAGGTTTTGACTCCACAACCTCCTCCGGAAGGCCATTCCATGCATCCACAACCCTCTCTGTGAAAAAATACTTCCTTACATTACCTCTGAGCCAACCCCCCCATCTTCAAATTGTGCCCTCTTGTTCTTGCACACCTCTTTTTTGGAAAGATGCTACCCTCTTGGACTTTGTTGATTCCCATGAGGTACTTGAGAGTTTCTATCATGCCCCCCCTTTCCTCGAGGCTATACATATTAAGTTCCTTTAGTATCTCTTCATATGTCTTCCGGTGCAGACCCTGCACCATTTTAGTTGCCCTCCTCATAGCCTTGTTTAAGTCAATAACATTATCACTTAAAAATGTCCATTTATTTTTCTATGGTCATAGCAACGTATGTACCCTTATAACTGTGTATACCTGGGGTGGGGTAAAGACACAGATAAATACAGAGGACTAGATGTTCCAGGACTAAGTCCCAAGCCACAGCCACTGCTGCAGAATGAAATCTCCACACCTGGGGAGATTTGAATTTTCAGCGGGTGCAGCTGCAGGGGATGTTACGCCTGGTCCCCCCAGGCATAACAGTTCTGCGCAGCTGCACCAATACAACAGCCACAAGCTGGCATGAATCTCTTTGAGAATACTGCGGCTGCAGGAAAAACTGTGGCTCTGCAAGTGGTGGCCCACATGTGCCATTTGTGTCCCACAGCTGCAGGGATTTCAGAGGCTCTGAAAATGCAGCCCGGTATGTTTCAATGTACTAGATATATTACTGTGCACCACATGTTATTATACAAAATATAAACTTTTTAGTAAAAACCTTTACGGTAAAAAAATAATTATTCAGTATTCAAGGTCACTATTGAGTAAAGAACTACACTAGGTGGAACCAAAAAGAGAAAGATGCCCCATTGCTTGGCTCATGGTCTCGAGGGACAATTTATTGTCTCTTCCTATTATTTTGATTATTTTGAATCAGAATTTATTCACTTTTATGGCTGCAGTGGACGGAGCCTGCGCCATCCTGCAGCAGCTCTAAAAAAGGAGACACTGGACTGACACCAAAGAGTAGTTTTGTTCTGGAATAGCAGTACGATCATTCAGCAACTCCAAAACAGTCTGCTCACCCCCCCCCCCCGTGGGCACACTATTTTGTTTGCCAGTCACCCACCATGCTCAAGATGGCTACCGATGTGTAGTGTGTATGCGCGAGTAATTGCGCATGCATGATTGCACCGTGGCCATCTAGGATTATGGCAGATTGTTTCGCCGTGAGCTTGGCCCAATGTGTGGTGTGCGAGTGCGGGTAGTTGTGCATGTGTGACTGCACCACAGCCATCTTGGGCATGGTGAACTGTTTCGCTCTGAGCTTGGTGAGTGCGGCCGCAGCCGTGTGGGCTCTGGCCAGAGTATGTTTATACTTAGCATCATTAAACTCCACTTATATAGTAGGATAGCTGTGAGCTTTAGTTCAATACTTAAACTGTGTTCTAGTACAAGCTGAATTTCTTTTACTGAATTTAAAGATATAAGAAATCTTTATATGTTATTCATAAAACAATGACAAAGAAGAAGCAGCCTGCACTAACAGTAAAACCATACAGTTGTTCTATCAAGAAAATTTATTTGGCAAAATATTTGGTAAACAGATTGTCTCAAACTCATCATCTGGAATGTAAAGGGTATGGGAACGCTAATCAAAAGAACAAGAGTACTGATGGCGTGAAATTGGCAAAATGACAACATCGCATTATCACAAGATACACATCTTACATCCCTTCAGGCACAGAAACTTAAAATGCTCTTGAGCAGGTCCAGAATACATTAACTGCTACTTGACAAAAAAAAAAAAAAAAAGAGAAAGAGAGACAGAGAGAGACGTAGTGATTCTGATTGGTAAAAATGTTAATTTCTGATTAGAGTGAAAAAGAAATACATTATTTCTTTCTCACTTCAATTTGTGATTCAGTTGCTTAGCAGTCTTTAATACTGCATTAGTCATCTAATTGTCTTTCTGATTGAAAAAAGAAATTCATGACTCGGCCGGAAGGTAGCAGTCCATGTATGGCACTACTAGCGGTAAGAAGTTAACCATATGTGATGTTGACACATCACATTCGGACTGCCCTGAATTTTTCTCTGATTTGGCAAATGAACTAGGAACCCTTCCAAATATGGAACTGATTTGTATGGGGGTGAACCTTAGTCTGGCACTGGACCCACCACGAGATCAGCCAAACAGTGTCACTTTAACTCAAATCGAGTAATCTAAGAGGTATGTAAGAGAATCCTAGGAGACCTCATCTGTGCAATTTATGGAAACTTCTAAATCCTAAGAGAAAGAATGATACATTGTATTCAATTTTTCATGATAACTTCAGTAGAATTCATTGTCTTAGTTTCTAAAAATCTATGCAGTGGGACAATCGTTGAAAATAAAATTTACTGCAGACTCTCACATGACAAATCTTATAATATTCTTTCTGCCTGACTTGTCCACTTACTTATCTGAATACCAAAAGACCCCAACTCCTTTTGGAGATAAAATAAGTGGCCAGTTCAGGCAGAAAGAAATGTTATATTTGTAAAATTTGCCATCGGGGGGGGGAGTGTGTGCACTGAATCCTGTTTTTATTGATGTATGCAATATGCAGTAGCACCCCTAATGAAAAAGCCATTTTAAGTTTGTGAATGAACAAGGGTTTATCAGCTAATTTTGCATTTCTGGGACAGTAGAAGATGCCCAGATAACTCAATGCTGTCTTATCTGATCATTCTACATGGTTTCTGAAGGCACTGAATTTAGTCTTTACAGAAACAGACCTCCAAGATGGAAGTTTAACATTTCATCACGAAATGGCCAATACGTTTGTGACTGGATCTTGGATGCCTAATGTTTTGAATTTCAATGATGCAAATAATATTTCTCCAGATCAACTTCCTGGGAAATGTAGAACTGCTGCCAAAGAAGGATAATCAATTTCTCAGCCACAAAACAGGAAGAACAACTCAGAGCTAAATGCAAAAGAAGAAGAGTTCAAACTCTAACTGAAGCCCACAAGATCTGTACCTCTCCAAAGTGAATCCTTCTACAAAGAATAACTAAAAAAAAAAAAAAACAAGACAAATAGAATTCCAAATGGTTGGTCGGAAAATGCACTACCAATAAGGATCTTGGCATAGGTTTGGGTGAGAAAAGTCAGTGCCACAAGACACTAGGGGCAGGATTCACAAAGGGCGACGCAGAGTTTGCATCTAGCCCTACAGCAAACCCATGTATTGATGCAAACACACGAATAACTTTGCCACACACTGGCCCGAACTTGGAAGATCGTATGCCTTTACAACACACTTCCCATTTTACGGCAGCTTGAGTAAAATATTTAGCACAGGCTCTGTAAAAAGGATAGCTGGGACTGCCGCAAACTAGACCAGAAAAAGCTGGTCTAAACTGTGACAACTGGCATACGGGATCGAGAATCCCGATCACCAGCTGTGAGAATGCTGCAAGTTCCATGCACCATATGTTCAATGCACCCGGGGCTTCAGACATTCACAGCCCTTCGTAAATCAAATCCCAGGGATCTAGGTATAGGGTCAGATGAGGGAGGGGGTGCTACTACACATCAGGGATCTAACTACAGGTTCAGGTGAGGGACAGGGGTGCTGCTACACATCAGGGATCTAACTACAGGCTCAGGTGAGGGAGGGGGGTGCTGCTACACACCAGGGATCTAAGTACAGGTTCGGGTGAGAGAAGGGGTGCTGCTAGACACCAGGGGCCTAATTTGCAATGGGTTATATTTGCCGCAAGGGAGCTGTGGTTGAGACCCTAATGCCAGTGGCGACTTGCGGAAAACATAGCAGAAAGCAGGATTTAGGAAGCTGCTTGACATAAAACCCCTGCTGCAAGTCCCATGCGCTGGATGCCAAGACATAGACCAGCTCCCTCCTGGTCTAACTTTGCATCCATGAGGATACCATTTTTTTACAGAGATTGTGCCAAACCTTTTGGAATTACGTTAGTCCTTCTAGAATCAGACTGCATTGTGTCCGAGGGCTTTGGCGCAGGTGTGCCAAACATTTCTTTAAATGCAGGGCTTGATGCAAGCCCTGCGTCCACCTTCTAAAATTAGGCCCCAGGGATCTAAGCACGGGTGAGGGAGCGGGTGATGCTACACACCAGGAATCTAAGTACAGGTTCGGGTGAGGGAGGGGGGTGCTGATACACACCAGGGATCTAAGTAAGGATCAGCTGAGGGAGGGGGTGCTGCTGCACTCCAGGGATCCAAGTACAGGTTCAGGTGAGGGACAGGGGTGCTGCTACACACCAGGGATCTAAGTACAGGTTCGGGTGAGGGAGGGGCTGCTGCTAGACACCAGGGATCTAAGTACAGGTTTGGGTGAGGGAGGGGGTGCTGCTACACATCAGGGATCTAAGTACAGGTTCAGGTGAGGGAGGGGGTGCTGCTACACACCAGGGATCTGAGTACAGGTTCGGGTGAGGGAGCGGGTGATGCTACACACCAGGGATCTAAGTACAGGTTCGGGTGAGGGAGGGGGGTGCTGATACACACCAGGGATCTAAGTAAGGATCAGCTGAGGGAGGGGGTGCTGCTGCACCCCAGGGATCCAAGTACAGGTTCAGGTGAGGGACAGGGGTGCTGCTACACACCAGGGATCTAAGTACAGGTTCGGGTGAGGGAGGGGTGCTGCTAGACACCAGAGATCTAAGTACAGGTTTGGGTGAGGAAGGGGGTGCTGCTAGACACCAGGGATCTAAGTACAGGTTTGGGTGAGGGAGGGGGAGTGCTGCTACACACCAGGGATCTAAGTACAGGTTTGGGTGAGGGAGGGGGTGCTGCTATACACCAGGGATCTAATTACAGGTTTGGGTGAGGGAGGGGTTGCTGCCAGACACCAGGGATCTAAGTAAGGTTCAGGTGAGGGAGGGGGTGCTGGTACACACCAGGGATCTAAGTAAAGGTTTGGGTGAGGGAGGGGGGTGCTGCTACACACCAGGGATCTGAGTACAGGTTTCAGTGAGGGGGGGTGATGCTACACACCAGGGATCTAAGTAAGGTTCAGGTGAGGGAGGGGGTGCTGGTACACACCAGGGATCTAAGTAAGGTTTGGGTGAGGGAGGGGTGCTGCTACACACCAGGGATCTGAGTACAGGTTTCAGTGAGGGAGGGGTGATGCTACACAAGGGATCTAAGTAAGGTTCAGGTGAGGGAGGGGGTGCTGGTACACCAGGGTTCTAAGTACAGGTTCAGGTGGGGGGGGGTGCAGCTGCACACCAGGAATCCAAGTACAGGTTCTGGTGAGGAAGGGAGTGGTGCTAGACACCAGGGATCTAAGTACAGGTTCAGGTGAGGGAGTGGGTGCTGCTACACACCAGGGATCTAAGTACAGGTTCGGGTGAGGGGGGGGGTGCTGCTATACACCAGGGATCTAAGTACAGGTTTGGGTGAGGGAGGGGGTGCTGCTACACACCAGGGATCTATGTACAGGTTTAGGTGAGGGAGGGGGTGCTGCTAGACACCAGGGATTTAAGTACAGGTTCAGGTGAGGGAGGGGGAGCTGCTACACACCAGGGATCCAAGTACAGGTTCTGGTGAGGAGGGGTGGTGCTACACACCCGGGATCTAAGTACAGGTTCAGGTGAGGGAGGGGGTGCTGTTACACACCCGGGATCTAAGTACAGGTTCAGGTGAGGG
The DNA here is from genome assembly GCA_016271365.2 of Neoceratodus forsteri. NCBI lineage: Eukaryota > Metazoa > Chordata > Ceratodontiformes > Ceratodontidae > Neoceratodus > Neoceratodus forsteri. Next base: position 91,729,793 of record JADMNL010000033.1, on the reverse strand, counting down.
AGGGGGAGTGCTGCTACACACCAAGGATCTAAGTACAGGTTTGGGTGAGGGAGGGGTGCTTCTAGACACCAGGGATCTAATTACAGGTTTGGGTGAGGGAGGAGTTGCTGCTAGACACCAGGGATCTAAGTACAGGTTCAGATGGGGGGGGGGTGCTGCTATACACCAGGGATCTAAGTACAGGTTTGGGTGAGGAAGGGGGTGCTGCTAGACACCAGGGATTTAAGTAAGGTTCAGGTGAGGAAGGGGGAGCTGCTACACACCAGGGATCTAAGTACAGGTTCTGGTGAGGGAGGGGTTGCTGCTACACACGAGGGATCTAAGTACAGATTCAGGAGAGGGAAGGGGTGCTGCTACACACCAAGTACAGGTTCAGGTGATGGAGGGGGTGCTGCTACACACCAGGGATCTACTGTTAAATACAGATTCTAGTGAGGGAGGGGGTGCTGTCATACACCAGGGATCTAAGTACAGGTTCGGGTGAGGAAAGGAGTGCTGCTAGACACCAGGGATCTAAGCATAAGTCCTGGTGAAGGACGGGGTGCTGCTACGCACCAGGGATATAAGTACAGGTTCGGGTGAAGGAAGGGGTGCTTCTACACACCAGGGATACAAGTACAGGTTCAGGTGAGGGAGGTGCAGATCAGACGGGTGGTGGTGCTACACACCAGGGATCTAGTACAGGTTCTGGTGAGGGAGGGTGTGGCTGCACACCAGGGATCTAAGTACAGGTTCAGGTGAGGGAGGGGTGCTGCTACACACCAGGGATCTAAGTACAGGTTCAGGTGAGGGAGGGGTGCTGCTACACACCAGGGATCTAAGTACAGGTTCGGGTGAGGGAGGGGTGCTGCTACACACCAGAGATCTAAGTACAGGTTCAGGTGAGGGAGGGGTGCTGCTACACACCAGGGATCTGAGTACAGGTTCGGGTGAGGGACGGGTGCTGCTACACCAGGGATCTAAGTACAGGTTCAGGTGAGGAGGGGTGCTACACACACCAGAGATCTAAGTACAGGTTCGGTGAGGAGCGGGCTGCTAGACACCAGGGATCTAAGTACAGGTTCAGGTGAGGAGGGGTGCTGCTACACAGCAGGATTTAAGTAAGGATTGGGTGAGGGACGGGGTGATGCTAGATACCAGGGATCTAAGTACAGGTTCAGGTGCGTGAGAGGGTGCTGCTATACACCAGTGGTCTAAGTAGGGTTCGGGTGAGGGACGGGGTGATGCTAGATACCAGGGATCTAAGTACAGGTTCAGGTGAGTGAAGGGGGGTGCTGCTACACACCAGGGGTCTAAGTAAGTTTCGGGTGAGGGAGGGGGTGCTGCTACACACCAGGGATCTAAGTACAGGTTTAGGTGAGGGAGGGGGTACTGCTACACATCAGGGGTCTAAGTAAGGCTTGGGTGAGGAAGGAGGTGCTGCTACTCACCAGGGATCTAAGTACAGGTTCAGGTGAGGGAGGGGGTGCTGCTACACACCAGGGATCTAAGTACAGGTTCAGTGTGAGGAAGGGGTGCTGCTAACACACCAGGGATCTAAGTAAAGGTTCGGGTGAGGGAGGGAGGGAGGGAGGGTTGCTGCTACACACCAGGGATCTAAGTACTGGTTCAGGTGAGGGAGAGGGTGCTGCTACACAGCAGGGATCTAAGTACAGGTTTCGGTGAGGAAGAGGGTGCTGCTACACACCAGGGATCTAAGTACAGGTTCTGGTGAGGAAGGGGGTCCTGCTACACACCAAGGATCTAAGTACAGATTCTGGTGAGGGAGGGGGTGCTGCTACACACCAGGAACCTAAGTACAGGTTCGGGTGAGGAAGAGAGTTCTTCTACACACCAGGGAACTAAGTACATGCTCTATCCCAATCTCTCCCCACCTGTTAAACCTGCACTTATATCCTGATTCTACCCCTCCTCCCCTTCTCTCCCTCCCTCTCTTTTCCTCTATTCCCCTTTATCCATATTTCCCCTTCCCAACTTTCCTACTGCCTCACCTCCCCTATCCCTTTTCCCCTCTTAGCTTTCCTTCTCTACTTGTGCTCTCCTTGCAGTTGTCTCCTCCCTCCTGCACCTCCCAGGTCCTGTATTGTACAGTTGGACATACCTGTTGCTTCTGTCAAACAATAATTAATGTACTGCCCTGTCAACTGTATATATTTTTTATGTATGCATCTCTCTATATGCTATATGATATGGTGTTTTTACTTTGCTTATACCTTGCTTATCCTTGCTATGTTTTCAACGACTGTATGCATTTTATGTACACAACTCTCCTATTTATGCAGTTACCAATGTTGATGATTTCTAAATGTTGTTATCCAAACCATGCCTGTAACTTCCTTCCTCATTGTACCCTTTCCCCTGGGATGCACCTGGAAACGAGCCTTGGCTCAGTATGCCTTTCCCAGTTACCAACTTTAAATAAATAAGTACAGGCTCGGGTGAGAGAGGGGGTGCCACTAGACACCAGGGATCTTACCAAGGGTTTGGGTGAGGGACAGCAGTGCCCCTAGACACCAGGAATCTTGGCATGGGTTGGGTGAGGGAAAGCAGTGCCGCTAGACACCGGGGATGTAGGCATGGGTTTCGGTATGGGAAGGAGGTGTGTTAGACACCAGGGATGTAAGCATGGGTTTCAGAGAGGGAGGAGGGTGCAATCTTGGCATGGGTTCAGAGGAGGAAGGGCATGCCACTAAACACCAAGGATCTTTGCTTTAGTCTGCCTTACTGGTAGCCCCCCTGTACAACCATGCCATGCAGTAGATCAAATGATCAGGAGTCCTGCTAAACAGGAGCCATCAGCACAACCACATTAGGAGGCAGATGAAAGGATGAGGGGTCCACTAACTGGGAGCCCCAATATAGCCAGACCAGGCAACAACAAAATAGAGGGAGATAAAAGATGGCAGTTTTCACTTTCTTCCAGGTTTAGCAAGAGACTTTATTTACCACTACAGCAAGGCCAGCTGTGTTTGGACCTCTTTACCACTGAGGCCATGTGCTTATAGCTTATTGCCTTGTTAATTACCCATTAGATTCTGGACGTCTCTGCCCTCATGCCACATGACTGAATGGACAGAAGACTGAGATTTCAGCCCGGCTCAGTAGGATTCAATGAGCCAGAAAATATTCCTGGCAATGACAAAAGACTGACAAATTCTTTGGTGAATAAACATCTGCAAAAGTATAGAGGATAATGTATGGTCCTCTATCGGTAACCGGTCTATTAACCATCGAGAGGTTGCCAGGGTGACCATGTAAACCTCGAGAGCGCAGCGCGAGATGTTTACGTCACCATGGCAACCTCAAGACGGTTAATAGTAACTGGTTGCATGATGAGGGACCATATGTTTTTTATAGTGTATGGTCCCAAGAAAGACTGAAGAGGGCCTTACTTTTTAAATAAGTCACCACACAGCCGTTCAGTCACTCCATCACGCACGCTGCATCCGTCGGCTCCTGAGAGAAAAAATGTGCGTACATGCGCAGACTGTTCCCAGTTGTTAACCCATCGATGTGACGTACCATCAATGGGTTAACAAGGATGAAACATCACATCAATGGGTTAACAACACTGGGAAATTGTTTTTGTGGGTTAACAACGTTCTGCCATACATTATATAAACATTTATACATGGGGCCTAAGTCCCCCACCCCACTCACCCCCACACACACACACAGGAAATCTCTGAGGATTCAGGGTAGCTTAGCAGAGTGTGTTAGATGCAGGAGGATGGAGATGACCTCCTGGATGTTAACTGAAAATTTCTGAGACTGTTCTCCTGACTGGTCATGCAGGAGGCCCTAGTATTTCTGGCAGGGTCTTGAGACAGACCTCACCTCTAGGGCTGCCCTTGTGGTGGATGCTTTGGATCGCTGCCTCAAGGTGTTGGGCACAGATATATCCTCAACTTTTCCTCGCAGCTGCAAGGACATATTTTACTAGGAGATGGGTCCTGGTGGAGGCTCCTGCTCCTACTATTAGCAAAAGATTGGATCCATGAGGTCCTCCATCTAATGCCTTTAGAAAATAGAAACACAGAAGTTGACAGCAGAAGGAGACCACTAGGTCCATCTAGTCTGCCCTTTTGTTTTGGACCTATTTTGACACTCTAGTTGCCCTTTGTAGTCAGGGCTCCATCGTGTCTATCCCATGTATTCCTGAATCCCACCCCCAACAGTGTTGACTCCCACAACCTCTTGGGGCAGGCTCTTACAGGCAACCACCACTCTTTCTGTGAAGAAAAACTTCTTGGTGTTGGTAGAGAACCTACCTCCTTGCAGCCTGAGGTCATGTCCCCTGGTCCTGGAGCCCTTCATGAAGTGAAAAAGTTCCAGTGCCTGTACCTTGTTAATGTCTTTTATGCACTTGAATGTTTCAATCATGTCCCCTCTCTCTCTTCTCTGCTCCAGGGAGTACATATTCAGTTCCTTAAGTCTTTCCTCATCGGACATGTACTGCAGACCCTGAATCATTTTGTCACCTTTCTCTGTACTGTTTCCACCGAGTCAATGTCCCTCCTGAGGTGAGGCCTCCAAAATTGGACTCTATATTCCAGGTGAGGCCTGACCAGCGATCTATACAGTGGTAGTACCACCTCTCTCCTCCTGCTTAGGATTCCCCTCCCAATGCAGCCCAGCATTCTGTTGGCCTTCAACGTTGCCTTCTCACACTACCTACTAACCTTTAAGTCGTCTGAGATTATGATTCCCAGCTCTCGTTCCTGGTTTGAGGCCACCAGTCTTACACCTCCTGGGTAAAACTCCTTTTTTTGAATTTTTCTTTCCTATGTGCATGACCTTGCAGGTTTTGGCATTAAATCTCAGCTGTCACACTCCGGAGCATTCTTCTAGTTTATTGAGGTCAGCTTCCATTTTGCTCACTCCTTCTGAAGTGTCTACCCTGTTACATATCTTGGTGTCATCTGTGAACCAACACACCTTCCCTTCCAGTCCATCAGCGATGTCTGCTACAAAAACACTGAAGAGCAGAGGCCCCAGCACTGAGCCCTGGGGCACCCTGCTGGTCACCTTGCCTTCCGTCGAGTGCGTTCCATTAACCTGTACTCTCTGGGTTCTTCCTCATAACCAGTTTTGTACCCATCTGACTACTTCTGGACCAATCCCTGTGTGGTCAAGCTTCTTTACCAGCCTTCTGTGTGGAACCAAGTCAAAGGCCTTACTAAATTCTAGGTAGACCACATCTACTGCCCCACTGTCGTCCACTACTTTTGTAGCGTAGCCAAAAATCTCGAGCAGATTTATCTGGCATGACCTACCTGCTGGGGAAACCATGCTGTTTAGGGTCTTGTTGGCCGCTAGTTTCGAGGAATGCTATGATCCTCTGTTTGAGTAGTGTCTCCATTAGTTTCCCTACTATAGATGTGAGGCTCACCAGTCTGTAATTATCAGCCTCTTTGCAACTGCCTGATTTGTGAAGTGGAACCACTATTGCCTTTTTCCAGTCTTCGGGTATCACACTGCTCTTCAAGGGTTTCATGACTAGAAGTGCAAGAGGGGCTGCTAATTCTGCCCCCAGTTCCTTAAGGATTCTGGGGTGCATTTCAGTATATTAAGCACCTCCCGTACTTTGGATTCTGTAAAGGGACTCGTGTTTACCCCTGGTCCTAGGTTGTTTTTTTTTTTTTCAGGGCTGGGCCATCCCCTGGGTCCTCTTTGGTAAACGCCGAGCAGAGTATTTGTTGAGGATTTCAGCTTTCTCTGGGTCATGTTTGGTGCATTTCCCTTCATCAAGAGGCAATCTTTACTATCCACCTTTTTGCCTTCCTACGTTCCCCAATCTATCTAAAAAATGATTGTCTCCTCTCTTTGCCCCTTCTGCTATCTTTTCCTCTGTCTGGGCTTTTGCCTTTCTAATTTGTTTGTTAGACTCTCTCATTTTTTTTCTTGTACGACTCCCAGTCTTTCTCAGTTTTGGTTTCCTGGTATATGCTGTATGCCTTCTTTTTTTTTTTGATTGTGGTAGCCACTTCCTTGGAAAATGATAAAGGATTTATTTTTGCTTTGCTGACCCATCTGACACATTGGCTGTTGTAGTCTTTATTGCTCTATTGAGTCTCCCCCACGACCTCAACCTCTATTTCCATTAACTGGCTACTTATGTTGTTTCTCAGCTTTCGGAAGTCAGCCTTTCTGAAATCTAGCATCTTTATCTTTGAGTGGCTGGTGTCCTGTGTTGTTTACCTTATAGCTTACCATGCAATGGTCACTGTTGTCCATATGGTATCCCACTTCAATGTCCTTGATCCTTTCCAAGTTTGTGAGGACAAGATCGAGAATGGCATCTCCCCTCTTGTTGGGGTTTTAACAAGTTGGCACAGTCCCACGCCTTGTAGTGACAATAAGAAGCCTCTACTTCTTCTTGTTGCTGCCGTTAGTGTGCGCCAGTTAATATCTGGTGGTTTAAAGTCCCCCACCAGTATTACTTTGCCCTTATCAGACATTTTGTGGATTTCCTCTATTAGGTCTTGGTCTCCTTTATCTCCTTGATCTGGGAGCCTGTACACAATGCTGATTCTGAAGGGTTTTCCCTTGCCCATGTCTACTGTTAGCCACAGTGACTCGAAGTCCCCAGGTTGCCCTTTCACTTCTGTGGCTTTTATTTCCTCCCAAATGTAAATGGCTATGCCCCCCCCTCTTTCTTTTTTTGCGCTATCTTTTCTGAACAGATTGTAACTGGGAATGGCCGTATCCCATCCGTAGTTTTCTGTTAACCATGTTTCTGTTACAGCCACCCAGTCCAACCTATTTGTTTCCAAGATGGCTGTGAGTTCGGGAAGTTTGTTGGTTAGGCTGCTAGTATTTGCAACCACTGCCTTCCAGGAATGTACATCCTCTTTGGCGCAAGGTTGTACCTTCTTCCTGGACTGCTCCAGTTTGCTTTTCCGGCCAAGAGATTATGGAGGTTGCTATTTCAGGCGGATATTGGCTCTGATTTGGTTTCTGAGGATGTATGCACACATTTGGCATTTTGGGGAGTGATGAACAGCCCACCAACAGCAGGGGTGTGAGCTGCTTCATACTCCCCTTTTAGTTTAAACTATCTGTATAGACATCTCATTTTTGTCCGAATGCTCTCACACCTTCTCTGTTTAGCTGCAGTCTTTTCGTATTTAACCTTTGCTATGCCGCGGACTGATATATCAGTCCAAAATTCCTATACGTTTTAATTCTTTTTCAGCCTAAGGGTTAAAAAAGCTCTTTCCCAAAAATTGTGCCCATTCTCCATGTAGTGGTATCCCTTGTCTTAGCACCAATCATGCAGCCATGAGTTGAATTCACCTATTTCAATCTCCCTGACTCACTTGGTGCTTTTTCCACTTTCCCACACTGGCAGCACTTCTGAGAAGGCTAATCTGGACGGAATGGAAGAAAGTTTGTTGGCCAGGTCCTCAAAGTGTTTCTTGGCCCCCTGAACTGTGTGATTTGCCAAGTCATTGGTGCCAAGGTGTATTGTCATATGTGTAACATCCCCAGATTCCTGCATAACTGTCGTTATGCGGGTAGTGTCCCTACTTGCAGAGGCTCCTGGTAGACACTTCAACACGATGTCACTTTTAACATTTTGTGTTAGATGGTGTTCCAGTCCTCGGATCATGGAATCCCTGATTATGAGAATTTTGCTTTTGCTTATATTTGTGTCATTTTTATTTTGAGTTTTAGTATTTTGTTATTGCATTTGGTTTTGGTAGTGTAGTTGGTTATATTTTGAGTATTAGTATTTTTGTTTTTATCGTACTTTGTATTGGTTTTAATTGGCCTGTTTGCCTTTTCTGGTGGTTTGATTTCTTTACCTTGTATTACTTTGTCTGTGGTTGGTAGCAGTGGAGTGAACCTGTTTTTGGTTTGGATGGCTGGGAAATGCTCCTGGTTTTTGGCTTCCTTCCTGGGCCTCCTGTGATGCCTCTTTTTCCTTACCACCTGCCAGTCTCTGGGCCCTGCCTCAAGTCTTGGCCCCTGGCTGACATTCTGGTACTGGTGGGGGGGGGGGGTTGAGGAGGTGTGCTGTAGAGTTCCCTGTATTGGAGGTTGTATATTATAGTCCAAGCATCCTGTCGTTGGGCTGCAAGATCTGCTATGGTGCAGCATGCAGGGTAGGGTCCTGGTTGCCGTTTGTAGATCCTATTGTATAGTGCACTGCAGTTTTCGCAACTGACAAGATCCTTTATTTTTTTTTATTTTGTTTGTTTTGTTTTTAGTTGCAAGGTAGTGTTGATTCCTATTTCTTAGCAGGAAGTGTGGATGAAAAAGAAAACAGAATAGTGAGTTTTTTCCTTTTTTGTACGTTACTACCTCCTATCAGGTGTTGTGGATGGCGGTACACAACTATAAAACAAGAGCACCTGGGGAAGGGTGGGTGGGCGTATCCAACTGTTCCCTGTATGCTGTGAAAACAATCAGGTAGCTGTTGAACAGATGAGGTCTAGCTTGCACTCCTGCAAGGTAAGAAGGAATCTGGTTACTAACTCAGTTGTTCTGCCCTTTGTCTCAGAACAGCTCTGTGGAGTCCCCGCTGCTTGCAGTAAAAAACCCTGCCTGTGGTCCGTGCATCCAGGCTCCCTGCTGCTGTGAGGGAGAAGGGACCAATCCACTAGCTGCAGGACAATACCAGCTCTTCTCAAATGCCGGAGTGCCCAGGGAACTGTTGCAGCAGTAGACACCAATGAGATGGAACCTGGATGCAGCTACGCTGCTGCGAGTTCCACTTGTAGCGCTTCAGTCAGCAGACCTGCAGGCAAGAGCATGGGAGAATTTAAATCTCCTACTTGCACTTCTCTCAGGTGAAGATCAGTGAAGCTCAGCAGACAGTAAGGCTAGGGGCTGGACCGTACTTGGAGTATGCCTCCTAAGGTTGCCCTTTGTGTCTGAGCTGTTCTGTTGGAGAGAATTGAAAGGTAGGAAAAACATATTTTTCCTTTTTTTTTTTGCCTTCTAGTTAATTCAGATAGGAAGTGGGCGGTGACATGTAGAACCTATATAGGAAGAGGACCCTGGGGGGTGAGTGGAATTAGGGGGTAGGGTGAGGAGGGTAGAACCTTTGTTTCTCCACGTGGGAACATAGGGATCTTTGAGGAAATGTGGGATCCAGTACAGGATTCATTCCAAGCTGAAACACAGCTTGAGACTATTTCATTGTGTGGAGACCAGCTGCCAGCTATGAACCCAAACCAGGTAGAGGAATGTGCCAGTTTTGGTCACTGTAAGGAGTATGGCTATGAGACGCTTGAACCATGAGCCTCTTGAGGTCAGATGAGCTAGTTGGTGCACACAGTTTACAGGCAGGAGGGGAAGGGAGAGAGGGGGATGGGGGAATATAGAGGGATAGATATGGAGGGATATGTACTATCTGGGGTTAGACTTTGATAATCCACAGCATATTATGTGATATTTTACAAGGCATAGTACAGTGATTTTATTCCTAATTTTTAATACTCCCTGACCTCGGCCCTCCCCCAGCTCCACCCCAATCCACACTATGGCCTTCTCAGTACCCCACTGCACCAGTGCCATTCTCACAATAATGTAATGACTGCTACAACTGTGATAAGACTTTTGTTACTTGCTCAAGGAAGAACAAACACTCACACACACTCAGTGATTCAGTTGGGGTACTAGTTGATGTAAACATTCGGAATGTTTGTGCTGCACTCTAACCAGTCTGCTGCTACCTATCGTTTGCACATGAGCTATCCTCCTACATTACTGAACAAATAAAATATTACCTAAAAACACATTAAGTTACAAAACCAAGCTACACACCAGTTATAACTGTGCAACTTGCATCTGACCAGTTAGGCTACAAAAAAAATGATCCTCTGATTCTTTTTGGAGGATCGGTTAAACCCCATGAAGGCAATCTAAATTTGTAATCCTCCATACAGCTCCTGTCCTCTTCCCAAGAATACTGCATGGTACAGTGTCCTGTGGCACTCCCTGACTTGCCAATTGATCACACTCATGCCCTGGTGTCCACTATCACCACCCGGCCCTTCAACTGCTCCCTGGTATCCAGTGCAAACCATCCCCTTTATTTATCCAATACTAGGTACTTGGTGGTGTCAAGTGTAATAACCCTTCCCTGTCCTTTCCAAGTACTCTTTGGCATCTACCCCATCTCCCTCTCCCTCTCCCTGTCCTTTTTTCAGTATTTGGTGTAGACACCAGGGGAGACAGTGACAGAAAGAGGGAGGTTGTATGGCCACCAAGGAATACTTGGGGAAAGGACAGAGAGGGGCATACCTCTCAAATGTTCCTGAGTTTTCATTACAAATTTCCTCTGTCACTCCTAAATCTGGCATTACTATTACTGAAGAATAGAGATTTAAAACATAAGATCATACCAGACATGTTTTATAGTCTAGTTCTCCATCAGAAAATGTCTTTATCACTAAATAACTTATTGCAACAGCATCATTAACTATTATCCTTTTTTTTTTACAATGTATCATTGACTTTGATCATGTGTCCCTGACATAGACCATCTCTTTGTCCTTTGGCACCAGGTGGACTCTCTAGGTCCCCCTTCTTCCCCACCTTCGGCACCCTGGATGGATCCCCACTGGAAGATGTTAACACCTTTAGGTATTTAGGTATCTGGTTTGACCAACACCTCAGCTTCTCTGGCCATGTGGATGCTATTGTCAAAAAATTGCTGCCCAAGCTTGGTGCCCTGCACAGAAACCATGACTGCATCCCACTGCCGCCCCGCCGCACTATTATTCAGAGAATGATCCTCCTTGTCTTTGGCTATAGCAATGTAGTCTATATTGCTGTCCCAGGTACTGCTCTTGCCATACTGGACACTCTCTTCCACTCTTTTTGCCGCTATGCCCTTGACTGTTCCCCTCGCACTCATTAATGCTCTATGTATCAATCGCTCTCCTTTCCTTCTGTAGAGGACAGGTACTGTGCCCATTGCACCAACTTTGTGAGCAAATTCTGGTTTGGCTCTCTTTTCCCCCCTCCTAGCTCTCTGCCACTCTCTCTCATCCCTCCCTGCACTTCCATATCCTCAGAAGCTCCAATGGTCACACCCTTCTAGTCCCTCCAGTCTCCACAATCACTTGCCAAACAGCTTTCAGCCACCATTTCCCTAAAATATGGAACTCCCTCCCTCCTGTCATCAGACTTGCCTTGTCCCCTTGGGCCCTCTCAAACCACCTCAGAGGCCTCATCTCCCCCTCTTGCAGCTGCTCCTCATTCCCGCATCCCCACTGCCCACCCCTCCCTCCCCCTCCTGTTTCCTCTCCCTACTCCAGACTTCTCTTTCTCCAAATGGTATTCCACAGCTATTGTGGCACTTATTTGCTCTGACTGTTCAACATTTTTTGTTGGGTAAGCGTAACTGTCTAAATCGAGTCTCATGCGTGTTACTGTAATCGATCTTCAATGTCGCATTGCACTTATGCGCTATTTCTGCTCTGTAAATGGATTGTGATTTGTATTTGTTCTGCACCCCCTTCTCAATGTACTTTTGCCTAACTTCTGCTCTGTAAATGGATTGCCAACTTGTAATTGTACTTGTGTTCTCAGGCTATCATGCTCCCTCTGTAACATTCCCCCTTCCCCCAGGATGCATCTGGAAACAAGCTATCAGCTCAGTATGCCTTTCTTGATGAAACCTTTAAATAAATAAATAAAATGTTGTTCTTGATCAGCGCTGGCCCTAGCTACACCAGGGCCCTGTGTGAACCTTCTTGCTGTGGCCCCGTAAGTTGCGGAGTCCCCAAGGAACATTCTCATCCCCAGCATGGCATCCCTATATCTTCATTTTCGACTAGTTTTGTGTAATTATTGCACTTTCCTTGAATTTGAATGTAATCTCTAAGCAATGAAGAGATGCACACATCAGCAATAAATTCTGGAGAAATTCATACAGAGACACAGACGACCAGGAAGAAAGAAGGCCAACTGGACAGCTGAGGCTTTTGGGGGGGGCTCTCTGCTCTTGGGGCCCTGTCACACCATGCTAAGGCCGTCTTTGTCCCCGAGTTTTGAGGCAGGGGGTTGAGAAGTATGGGGAGGGAACTATTCCACTGGATACCACTATGTAGTAGTAAAGGCCAGGTAAAGGGAGTGGTTTACACTAAAACCATGAAGGTAAGCAGAATTCTTAAATCCCCCATCCTCATTCCAAGAATTTTGTTGTGTCCTGTTCCACTCGGTCTCCTCTGTCTCCAGTCATGCCCTGGTATCCAGTGTCACCCACCTCTTTTGCAGTCACTAACCATTACCACTTCATTATCCCAGCCTGCCAACTAAATCTCTTGCTCCCTCCATGCCCAGCATGGCCCATCACAAAACAGAACCAGCTCTCTATCGAGGCAGCTCAAGAATGCCATTCCTGGCCACCAAATTAAAATGAGAACCCGGTCACAAGCCCCTGGACCCATTCAAATATGTTTATTCATTGCCTGGCTTTAATAATTCCTGTACCTTACCTTTCTCTTCTGTGACAGCCAGTAGGGCTGAGACTGTGTTAGCCAGCCTTCTGACTCCTGGGCCATCAGTGGGGGAGAGATGGACTGCCAGTCTTGGTCAACAACTTAACAGGATGGTCAATCACTCACAGTCAGGGACTCTCACTCAGAATCTGCTGTGTACCACCAGCGCTGCTCTGCTTCACTCCCCAGTCCCTGCCTGATGACCCACCTATATCCAGAAAAATGTGTCCTTTGAATCCTCTGCTTCAGTCCTCTCCCCTTCCCTCCTGATGGTGACGGCCAACAAGATGGATGGTGACAAGAATCTGAGTTTGATTCTAATGTGAACGTATGCCCAGAAGCTCTGGCACCCTAATTTTCCATACCCCTCGGTGCCGCATCTCCCTTGGGCAATGAGCCTTTGCCTACAGAGCCCCACTCTGGATCAACTCCCTGCTATCTGACATATCCAGTGCAGCTATGCTGGGCTCTTTTAAGCATTTGCTTTGGCAACATCTTGTGTCCTTGGCCACCTGCGACTGCTACTGCTAGTCCCTCTGCTCTTACCCTCTTGGCCCTTAAGCCAGCCACTTATGTTTAGTACAGCACTTACTTCCTCTCCTACCCTCCCTCTCTACCTTCTGACTATGCATTTGGTTGACTACCTCCTCCTCCTCCCCAGGCTTCCTGCTATCCCTAGGTATGTAGCTGTGCTGTAATCAGAGGACGCTGGCATTCCTTGCACAATGCCTAACTAATCTGTTGTGACTTTCTTATTGTTAATTAAAGTCTCTGTCTTCAGTTTGTCATACATTCCCTAGGCCAACTGTGTTCTCTATTTATATCGCTTACCTGCTTTGTATTACTTAATATGGATCACCTGTAGTCACTTGAATTGTTACCAATACTTGTATTATTTTCTGACTATGTTTATACTGCTGATGTGGAACCTATGTAAAGAGCTTCTGCTCAAAGGTTTTTAAGGTTTTAAAAAATGATGAGGCCATATTTCAGGTGGGTGTACATGGGTCCCACTTTCGAGTCCATGAAGCATGATGGTAGCTAAGATATCCCACAGGTTTGGTGCCATTCCAGACTACAGTGCCAAAGTTCTGGCTCATACTCCAGAGTAGGTGAATCAATTCTAAGTCTGTGTACATACATAGTAGGTCTACATTCAGACTAAGTTACATCCAAGAAGCCCGTATGCTAAAGATGGCGGCCAGCAGTGGTGATGAGTCGTGGGTGTGTGCCAGCTGCTATCAAGGTACTGCTTATGTGTGTGGCTGAGTCGGTGGGATGTCTGCAGTCATGGGAATTGGGTGGGGGGGACCACTAGACTATCAGGGAATGGGATAATGTATGACGGTACAGTGATCAGGCTGGAGTGCCACTAGACTACAAGGGAATGGATTTATTAAGAATGGTACAGTGATTGTGCAAGAGGGCCACTAGACTACCAGGTAATAGGTGTATGTACAATGGTACAGTGATCAGGCTGAGGTAGGGGGGCAACAAGACTACTAGGAAATAGGTTAATGTAGAATATTACAGTGATCGGGTTGGGGGGGGAGTTTGGTGCTACCCAAGGAGTTACTGTTTGCTCCTCAGCTTGTAATGAAGCCATAATGAGTTGCAATGACCCCACAGTGCCTTGCTTGTACTATGGAGCCATTTGCACGGGGCAGGTTGAATTTGGCAGATTGCTCCATACGAGCAATCCCCTTCTGTGAGTGCTAGCAGCTCATTTGCTCCTGGCATCCCTATAGCTACCAACTGGAGACATACGTTATACGGCCAGGAGGGGGCTATGGTTTGCAAGGAGCAAATGGGGTAGTGCTTGCATCCTTCAGCCCACATATTGAAACATGCTTTTAGCACTCACAAGGCACTTTTACATTCAACTTACCTGGAGCGGTGCCATCTGAATTGGCTTCCTCCACTCTGATCACAACACCAGTCTCATCTCTTTAAACGCTGTGGCTGTGCAGCGTTCCTGGTGGCCTTCCCGTGTTCTGGGGGCATTTCCAGTAGAGGGGTTTGTGAATGGCAGTGGCACCAGTGCAGGGGAAGCAGCGTTTTTACATGCCTGCAAAGAAAACCTGCACCAGTGCACACTGGTCTGCATTCCCAACAAACCAGGGACCAGTCTGCATTGCAACGGAGCATACCAGAATGTCTTGCAATGCTCTGGTAGTTCTTTACACTGCCAGATCTGCACTAGTGCAACTCATCTGCACCGCTGGCACCTGTGCAGATCCAGTAGTGTAAAAGCCACCACTATGTGCTTCAAGCATGTTTCAATACACCTGTAGCTTGCACCAGGCACTAATTTGCTTCTGGAGAAAAGTTGTAGCAAGCGCTACTCCTGGACTTCCGATATCCTGGCCCCATAGTTTAATAGTGTTTTTCTTCTAAATAAGGTGAACTAGCTTGCAACATAGAGTGCTCAAAGCAACTGAGAATACTGATGAACACTCGAGGATGGCCATATTAGCAAAAGCACTTCTCTAATATTTCAAACCTAAATAAATTGGTAAAGCAGACTCAAAATCAGGAGAAAAAGGGATCTTACAAAACAGAAGAAAAGGGGCAAGCTAAAAAAGAATAAAAAGCAAGGTATAAGTACAACATTTTCTACATAATTTATACTACCGACTTAAGCAGTTAAACTCAACAGGAAAAGATACATTTTAAAGCACCAGTTATTCGTTAGTCAGCAAAACATTTCACCACATAGTTTTTTTAGCAAAAATGTTTTTCTGATATCCTCAAAATCCCCCTCAGTGTATTTTTAGTTTTCTCACATATATTTAAAACATTTTTTGTAGCTAAGTTTATAATTAATGGCTCACATCATTAAAGATGGCCACCACTTGCAAGTCTGAAAAATCTCTTCTGCTAAGGTTACCTGTTGAATGGGCATGCCAGATTCATAAGGTGGATGTATTAGAATGATGTTGCCACACGATTCTGATGCCAAACATCACAACACGGTACCAGGATATTCAATTATTTCATGATGGGCATGGCATGGGAGTGGGAACTTTAAAATTTGTCAAAATCCATTAGCCCACCAGCACAGCAATAGCACTACCACTTGCAATGCCAATGACCAGAGTTCAGAAGCAAGCCTAAGGTGTTGGGGGGCTGGCTGGGGGGAGGAGGATCAAGTATCCACAGGACCACTTTCCTCCTCTGGGGGAGGGTGGGAAGAGCCCAGTACTCACTGGCCCCTAGCGGAAGCCAGGGGACAGGCAGCCCAAGCTGAAGATGTAGGAGAGATGTCACTGACATTGGCACATGCACCCCGACGTCAGTGCACCCCATGTCTCCCGGGGGGGGGGGGACGGAAAATCCTGATCACACAGGATGACCGCCAGCCTCTGCAGGCCCTGCATCCAGTGACTCAGGCACCTCCAGAAATCTGGATCCAGTCCTGGTAGGTCAAGGGACTCTCTGCTACCCTACCATGGAGGGCAAGCCATGGGGGACCCCCAGAGAGGTAAGCCCTGGGGAAAGCCGGGGTGACAGGGGTGGGAGGACCGGCGGGAAGGAGAGCTGGCTGGGACAGGAAGCATGAAAGAAAAAAAACAATCAAAATCCCATATCTTAGTTCAGGAATTAAATAAAATGAAAAGAAAAATAGGTATCATGATAGTTTTGCCAAACATTATTGAGGAAATAAACTACATGGTGACTAATGAATACTGCTACTTTAAATGAATAGCATATTTAAAAGTTAGGGGCACTTGGTAGGAGGTATTGTGGATCTGCTGTTCACTGTATCCACCATTCTGTTTATGTTTTCCACTCTGCATTCAAACTGGCTAAGCAGTAATGTCCTTAAACCAGCCTTTGCTGAGGAAGGGTACCACGGTCAGTAATGTGAGGTAACAATCACACAGGAGTGCGGTGTGCATATTTATGGAACACATACAAACAGAGGTGAGAAAGAAGTAAGTGCCTCAGCTGGGACTTGAACCCAGACCACCCAGAATATTGTTCCGACTATGCTAACCAGCTGCGTCACGCAGACAACTGGAACCTAAGCTGTCCCCAAGCACATTACTCTTTCTCAAATGCACAACTCAATGGCAACACAAATATTTACTTGTAACAATCACACAGGAGTGCGGTGTGCATATTTATGGAACACATACAAACAGAGTGAGAAAGAAGTAAGTGCCTCAGCTGGGACCTGAACCCAGGTAGCCCGGAATACCATTCCAATTGCACTAACCAGCCATTGGGTTGTGCATTTGAGAAAGAGTAATGTGCTCGGGGACACCCCAGGTTCCAGCTGTCTCAGTAACGTGAGGTCTCTGGGGAGATTCAGCACCATACAGGGCTTTATCCGAGTCTTTTCACCCAGTGCCTCTGGGATGCTAATGCACAAGGATGTGCCATTGGGCCAAAGCCAGGCTGTGACATCTCCCCACCATGCCCCACCCCACCCTCCAGCTGCACTGCCATCTGTGGTCACTCCCAGCCAACTCCCAGTGATCCGGATCTGGTCTCGAACCTGGGTCACTGACATCAGGAGCATTACTGTGACTGCTGTGCCAGTGGGTGGCTGGGTTTGTGTCTGTGAAACAGCTACACGGACAGATTGCAGACAGAAAAGAGAGAGAGAGAAAGGGGGGGAGGAAGAAAGAAAGGAAGGAAGGAAGGATACTGCAGGTAGATGACAGAGATGTGCTTTGTAGTTGTCCTTCCCAGAGTTCACATTATATTTCTGCCAACGTAGTAATGAAGTCTTTATGAAAGGGTTAACTGTGGATTTTCTGATCTCGTAGCGTGTTTGTTAATGACATCACAGTCCTTCCCAAAGCAATAGCTTGTAACGTCACAATCACAGCAGCTGTTGCTGCACACAGAGATGCCTGAAATGCATGGAGGAATTACTACTACTGTACACAAAAAATGTAAAACATTATGGTAAAAAGCCCCAAACCTTGACAATAGTAGTTAGACACTTTTCATTTTTACTACAGTGCCATTTAAACCGTTTCTTTCAGCAGATTGCTGCTCTTTAACATAAAACTAAAGAACAATAAAATATAGCTCATCACAAGATTATAAAGTCCTCATATGACAAGATGTAAAAAATCCGATAGCCAGGTGGCCACTAGCCACTCAGAAATCATCAGTGACTGCTATAACATATATTTAAGAGGCTATATGGCCACTAGATTTTTGATGCCTACATGTACAATTCCTCAAAAAGAGCCATCATTACTGAAACTTTGACTAACTCAGATTTTTGTCTTGTGGCCACATGGGCCACCAAACTTGGGAGACTTTTTTTTATACCTTGCATCCACCCTGATACAGAGGAGCCCCCATTCACAAAAAGGTGTGTTGGGGTGTATCTTTATTAATGAAAGCAAAACAAAATTTCAGCAAACAGGCTGTCTCCCTTACCTGTCATCAGCTTGCCATTCCCCCAGAAGTAGATCCCGAAACCGATACCGTGGTGGGAGGGGAAGGACCTCTTTTTCCAACTCCACCATCTTTCCTTGGCAAAGGAGACCCCCGGCTCCTTCTATCTTAGAGCCCTTCAGAGCTGATTTCTTGGTGGCCCCTGTGTCTTTTGGCAAGTCGGTTGAACCCCCAGCCAGTGGGCCACTAGTCCAGGGCTGCTCTCTAATCCTGCCACCGGCCCCGAAGCAGTAAACATCAGCTCATATGTCTCCAGTGCTTCAGTCCTGGAAATTCCAGCTGTCCAGTGGTCTGTCTATGGCTGCCACTCCTCTTTCTAAATATAATAATAGTACTCTGAAGCAAAAGCCCCAAAGAGTCTCATCTGTTGCTTCCTTTTTTGTCTGTGGGATACTTTAAATCAGAATGCCTGTACTAATCCAGTAGTGAAACGCAGCAAAAAAAATTCAAATTCTTTGTTTTACTGTAACACACATAAATGTTAAGAGCCTTGCTGCAACACCCTAAATCACAGTCATGTTATTTGTGTTGTCTTTTACCAGAACTATTGTACCTGGCTACTTCTAGTGTCAGACACAAGCCTTAATCCAGGAATCTCGGTTTGCCGTTCTAGCCTCTGGCTACTTTTTTTTAACTGCTCCTTTTTTTACTTTGAAGTTCACAGACAATTCTTCGGAATGGATCCCTTATCCAGACACGGAACAATCCCTGTTGAATGCCTCAGGATAAATAACCTTCTCTTTGCATGTCCCCTGGCATAGCAAATTAAGAAGAAAAAAAAATATGTGAAAGCAAGAAGCTGTCAATCAGGGCTGAGAGAGAGAGAAAGAGATGCTCTCTTGTCTGTTGCTGCGATGGTTTCCAGGCGCTCTCCTAACTCACTGCTTCCTGCCTGACACAATTTGTTTCAGCCCCAGCTGGCAGGGGAATGGAGTAATACAGGGGAAAAAAGAGAGACCGAGAGAGATGTGGCTGCAAAGCTCACTTCAGGTGGTGAAAGACTTCATCTAGTGTCAGGATGAAGTGCAGTTCCTCTCTGGTAAGAACATCAAAGAACTTAGAGGATGAAATTCTGTTCTTAAAGACACACCAACCTGCCTTATTTTCCCTCGGGCTGAATTAAAGCTCTGTATCTTCTTTCAAAATGCATTACGTTGTGCTTTGAGCAATCCAGCTAGAATACATTTCTGCTGGCCCTATTGGCCAGATAAAGAAGAGAAGAGATAAGTTACCGCATGCAACAGGGAGAGGGGCTGGATGGCTCAGTGCATTGGTAGTGGGTAAGGAGATTTTCACATCTAGGCCACTGGTTCAAATCTGGCTCAGGTCCATAGTAGCCAAAAGCCATTAGCATCTGACAACTGCTGCACGGTTCAAGTAAAACGAGTTGTGGCGAGTCCAACTCTTTGCGGGCAAGAGTCTGCATCACAAAACCACCAACCCAGTTAGCGCTACTGGCCCCCACGTTGGCAGTCTCATGTGAGAGATCAAGGACTCAATAGGCACAGAGTCTGAACTATGCTCTTAAAGCAGCAGTGCAACAAAACTGGGAAAACATTTGACCCTTCCTGTTTTCCCTATAAAAGATGGCAGGCACCTCCCAATTTTATTTGGTGGTACTGTTTTCTAATTCCACCAAAACGTGAGTATGTGGTAAATGTTTTAATTTACTCTTTTCTCAAGAAAAAAGATGTCTGCCATGTTTGGCTTACAAATAGCATTACAGACCTGGCAAGAGCCAAGACTGAGAAAATAAAAAAAAGACTTGTGGTGCACAACGCAGGAGGTACCTAGACAAGTCCATTTGACAGGTATGCTGATATCTATATTAACTGTAGCTGAAACTAGTTTTTTTGGGAAAAAACATTTTCATCTCACTGCTGCTTCAACTATGTGTATGTGATGGTCCCTGGGGTTGAGGCAAATTGGCAGAGCAATGCAGGGAAGCTTGCATTGCAGTCACCAGTGCTTTACCTGCAATGATCTATGTGGATAAACAGAGGGCTTCAGTCTCCAGTGCTGTCAATCCAGCAACCTGCACAAGCAATAACAATTCACAGAAAGCAATAAAACAGTAAAACAGTAACACGTGACAGGGGAATTTCTTGTTTCACCATCTGCCTTTCAGCACACACCCAAGAAGCACATGTATTTCACAAATGCACACGTATCTGTGTATGAAACTGCTTGATTATGAAATAATTGGAGGATGTCTGGTGATCAGTATGCAGTTGGGGAAATTTTCACATTCCTCCCAGCCAATTAGATTGGCCCATTTATTCAAGCCATTTTATAAAACAGAATTTATTGCATTTGATAATTAGTTACTGGTGCAGTATCAGCCACAGCTAAGCATTTAAAATACAAATTGAAATTAAAATGAATAATCTGACTTAACTAGGAACTAAACCCAGGCCCCAGATTACGGTCACAGTATTGTTACCAGCTGGTCTTTTAGGCTCCCTGTTGGCTTGCTTGAGCTTCCTGTCGCCACAGTTTTTCTCAGGCTACAAATCCCACGGCTGAAAACAGTTGGGAGGAAGCTGGCCTGTCGGCGCAGTGACAGCGCTACCGTCTGTGATGCTGACAACCCGGGTTCAGAAATGAGACTCAGTCATTAGAGGACTAGCCAAAAAGGAGGATTAAACATCCAACAGGAAGGCGGCTCAGTGGCGCTTAGGGTTAAGGTGCTGAACACCACACCTCACACCATGTTGTCAGCCCAAGTTCGGGAACAAACTCAGGACACCGGGGGTTGGCAGGGGAGGGAGAGGATTGAGTGTCCAGAGGACTACTCTCCTCTACCAGGGTGGGCTGCAGGATTTGCCTGGCTCCGTAGTGGCCCCCAGTGGAGATCTGGGGCACAACAAGGAGTGGCACTGTTAGGGAAGGTGCGGCGGTGGATGCACATCATCGAACATCCATGCTCCGGGGGAAACACAAGGAGGAAAACCTTGGCTATGGGGAGGTGACAATGGGGCTCAAGTGCTCAAGTCCACATGCCCAATGCCTGCCCTGGCCTGACTTGACTCTCCCTGGCCCCTACTCCTCCCATGAGGTGGTGGGAGAGGGGGACCTAGCACCCGATTCCTCGGTCATGGCCGGAGTTCAGACAGGCAGCAGAGGTGAGAGCGAGTGGGTCCCCGTCTGAGAGATGCCCCAGTGGCCAGTGACCGGGAGGAAAAAGAGTCCACAAGAAAAAAAAGCATCCAATAGGATGCTGACATCCTGAGGGAGGGAGGGAGGATGTACAGGCTCTGCTCCAACACTGCCATCAGGGTGGCCACAGGTGGTGGTGTATGCAGAGCTGTCAAGGACTGGAAACATTGACACAGCTCTGATATACTGACGCACACTTGTGTGCATGTGTGCAGACAGCCTCAGGTGGTCGGCATCCTAGGGGGAAAAAAAAAGTAAGGTGGAAAACCACCAGCTGAGGCAGAGTCAAGCCAGATCCTACACCCCTAACCAAGGCATCCTACTCCACACAGAACAGCACCTTGGACAGGGCCTTGCCCACCCTGGAGGGTAAGCCAGGGAGGAACAGAAGGTGCAATAAATCCAGGAGATGGTGAATGATGGGGCTGGGAGCAGGTGGTATGGCTGACGAGGACAGACTGGGTGACAGGCCTAAACAAACAAAAAAACAACAGTGTAATGGTAATGAACCACTGGTGCAGTATAAGCCCCTACTAAGCATTTGAAACATGGACTGTAATGAGAAAGACATTTCTATTTGAGTTGAAAAAGTTCACACTGGGGGTAGTCCCCTGTAGATACAGTACCTCATTTACAAGCGAGTCCCAAGATGCGGGCAGCAGCAAAGTTTGCATGTTCATTCAGTTCGATATTATGAGCAGAAACACAGCAACAGTACAAAGAAAGCCAGTGTTTCACCAGACAAAATGGAAAACCTGAGGGGACATTTGCCAAGCAATTTAAGCAAGATACATACTGCCTCCATCTCTGTTTTTTGTTTGTTCTTCCCATTTCTTTCTCCATCCTTATACTTGTCTTTTTTTTTTCCTGCAGGTTTCTTTGTAGCTCTAGATCAATTTTCCTTTGCTGTGTTCTTCTGTGAGGGCCCCAGAAGCTGTGATTATAGCAATACTGAAGGCCAAATCTCTGTTTCAAACCTGGTGGGTGTTGAAAAGGAATGGGGGCTCACAGTGCTAGTTCAGACCATCTAGAAACCTGGAAATTAACAGATGGCCCCTTGTTTGACACCTCCCCACACTACAAAAATAGTTAACATCTATTTTTTTATTTAATGTGGTTTTCTTATTATTCAAGCGTATATAAAGCCAGTGTCCCAAACTGACGTCTAATGCTGATATGAGAGTGTCATCAGTGACCCTCTCCATTCATTTTCCAGGCCAGACCCCAGTACCAACCTTCCAGGTGGGCCCCTATACCTCAGTCCAACCCTGGAGGCTCAAAACAAAAAGAGAGGGACAGCACCAACCACAAATTTTAGACTTGTGAAACTGTACTCATCTAAATTAGTAAAAATTAGTTACTTACCTGTAACAGATCTTTGAATTGCCTTCATAAAACCACAACTTTGGAACTGTGAGCCATCGGCGTCAGGACCCCTTGGAAACATTTGCCTACCTGAGGCCACCCATGTTGACGTATGTTAAATTTGTCTATATAACAGGGATAGCCCCATACCTCCTCAGTTTCCTGCCAGAGATAAGCTCAGAGTTGCAACATGCTGACAAGAATGGAAGACCAGAGCCCCAACCAAGCCACCAGGAGAGGTAGAAGTCTGGAAAGGAAGCCCCTCTGGAAGGGCACAGAAGAGAAAAGCAAATGTGTAGTAACAGGCACGTCTTCCCCGGTACACCACCTGAAAACAAAGAAGGGGGTAGGTGAGAGGGTGAGCTGCTATGAGGTGAGTTTCTCGAAGAGCTACTCTTACCATCTACCCTCGCTTAAATTCCTCCACTGATTTGAAAGTATGGACAGAACTCCATGTGGTGGCAGAACAAATGTCACCACTTCCCAGTTTGCTGAAGTAGTGCATAACACAAAGGCTGTCCATCAGTACCATCACAGAATGGCCCTGAATGCAACGGGCTAAGAAGAACCACCTTCATGTTCAGAATGTTGATGTGAACACATTGGCTGTAAGGGGATCACACACCCTAGGTCTTTGGTGCACCTAGATGGGCTTCCCATCCCATTCTGGAGGCATCCACAGTGAGGTCTTCCCACAGAAATGGATGTAAAAATGGGGACCCACAAAGATGATGGCAGCAGTCTTGCTGCCAGCAAACAGCCATTTTCTAAGGAGCCTGTGACCAAAATAGGGTGATCCAAAGACTGAGAAGCCTGGGCCCACAGTGCACAAGGCATCCACTGGGAAATATGCCTGTGGCAGCAGGCCATGGGAACTCACAATGACCGTCACCATGAGGCCCAGGAGCTGAAGTGTGAGCCCCACAGGGAGTTGAGCACTGGCGGCAATCAGTGTAGCATGGGCGTCAGTGCAGGGTTCCAGAAGGAATGCCTGTGTCTGAGCCATACCCAAAACAGCACTGATGCACTGAACACACTGGCAAGGGATCAGAACAGACTTGAGTTAATTTACCAGGATGCCCAGTTGGTTAAACTGGTGAGTCCAGTACAAAGTCTGTATCGCTGCTTTCCAATAAGGTGCCTTAAGGAAACAGTTGTCTAGGTAAGGGAATAAGTATATGGTCTCTCGGTGTAAGACCACCACCACAGTGTAGTACTTGGTAAAGAATTGCTGCACCAAGGATAAGCCAAAGGCCATGACATGAAATTGGTAGAGCTGGCCCTCCAACAGGAAGTGCAGGTACTGTTGATGGCTGCAGCAAATCATGGTGTGCAAATAAGCATCATGCGTGTCGGGCCACCTGATGACCCAATTCTAAGTGCAGTGCTCTTTCACATCAGTGATCCGGATTTAGGAGGTTCAGGAGTGAACTTTGGAGTCAGCACTTGGGTGGCCACGCTGGCAATCAGTGCTGCCAAAGGCAGTATAACCCAGCTGGGGGGGGGGAGGTGGCCAGCTTCAGTGCAGCAGTGCCTCTACTGGTGGGTTGAGGAGCTTGCTTTCCCAGCACAGGCATGATGCACATAGTCGAGGCACTCCCTCCCACACACAACCACGTGCCACCTCGAGGATCCAGGGAGAAAAATGGAGAATAAAAAAACACCGACTTCAGCAGGATGACAGACCAGCACCCAGCAGGCCCTGCACCGCTGACCACGGTTCCTTTCTCTCACCTCCAGGTGATCCAGACCATGGAGAAGAGCAAGAAAGGCCCCTGCCAGGGTGGGCGAACTCAGTGAGACGACGAAGGGTAAGTCCTGGAAAAAGGCAAGCTCTGTGGCTGGGATGCTGGCCTGAAAGGGGCAGGTCTGGTGGATAGAGGATAAAAATCAAAATGGGAAAAAAAAACATTCTGCATGTCCAGACTGCAAAGTACCCCCATGAAAGCAGGAGGAGGGATTGAAGGAAGGCCATGCTAACATTTTTGTATACAGTGTTTTCATTCAGGCTCAAGTTCCAGGATGGGATACAGAGTGTCCATCTTTTCTGGGACAAAGAAACATGTTGAAAAGAAACCCCAGTTCTGCTCAGCTGGAGGTTTAGTCTGAATTGCCCTCTTGTCTAACAGAGTACTAACTTTAGTTAATAGGACAGATAAGTGTTCTGGAGAGTAGCAGCAAGGGCTAGGAGGATGCATGAGAGGAAGTGCTGTTAGTTCCAGTGCATGATCCTCCCAAATAATACTGAGGACCAGCCTGTCTGACATGATCTGCCATTTTGTTAGAAACAGGTAGATCCAGCTCCTAATCAAACCCTTGATAGAAGGTCGATGGGGCAGAAGAGAGTCAAAGGTACAGAGCTGGGGCCCCAACAGCGCCTGGATATTTTGGGGTCTTAAGATGGATACCTGAGGGCTGTTGGTTGGAGGCAGAGACCCCAGCAGCAGAATGACCAGGACCCAGTGGATGGGAGGAGAAGAAGACTCCGTAAAAAGTACCACCCCCATGCCACGGAACAGATGAGGAGCAAAGGTCTTCATGGAGCAAAGAGTCATTTTTGAAGACTATAACACCTTCAAAGTGAGCTCCATGTCATGGCAAAACAATTTCCGACCACAAAAAGGCAAGCTATGGACCAACAGTTGAACATCGGTAGCAAAACCAGCAGCATATAGCCATAAATATCAGTGAAGGCAAATGCCAGATGCAGTTGCATGAGCAGAAATATCAGAGGTGTCATATGCGGAATGCAGTAAATACACACCTGCCTCCAATGCATGTGCAACAAACTACTGGGCTTTAGTCTCAGCCTAGCCATCAGGCAATTTATCCACCATAGTAGATAAAAACTTCCACAGCCTATTCTGATACTCCATCATCATAGGCACTGTAGGTTATATGAGCAAAAGCAAACACGTGTCTATCATGACTACTCGCCATTGCTCAGTGGTTATGCAAAGTTTCAGCATATGTTTAATCATGTAAGCCTGGTAATTGGTTATACAGAAGCCTAATGAGGTGGAGGCATAAGTCTGTTTGTCCATGACATCCAGATTTCTGGGTTCTTTGTCAGGAGGCAAAGGGTTCATGTGATAGGGAGCCCTGGACCTATTATAAGTGGTCATAATGACCAAGAGTGAGTTTCAGGCAAGGTGGTATAAAAGCCTTCGAAGAGGGGGCAGGATATTTTTTTATCCACCTAGCAAGGGACAGTCAGTAATGTACTGGGTCAGTGCCAGGCAGCCATGATAGCATCCTCAAAAGCAGGGTGTAAAGGAGGAACAATCACAGAAGGAGATGTGGGGACCTCCAAGAATTCATGAAGATTCCTCTTTGTGTAGTCGTCTTCTTCAGCAGCAAAGCCCAGTTTTGTCCTCCATGAGGTGTAGCAAAGCCTGAAATGAGACAACCTCAGGGGCAGACCAGGGTGTATAGATCATAGTGTCTTCACTACAGGAGGAGACAGTGGAACTAGAGACAAAACCATAAACCGGTTGCTCTTCCTCATCATAACCTTCTTCCACATACAGGAGGTCTAGGCTGTATTCATCTTCTTTCTCCTCCTCATCAGGATGAGGAGGAACATAGGGACCACAAGAGTTGCAGCTGCTGAGGCACTGGAGAGGGTTGTACAGTGGCAAGGGCCATTGTTCCAGAGGCATCTGTAGCCAGATATGATGGCATGGACAGTAAAGGCTGAGCCACTGACAGAGTAATCGACAGCAGGAAGGATGGCAAAAGTCTCTGAAATAATGCAGAGACAGCAACCAGTACAACAGCATTAGTGTTGATAGCACTGGCCTGTGGAGTTAACAAAGAAAGTGATGATGAGACCATACCCATCAGTGATGCACTGCTAAAGGACTGTGTGACAGAAGCAGCCTAGCCAAGGTCTGCACTTAACCTTGGTGTCTCAACAATAGCCAAGTCAGCAAAGGAGAGTGACGAAGCATTCTGAGACTTTCCCTCCTGGAGATTCAGTGGCGATCTAGACTGGGAGGGCAACTTAAAGTGTCTGCATTGATGCTCCATCGAAGCAGACTGTTTTGAATTGTCTTTCGATGAATGCCATTTTTCCCACGGGCGTGACAACATGACCATTTGACAAGGAGACTTACCGATACTGCAGCAGTGAATCTGGTATAGTGAGCAGGGGCCCCAGGGTAGATTCAGATGCTACCCATTTGGTGTTCTCCATCTGCTGCAGGAAATTTTCCAAAGTCTTTTGATAGTGTCTCCTCATGGCTGGGCTGAAGACTAGGTAACACAGTGTGTTATTGCTATTATCTGCCCTATCTCCTTTCCTTGGCCACTTAAAGGTATAGTTTTCTTATGAAACTGCTGTTCCACCTACTGCTCCCACAGTGTGGAGACATACAGCCCAATCCAGGCGCCGATTCCCCACCCCAGATATGGTGCTAACATCAGAGATCCAAGGGTGTAGAAATGTTGCACTTTAATGTGCGTAGCCTCATGCCAAAGCCTGACGCAGCCCAAGAATGGATTATTGAATATAACTGAAACATTGTTATCATAACTAAATCCTGGTTGAGCAAAAATCATACCGGACACACTCATTCCTATCCCAGGCTCCACAACCTGAAGACAGAACAGATGGAAAAGGTGAGGTGGGTTTCTATCGTATAGCCACAATGACCTCAGAGTCAACAGGCTTACTATCTCTGATTGTCAGAGCCTGGAGCTCCTACTCAAGGAGCATACGAACATACAAAAAGAGCCAGTAGAAGAAGACCATCTAGTCTATCATGTCTGCTCGTAATAATGCAGGGTCTGGTGTTACACTTAAGCCACTGACCCTGCCCACCCCAATCGCCCCTCCCTCTCCCCACCTTTCCTTGGTCCCAAGGGTTCCCTTTGTGTTAATACTCACTGGCTGTTAAGGCCCCCCCCCCACCAATGTGAACTGGAAGACCTAAACCTGCTGCAGGCTAGCTTCAGACATGCAAGTCCAGCCATGAATTACTTATGATGGATGTGCTAGACATAGACATAGACAGGATGGAAGCTGTCCAGAGGAGGGCAACTAAAATGGTGCAGGGTCTGCACCGGAAGACATATGAAGAGAGACTTAAGGAGCTTAATATGTATAGCCTCGAGGAAAGAAGGGAGAGGGGGGACATGATAGAAACGTTCAAGTACCTCAAGGGAATCAACAAAGTCCAAGAGGGTAGCATCTTTCAAAAAAAGAGGTGTGCAAGAACAAGAGGCACAATTTGAAAATAGAGGGCGGCTCAGAGGTAATTTAAGGAAGTATTTTTTACAGAGAGGGTTGTGGATGCATGGAACGGCCTTCGAAGGAGGTTGTGGAGTCAAAATCAGTGGTGGAATTCAAGCATGCATGGGATAGTTATAAGGCAGTTCTGGGGGATGGGGGTAGGAAGAAGTAGGCTGCTGGTTAACTAGGATCTGCAGCTTATCCAGTAGGTAGGGAAATGGGCAGACTGGGTGGGCCAAGCGGTCCTTATCTGCCGTCAAATTCTATGTTTCTATGTTTCTATGCTATGCACCTCTCCACTTGTGGGGGATAAGTGAAACGCTAAAATATTGTTATAACTGTGGCAAAAATCTGTTTGTACTGTAATGTATAAATTGTACCTTCTCCAAGCTGTAACTAGATCCTGCTGCAATTGGGGAGCACTGTAAATGGGTCCCAGACTGAGTGACATATCCATTTCTCATGAATAAAATTATTATTGACGCCCTGACAAATAGCATAGGTTTTTACGCCATATGAAAGGCCCAGGCAGCAAACACAGAGTGTGAGCGTTGTGTCTAAATATCTTCACGCTGTAGTAACAGAAGCAAAAAAGCAGGGGTTTCTTCAGAGTAACTGATGACGGTATGCAACAACAGTGAAAGTAAGTGAAGTATAGAAAAATGTTACCTCAGCGACCGAAATTGACAGTGTTTCCTTGGTCTGATGAGTGGTTGATGATAGTAGAAAAAAATGAGGTGGTATGGTGCCACCCATGTTATGTAGGTAGTGCCACTGTAATTCAACATGGTCAGCCCCAGACAGACAAAATATTCTGAGTGGTCCTGATGCCAGTGTCTTACAGTTCCAAAGGTGTGTGTCTGTGGAGGGAGATGTCCTCAAAGAAGATTAAATGACTTTGCACGTAAGGAAAATACATGTCTACTGCACATCAAGAAATCTGGCTGTATAGCATGCCTTACAAACCAAAATTATATTCAAGTGCTGTACAAAGTAATGAACCGGGTACTAGTAGTGTGAGGTCTGTATGTAGACAACAGCTGCAGACTGCAACATACACAGACACATAGAAGAAGATAATATCACATCAAATGACTTCCGTTCTGGAATCCTCACCTAAGGAAGGACAGGGACAGGCTGGGGACAGTGCAGCACAGGGTGACAAGATGATTCAGGGCCAACAGGGCAGATCTTATGAAGATCATCTGAAGGCACTGAACATGTACTCATTGGAGACCAGATGAGAGAGGAGATATATGACAAAGCTCTTCAAGTTCCTGAAGGGAATAAACAAGGTGACTTTCGGCAGAAGTCAAGGAGTTTGCACACCTGCAACTGGACACTGCCTTCAAAAGATTGAAGCTGTTATCTGCAAGCTCTTCTTGCCCCTACCATCTACCCTGAGCACTCCGTTCTGCTGGGGGAGGCCTCCTTGGAATTCCCAGAGTGAGGTTGCAGCATTCTGGGGATAGGGCGTTTTCAGTGGCGGCACCCATTCAGTGGAACTCCTTTCCTGGTAACCTAAGGGAGGTCCCCTCGGTAGAAGCCTTTAAGAAAGCATTAAAAATGTATCTATTCTAGCAGGTTTTTAATGACTGGTGTTGGTTTTAATGGGATGGATAGAATTTAAGTTTGTGTTGAGCTGCTGCCTGTATGTATTTTGTTACTGAATTGTCTGTACAGCTCCCAGAGTCTATGGAAATTGGCACTTTATAAATAAAATATCTATCCATCTATCTATCTATATATGTGTTTGAACAGAGAGTACTTTCCTCTCAGCACTTGCAAACCAGATATGGCTTATCAGATTAGGCTATTTACATGTAACCCCCCTACAAATGGGGGTTCCCGAAAGTCTTCCTTAGGTGTGCATAAATGCTCACTGCCAGGCTGATATACTGTGTCTTAGCGTGTTTAAAAGTGTTTGTATGAGAGTGCCTTAATGCCTCTGTGCTCTGTCTCTTTAAGAGCTGCCTATAACGTGGTGCTTATTTAATCTGGGAGGGGGCTGAGTGTTTCTATGCTCAAGTCCCACCCGGACTGCCAGATAATCACTCCATTCTGCCATCACTGTTTGTGCAGAGGGAGCTCTGTTAGAAGCTGTATTTATTTGCTGATTATCTATTAGAACAGTAATGATACATAGATACATAGATACATAGATACATAGACAGTGTCGGCAGATAAGGGCCTATGGCCCACCTAGTCTGCCCATTTGAGCTTGTAAGTTCAATTTGTTTTCCTAGAAGTCTATTTCCCCTTACCCCTGACCTCTAGAATTCCTTTATGTCTATCCCATGCATTCTTAAATCCCGTGATTGTTTCAGCCCCCACCACTTCCTCTGGCAGGGTGTTCCACTTGTCCACCACCCGTTCTGTGAAGAAATTCTTTCTCATGTTTCCTCTGAATCGTCCTCCCTCCAACTTCATCCCATGCCCTCTAGTGATATTGTAGTTTGTCTGACCTGCCTTCTTTACAACATGGACAGTTCTGTTTATAACTACCATCTTGGTCCTGGACTGCTTATTTGGACCAATCAGTACCTTTGGGGGCCCTAAAATGGAGTCTGCCCTCAGGGGTCTTGTGGGAGTGAATTTCTATAGGAATTGTAGTTTTGAGACTTTGGCACCTAAATGCACCTGGAGGGGGAGCTTTTGCTTTGACAGACTGATGGATCAGCCAACCAGAACCTTTTGGACCAAAGGGAAATTCCCAAGCTCCCTGCTGCAGTGAGTCAGTCTGGAGCTAGAGTTTGGACAGTAAACAGCTCGAGTGATTCGAGCAGCAGCTCCAGCGTAGTTTGAGTGGGAGATTGGTGGAAAGGCTGAGTTTGGCTTGTCTGCCCGTTGTCCTTCGAGAGGGAATCCTTTGAAAGGCTTAGTAATCGGACTGTATCTGAATTTGACTGCGATAAAGCCACTGAAGAGTGACCAGATTTAAACCTGAAGAAGACCGAAGATTTGCTGTATGCGATCGGCCTGTCAAGACATTCATTTCCCACAAAATTCCTGGTTTTGCTCAGAGACACTGATACTGCTGCTGGACTGCTATCTGCATTCTGGTATAGTGATTGCTTTACTATAAATTTGCTGTTTGCTATTAGTGGGTCGCAATTTGGTTCCCCACTGTTTAGTTGTGCCACGCTTGCTGGAAGCTGCATCCAGCCTTCCTGGATTGATATCCGAACTGTCTTACCGGCCTGGGCCCTGCCACACTGGCCCAGCCAGCTATTTCAGGTGCAGAGAACACCATTGATGACAGAGCTGCCTGGGGATCAACCCCCTGCTCAACATCATGAACAGGAACGACACCACAGTGAATTGTGTGGGCCCTGCTTCTCCTGGCAAACCAGCAAGTCATCCTGCTGTCTCCATTTCATCCATCCTGTGTCCTGTACTGGGTAGCATGAGTAAACACCAGGGTAGCTCCCTGCAACATCAGCTCAATCAAAGTGTGTCATCTGATTTAATTGTTTTGTCTAATTATCATGAACTGAGCCTCCTGGCTCCGGATTACAAATTGTGTGTGGGTCATCTGGACAGACAGGATCTCTAAGAACAGCAGATAGGAAAGTAAAAGCCATGATGGAGGAAGGTGGATTGGTGGATGTTTGGAGGTCTCAGCATTTGGGGGAGAGGGATTACACTTGTTATTCAGCGGCTAATAAATCTTACTCACGAATAGATCTATTAATGACCCATAGGGCTAATATTCATCATTTTACGGCCTCCAGAATTGGTTCATTTACTTTGTCAGATCATGCGCCAATTTATACAAAAGTTACCTGGGGAGTAGAGACCAGATATACGAGCTGGAGATTGAACATATCTCTGCTTAGTGATAAAAATGTTGTACAGCAAATACAACAGACTATCTGTAATTTAGCAGTGGATTCACCTATGATGGATTGTTCCCCCCCCCCCCCACTATGGGGGGACACAATGAAAGCAGTAGCAAGGGGACAAATAGTTAGTCTTGCCTCAGCTAACAAGAAAAACAGAGAGAAAAAGTGAAAGGCCTTAACAAAAACAATAGAAGCCTTGGAAAGGACACACAAGGAACAACTGAAGGGGAAAGGAGAGAGAATATTAAAAGAGTTAATTAAAAAAAGGGAAGAGCTGAATGTGATAGATAATGAAAAGGCTGAGGGCATTCTGCGATTTACAAATCATAAATACTATGAGGGTGGGGGAAGGCAATTAAATTGCTAGCATTTCGATTAAAAAAGATCAGGCAAATAGATATGTCCCTTTTACACAAGATAAAAATAAAAAAAAAGAGAAATGGGTAAAACCAGGAGATATAGCCAAGGCATTTGAAGAGTATTATAAAGCCTTGTACTCAGAGAGAAGAGATCCACAATAAATTAAAAAGAAAACTACTGACTTTTTGGAGGTCTTGAAGCTTCCCAAATTAACCCCAGAAATGCAGAAAGAGCTCTCAGCTCCAATAACAGAAAAAGAGATTCAGATGACCATTACAAATCTCCCTGCTGGAAAGTCCCTGGAACCCAATGGACTTCCCACAGAATTTTATAAAAAGTTCAAAAAAACGCTAGCCCCAAAATTAGCCACAGTCATGAATACCATCTTAGATGAGAAGCGGCTACCAGAATCCTGGCAGGATGCATTAATCACAGTAATACCTAAGCCTGGCAAACTACCCATGTTTTGTGAATCATATAGACCCATATCTCTGTTAAATCAAGATTTTAAAATCTTGACAAAAGATATTGGCTAACCAAGTGCAAAAATATATTGAGACTTTGATTCACCCAGACCAAACAGGATTTATTCCCCGCAGACATTTGTCTGACAACATTAGAAGATTGCTTAATATAATAAGTAATGAAGTTAAATCTCCAACTGCACAAGTTGCAATGTTTTTAGATGCCGAGAAAGCTTTTGGTCGGCTGAACTGGACTTACCTGCAGGAGGTACTTCGCTGCATGGGCTTTGAGTGGTCATTTATGCAATGGGTCATGGCAGCATATCAAAACCCTGTGGCCAGGGTTCGTGTAAATGGCATGATTTCTGAAACTTTCACAATAGAAAGGGGCACTAAGCAGGGTTGCCCCCTATCCCCTTTGCTGTTTGCAACTGCTATGGAACCTCTAGCCCAAGCAGTTAGAATGGAGGGTGCGATTAAGGGTATCCAAATTCAGGGGGCTTTAAATAAGATCTCTCTCTATGCAGATGACATGCTGATTTATTTATCAGAGCCAGAGACATCTATCCCTCCCCTATTGGAATACTTACACAATTTGGCAAGATTTCAGGCTTTAAAATTAATAGGGATAAATCAGAGATTCTACCACTAGATGGGGCTATACCAGTGGCAACCCATAGGAACATTCCCCTTTAAATGGGTGAAGGATAAAATTAGGTATTTGGGAATACAGATCCCAACCAAGATCTCCAAATTGTATTAACTTAACTATGGGATACTCCAAAAGAAGGTTTTTGAAGATATTAATAGATGGCACTTACTCCCTCTGACTTTTACAAATAGGATAGACAGTACTAAAATAAATATACTGCCCAGGTAATTACTCCTATTTACAAATTTGCCCCTCCCTTTCCTACACAAAGACTGGAAGGAGCTTAAATATAAAATATCAAGATTTATTTGGGCCGGGAGGCAGCCAAGGAAAAGATGGGATCTTCT
Source organism: Neoceratodus forsteri (assembly GCA_016271365.2). Lineage (NCBI taxonomy): Eukaryota > Metazoa > Chordata > Ceratodontiformes > Ceratodontidae > Neoceratodus > Neoceratodus forsteri. The sequence continues at coordinate 91,696,480 of JADMNL010000033.1, read as the reverse complement.
CACAGCAGCTAAAGACAGAGGGGGGAGGGGGGTACCCAACTTTTATAATTATTATAGGGCAGCCCAGATCCTTCCAATCCTAAAGATGCTAAATCCTGAATATAGAGGAGGTTGGTACCTGATGGAGAAAGAAGCACATCCTACAATACTCCTTAATATATTACCATGGGTGGCCATACAATCACATATTAAATTAATTAAAAATAGGTGGACCCAACACACGATAAAACTTTGGATTAATACAAGGTAATGGTGGGAAATTCCCATGCCGGTGTGGGAATATATCCCCCTCAACTATCTCCCTAAATTTCCTACTAATCAGAGAGACAGCTGTTTCCATAGATGGCAAGGTAAGGGCTTAAATAATCTTACCCAATTTATTAGCGGTGACATTGCAAAATCTTTTACAGACATGCAGAAAGAATTCAACCTGCATAAAACAGATTTTTTTAAATACTTACAATGTAGACACTATATTACCACCACAATAGGAATTATGGCCTTGAGGGCCTGCCCCACACCGCCAATGGTAGCCACATATCAAAAAAGTCACATGGCAGACCCAAAAGGTTATATATCACTTATATATAAAGCATTGTAGGAGTAGGTAGGGAAAGTACATGTATTAAAAATAGAGAGGGAGTGGCAGGCTGAACTTAATATAACCCTATCAGACATGGAGAGGGGCAGAATCTGGGGTGGAATTTCCAAAACCACAAGCTCTCCTAGGTGGAGACAATACAGATGGAAGGTGACCTCTAGGTATTTTATTACCCCAGTGATTTCCGCCCACTATACCAACCCCCCTACAGATCGTTGCTGGAGGGATTGTGGGAACAGAGACACACATGCACATATTTTCTGGGAATGCCCACAGATAGTGGTATTTTGGCAGGGGGTTAAGCAGGCTTTACAAAATATCTTCCAATTACAAGAAACTCTTAAAGCAGTAAACATATTATTGGCACTAACACCCAGGGAAATTAAAACTAATAGTCAAAAAGATTTATTTTATATATTGGTGACAGCAGCTCTCAAGGTAATTACCCAACACTGGCTGCAACCATGTGCAATGACTATAGACATGTGGAGAATTAATATAAATAATATTAAAGTTATGGAAGCAATTACAGCCCGTTTAAATCTAAACATAGAGCAATATAATGCTAAATGGCTTCCATATTATGATTATACTGAAGATACTGAAGGAACTCCTGTGTTGGACCAGTTTCTAGGGATCTGAAGGTGATAAAGCGAGGGACGGGTTATATATTGATTGTACTGAGATATGTGAAGTAGAGCTCAGAATAAGTATGGAAACTATGTAAGGAGATTCTGAATTGGAATAGGTTCTAGCTCTTCACAAAATAAAATTAGAAATAACAAATCCACATCAAACATATTGTAATTAGGTTACAGTTTTTATTGTATATAGTATGAAGAGCTGCTCATTTCTTGGATTGGTACTATAATAATGTTATAGTTTTATATATTAGAACATGAAATAGTTTTCAGAGGCAGTTCATTGAAGCTTTAATGGGAAAAGAAAAAAACAAAAACTGTAAGTATTAGCACCTTTTAATTGTCACATTATATGTTTTATTATGTACTATAATACTGCCTAAAATGTATTGGAATGAAAAACTATAAATAAAGATTCATTCAAGTTCAAATTGTGTGTGGTTGTGCATGCCTTTCTTTTCATCACGAGGCCCCAACCAGCTGCAATGCCATCCTACCCCGGGCAACATTCCAGGCTAGCCAACCTTACTTCCAGCTGGGTACCCAGAGCGTGTGACTGTGCAGGGACTAAAAGTGCATGCATAATTGCCTGACTAGATCAGTTTTAGAATCAATCAACCTGATTACGCCCCTCCCTTGTTCAAGTCCCCTGAATAAATCAGCTCTAACTCTTTTTGCATTTACTCTGACTGTGGTTCCAGTTTGTACCAAAAGCACTGTACTGTTGTTATTTGCTGTGCCCAACTTTGTTTTACAGGGGGTCTCCAGGGTCAAACTGGTGGAACCAGCCCTGGTGGTAAGTGCAAACAGTGTGGGGATTTGTATGCTCAATAGGGGCTACTGTGAAAGTGTTTGTTGCATATTGTCTAGGCCACTAGAGGGGAAAGAGAGGGGTTACAGTGTCCCGGAGGGCTGTACCCAGGTTAGCCCTGTTACTAACAACACTGTCCTCTGGATTGAGGCACCCGTTTCAGTACCCATGCCCCTTAACCTGCAACTAGCCAAGCAGGCAGGGGTAGTAGCTCTTGGGATAGCTCCACCTAGGGTTTACATACAGATCCATACATACTTGTTGCATGTCCCACAGTGAGCCTCCAGACTTCTTGATTTGCTTCCATGGCTACTTAACAATTTTCTGAATCTGCTAAAAGAAAACACCTGGCAGAATTTAATAGGCCATCTGTACAGGGGCCCTTAGGAGCAGAAACAATGTAACACAGATTATGTGCTAGACAGGTGGAATCAAGAAATGAACACTGCCAGCTCCTATGGGCACTGGATTAGGGGCTCTGTATCCTCACTGAAAGACACAGCATCCACAGGTTGGTGAGAATTTGCATGGAAGTGTCCTATTCATTACTTTCATACTCCTAGGATACAAGCCATATATATGGGAGACTTGTATGGCCACTGTTGGCAAAAGTATGGAGAGACGTGTGCCAGCCAGACACATGTATTCTGGTCATGTCCTGTTTTAGGGGAATTCTGGGAACATTTAAGGCAACATTTTTGCTACTCCCTATGAATCCCCAATACCTACACCCAACCATGGTTCTGTTATCCATTCCCCCTGAGGGCTGTAGACTTCAATCTTTATCATTAATTTATGCGTTTCTTCTGGCAGTGAAGAAGGCTACCACATGTCTGTGACTACAAGCCTCTTCCCCCATGCATTGCCCAATGGCAGCAGACTATAGTACACAGTTATATATATATATATATGGAAAGCTGACACGTGAGCACCCAGGGTGGCTATCTCAATTTCAAGAGAGATGGTAGTCATGGGTTATTATATGACACAACACTAGCAGTTTGTCCCATAATGTGAGCTAAGAACTGTAAAGTGGATTTATCTGATTCTCACAATAACTACCTATATGTTCTGTTTCCAGGGATAACAACACTTACTTAGACACAGCCTTGAACCTCATGTATGGCACAGAAACCTGTATGTAATACCTCATCTTTAGATATGTTGAAGGGCACTTAGTTGTTCAAACTCTCTTGTCCCATGTAGCTGACTGTACGCTTGTGCCTATACCAAAAATATTTTTTTAATAAAAACTAAATATAACAAACAGGAATAAACAAGGAGAACTGCGAGGAACTATTTAGCAGGAGTACAGAGTCATGAACCTGAGGTCTCAAGTGGAAACTGTCAGGGGAAGGCTTAAGAAGAATGTGAGAAAGTTCTATTTTATAGAAAGGGTGGTGGAGCCATGGAAAATTCTGCCAGCAGAGGTCGTGGGTGCCAAGGCCATAAATGGTTTCAAGCATGACTGGGACAGAGTGAAGGGTTGGGTGGTTGCTCAGGTCAGTAGCAGTAGGGAGAGGAGCAAGGGGGTGGACCAGGAGGGATAAAACCCCATATGGACGCTAGGTCCTGGGGCAGAAAGGGAACTCCAGGCAGGCTAGATGGACCTTTGTTCTTTTTCTGCTGTCATTGTCTATGTTTCTATAAGAACCTGGTGTGTTTTTCTCCCCCCAAGTATGTTTTATCCTCCATGGCTGGCCACCTAGTGGTATGCTTGTTCAGGTCACCTCCCAACCCACCACATGACACCTGCAGTTCCAGGGTCCCCCACAGCTTTCCTTGTGGCAGGGTCTTCAGGCAGGCACCTCTACCCACTGATAACACAGTCCAATGTGGGAGCAGCCATGCAGGCAGGGGGGTCAAAGACTGCCATGGGCCACTACGTAGGAGGCCACACTTATGCCATTTTTCTCTCCTGGTGACCCTTGACCCTCCCTCCTTCCTTCAAAAGTGCAATGTACAGTTCTACAGTGGGCACGGACACATGAAGCACACTCCCAGCAACAGAACAAACTTGCTGGTCTTCAACTAAGGGAACCACGGATGTCAGATCAATATTATGAGAAAGAACTAGCAAACAATGGTATTATATACTGCAGATATAACTCTTGACATATGGGGAAAGGGACTACCCAATGTTACAATAATATTAGGCTTTGAGTGCCTTCCCTGTAAAACTGCAGGAAATGGAGAAGCACAATATCACTGGCTTGGGAGAATATATTTGTTTTAAATTTTTTTTTTATTTATTTTCAGTTTCCCTTTCCAGGATTTATACCATGCCTGTTGATGTGATGTGCATAAAAAGCTTGTGACTTTCCCCAAATGACCCCATGGTGCCTTTGTTTATGACATAATAGTGCTTACCATGACAACAGGCAGTGATATCACAAACAGCAATTGTAAGGTCAGTTGGGGACAGTCGGGAGTCTTTTCAAAATACAAAGTGGAAATAAATGCTGTACTTGTATTATCTGACATATATAGTAGACCAATACCAGCAGAAAGTAAATCAGAAGGTAGAAAACGCTAACGTTAATTATAACGGTTGTAAATATAATAGTGGAAAAATGTTTTATAAGCTATATGTGAGCGTTATGGGGATAAATAATTTATTCTCACTTTGGCCATTTATCCTCATTTTAGACTGGTCATAAAGGAATCCTAAACCAATGGGAGAGCAGCTTGAGCAGCGTAAGCAGTATAAACCATGCCTGATGACATCACAATGGCGGCTGCCGCTCAAAACAGAGCACTGAAATCAAACAGAATCTATTAAATCATCATAAAACACTCTAATTTAAAAGTTTAATAGTTTAAAATACAGGGCATAAATTGGGCACACAATGGGCTAACTCAGAATAAGCCAGTGATCATCACTCACATGGGGTAGTGCTTACATCACTCACTCTGACTTTCGTGAATTATTGTCCTGCCCCACCCCCCTCACACACACACACACATGAAGATAAATTGCATATTCAGAGGTCAGCTTTCTCCTTATGTATTTTACTAGCTGTTTGCTCTTTAAGGTCTCATCCCATGGGTAGCATATTCAATGGTTAGCACAAAATGGTTTGCTCTTTCATCATTTATTACAGAATGCTTGTAAGGCCTCTTGGCTCTGTTGATAAAGTGTCATTTAGGGTACAAAAAACGCCATTGGGTATTTTGTAGCACACTGTAGGAAAGCACCTTAGCTATAAGCAGTATAACCTAGAGGTTAGAGAAATGAGGTGTGAACGAGCTTGATACATCCAGCAGACCAGACCTGAGTTTGATTCTCACAACATCCACTTGCTTACTGTGTGATTCTGAGCAAGTCACTTAACCGCCCAGTGCTCCCAGGTCGCCTCTGAAAACAGGCACTTGTGCCTAGTGGGTCTTACCTGGTTACCAAAGACTAAAATAAAAAAATAAAATAAAATTTCAGCATCTGTGATTGTGAGTACAATAAATCTTTCATACTTGCAATTTTTTGCTTGTGTACCTCAGCTTTCTGCTTAGGCATTGTGAATGCAAAGTATTCTTGTTTGTGGTTCGTACAGTCTCACCGAAGGCCCAGCCAGCCTATGTTCCTTCATGGCTATTTGCATAGATTACCCACAATGCACTTTATCAGAGGGATCCATTTTGTTCTTTAAAAGCATTCAAAGCCTTTTCACCTTCATCCTGCTACCCTATCCCACCTAAATCTCCCTGTGGAAAATCAATTTCCTTGCTTATTATTTCTTATCTGCTGCTGACTGGCACAGGCCCACCAGCACTGGAAGATAATACGTTTCTCTGATACAGCGATGCATTCAAAGCATGCCAGTAACAGAACAGCATAAACGTGTCAGGCTAAGTCATAATTACAGGCTGGGGACACCTCAGAAGAGCTTGACCCACCCCTCACCCCCACCCCTGAGATCCCTGGTCAATATCTACCAGCAAAATCAAGAATGGCACCCCTCCCCCTTTTGCAACAAAATTCAAGAACCATTTCAGATAACCCGAGGGTTCGATATAGTTCTTCCTCAGACTAGCCTGAATGGTTACAGCCATGCTTCATAAAATAAAATTAAACTATAGGTGGGGGTGGGGGGGGCTGAAACTACCAGTTTGCGACACATCCTGGTACAATGGAAGAAACTAGCTATTTCTGACCCATCCTAGTATAAGGGAATAAAAAAATATAGCTTCTTAGAAGGAAAAGGAAGTTCTTGCATTGTACTGGGCGACGCAGAATGTCTGAATGTTCTCTCAAATGGATAAGAGAAATCTTGTACTGTGATTTATGGAATACAGTCACATGACTGTATAGTTATCATGATATAACCGCACAGGCCAATTAAAGAGCCATGACACATTGAGAAAACGCTGAATTAAGTTTTGGACACAATTCACTTTATAGCCCATATATATGTACTGTATATATTCAGTAAAATTGTTCCCCTTTTTCTTTATTACTGAGGACAGGTGCATAAAACAAGATCACTGTCCCCTAAACTTTATCTGCTCAGGCTGTCTTCTGTGCCTAATATCACAATCTCCCATTTGTGACCTAATAATTATCACCATAGAAACAGACTGTGATGAAGTGAAACAGAACTGTGATGTCAGCTGTAGACAAGCAGTCAAAGCAGAAAGAGAACAGATCCTGTTTTCATGCAAGTGTTCTTAGAAATAAAGGAATAAAAGTGAGAATTACAGGAAAAAAACTATAAACTATAAGCTGAATTATGTCTAAATATTACATTTCTTAATAGTTGTCACAATGGTGTCAGGGGCTCTTTAAAATGTCTTCTTTTGAGTTTTTTGGGACATTTTCACCATTTTATTAGCACCGTTATCACACTTGCCAAGCTGTGCAGGTATGCTGCAGTAGCACCATGTCCCGGGTTGTTGAAGGCACTTGACTGCGTCTTGTGCTTTACAGCTCCCAAGGGAAGGAGGTTATTACAGCACAACTGCACACCCTGTCCTTTGTCAGCAGTTTGTTGCACTCAGCCTTAGCTGAAACAGATGTAAAAGTCTACATATAGGGACACTTTTGTTCTGGCAAAACCATGTCAGCCTACTTCCTACACAAGGATTTAAATACCCATGATGCCTTGAGCTGGGTTTAAGGTGTGTGTGTGTGTGTGTGTGTGTGTGTCCTGAAGAGATATACAGAAACCAAACAATTTAGAAATTTACTCTCTCCTTGAATTCTTTTGGATCCCACATCCTGCTCTTTATTCCATTGTGCCTCTCTGGTACGCTACCGCTGAGCATAATAATGAACTGCACACCCTATCCAGTGTTATCCCTTCCACATTCTTTGCCAAGTACAGTACTGGCATTCTTGTCAGGCTCTGGAACAGCTGTTCTGTTTATTTTCATTTTTGACCAAGAACGTCAAACTGAGTTGAGACAACTTGTTTCATAGCGCATTCTAGGAATGGGAGCTTCATGGACCCGCGTTATTGTCAGGGGGAATGTTGACCATGACATTGGGGAAAATCCCCTATTCTTACTTCAGAGGACCTTCTTTCTTCCTGTTGGGAGGACGGAGGAGCCCAGAGAGGAGGAGGAGGAGGAGGGTAGAATGGGGATCAGAGTGGAGGAGCCTGCTCCCCTCCTCACTCAGGAGTAGTATGGAAGCTAGCACAGTGTTTATAGAAGCAGATGGTGTCAGTGAGGTGGATACAGCATGTATGGAGGTGGAAGATATTACAACTAAGAAGTATGGTTTGCCAATGGATAGTTCTGCAACAGCCATACAAAGCGCTGCCGGGGAGCTGCAACAATGTCCAGCCACAGAATGCTCTCATCCTGAGGGTGGCAACACGTACACTGTAGTGGGTGCCTAGAGCCTGGAGAAGGAGTGGATGATGGAAGAACAGCTTCTGGACTGGCAGCTCAGCCAGAAGAGAGTCGCTTTGATGTGGTTAATGGCAAAGGAAAAGGAACAGGACCCGAAGAAAAAAAACCCTGCTAAAGTCCAGGCAGGTTGCTCAGCAATGGGTAAGTGTTTCCATGGACTCAAGAGCTGTGAGTGATTTACTAGGAGGAGAGAATCCCGAACCAGATACCAGTGAGAAAACTCTGCCTAAACGAGAACTTTTAAATCTAATAACGGAGTTTATGGCAGATTCCTTACTGCTTCAGTGTTTCAGATCGATACTGAAAAAACCCTGAGAATTTCACAAGACATTGTCAAACAGACACCGCAATAGTTGAGCAGAGTGGTGGCACACATCAAAGCGATATCAGCTGGTGAGACTGCAATGCCCAACTTGCAGACAGCTGCAGGATTTCAGGGCTGATTTTGCAAGTCATCAAGAAGATGTATACAGAAGGTTGCAGAGCCATAGATTTCAACAGTAAGCACAGAAAAGGCCCTGGAGCAAGCAGGGTGCAAGACTGGGTGTCTCCAGGGCCAGGAAATGCAGTTGACTTGGGGCAGGTGTGGACTCTTTCGACAAGCTAGGTATGTAGGCAAGTGATGACACAAACAACCCAGACAAGTGTCTTGGGGAAGGAAATTTCTCACAATGACTTCAGCTGTTCCCAGTGTGATACAAATAGTAAGTACTGTTTTGATATTTCCATTCCATCTAGTTCTGAATTTGGGAAAGTGACTGACCCGCAGTTGTTTAAACATACAGGTGGGCTCCAATACAATTTTAGTTGTTCCCTCAACCATACTACCTCATCAGTCTGTAGGGTAAGATGCCCCATTTTCTATAATAAATGATCTTGCAGAGGGAGCTCTGTCAGCTACTTCGAATACCCCAGGAACTGCTGTTGATGATCCTGTTATGCTTATTAGCATGGTAATAAATATCCCAGATACTCCCATTGGGCCCCTTGAAAATGAAGAAACAAGCCTGCTGTCTGATGCACCTCATGGCCCGCACCTTAGTAGTACAGCCTTAGACCTGGAAGATGATGAAGACCCTGGCCCGTCAGGGCGGGGAATGTTAGAGCAGACAAGATAAGCACCCCATGCACAGCCAAACAGGGAAAGGGGGCAGGAAAGTGAAAGAGAACAACAAAATGAAGGAAGAAAGTGGTACAAATGAACCTGCAAAAAGGCACAGTGCTGTGAGGCTTAAATACAAAAGGGGACTGGAGGAACAGCTGGATAGGAAGTTTATGGTCCATACTCTCCTGAAAGATAGCATGAGATTTTTTGCTACTGAACTTAATGCTCTAATATACACACTGGGGGATACCATTTTTGATGTGAGTTTCAAAATGGTTGAAAACCTAAAAAGATTCTGGACTAAATATCATCAGTTTAAAGACACACACCTTTTTGGACCCCCCTTTTATGCTATCCCATGCACAAAGCATGAAATCAAAACCATTACAGTATTGTTTAAAAATGAAAGAGTTGGTATTAGTGATATCCTTCACTGGGTGAAACAAAAATGTACCGTTTTGGAATCATCAGACCCAATTGTGAATGGAGAGAACTTTTGGACTGGGGGTGGCTTATTGGGGTAAGCTGCGCTATAATAACTCAGGGGTCCTTCATCTACCTGTTTCTATCTGGGCCGAGACAGAGGTGTAGTCTTCTATGTGGGATAGCCAAAAGCCTATTACAGGTGCGGTTCAAGACCACACCTGAGCAGTGCTTGTGAGAAAATTCAATGTGGATTATGTGCTGAAATGGGTAATGCATATAATACCTGTACCAATAAAGTTAAGTGTAACCTTTGTAAAGAGGAGGGACAGTCTTTTCATGCATGGCCCTGGGTGACTCATAATACAGGGGGACAAGACAGATTTGGCTGAACAAATATTTTATGTAAATACAGTACAGAAAGTAGGACCAAGGAAAGACAAAGGCCACCCACCAGACCTATTGCGCGGCAAGGCAGCTCCACTGCACAGCCTGATACACAATCTGCTCAGTCAGAGCCCTGCCTAGAATCTGGGCTGCCCCCACAGGAGCAGACTCCCCTTGGATCACATACTTTCTACAGACCAACAATCAGCTACAGAAGATACACAATCATGAGCTACATCAGCTTAGCCGGAGAATCATATGGACATTATTGGTAAGGAACAACAGCAACAGACTGTAGGCAGTCATACTGCCCGCAGCAATACTGATGCTCTAGGGACTGCTGAAATGCCCCCCCCCAACAAGGGAGACAATGGCTTTTATCAGGGTCACCAGACAAAGGACACTACGGAGCAAACCAGAAACTAAATTCTGCAGAACTGATCCGGTGGCACTTGAGAATCTTTCTGAGATTCTAAGCACCCAAAAAAATTGGGCCGATGTGGGGAAGGATTCGGATACGTCTTCTGTTCTGTCTTCCCTGCAAGATCCCTCTTCAGAAACAGTTGATACTAGTACTGAACAGCGATTTGTTTCCTTACCCAAAAAAAGGAAGACAGCTAGCAAAACAAAGGGAAGGAGGGGGATGGGAAAGTAACAGTTACCTGATGTTTTTGGTTATTTTTTTTCTGTTTATTGCTGAGTGCTGTGAGTAACAGAAGTAGTTTTTTTTGGTTGCTGCCCTGAATGGGAACAGTATAACAGTGAAAAAAGGGACAACTACTTTGTCACTTTTGAAGAACTTGAAAAATCATATTATTTTGCTGCAAGATACTGGATTACATACTTTAAGGGATATAGCTGCTACTAGAAAACTGTGGCCACGGGGGCCACCATTTTGATCCATAGAGGAAGACCGCCGTTTGGGTCTGAGGATACTCTTTGCCTCATACACAGTTATAGTAAAAATCTTGACTGATTTAATACCGGACAGAGTCATGATTGTCGGTGTCCTTTTTAGGAATAAAGACCTGAGATTAATCAATTTATATGCTCCACAGATCAAGTCTGGGAGGATAGATAATCTTTGAAGCAATCCAGCCTTACTTATATAGCTCAAAGGGTGTAATTCTCGGGGGAGATTTTAACTGTAAATCTGTAAGTGACTCGGCAGCCTCAGACTGAAAAAAGAACATTTCATTTATTTATTTGAATTTTCAGGTTAACACCTTTGAGCCAGAGGCTCTTTTACATAGGTTCCACGTCAAGAAAAGAGCAGGCAATATACGGTACAAGTAAACAATAAATAAGAGTAAAATACAACAAGGAGGCATGGGAGGGCACAGTAACTCAAATAAGGCAAAACACTATTATATGTACAAAAGGTGTGGCAGATAGAACGAGTGCCTGATTGATGAGAGAGTTGATATTAGCAAATGATATAACCATGGGGAGCAGCTGATAGGCCTTGTCAACAAAAGAGGAAGACAAAAACAAGAAGCAAGAAAGCCTTAAGGCAAGGTTCAACCCAGAGGCAGTGCAGGATGACTAGGAAAGAATGTTCAGCCAGGAAGGCTTTTGTCAGGTTTGCAGGGGGTAACTTAAGGAATTCAAATTAGCAGAGGGTTACTGGAGTAGGCAGGAGGACAGGAAGCAAGCCAACTGGCTTTTGATTAATTAGTAGGGGAAAACAGGGGTTTATCAGGGTGGCAGGGGAGGAGGGCAGGAAGGAGGATAGAAGACAGAGGAGTGTGTATGGCTGGAGGGGAGGGGTAGCAAGAATGGAAATGGGAGGGAAAGGGGAGTTAATTGAAATCAGCGAAAGGGAAGTTCATTGAAAATTTACTGTGATGCTTCATATCTGGCTAATATGGCCACCTCTGCATCATTGACAGACGCTGTTAGTGCCATGCATAACACTGAAGCATGCACATTTTCATAAAGGCACGCTTTCCACGTGAACAGATTTTATTTTCGTATCCCCACGGTTAAATACTGTTTCTGCAGTAGTCACCCCAGTTGAGACTTCAGATCATAAAGTAGTCTCACTATAGGATCTGACTGCCTACAAAATGTCAAGAAAGGACTCTGGAGGTTTGATTCTTCCCTGTTGGAAGATACCTTCTTCCGGGAATGGGGAATGGGTCAGACATTTTATTAAGGATAAAATGTTCCTGACTGACGTATATGACTCTGTAGTAGATTGGTGGACAGATTTCAAAGTAGAGTTCAAGGACTCCCTGGTCAAATTGGCTAAGAAAAAGAAAAATCAATTGCATCTGAAATATTTAGATCTACAACACCAACCACAGAAACCTTTAAGCAAGGCCAAAGGATCTGAATTTGATTACACCACCTACATTTTGAATATTACGGGCAGATGGCACAATTTCAATATCATAGACTAAACTCTTTAGTGCAAAAACAGCAATTTGGCACTCAGGGCAGGGCAGGTCAGGGAAGGTTAACTCCTTTGAGACATGTCAGAATAGGAGAGGCAATAGAGTTATGATGGTCTTGGCAGACAAATGGGGAACCTTATATAACACTACAGAACAGATACAGGATGTGGTGGATGAGTATATCGCTCAATCATTTGGGACAAGGACCACAGGCCACCTTTGACAGTAATTTCTTTGACTCTTTGCAGATCCTTCCTATCTCAATGGCCATTAACATTTTATTACAGAAAGATATTCCTAGTGAAGAAACTGAAGTAGCAATTAAATCATTAAATAATGCGATTGGCTCCAGGTGAAGAAGGACTGCTGGGAGACATGCATAAAACATATACAGAGGGATTAAGTGGAGTTTTAAAAAAACATGTTTAATACTAAAATACAGGATAATGGTATGTTTAAAGGAATAATGTTTTTTATTCATAAGACAGGGAAAAAGCAAATAAATAACAGGCAGCCTCTCACATTGCTTACAGATCTAAAGATTGTGGCTAAAATTTTCGGTATGCGCCTGGCAATAGTAGCATCTTGTGTAATGATTTCATCACAGACTTGTGCAATTCCAGGACAAAATAATGGAGACAACCTGAGCTTAATGAGAGAAACTCTGGAGAGTGGGCAGATAAGAAAGGCAGGTGGCCTTTTCCTATCTTCAGATCAGGAGAAGGCTTAAAAAGGGTACAACATATTTTTTTTTTATTTCAGACATCAATGAGTTAAGGTCTTCCTTTACAATTTATTGAATTTATCAAAGTTTTTTACAAAAACACCACAGTGATCTTAGTTAATGGGAAACTTGGGTCTACTTATAAACTGGGCAAAGGGGCAAGACAGGGCTGCCCACTTAGTCCAGTGTTCCATGAGTTTTGTATTGATCCGGTGCTAAAACACATAAAGCAGGTCAGAGTCACTCAGCATGCCAAGATGGATTCTTGGGTGGCCTCAGTTACATCAACATATGCTGATGATATTTGTTTATTACTTAAGGAGCCAGCAGACGGGGTTTGCGCATTACAACACTTTTATAAATACGGGACAGTAGTACAGTCCAGACCCAGTAAGGAAAAAAGTACAGGCATATAGGTTAATAAATACATTTGCTGGAGTTACTATCACCTCAGAAACCATTACAATTCTGAGCGTCTGGGTTGCAGGCCCAGAAATGGCCAGGTTAAACAGGGAAAAGAAGCTAGCCTTTGCAGAAGCTAAGGAGACAAAATGGTGTGGCTGTACCATATCAAAGAAGAAGAGGGTGTATATGGCTAAAACCCTTTTAATTCCAGTTTTCTTATAATTACATTTTGTATACCCCCGTGTCCTTAGAAATACAGCTATACAGCACCTCCTTTAGGCTACTGTGGGGAAGTCATCTGACTCTGATTAAAGGGGAACTCCCATCTTCAGGATTTCTGAAACCCTGTTTACACCACTCTATTTGCAGCGCATTAACCCATGCACGGAGGTTAATGTGCTGCAAATGATATAATGTGGACACTCACTGGATCGCCTCATGATGCCCATAGTCCACGTTTTCATAGCGATGCAGGACAAGGTATCAGTTTCAGATCGAATGCATCTCCCCCGAATGTAAACACAATTGTGCGCTCGATCCGCTAAACAGTCCCTTTTCCCATCCTGCATGTTCACTCTCGGAATCACAGAAGGGTAGCCATGCAGCACGACATGCAGTGGAGCAAGGGGGGCAGTGTAAACATGAATTGCCCTGTGGACACAAAGCGCAGCGGACATGGAGCGGTGGAGATTTTACATTGCAGCTTTGGTGTAAACAGGGCTTTAATGTCTGAAAGCCCATAAAAAGCTAATTTGAGTAAGCTATAGTGATTACCTGTAAATCCTAGCAGTCCAGAGTTATTCATATGTAAATCAGCCTGTAATTAAGGGCTGGGGGCAGCCATGTTTTAGGGTTGTGACAGGCAATGATGTCACCACGGTTTTGGCCCTTCTCTGCAGATAATCCAATAGGTGAAATAGGAAGTGTCACAAACCCACTCAGCAAGTCAGGCCCCCTGCTCCCACAATGCCAACCTCTGAGCACAGTCTTGTGAACAGGAAACAAAAACAGGGTAACTCTCCTGTCTGTTTTGTGGGTTCGAATCAACCTTTGGTCTCAAGTCTTGGAGGGATTGAAACTGTGAACCTCTTGCTAGCGTACCCAATGAATAGGCTCAGATAATTCTGCTCTTTGGGGGGGCCAGATATCTTTTGCCTACAGGCACCTAACCAGGCATACAAAATTAACCCTTAAAACTCTATTAAAGACCTCAGAATAAACTCTTACCTTTTACCAGTTTGGTAAAACCAGTAAGCTTTGTACAGTGTCAACTTGACAAGTGTATGCTACACTTGTCAAGAAAAAGAATTTCAAAGGCACACCAAGTAATCTCTAAAGTAGACGTTTACTTAAAAACAGATAAAAAAATGTACAATGTAAATACAGAACCATATATCACAAAAACAATCATTTAAAAGAACAAGGGTTAAAAAAAGTACAAAATTCCTACCACCAGACAATAAGACTTATATATCTAATGTATCTCTTCTATTAGTGCCGATAGATGTTGTTGTCAAGAGAGTCCAAACATGTGTGTCTTTACAGGTCACTCACAGCATAATTAAAAATATTGTCTTGAGCCTGCCTTCTCCATGATGGCACCCAGCTCCTCCTCTGTTTATTAAAAATCATACAGTCAGGATGTCTATCCAGCAGGAGGTAAATTAATAAAGGTGACCTCAGCAAAACGCATGTCCCCACATGACTTTCTTTAAATAACATCCCCTCTTTGATCTCAAGTAGCTCTTCCTCCCAGGACACATCAAAGAATCTTTTATGACTTCGCATTAAAGCGTCATAACCTGCTCTCTTCCTCTAGACTTTATAAAAGTTTATGATTTCTCATCCTAGCAGCTGGCAAGCTACAAATAAGCTACAAATAAGCTAGATAAACAGGAAATCCTTAATTTAAGCCTCTTCTAGCCTGTAATTATCTCTTGGCCTTCCAGGTAACACCTTTAGCCAAAACCTTGGAGGGGGGGTGTCATTCCACAGGCTGATTCAGCATGTCTCATGACAGACACTCAATAACACATTTTTATATTACAAAAATCATAGATTAATCAGAACCAGCTGTCTGACTGTCACAGGAAGTTGTCTGTTTTAAGTGTGTTTTATGGTGTTATTACAACACTTTCTACAGTTATAACAATTGTTTTCTACGTGCATTGAAACTAGTGAGTTATATCATTTGCATTTCAAACTGCTAGTAAAAATAATCGAATAGAATTCTGGTATTGTTATGTTAGGAAATCCCATTCAGGTCCAAGTATTTCAGTAACAAACTGTTATACTTTTAAATACTGTTTTCATAACACATTTCAAGTTATGCATGTTTTAACACTGCTGTCTATCTATGTGTTTTTGCAATTAATAAACAAGTAATTGAATCCTATTTTTTTCTTTTCAAGTCAAATCTAGATAGAAGGAGAATAATATTTGCAGAATCATGACAAACGTTCAGATTGCTTTTACTGTCTTAGAAACATAGAAGTTGATGGCAGATAACGACCGCAAGGCCCATCCAGTCTGCTCATTTCTTTTTGTACCTTATGAATGTGCCACAGGTCTTTGCTCTGTCAATGGCCTATCTGTTCATACTCATTTGTATTGCTGCCTTATGCCTATCCCATGCCTGTTTGAAACCCTGCACTGTATTCATATCCACCACTTCCGGAGGTAGGTCATTCCATGCATCCACCACCCTTTCTGTGAAAAAGAACTTCCTCACATTACCCCTTAATCAGCCTTCCTCTAATCTCATGCTGTGTCCTCTTGTCCTGCTATTTTCTTATATTGAAACATGTTAGACTCTTTCACCTTGTTAATGCCCTTAAATTGTTTGAATGTTTCAATCATATCATCTTTCTACCTCCTTTGCTCTAGAGTATACATATTGAGTTCAGTTAATCTGTCCTCATATGTTTTCTGATGCAGTCCCTGCACCATTTTGGTTGTCCTTCTCTGGACTGCCTCAATTTGGTTAATGTCCTTGTGAAGGTGTGGCCTCCAGTACTGCACGCAGTACTCCAGATGGGGTCTAACCAGTGTCTTATAAAGAGGGATCATTACCTCCCTCTTTTGACTTGTGATACCCCTACTAATACACCCCAACATCCCCCTAGTCTTACCTACTGCTTTAGAGGTCTGCTTGGATGGTTTCAGGTCATCAGTGATGATGACGCCCAAGTCTCTTTCTTCCCTTGTGACTGCCAGCAACTCCCCTCCCAGCCTATAGGTGGCTTTAGGGTTTCTCTTCCCTATGTGCATGATCTAGCACTTCATTGAGTTAAACCCCAGTTGCCACTGTTCTGACCATTTTACTAGTTTATCCAGCTCTCTTCTCAGTCTTTGTCAGGAAAGGCACACAGAGCTACAGCTTGTTCCCAGGTGTGTTTTTGGGAGCACAGGGTGGTTAGGTGACTTGCTCTGGGTCACGCAATATGCAAGTAGAACATGTTAGATTGAAACCCATTCTGCTGGATGAACCAAGCTTGTTCACAGCACTTTGCTTTAACCTCTAGGCTATACTACCAGCTGATCATCAAAAAACTACACATTTCAAAGCTGGCCCTGTGGTGCCAGGCCAGTAGGTATGGGCCACATTTGCATCTCATAGACATGAGTTCACACCCGAAACACGTGATTGTAGGAAAACAGGCTGTAAGTGAGGGAATGGAAAAAGAAAGTTAGAAGGTGGTGCTGTGGCAGCCCCAGAAATATGTGCCGACTTGAACACAGCCAGGGTCTAGAAATCCTGATATGGGGCCCCGTACCTATTGGCACTATAGAGCCAGCCTTGAAATGTGTAGATATTGATGATCGGCTGGCAGTATAGCTACAGGTTAGAGCAATGAGGTGTGAACAAGGCTAGTTCACCCAGCAGAACTGGTTTTGATTCCAATATGCTCTGCTTGCATATAGTGCAACCCTGAGGAAATCACTTAACCTCCCTGTGCTACCAAAACATACCCGGGAAACAAGTTTCAGCTCAGTGTTCTTTTCCTGGACAAAGAATGTAAGATAAATAAATAAATCTGTAAACATTTGTTATGATTCCACAAATACTATTCTTTTTCTATCCAAATTTGAAAACAAAAAGATAGGTCACAATTATTTGTTTATTAATTCCAAAAACACACAGATGGACAACAGTGTTAAAACATGCATAACTTAAAATGTGTTATTAAAATAGTATCTTATTTATTTGATAAAGTTAAAACTATGACAGATTCTTACTGAAATATTCTGTACTGACTAACCTTGGTATTTTCTAACATAACTGAACTAGAATGCTACTGGATTATTTTTACTAGCAGTTTGAAATGTAAAGGTGATAACTCACTACTTTCATTGCACATACAAAACAATTATAGTGTATGGCCGTACGTTATACTGTACTGAATGGAAATCCATAAACTCAAAATAAGTTGTTCTGCTGC
Organism: Neoceratodus forsteri; assembly: GCA_016271365.2. Lineage (NCBI taxonomy): Eukaryota > Metazoa > Chordata > Ceratodontiformes > Ceratodontidae > Neoceratodus > Neoceratodus forsteri. Next base: position 91,678,689 of record JADMNL010000033.1, on the reverse strand, counting down.
AGTAGTGATGTAGTTACTAACACAGAACAACTTTTCATTCTGTATTAGTAGCTACAGCACAATGTAACTGTCCCCAACAGCGTGGCTCACAGGACAGGGGACAGTTGAGGAGTCGTGCATGGGAGCGGACTGGTGGGCAGTCAGACAAGGAGTGCAGGTCCCCAGCAACTATACAAGCAAGAAAAAGAAAGGGGAAAGTGGTTTTGGGAGCCACACACTATATAGAAAAGTGTATGGTAGCCCCAATACACAACCCGCTATTCAAATGCCTCATGGTTTCCATGACAATAGGGAGTTGTCATGGAAACCACTCGGTATTAGAATAGCTTGGTTGTGTATGGGCTCCCATACACTACCCTATATATTATAAATGTAGAAAGTTTTGTAATAAGACCATAAAACACAATTAATAAAATAGCCATGTGACGTAATATACCATGGATAATGGCAGGTGACAGACCTGTAATGCAATGAGTAGATATACTGTGGGTTTGTTATGGACTTCCAGTATACAGGATACTGCATGGGCAACTATGTACAACCAGTGTGTTCTGCCACAGAGGGGTTCTGATTCCCTCTGACCTTGAGAGTGAAGCTCTAGAGGTCCGTGGGAATCAGAACCCCAAGGTGGCAGAACACACTGGTTATGCATTAAGTTGCTCATCCTGTATTTGTTTTAAAGTGTACAGTATTATGTGAAATGTGTATACTGTGGGTTTTTTTCTCTTTCACAACAAAACTGACTTGTACAGTCTCTAGAGGTTCTAGAATTCTGTTCTGCCACAGAAGGTACAATCACATTACATGACCTTTAAACTGTGGTACACGAGCATTTTGAAAAGGATGGATTTCTATACAGAACATAGAGAACACTGGATGGGCAACTATGCACAACCAGTGTGTTCTGCCACAGAGGGATTCTGATTCCCTCTGACCTCGAGAGCGAAGCTCGAGAGGTCCATGGGAATCAGAACCCCGAGGTGGCAGATCACACCGGTTGTGCATAGAGTTGCTCATCCTGTATTTTTTATAGTGTATTGTTTGTGAGTTCTTTTGCTTTCAAAATGAAACTGACTCATGCAGTCTCTAGAGGTTCTAGAATGCTGTTCTACCACAGTAGGGTAGAATCACATTCCATGACCTTTGAACTGTGGTACAACAGCATTTTGAAAGGGATGGAATTCTATACAGAACAACACTCCACTATTCACTACATAGAGAATAGTGGATGGGCAAGTATGCACAACCAGTGTGTTGTGCCACTGAGGGGTTCTGATTCCCTATGACCTCAAGAGCGAAGCTCGAGAGGTCCGTGGGAATCAGAACCCCAAAGTGGCACAGCACACTGGTTGGGCAAAACATTGCCCATCCATTATTTTTTATAGTGTATGGTGCCCCTACGATAATTTAAGTGAGCATTTAAATTTTTTTTTTTTAGCCGTAAAAGGAATTCTTTCTACTGCGCTTTAATCTGGTATTCAAGTCAGGTTGCTAAGGTTAGTGCTGTGGTTGTTAGGGACCAAACGTGCCTACATCTGTAGCACGGTCTGCCATTGGCTGTCAGTTGCCTTTGGGAGGGGATTCCAGAAAAAAAACATGGCGGACGTATCTCTCGCTAAGCAAGAGGACCATGAGTGAAAAGATTCACCTGTTAATGTGAGTAGTTTTAAATATCTGGTTGAGCCTGCAGTTTTTAAATAGCTTAAAGTATCTGGTCAATCCTGCCTTTTTTCGTCGTGCCCTGTTTGTCATCAGTTCGGGGGATGATCGTGCCGCTGCTCCGAATTTTTCTGTGTCTGGTCCACTTTTAAAATGAGCTGAGCGCATGCAGCCTCTAGAGGCTTTCAAAATGTTGTTGTAGTACAGTGTGGTACAATCACATTCTGTGACTTTTTGAACTGTGGTACAACAACATTTTGAAAGCCACGGAGTTCCATACACAACAAGCCTTCACCATACACTATAATGCTCTACTATACACTATAATGGTTTTCCTTCGAGGGTTCCTGTTTTTTTGGGGGGGGTTTGTTTGTTTTTTTATGTGTCATTTTTTAATTTCTTTCTCTTTGGTCTTTTTTAATATTTCAATTTTTTTTTTAAATGCTGGAGATAGGTGACAACCTGTTGTATGAGTTATTTCCTTTCCTTAAGTTTTTTTTTTCCCTTTGATGATTTAATCTGATTATTTTTATTTATTTTGGTCCAACTGTTATGTTTTGTTTGTTTTCAATAAAAACTCCTCAACTTTTGGGAGGGCATGGCTAGCAGCCAATGAGACAGGACCGGTCTGGCACAACTCCATGTCTCCGATCGACTTCTTTAGTTTTTATACTATAACGGGCTTACCATCAGAAATAAGCATCAGCACACAATGGAGCAAGTGAGAACAGTCATTTTGGTGTGTTTTTTTGGGCAGACTGATTCAGTTATGGGTGGACCGAAGAAAGCAGCGGCTGAGGACTCCAATAAACGCAAGGCACAAGGTGGGGAAAGTGGGTCTTCCAGCAGCAAGATCTTCAAGGCGTTAAAGACCTCAAGCACTTCATGAAAGAGTTAGATTAAAAAAAATGGATGCCTCCACCACCCGGATTGCAACAGTGGAGACATTTATTTATTTATTCAGGAAATCGGAATTACAACCCTTTGAGACATAGACTCATTTCTAAAGGCTCTAGAAGTGGTCTCCACCTATGTGCAACAAGCACAAAGCACAGCAGAAAAATCAATGGTCCCCACTCAACTTTATCACGGTTTGTTAAAAACCGTGATGGAAAATGACTATTTTGGGCAAATTAACGAAGTATATCGAATTAACCCCAGGATTTAAACCTAGTTTAAATCATGAAGATAATTTAGTCTTCTTGAAGCAGTTGGATAATATCGAAGTGAAAGGAGATTTAATAATTCTTGGTGATTTTAATTTCCCCAATATAAATTGGGCAACACTTGATATCTGCAGTACTATTGAGCGGCAGTTCCTAGAAATCACATTTAAACTTGGACTGGACCAGCTAGTAACTATTCCCACTAGGAATAATAATATACTTGACCTTCTTTTTACAAATAATGCTGACCTTCTCTCTACCCCTGTCATCATACCCCCTTTGGGAGACAGTGATCATAATATGATTGTATGTGATATCTTAAGACAAGCAAACTGTAACAAAGGGATAAGTAAGTTTAAAAATGATTACAAAGCCAATTATAAAAAATATAAAAAGGTTTTTGACTTCATGGAAATGGTCAAATGACCTAGGAAATCTTGATTTTGAGCAGGTATGGGAAACAATAAAGGACAAAATAGATTATTGTATAAATACCTGGGTTCCTGAGAGGGTAAAATATAATAATAAGAAACAAACAAAGGGTTCCCATGTGGTGGTCCAAAGATATAAAGCGTGTAATAAAAAAGAAACATCGTGCCTATAACAATACAGTAAGACCAAAAAGGCTTCTGACTGGTGCAAGTTTAAGATACTTGCCCAAAAAAACAAACAAATAATTAAAAAATCAAAACAAAATTTGGAAATAAACTTAGCCAAAAACATCAAAGACAATAAGAAACAGTTTGATAATTATATTGGTTCTTTAAAACAAACACATACGGGAATTGGACCATTAAAGGTAAATGACAAATTAATTACTAGTGAAAAAGAAATGGCTACAAAATTTAATCAGTATTTTACAAGTATATTTAACCCCACGGACTTTATACATCTTGATACACCACAAACATCAAACATTAAACTATTTTTTTCCAAACAGGACACTTTAGAGGCCATTAACAAAATTAAATGTAATACATCTCCTGGACCTGACTGTATTCACCCTAAGTTCTTGAAAGAAGTATCAAAAGAACTTACTGGACCCTTTACTTATTTGTTCAATATGTCTGTAAATCATGATAAGGTTCTTCATTCCTAGAGAGAGGCAAATATAACCCTTATTCTCAAGGGAGGCAATAAGCAGTTAGTATCTAATTATAGGCCTATCAGTCTAACCTCACTTATCAGTAAAATTATTGAAAGGTTAATACACGCTAAAATCTCCAATCACATTAAAAGTATTGATTGTACAGACATTTCTCAGCATGGTTTTATTACTGGCAGGTCATGCCTAACAAACCTCATTAGTTTCTTCGAGCCAGTCAGTGATGCCCTGGACAAGGGCTTTCCAGTAGATATATTCTTAGATTTTGAAAAAGCATTCGATACTGTTTCCCACAAAATATTGATTGAACAACTTCATAATATAAATCTGGATATGCACTTAATTAAATGGATATCATCATGGTTATACAACAGACATCAAAGGGTGGTTGTACGTGGGCATGAATCTAACTGGAGTCTTGTTACTAGTGGAGTACCGCAGAGATCTGTCCTTGGGCCTTTACTGTTTAATATACTGATAGCCAGTATGCAAACAACTAAAGAAGTCTGGGTAAATAAATATGCAGATGACTGTAAATTAGGCTGCATTGTGAACACAATTGCATCTGCAAACACTCTTCAAGAAAACTTAAATAAATTAACATCTTGGGCAGTAAACAATAATATGAAATTTAATCCAGCAAAGTGCAAGATAATGCACATGGGGAACAACAATAAGAAGCACCCATACTTAATACAAAATGTGAAATTAATGATCACAACAGAGGAAAGAGATTTGGGTATAACAATAACTGACAATTTAAAATTTAATACCCATACCAACAAAACTGTTAAAAAATGTCACAAGATTATAAGTTGTATATTGAGACATATCAAAAATCTGTCATCTTACCCCTATACACAAGCCCGGCTCATCCACATTTGGACTACTGTGTCTCATTTTGTGCCCCAACGTCTATCGGCTATTTAAATATGACAGAAAGGGTCCAACGTAGAATAACTAAAAGGATTGATAATATACCTGAACTAGATTATGGTTCTAGATTAAAATCATTAGAGCTTTACTCTCTGAAGTATAGAATACTAAGAGGTGATTTTATCTATACTTATAATGCATACCATAATGACTACTTGTTAAATACAATTGGATTAGAAAAGCTCTCAGTAAATAATTGCACTAGATCCCACAATTCGAAACTGAAATCATCCTTATGCAAAACTAACAAATGTTCCAGATTTTTTACACAGAGAATACCTCCAATATGGAATACACTGCCTGTTAACATCATAAACAGTGAAAATATAGAACAATTTAAGAAAAGTCTTGACAAATGTATGGGTGATAAGAAATTTTCTTTCCACTGCTAATTTAGTTGGTGGCGAGTTCTTAAATGGGCATTTTGCCTTCTGAACTTGTATCAATCTATGAGATCTATGAGCTCTATGAAATGATTCACCAACTCAGATGCTCCTGTACTCTGTTAATCATCACCGTAGGGGTGCATATTAAAAGATTCATTTCTAGCTTTGGTGAACAGTAAAGGCAACCTGGCACTGGTTGATGGCACACGAGTCTTCTACTTTCCAGGTTCTACATGATAGAGGAGAAAACCTTTTGACTCAGTCAGAAATAATCTGAGACAACTGGGGATTACACATACTTAATTGCTTCCTGCTAAATTGAGATGGATATACTCCAGGAAAACTGTTATTTTCAATGATCCAATGGAGGCTGAACAACATGTGGCCGAGATTAAAGAGGACTTTGAGAAATCACACCATAAACTGGATGGTGAAGAGGACAATCCCTAACCTTATCAACAGACTGGACTTGTAATATCTTTTTTTAGCTATCCCTTGGGTTAATTCCCCACAGTAGTAGTAGTTTCACTATTTGATGTTAAGCAACTTTAGTCATTAGGTCTGGGTACAGCGTACATGGCGAGTCCCCTGATTTTCTATGGACCACATTTTTATGGATGTGGGACAGCCGCAAGTTACTTAATTGTAAATGGCCAAGGTGAGGGGAGGGATGGAGATTTTCCCTACAAAATGGTGATGACCACACAGTCGCTATGTAGTGCAGCAGCTTGCTGCCCAAGGAATCCCCCATGAAACTTTTCACCTTGTGCTGCCAGTGGTTATCTTACAGCTACCGTGGGGTAATGTGATTTCTACTAGGATCACAGTTTCCTTATAGTTTTAGCATAAACTTAAGATTTCTATTTCCCAATCCCTGATATGTATGTATGCTAAAGTGATGTTTTTTACCTGTCTAACATTTCAAAGAGTAGTTAGCCAGCTTGGTAATAATCAATGTGAGTTCCCGACATATGCTTACAAATTTTGACACCATTAGTACAGCATGTTGTTGGTAGGATTTTGTTGAAATCAGGGAACACGAAAGTTCATTTGGAATCGTTCTTAATTACTGGACTACTTATCCAATTATTGGCATTTACGTGGACTTCTGAATGTCCCTTTGAGGCACTTCAAGAGTGCTTTTCACTCCATACTCTTATTGGGAAAGACATTTTCAACTGCAAGTCCACGGTCTACTTGCTGCAAGTAGCCATATGTTGAACTTTTTTTGGATTAAATGTATATGCTTATTAAATGGAACCCCTCTATCTGTTGCAATGCAGGAAGTCAAGCTTAATGCCCCATGTATGCACATTGTTGCATAATTCCCTTACTATGCCTTGGAACCATGGGAAACTTTGCATCTCTAATTCATAATGCAATAAAAATAGAGTTTAAAAATAAATTCCTTTACTCTTATGAAAAGTGGTATGAGATTAGTAACATCCACCTGGACAGCCAGATGTGAGCCAAAGGGACCTCAGTTTAACATCTCATCAAAAGGACAGCACAGCAACAGTTCCAGACAGACTCAGAGCACTCAGAGCTTCAAAATGCAATTTCAAAAGCTCATCTTCTGTTATCACCACAGCACACATATTAGTAGAGCTGTGATGAAAGGCTGTTTCTCTCTTTACTTCTGGCGATGGGTCTCCGTCTGCTAATACTTGTGCCCCAGTGATAACAAAACGCTATCTGAATCTACATTTGGTGTGTGGCTTGTGTTGACTCAAATTAGGTAATCATTTAAGGTACAAACCGCCTTGCTCAGAAAATATAAGTTTATCGGTAAAATTCAAACCCTTCCCCTCATTAATTTGCTATACCAATTAAACAGGTTTGTCTGAAAGACCTTTATCCCCCTCCTCACACATAGCTACTGTGTCTTGATGGATCACGGTTACACTATTTGTCTGCAAATACACAAACTCAGTTAGGATTCTCTGCTCCTGCTGAGATAAAATGAACTATTTGCCTCTAGTGGTGGAAAACAATGGCTTCCCCATAGAGGTATTTCCAATATGTGAGGGGACTGCAAGTGGGTAGACAACTGTCAGCAACTTGGCTGAGCTCACACTGTATTATTCTGATCCTTCCTGCAACTTGCTAACTTGTTTTTCACTGTAATCTCCCCGGTTGTAGCTGAAAATAGAGATGTACTTGTCCAGAGTACTTACTTTGTCAACAAAAACTAAATAAATAAAATAAGATACTGATGGTAAAGACAAGCAGGCGTACTCACATTACACTAATGTGTACAGCAGGGGTTGACCGAAAACCTTAATCTTTTTTTTTTGCACTAACTGTCAGGACAAGTTGACTCAAAATTACACTAGCCTGCAGCTAGTTGCACTGGTCCACAATTATGATGAAATCTGCATACTTATTAAAGAAGCATCTGTCAATGTCGAATGTTCACTTGCATGCTGTTGTACTGTGTCCTGCTTGTATACATTGGTTCGTTCATGCAACAGTTGCTGTTGAGGCAGAATGCGACAAAAGTAAGGAAATATCATGTCAGGCTACAAAATGCACTGAGCTGCGGTGAATCTATGGAGTTGTGTTTCTTAGGGTTGGAATGACCATATGATGCAGTGTTGGTCTTGCCCTAATTTCATCACTGTCTGTGAAGTCCAAGCACAGAAAAAAAACAGCCATGCAGCAATGCTTGGAGAGAGGTGCTGGAGTTAGCACAATGCCACTGCTGCATCACATGACTGTTCAAACCCTGAATAACACAACTCAGACTCACCATGGCTCAAGGGACTTTGTACCCTTACGTCACAATTCGTCCCTTTGTCATTTTGTGCATGACCCCTAAGTGCTGCAGCATTATAGAGTGTTTGCAATTCATTTCCTAACTTTGCAAAAAAGATATATAAAGCACATCTGCACCATTAATCTTAGAGGCGGGATGAGAAAGGTATAAACATCCTCCCATGCCCCAAATGGCATTAGGTGGATCAGGCCGTGCAACAAGCGGGATCACAGAGCTTCCCCAAGCACCCCCCACCCACCGTGACATCATGTGGATGGGGCTGTTGTCTCAAACCAAAGAGGGAGATAAAGTGCAGCATGGGAAGTCAGAAGGGTTAAATAGTTTGTTAGATGACTAATATTCAAAGGCATAAAGAGAAGGGTATAGATTTACACACACACACACACACACACACACACACACACCCACTGCATATAATGCATATAACAGCTCTGCACTATTAATCTCAGAGGCAGGATGGGGAGGGAGAAGAATATAGCAGTTTGTCTCACCTCCCCCCCCCACAATTCATATGACCACACTACACCATTAATCTCAGAGATTCTCATCCAGTCCCCTCTATTCAGTTCCACAACAAAGACCGTCACAGTGTCCCACCCCATGTAAGTGCAAACTCACTTTTGCACTGTTCTCCCTGTACTTGCCACAGCCTACCTCAAATAACACACCAGGAAAAAGTGCCTCTCACAAAACCTACTCCTCCTCCTCCTCTCTCTGGCTCTACCTTCAGGGAAAAAAATGTAGCATCACAACTGCCCCTGGTGTGCTGAAGAAAATTCTGGCGGACTCCCGCCGACTAGGTCTGATGATCATGTCTTCATTTTCTCATGCTTCAGTCAGCAATTTCCCAGTCAGTCCTTAATCAATTAAAAAATAAATACCAAAATGGACACTGGAATCAAATTAGGAATAGTAGCAAGCATAAACATGCTAAAACATGCCACTGTGTTACGAGTAACGGTGTTGCACCAAGATGCAGGACAGTATTGGAGAAAGCGAGATGACACCAATTTCTTCAAATAATTAATCAGGCATGGTGTGAGGGAGAAGGAGGCTGGGGGGTACTGAAGAGGACTGGCAAACACAATAAAATACACAAAACACACAAATGTTTGTATCAGTCTCATTTTCAGAGGTGGATTGTTATACTCCTTCTCTTAGAAGTTACATTTTGTACTCCTGGCAGCCATCTTGAATTATTCCTGACAGGATGGCAGTTTTAAGACTAGTCTTTGTTGCCTAGCAACAGCAACCGGTTGCACAAACTATTTAAGCCCACGTTTAAGACGTTTTTGGTCTTAGAAAAGCAAGACAGGCTTACAAAATGTAAGTCTGTTGCAGAAATATTGTCTTACATTATATTGGTTTTATTTAGACTTTCATGTAAGCCTCCTGTGTACCAGGCTTATTTGTTGTTAGTAAACTTATGCTGCCATCATTAATTATAGGAAAATGTACTTTATGTAGAAACCATTCTGAATATTGTACATTAAAAAATACATATATACTTGAAACAGAATGTCAAAACTATCCTGAGTCATACCTTGTAAACGTTTCTCTGGGGAGGTGGGTGGTGGAAGTGATCAGTCACTTGGGTGGGAGAGTAGTAGTGGTAATGTCTGTGCTCTAAATGCAGATTAGGAAGACTTTTCCCTTCATCTTAGTAAGGCCATAACGGACATCAGGTGGGACTCCTGTACCCCAATTATAAATTAGGATGGTTTCAGGTCCATGGTGTCCACAGACAACCACCAGAGAGACAGGGTTGTGTATTAGCTGGAGGGGTACACATTGGAACTACAGCCCCCAGCCAACCCCCAGCAACCTGAGGATATACTCGAACCCGGATCACAGGCGTGCTGGAAGGTGAAATGCAAACACCTTAGTCTTCTGCATCACTAGAGCGGCACAAACATTTTATATTTTAAAAGACAATGGAATGTATGACATACTTTTGTGTTTAAATGCCAAGGAGTGTGTGACAGGGTAGAATATGACCCTGTCTCATTTGTTATGGAGAATGTGTTTAAATGCAAGGATCTTTCCTTTTTCTGTCTTTTCTCTGTCTGGTTGTTCAACCTAATTTTCCTGTGAGACCTCAGACTTGATCAACCCGAACAGTCTCGTAATTCTTTTCCTCTTACTGTCTCTCAGTTTTCTCTTGCTGTCTGTTTTTCTCCCTTGCATATCTATATTAGCTAATATAACAAATATGTGCAAATCAATGTATGGAATGAAACTGATAATGGGATCATTTTGTTTGGAAAATATGATGTTACTGTTGAAATGTATATGTATTTATATTTTGAGATGACTGCGTAAACTCTAGAGGTTTCTTGAGTGCAAATGTTGAGTCTTTTGCAAAAGCTGGAGGGGCCTCAGGAAGCATACTCTGTTCTAGCAGCTCCTGATATTTACGAGAACAGAACATTTTTGCAAAAACAGGATGCTTGCCAAGGATGGGGGTTGGAAAAGACTTATAAAACAGCTAAGCTGAGCTGCAAGGGAAGATTTTACAAGACAAGGGGAAACAGACTGGAAGAAGATTTTATTTTTATTCCTCTGTACATAGTTATTCTGAACAGGTTTATTTTTTTTATGTTACTGCAACTGCAAATAAACAGTTTTCTTGAATTCTACAACTGCTCCTGGTTTTCCCTATGCTTCCTGACTTGTGCCTCAACGACAGATGGTGTTAGCAGTGGGATTTAAGTTGTGCATACTCTAAGATAGGAGTTTGTGCATGGGGACTGGACCTAGTACCAGCAAAGCACAGAGGAAGTATGGATTCTGCAGAAGCAAGTCCAGAAGTGGTTACCAGAAGAATGGCAGTCAAACTAGCAGCACCTGAAGTCCAGTCTGAGATTGTACAGTCAGCACAAGTTATGGGAAAAGAACAGGCGGTGGCAGAACCCGAAAGCCTGATGGACTTTTTCAAATGGTGGGCTATACAACAAAAAGAGATGGAGAAGCAGAGAGAAAAATAAATTCAATGGTTAGAAGCGTTGAGGGGAGAAGAGATGCAGCAACAGGAGCAGCAGATGAGAGGAGAGATGCAACAACAGGAGCAGCGATGGCTGGATGCCTTACAAGCTATCGAAGGGAAAGGATCCGGCACAGACCTAGACTAGCAACAAAATGCAAGCAACTTAAAAGCTATTAAACTTACTAAGTTGTGTCCCTCAGATGATATTGAGGCATACCTGACAACCTGTGAAAGAGTTGCCACAGCCTACCAGTAGCCAAAGCAGCAATGGACAATCAGACTGGTACACTACCTGACAGGGAAAGCCCAGCTTGCCTACAGCAGTATGGACATTACACAGTCAGAAAACTATGACCTGGTGAAAAGTGAAATCCTGAAAAGGTATGACATCTCCAGAGAGACCTACAGGCAGAGATTTCGATCTCTGAGGTATAACTTCGGTCGACAATCCTCGAGAAGCCTTCACCCGACTCCAAGAACTCCTGATGAAGTGGATTCAACCAGAGAGCAAAACAGTCCCACAGATCATCGACACATTTGTTATGGAGCAATTCATCGACATCGTGCCTACAGATGCGCAGCTGTGGGTAAAGGAACACCAACCAGAGAATGGGGAAAAGCTATTTCTTTGGCTGAGGACTACCAAATGGCCAGACAGACGCCACAGCAGCGAGGTAACAGCCAAGCACCGATAAGACACTCTTTTACCCACTTAAATTCCAAGCCTGATAAGAACTCTGGTGGGTGTAACAAATCTGTGCCAAAATACATTATCTGCTATAACTGTAACAAGCCAGGCCATTTTGCAAGAAACTGTCATAGTAAGGAGAGTGGCACTGGAGCAGATCTGTCCTTGGCAAATTGGAGCAAGTACTTAACAGATGTGAAGATGGGGAATAAGACTGTAAAGGGGCTCATTGATTCGGGAAGCAGACAGACCCTAGTGCATGTTAAAGTGCTGGGAAAACACTGTGCAAAGGTACCAGATACTGGTGTCATCTGCATCCACTGGGACACTCGATACTATCCCACTACTCAAGTGACTCTGACTGTTAAAGGTGTGTCACACCAAATGAATGTGGGGGTAGTACCTAAGTTACCTGTATCTGCGATTATTGGAAATGACTTTTCAGGGTTCACCGAGTTGATCAAAGAGGGAGTAAATCCTGATGTTTCAGCAGCTGTGGTGACAAGAGCTCAGGCAAAGAACATTTCAGATGGTGGGGACACTTTTCCTTTCAGTGATTTTGATTTGGACTTGTTTGAGCATATTTCCAAGATCCAGAAATCCAAGAAAGAAAGACGATGCCTGAAGAAACTGTGGCAACAAATAACTGATGGACATAAAGGGTTAAAATGTGAAAATGCTGAAACTAAATTGATAATTAATTGTGATTTTCTTTAGAACAATCTAACAATGTTTCTCTCCAGGGTTATTTTAAGCTGCTGGGGGTGAAACCAAAACAGGGTGAACCAATGTTTAAAAAATGCAATGGGTTACTGTACAGAGCATGGGGTTAAACCTCAGACACAGGAACAGACAAAATAATTGGTTATACCACAGAAGTACAGAACAGAATTGTTACAGATAGCACATGATAGTCCTATGACTAGTTACTCAGGGAGGGATCGCACCCTTGCCAGATTGCTGTATAGATTTTACTGACTAGGAATTCATGAAGATCTTGCTACCTATTGTAATTCCTGTGCTGAGTGTCAGAAAGTAGCCCCGGTCACTAGAAAAGACAAGGTGCCCCTGGTACCCCACCCTTAATAGATGTGCCTTTTGAGAGAATTGCAATGGATGTGGTTGGTCCTTTAGACAAAAGTAAAAAAGGTAATAGATTTATCCTGGTAGTATGTGACTATGCTATTCAATACCCAAAAGCAGTTCCAATGCGTACTGTTGCAGCCCCAAAAGTTGCAGCAGTGCTAGCCAACATTTTCAGCAGAGTGGGCATACCTAAAGAAATCATTACTGATCAGGGTAGTAGTTTTGGTGCTGCACTGCTTAAAGAGCTGTACAGACTGCTAGGTATCACTGCCATAAGAACCTCCCCTATCACCCTCAGACAGATGGTCTTGTTAAGCATTTTAACCAAACCCTAAAATGTATGTTAAAAAGGTTTGTAAAAAGGGGAGGGAAAGACCGGGACCAATACTTGCCTTACCTACTTTTTGCTTACAGAGAAGTGCCACAGGCATCAACAGGGTTTTCACCATTTGAAATGCTATATGGTAGGCAGCCAAGAGGGCCACTGGATGTGATAAAAGAAACGTGGGAAGATAACCTCACTCAGAAACAATCTATATCTTCTTATATGTGTGTCCTAAGAAAGAAACTGGCAAAATATGTTGAAATTGCCCATAGTAATCAGGAAGAGGCTCAAAACCAGCAGAAGGCATATTATGACCATGGGGTAAAAGAAAAAGTTTTTGAGCCAAGTGAAAAGTTTTGCTACTGTTGCCCACAACAGAAAATAAGCTGTTAATGAAGTGGCAAAGGCCATATAAGGTTCTTAGAGGTACTGGCACTGTTAACTATGAGACTGAGACCCTTGACAGGAAAAATCCTACCAAGATATACCATGCTAACCTCCTCAAGAAATGGGTTGAACAAATGCCTAAAGCAGCTTTGCTAGTGTTACCAGAAACTGATAAGGAAGGTATTGATGAAGCTTATGATAGACTGGAACAAACTGCAAATGCTGATGCTGTAAAGTTGAATGTTTGCTTAACCTCAGAACAAACTGCAGACATTCATAATGTGCTAAAGACATTTAACAGTACTTTTACCATGGTACCAGGCTGAGCAAAAGGGGTTGAGCACGTAATGGTGACAAAGAATGCTTGTCCTGTTAGGCAAACAACATACAGGTTGCCAGAGAGGTTAAAAGCTCATGTGGTTAAGGAAATATAAAAACTGAAAGAACTGGGTATCATAGAGGAGTTGAGAAGTGCTTGGTTATCTCCCATGGTAATTGTAAACAAAAAAGAAGGGGGTGTTAGAATCTGCCTTGATTTTAGGAAACTTAAGTGTCAGAATTTGACAGTTATGCTATGCCCAGAATAGATGATTTGGTGGACAGACTGGGGAGTGCAAAGTATATCAGTACCCTCAATCTCACCAGGGGTTACTGGCAAATCCCTTTAGCTAAAAAATCCAGAGACAAAACTGCATTTGACACTCCTGTTGGATTCTATCAGTTCACCAGCATGCCATTTGGTTTACATGGTGCACCAGCTACATTCCAGCGGTACATGGATGTAATTTATCCCCTCACACCGGTTACTGTGCTGCATACCTGGATGATGTTGTGGTGTACAGTCCAGACTGAAAATGTCACGTGGAACACCTACGAGCAGTTACCCAAGCTATCAAAAATGCAGGGTCTGACAATTAATTAATCCTACTAAATGTGCACTGGACATGCAGGAAACCAGATATTTGGGCTATGTGTTGGGAAATGGAGAAGTTAAGTCAGAGATTTCTAAAACAGAAGCTGTAGCTAACAGTCCTGTACCTAAAACAAAGAAATATGTCAGGTAATTTTTAGGGCTGGCTGGTTATTATCGGAGATTTATAATAATAATAAAACTTAATTTGTTGTGCTCCTTTCAGGCATCAAGGCGCAGTACAATAAGACAATAAAATACAACAGAATCAACATCATAAAAACAATACATATCAGCAATCGATACAGTCATATGCTTTTACCCAGAGGAAAGATTTCAAAGCCTGTTTAAAACTCCCCACAGTCGTGCACTCCCTAATCTGGCAGGGTAGAGAATTCCAAAGGGAGGGGGCCGCAAACATAAAAGCACGGGCCCCAGCAGATTTTAAACATATTCTTGGAATTTCTAGCAACCCCTCGTCGGCTGAGTGGAGCAGTCTCACAGGTTGGTAAAGAATCAGGAGTTCTTTCAGGTAGTCAGGGTGCAGTTCATGCAGGGCTTTGAAAGTCAGTAATCCGACTTTGAAGGTGATCCGCCACTGGACTGGCAGCCAGTGCAGTTCCCACAGCACCAGTGTAATATGGGCAGATCTAGGAGTACCCACCAACAACCGTGCTGTGGAATTCTGCACCAGCTACAAGCGGCAGATATCAGCCCCTGGAAGCCTAAAGTAGAGCGAGTTGCAATAGTCCAGGCATGAGGTCACAAAGGCATGGATTAAAGTTGACAGATCACCAGACGGAACAAGGTGCTTGACCCTAGTGATGTTTCTTAGATGGTAGAAAGATGACTTAACCACAGCTGACACCTGAGACTGAAGTGTCAGCCCCGCATCCAAAATCACCCCTAGGTCTCGCACCTGTTTGAAGACCAGTAGCTCGGCATCCCCAAGGAACAATCCAGATGGGGAGCCAGCCCCAGGTCCCCCTATCCAGCGATCCGAATCCAAAACTAACACCTCCATCTTCCCAGAGTTCAACTTCAGCCAACTGGACCTCAACCAATCCTGGATTTCATTGAGGCAGCTATTAAATACCGAGATGGCTCCTTCCTGGTCGGGAGCAAAAGACAGGTATAGCTAGGTATCATCGGCATAGCAATGAAACCTCAGCCCATACCGTCTCAAAATGTCTCAGAGGAGAAGTATATACACCACAAACAACATAGGGGGACGAGGGGGACAATATAGAGCCCTGAGGAACCCCACAAAGCAGAGAGATGGGATCAGAGGAAAAAAAACCTGAAACCACCATCTGAGTTCTTCCAGCGAGGTATGAAGTGAACCATCTGAGGACCACCCCAGAAAGCCCACAAATACATCTCAGGCGCTCAAGTAGTACCCCATGGTCAACGGTGTCAAATGCTGATGACAGATCTAATAGTACCAAAATGGACCATTTTCTCTGGTCTCTTGCCATCAGGAGATCATTGAGCACCCGAACCAGCGCGGTCTCGGTACTATGCCTCTTTTGAAAACCTGATTGGAGAGGCTCATAGATGCTATGGATGGTCAGGTGGTTCTCCAACTGGGCCGCCACTACTTTCTTGATCATCTTCCCCACAAAGGGGAGATTCGAGATTGGCCTGTAGTTAACAAGAGAGTCTGGGTCCAAAGAAGTTTTCTTCAACAAGGGTGTCACAACCGCCTCTTTCAAGGAACAGGGATATTCATCCGAGTCAAGGAAGCACCAGACTATCTGTGCTAGAAGCAGGAGAATAGAATCCCCACACCCCATAATCAGGGATGTCGGACCCGGATCTAAACTACAGCATGTAGGGCACATCCCTTGGACAATCCGCATAACATCCATGATTTCCAGGCAGTCGAAGGTACTCCAGGAAAATGAAGGGGTGGCGACCAAGCCCTGGTAACCAGCAACACGCACAGAATGTGTCGAGTGGATCTCTGACCTAATGTTCACCACCTTATCAGCAAAGAACCGAGCTAGCTCATCACACTGTAATTGTGAAAACGCTCTTCGGAGCTGTAGACAGGTTGGGTTGCACAATCTGTCCATAGTTCTGAACAGCTGAGCTGGTCGGTTCTGGGCAGCAGAAATTTCCCTGGACAGGAACTCTGCCTTCTTATGGGAAATTTCTGACTGATAGAATTGATAGTGTTCTAACAGTCTAAGATGGTCGGCATATAAGTCAGATTTTCACCAACAACGTTCTAACCTGCGTCCTAGTCGCCGCAACTCCCTCAAGGCTCCGTCAAACCATGGAGCCCGAGGTCGAAGGGAGAGAAGACGCATACGAACTGGAGCAATAGAATCCAGGGCAGAGATGATGACATTATTATAAGCCAGAACCAATGCCTCTGGATCATTGCAATGCACAGGAAATTGTGATAGGTCAAGGACCACAGCAAGGCCATCGGAAGTAATATTCCGTAAAGGGCGGAACTTGACCATCTCCACAGGGGTCGGCCTACAAGGTGGGGTGCCAAAATTGAATCTCACAGTGTAGTGATCGGACCAGCCAGATCTGTTCCCAACTTTGCTGAATTAGCTACTCCCCTCACTGAACTCACAAAGAAACGGTACCCAAATAATGTGAAATGGACCCCAGAGTGTGATGAAGCTTTTTGAGCCATAAAGGCTGCATTATGTTCTGCACCTGTTTTAAGAAGCCCAGACTTTGAGAAACCATTTTTGCTACAAACAGATGCATCTGAGGTAGGCCTGAGTGCAGTCCTCAGTCAAAATGTAGATGGGACAGAACATCGTAATCTGTACATAAGTACGAAATTGCATGAGAGAGAGAAAAGGTACTCCACTATCGAAAAGGAGTGTTAAGCAGCAAAGTGCTCCATGGAGTCCCTCAAGTTTTATTTACTAGGAACTGATTTTGTTCTTGTAACTGATCACAATCCTCTCTGTTGGCTTAACCAGATAAAAGATACAGATTCCAGAATCACAAGGTGGTACCTGGCACTGCAGCCATTTAAATTCACAGTGATTCATAAATCTGGTAAAGAGAATAGCAATGCTGATTTTCTGTCAAGATATGGATCAGGAATTGAGGGTTCTGATGGTTGGGAAAAAAAAACCTAATGTATGAGTTTGAACTGTACTTTTTGCTGTACTGTTAAAAAAAGGGTGCAAATGTGCTTAACTTCTGAAAGTAGAAAATGTTAATAGAGAATAGAAAGTTTTGGAAACCTGTTTAATACAACAGGTTCCCTCTTAAGGAAGGGGGTAGCTGGTCCAGTGGTACTGAGGGTTAAGGCACTGGATGCCACACCAGCGACCCGAGTTCGGGAGCAAGCTTGGGTGCCGGGGGTCAGCAGGGAAGGGATTGGATTGAGCGCCTCTCCAACCCCGGGAGGAGGGCACTGGGGTGCCCGGTGGGGGGTGCTGCAGAAGCACGGGTGGCACGTAACAAGCATGGCCAATGCTGGCAGGGTAGCCGTGTCCCAAGCGTCAGGGGGTGCGCAAGCAGGAGGGAGGGGATGGGCAGAAAAAGGAAAAACCCGGCTCGATGGGATAGGCGACGGCACCTATCCTCCCTGCCCAGCACTGGGTTTGTCTCAGCCGGCCTCACCGCTCCTCCACCCAGGGCCCACCTGCATGCCAGAGTCTGCCTTGATAAGAGAGCCCAAAGTAAGGAGTCACGCTACCCTCCCCAGGTGGGTCAAACCGGGGGTGCTGGTTGCGGGGGGGAGAGAGGGCATAGGCCACAGCGATCCTCAGGTAGGGCAGGCACAAGGATAAGGTTGCCTGAGAGAGTTCCCACAAGCCATGACCAGAGGTGAAAAAGAATTTAAAAAAAAAAAAGGAAGGGGGTGTATGTGACAGGGTAGAATAGGATCCTGTCCCAGTTGTTATGGAGAATATGTTTAAATGCAAGAATATTTCCTTTTTCTGACTTTTCACTGTCTGGTTGCGCAACCAAATTTTCCTGTGAGACCTCGGACTTGATCAACTCGAACAGTCTCGCAATTCTTTGCCTCTTACTGTCTCTCAGTTTTCTCTTGCTGTCTGTTTTTCTCTCTTGCATCTATGTTAGCTAATATAACAAATATGTACACATCAATGTATGGAATGAAACTGATAATGGGATTGCTTTTGTTTGGAAAATATGGTGTTACTGTTAAAGTGTATACATATTTATATTTTGAGATGACTGCATATACTCTAGAGGTTACTTGAGTGCAAATGTTGAGCCTCTTGCAAAAGCTGGAGGGGCCTCAGGAAGCATACTCTGTTCTAGCAGCTCCTGATATTTACGAGAACAGAACATTTTTGCAAAAACAGGATGCTTGCTAAGGATGGGGGTTGGAAAAGACTTATAAAACAGCTAAGCTGAGCTGCAAGGGGAGCCTTTACAAGAAAAAGGAACACAGATTGAAAGAAGATTTTATTTTTATTCCTCTGTGCATAGTTATTCTTAACAGGTTTATTTTTTTTATGTTACTGCAACTGCAAATAAACAGTTCTGTTGAATTCTACAACTGCTCCCGGTGTTTCCTATGCTTCCTGACCTGTGCCTTGACGACAGAGTGCAAGGTGATGCACTTAGAAAACACAAATCCACGTATAAAAATTTGACTGGTGGGGAAGAGGGTAGATTCACCACTATAGCTGAGGAGAGGGATCAGAGACTGGTCATCAGTGGCTCCCTCAAGTAAACCAGCCAGTATAACGAGGACTATAGTAAGGTATCGAGGGTGCTGTGGAGCATTAGGAAGAGTTTTGGCAGGACAGGTGAAGTGATACTGCCCATATACACCTGGACACTACATATGTTACATTTTATGATTTTTTTTTTTTTAAATCTCTTTTTTCTCCTCCTCCCCTACCAGCCCCGCATCTTCGGGAGGATCTTGGAGTCTACCCCTGCAAGCCACCTTACCCAGTCTGTCGCTGGATCCCCACAGAGCCTCGGTTTACCCTGGGCCAGGGACAGGATGGGAGCCCCCTACACCCCAAACTCTTGCGTTTCGTCCATACCCTAGGCCGGGCCGAAGGCTGCATACGAGGGCTAGATCCTCGAAACTCCAGCTCCACGGGGCTGGCAGGCCTTTTCCTTGGTGTTCTATGGGTATCATGAGTCCCCTGGCATCATGGCGCTACTGCCGATGTCTGCAACATCCTACCCCTTGCTGCCTAGGCCCTCACTGCCGGCATGGCTTCAGACATTCGTCTGAGACCAGCCTAACACTTTGGGCGCTTGACATCCTGCTGAACCCCCCGGCCTCCACCAGGGGTCAGCCGATGCCGAGCCGCATCCCTCCCCTTCCCCCTAAGAAGGCAAGCTGTCATGGGACACTCAGCATTCTCCCCCCCAGCCAGCCCTCCGATGACCCGGGCTCACTCCCGAACCAGGGTTACCGGCATCGCAGATGGAAATTCAACCTCTGCGTCAGCAGGCCGGCCTTTTATCATGTTTATTAAACTTCAGTGTTTGGACATTAAAAGAACCAACTGGTTCAACAGGAAACATACAAACAAACAATGACAGTATTCATCACACTGTCTATCATTCTTGCATATATATCAGCATGGCCTCATTCAGAGGCAGGAAGGATATACAGAGTCCCCAGTGCCTTTCAGATATTTTGGCCCGTCCCTTTAACTTATACGCAAGTCTCTCCATGAGTAAGACTTTCAAAACCAGGTTGTGCTACATTTCAAAAGTGGGCTGCTACCAACAGATCCAGGTATTCTGTATGCATTTCCTCATAAAGATTGGTAGACTATGCACCACTCTTGTATATGGGTTCCAATCATCTCTCTCCACACACTCCAGAAACACAGAAACAGAATTTGTCAGCAGAAAAGAACAGGTAGGTGGCAGGCCCATCTAGTCTGCCCTATTTTCCTGCCTATTACTACACCCTGGACCCTATTCGGTCTCAGATGTCCTTCTCCTCCCTTCGCTCTACCTGTTATGCCCATGTGCCCTTCTCATGTGTGCTTGAAGCTCCCCATTGTCTTCAGCCCCACCACCTCCTCTGGCAGGCTGTTCCAAATGTCCACCACTCTTTCTGAGAAGTATTTCCTCACATCCCTCTTAAACTACCCCCTTAAGCTTCAGTGCATGCCCTCATCTTCTGATGCTCCTCCTCCTCTGAGAGACACCCCTCCTGAACCTTGTTTACCCCCGTGAGGTACCTAAATGTCTCAATCATGTCCCTTCTTGCTCTCCTTTCCTCCAGGGAGCACGTGCCGAGTTCCCGCAGTCTCCCATCATATGGTTTCCCATGAAGCCCTGCACCATTCTGGCTGTCCCCCTCTGGACTGCTTCCACCCTGTCAATGTCCTTGTGGAGGTGTGGCTTCCAGAACTGTACACATCACTCCTAGGTGGGGCCTCACTAGTGAGTGATACAGTGCCAGCACCACCTCCCTTCTTCTGCTAGAAATTCCCTTCCCTATGCACCCCAACATCCAACTAGTTTTGCCAACTGCCCTGTTGCACTGCTCGGCCACCTTGAGATCATCAGATATGATTACCTCAAGGTCCCTCTCTTGGTTGGTGAATGTAAGTACCTTAACCCCCTCCTCAACTGTATACACATCCCCAGTGTTGCTCCACCTCAGGTGCATGACTTTGTACTTCTTGGCACTGAAACCCATATGCCATCCCCAGACAACTACTCTAGTTTTCCCAGATCCCTTTGCATTCTCTCCACCCCTTCCTGTGTCCACCCTTTTGCAGATTTTTGTGCCATCCACGAAGAGAGACACCTTCCCCTCCAGTTCCTCAGCAATGTCACTTATGAAGACACTGAAGAGGACAGGACCTTGTACTGACCCGTGTTCACTGTCCTGTCCCCCAAGTGACTTCCATTTACAATCACCCTCTGTCTCCTACCCTTTAACCCATTTTATAACCAGCTTACCATCTTCTCCCCAGCACCTAGGGTGTCAAGCTTATTAGCCTCCTGTGTGGCACAGTGTAAAAGTCCTTACTGAAGTCCACATAGACCACATCCACTGCCTTCACTTTATTCAACTCCCTAGTCACCCAGTCAAAGAAATCCCACACAATCACCTGGGCCACCAGACTGACTCTGGATGTGAGTCACCCCGCCATCCTCCATCCTACGCATTTACCTGGACCACCAGACTGACTCTGGATGCGAGTCACCCCGCCATCCTCCATCCTACGCATTTACCTGGACCACCAGACTGACTCTGGATGTGAGCCCTGCCCACCAACCTCCATCCTACTCAATCACCTGGGCCACCAGACTGACTCTGGATGTGAGTCACCAGGTGGAGACTGCCCTCCCCTTCTCGGCTACGACACAGACCAATCCATGGGGACTTCAGGTTCAGTGGGCTTGGGGGACGTGAGTGTTAGATGTGGGGAGGTGGAGACAGGGCTGAGAGCCTGCCTGTGTCAACTGCCATGTCAAAAAGCTTTATGGAAAAGGAAAAAAGTGCTGTGGTATGTATCACATTAATATACACACACACACTTACACACACACAGATGCAGCTGGACCATTATAGTAAACCCACCAAGTACAGGTAATACTGTATAGTAGGTATATTTTGCATTCTGATATATTTCGCTATATACGCTATTTTACGTCTAACCTCAAAATCTAACAGGGCGCGATATATTGCGGATATACAGTATATACAATGTCTTCATCAGAATTATTATTGAACACCAACAGAAGACACCTCCATCCAGTGGTAAAATTAAAAAGTTGCAACTTTAATAACTTTAATCATAAGCCACAAAAGGCATTTTTGTTCATCTGGCAATCTCAAATCGGCTTTGGTTGCTTGTACATATGGTTCAACCACGCGCTCAATGAATTCCACAGTTGTATGCTCGTTTGCCCAGTGGTTGATTGACTGGGTGATGTGCCATGTCCTCAGGAATTTGTAAGCAGGGGTGCATACAGAGGTCTTCCCCTAGTAAATGATCTGTGGAGGGAGCATCTGACCGGCCAAAGTACACACTAGCACAACAGACACCTGTCACTTGTCCCCGAGCCCTGTAAGGGAGACCTGCTTTGATCCTGTCTCCTCCATTGTCCACTGAGACACCGGCACAATGCTTACACCGGTCTCATCTAAACTGATCACCAGTTCCGGGGGGATTAGTTCCTGAGCACAGGCTTTGGAAATTCTAAGTAAAAAGCCATCTTTTAAACTTTGAAAATCAGCAGGCACTTTGCGAGCAGCTTTGGCCCCCTTCCTCTGGCTAAACCCCATTGGATTGAGGAAACCCCACGCCCATTTTGATGAAAGAACCAGGTGCCCCCCATTTTCAAACAGAAACTGTGGTGCGTTTGTCTTTATGATGCCAACAGCTACCACATGGACAACTCGAGCATTTACAACCGCTCCTTCAGCTCAATTTTTCTGAGCTGCTCCTCAAAATCAACCAACAGGTGTGTAGGTCATCCCCGCGGTTTGCAAGGAAGCGGGGGTCTACAGCCACATTAACTGCTGCCAGGTAATGGTTTTGAATTTTCGTACTGTGCTTTCGTTAACTAACCCTCCATGGTGTGATTGATAGAAGTGTACAGCTGCCATGGCCCCATTTTCAGCCGCATACTTCCCGAGTCTGTAACGGAGGTCAGGGGTGTATGTGGCATATGTAGAGGGCCTGGGTTTCTTAGTCGCTGGGGTTGACAGTTCTCTTAAAACAGATGCTGCAACAAGAAGCTCCACACTAGAGTTCTCGGAGAGTTTGATGGCATCTACTGCACTCGGCTCCATTGGATACCTTCTCTTGCACTGGGAGCACTTTATCCACTTCAGCAGGGACATACTAGCTTCAGAGATTTAGTACAGGGCAGTGATGTTAAATTAAACACAGACTAGTTAAATACCCTCTCAAATCGCAACCAGCTGTCAGCCTATTAAACACCGTATTTATTGGTACTGCCGGAGCGCGATTTCTACAAGGCGTGAATAAGTGTGACTGCTGACTAGCGCGAAACCTAGGGGAAGCAAATTCAATCTGCTATACAGTACGTAGAGGGTCTCTCACCTGGGTAATAGGGAGCCAGAGGTAGGAGTCTTGAAGGGACAACATCCATTGGACCTGTAAAATAAAATATAGGAAAGGGGCTACAAAGGATTCGTAGTTCTTAGGAAGTAGACAAGAAGGACAGGACAGGTTAGATGTAAAGTAATACTTATCTGATGGGAAAGAGTCAGCTTCCTGTCAGACCTGTTAAAGTACAGAGAGAAAAACAGGTTAATATGGAGAAAACACAGTAGTGAGAGCAAAGGCGGAGAGATACGTAAGGGGTACAGGACAGCATAGGAGTTAAAAAAGGGGGCTTTATATAATAAGTTACAGTTAGGGTGAAGTAAGAAAATAGATACAGAGAAAGAAAGACAAATAATAGATAGGAAAAGAAAAGTGAAAGTTTTGTTTGGGGGGGGCTCATCAAAACCACTTATCGCCCCTAGATGGCCTAGCAGCCAGTAATTAAAGTAAATTTCCAAGATTTTATTTTATCTATTTCGGCTTCATAACCCATTACCTTATGGCAGCGTTAGCTTGTTTCTGGCAAATGTAGATTTTTGTACCATGTCCTGTTCGGGAGAGAAGGGACTGTAACTAAAACCAAATGCACAGCCAGCCAATGCATTCCATTTCACAGTCAGTCAGCCCTGTCCCCGTGCTCAGGCATTTTGTGACATCTAAGCTGGGAGGGTATGGTGGCGTGCCCCATACAAGTCTATGGGGACAGTTTTCAATGCATATTCGTATATGCTTAGGCAACCTTGATGAACAAAGAAAGTCACTGATCAACTAGCAGGGCCCCACTTTTGCCAGAAACAGGTAGAAACAGGTTAGCACTGCCTTAAGGTAACGGTCTATAATAGAATCCATATACATTGCTAGCAGGGACTCTTTTGGGCTAGTGACCCAGCATTATTAAAATAATTCAGTATTGCTTGTCCCGGGGGCTACAGTTGTCCCACAGAGGTCAGTGATGCATACAATACCCCTGGTGGGCTAGTTTCCCTGGTGGCCAGTGGCCAATGTAGATAAACAAAATTAGAATCTTTTCCCTGGGATCTAGTGGCGGTGGTAGTTCTGGTGGTGTTGATAGGGGGATACCTGGCCCCGATATTGTTTTTTGCAGGCAGGGAGCTAGGAGGAGGATAATCTGGGGCCACTGCTGCAGCTAGCGCAAGTGACTGCACTGAAAGTGGAAGTCCCAGGGGGTGCTTTCTACTCCAGCCCCTATGGAGCTCAGGCTGCAGCCTGCTCCATGTGGGTGGGAGAGGGGGAAACAGGAGCTCAGCAGGAGATGGAGGTGGCCATGGTAGGAGTGCCTCCATCCACCTTTCTGAACCGCCCCCCAGCGGCAATTTGTGAATGCCTTGAGGGGCTTGGGAGGCAGCAAAAGGCAGCTGGGGACAGAAATGCACTTGTGAGTAGCTAAAGCTCCCAGTCAGGAGCAGAAAGCACCAGAAGCCACCAGCAATTAAAGCCACACCGTGGAAAAATGTAAAGTGCCCTGAGATGGCTGTGAGCAGGTCTGGGAAGGATGGCCGCAGCAAGTGTGACAGCAGCCACACATTTACAGCTGCACCATGTCTTAGGACAAATGCCCGTCAGGGCTTAAACTTAATTTGTTAAAGCCTGCAAGAGGCAGGCAGAACCCGCCACTCCTCGAGAGGAATAATGAGACAAAGCCACACCCTGGCTGTTGGTCCCAGTCCTGAGGGGCTGAGTGGAGAGGTGGGGAATCTGACTATAACATTGGGGGCCGAGTGTGGGGGTCTGACTATGAAATGGGGAGAAGAAACATTACAAATTCAGGCAGTTTGAGTAAGGCAAGGTAGCGAGCTGGAGGGCTTACTGGATGCTTTATAATATGCAAATGAAAGGAGCCAGTCACTTTCTGAATGGAGTGGTTCACTCCTTTCAACTACGCAAAGTTTATGCCCCAAAACAGAAACACATGTCAGAATCAGCCTTGCTGATCATTGGGATGTCACTGCCATTGCAGTTTAAGTTGCACTGGACCTGACAGAGACACACCTCTGATAAGCCATTCAGTGGAACAAAATGTTCTTCGTGCATGCACAAGCAAACAAAAAAATGGAAGTCAAGAAATATTTCATAATCAATTACTGCACATGTATCCTACTCCTGAATCGCTCCCCCAACCACAGATCAACAAGACATGTCATGCAAGCACACCCAGTCCTCCCCCCCAGCACACACACTGTCTGTGCCTAGAATGTCTCCTTCTATGCCCAACCCATGAATCAGATTATCATACAGTGGCAGCTATTCAGTTAAGCAACACTGTCCCTGCACACAGCTCCATAGGCATCACATCACATCATGCACCTCACAACACTCCTGCTCCCACCCACAGGGCAATGAACAAAGTCAGCCAAATAAGAACATTCTCCGCCCCCATGCAGTGACCAAACAGACAGCTGCACTTCCGAAAGTGATTGTTACATATCGTCAGGTGAGCAGCCAACAATTAGTCTCAGGGGAGGGCCTGCTCTAGTCAAGATGGACAGGTGCAGGATAAGATGCACTAAGTCCAGGGCAACCTGTGCTATGCCCTGGACACGTCAAACAAAGTTAAAATTGACTCCTGTATACAGTTTATTTGTTAAATTTGATTTTGCCTCTCCAACGACTGGGCACATTTGATCGATTTCTGGTCATATCAGCCATCATGCTGCTATGGCGGAGTTGATTAACCCCTTAGTTCCCCTCCATTTCTTTTTTTTCATATGTAATTTCTGGGTTTTTGCAGGTTTTCTCCCAACCCCCCACACCTACGCATCCCCAATGTAGCGCGTGCATGTGGAGGCACGCGCACACACTCCGTTCTGGATGCCCCTCCCTTCCAGTCGCACTGTTGACCACCTGCGCCAGCACCAAACCTCCATTCGATGACGGTGGGACTATGGGCAGGTGACCCCACCCCTTACCCGAGAGAGGAGAGCCAACACTCGATCCTGCTCCCCTCCTCCCCTTCCCCGGGCCAGCGCCCCCGGTGAACCGAGGTTGTTCCCAAACCCGGGACACCAGCATAGCATGAAGTGTGGCATCCAGTGCCTCAACCCTCAGCACCACCGGACCAGCCAGTTTCCCCTCCATTTATTACGTGGACCTCAGAAACAAGGACAAACGTCAAGGCTGTTGCATGCAGGAGCATGCCCTGCCTGGCACCTAACAATGTCCTCCCCTCCCCACCATCACAGGTACTACACCACCAGCACCTGTGTGCCCATAGGTGGCAGTAGCAGAGCAAGGTATTGCTTCCTTCCTTCCCTCCCTGGAGGAAAAAGCCGATAGGTACCCTCGAGCCTACTCCACCTGGCTGAGCACCTAGTGTCCCTGATTCATTCCTGTACCTGGATCGCCAGTGTCACAAGAGGTAGATCTACCGCTGCACTGATGGGCCAGTGTCACATGTGCAGTTTTTTTTTTTAAACGAGTTTATCACGTTTGGTAACATTTTGGAAACATAATGAGATGGTGACCAAGAGTGCCTCACATTATTGGCAGTATTAACAGAAACTTCTCTAGATGAAATAGAGCTGTAATAATGCCACTGTACTGGTATGCACATAAAGGGTGTATACTGGAATGAGAGCATATATGCAGTGGACTTGTTTGAATGTATGGCAGGTAGGAAAAACAGTAGTATGAACGTATGAGGCGTAGCTTGATGAATGTATGATGGGAATGAGAATAGCAGTATGGCTGCTCAAAGTGGTAGCATTGCAGTTAACTTGCCAAGGGGCAGAAGAACCGCATTCATGCAGTTGCATCCGGAAAAGGGGGATGAACAGATAGGTTGTAGCCCCAAGTACAGGAGTTGGTTAGCTGGTAAAGGTTAAGGCAGCAACCGTAGGACATTGAGCAGTCAACATGCACTGTGTCAGGAGGACTGTGGCCATTCAGCTCTAGAATGAAATAGCAATGGGGACGATACAACGACTGTTGAAAGTGAGCACCTGGTGTCTTGGCTAGTTTGTCATGGTTGTAGAATGGATGACAGTCCAAACTACAGTATAGGAGGCTTATGCCCAGTAAATGTGGGGTTTGGCCCCACCTTCTAACTGTGCGGGCAAGAGCCCATTGCTCACTGGGGTGAAGCCTGACAGTGGTTTGTTGGGGAGTCAGGGAATGAGCCAGAAGGTGGAATGACTGTCTGATAGTACACAGAGTGAACTGAATAGTGAGAGGAGTGTTTCCAGGAAACATAGTGTTTGGCGTAAGGATAGTCTCAGCACAGCAGCTGCAGGAACTTGTGTGTGGGACTGACAGATATACATGTTAATGTGCATGCAGAAGTAACATGAGTGCATGTAAACGTGCCTGCCGAATTAACGTTAAGTGCATAAGAACTTGTATGTGGATTTAGTGCAAGGGCATGGTAACTGCATGCTGACACAGTACATGTTGATTTAGGTCAAGTGCACAGAATTTGTGTATGGCATCAATGCAAGTGCA
Organism: Neoceratodus forsteri; assembly: GCA_016271365.2. Lineage (NCBI taxonomy): Eukaryota > Metazoa > Chordata > Ceratodontiformes > Ceratodontidae > Neoceratodus > Neoceratodus forsteri. The sequence continues at coordinate 91,650,786 of JADMNL010000033.1, read as the reverse complement.
GTGTAACCTGTGCTGGGGAAAAGCCCAAAAGAAACCTTAAAGGGAGTACAGCCACAGCAACACAGAAAGCAGCCCTCCAGCCCCCCCAAAAACAGAGGCAGCAAGTGGGGGGATGGGCCAACAGGCAGATGCTCGGAGCTGGGTCAATGCATATGCACCGCACAGAGGGGTTGCTAGCACCAGAGGTAGCCAGACTGCCAGGCCACCAGAGCAATGAACTGCCAGGCCACTAGAGGAGCAATGGCAGCTAAGAAAGAAAGTTATGTCAGACCAGAGCAGGGGCCAGCAAACCACACATGGCAGCAGCAAACCAGCAGGAAGGGAAAGGGCACACAGCCAGTGAGTCCCAAGGTCAAGGAGGAATACATTTCTGGGATGCTACATAAGCAGCCATATGGTAGCTGCCAGTTAAAGAGGTATCCCAGACAGGAGGGAGAACTGGAAGCCATGCAGCTTGACAGCCGCTGGGCAACTCAAGAGCATCCCAATTTTTTTTTTTTTTTTTTAGTTTTTTGTTGACCGGGTAAGTGCACTAGACACATCCTGCCTATTTTCAGGCACGACCCGGGGGACGGAGATACAGATGAATGCCAACTGACCTTGAACCAGATTAAGCAATGACACCTGGGCACGAGCAATATTAGTATCACTCAGTGAGGGTGGGGTGATGATGTCGCCTGATGTCCCACTAAACCCCAGGCAAGGCCTGTGGCCAACCTTTCAATAGCTGGGGTGGGGGGAGCAGTTAAATTGTGTGGGTACAAAACTGAACTGTCCGTCTACACCTAACAGATAACATACAATAGATCATTTCTTCGAGGGTCTACATAGCAATGTTTTGTGTCCCCTTTATCTGCCCAATCACTTAGTCAAAAGGTAGGGCTACAAAACATGAAGGAGGCAGAGAAGGCAGTGTAGTCTCATTGTTACAACCCCAGTTTGGAAGCCAAGAGATCACAGGTTCAAACCCCACCAGAGCTGAATACTCAATGTGTGCCCTCGGGTAAGTCACTTAACCTCACTGTGCTTCAATCCACCCAGCTGCAGAAATGGGACCAAACTGAAAATGAGATGTTGCATTTCTGATGGGCTATCATGAATAGATGTTGTAAAAAAAAAAGTTTGCAGAATATTTTGATGAAAAAAAGAGTAACATACTTGGTCAACAGAGGGCATGTTATGAACTTATTGACCCACCTTTCTATAGAATAGAATTTGTTTTATACCAAGCAGTTCAATACTGGTAGTGCATGTACTGCATGCGGCAGCCATTAGACATGCTAACACCACACAACCACACGCATGCACACACATATACATGTGTGCACACACTGCATTGGAACATGTTATTACGGGAGGGAAATATTGGCCAGCCCTGGACATCAAAGATAACTCCCCTTCCCTCCTGAAAAGTGTCATCAGATATTTACCTTCCACCTGGACAGCCACCAGGGAAGGACAGAACAGGACCTCAATGTCCTATATCATCAGGACGGCACCACCAATAGTGCAGCACCCCAGCGTCAGTGCTGGGTATCATTGTGAGTAACTGGCGCAGGACTGTTTTCCATTTAGTCAGATTGTTACCCTCCTCAGTAATGTGATGAGTAGTTACCCTTTCAGTTGGGTCCCTTATATCTAGATATTCCATGCTAGGGACCCAAGAATGAGCATTGCTGTGAAATGCTGGGGTTACTGTTCATAGTTACTCCAGTCCCATGCTTTACCAAGAGTCACAGCAACAAATTTTGTAAGGAGAGCTGGCTATGTGCAGGATCTCATTACTACCTCACTCCTAGTCTGCCTCAGCAGGAGTTATGCTAAGCAATGGAGTAAAGAGCTAGATATTTGGGAGGGCTCACAGCTATTCCAGCCCTTGTCTGTTTAGGAGTAACAGTGTGCACTGGTGTAAAAGATAGCTGGCTGTTTCGGGGAGCTCATGGCAACTCGGAACATAGTCCATTCCAACAGGAGTTACACTATGCAACTGTGTGGAGCTTGCTGTCCAGGGGCACTCACAGCTACTGCAGTCCTGGTTGTTCTAGCAGGAGATACTATGCAATGGTGTGGAGAGCTGGTTATTCAGGGGCACTCACAGCTACTGCAGTTCCAGTTTGTTCTAGCAGGAGACATACTATGCAATGGTGCAGAGAGACAGTTATTCAGGTGGAGCTCATGGTTTCTCTAGTCAGAGACTCTTTCAGCAGAAGTCACATTATGCAATGCTGTAAACAGCTGGCTAGTCAGGGGAGCTCTTGGCTACTCCGGACCCAGTCTGTTCTGGAGGGATTCACAGTATGCAGCGCTGAAACAGCTAGCTATTTAGAGGAATTCACAGCTACTCTGGACCCAGTCTGTTCTGAAAGGAGTCACAGTATGCAATGGAGTGATAAACCGGTTATTCAGGGAGGAGTCATGGTTTCTCTACTCAGACTGTTTCAGGTGAAGTCACACTATGCAATGATGTAGAGAGCTGGCTCGTCAGAGGAGCTCACAGCTTCTCCACACCCAGAGGTGTGTGTGTGTGGCGGAGGGGGGGAGCTGATGGCTTTTCTCTTCCCATTTCAGCAGAAGCCATGTTATGCAACAGACAGATGGTTTTTCAGGGGGAGCCGATGGCTTCTCCAGTCTGTTTCAGCAGGAGTTCCACTATGCAATAGTGTAGAGAGCTGGTTGTTCAGGGGAAGCTCCTAGTTCAATCCCAGTCCATTCTGGCAGGAGTCACTCCATGCAATGGTATATAGAGCTGGTTATCCATGGGATGCTCCCAGTCGCTCCAATCTCAATCCATTCTGGCAGGAGTCACTCCATGCAATGGTATACAGAGCTGGTTATCCATGGGATGCTCCAATCTCAATCCATTCTGGCAGTAGTCACTCCATGCAATGGTATACAGAGCTGGTTATCCATGGGATGCTCCCAGTCACTCCAATCTCAATCCATTCTGGCAGGAGTCACTCCATGCACTGGTATACAGAGCTGGTTATCCATGGGATGCTCCAATCTCAATCCATTCTTGCAGTAGTCACTCCATGCAATGGTATACAGAGCTGGTTATCCACGGGATGCTCCCAGTCGCTCCAATCTCAATCCATTCTGGCAGGAGTCACTCCATGCACTGGTATACAGAGCTGGCTATCCATGGGATGCTCCAATCTCAATCCATTCTGGCAGTAGTCACTCCATGCAATGGTATACAGAGCTGGTTATCCATGGGATGCTCCCAGTCACTCCAATCTCAATCCATTCTGGCAGGAGTCACTCCATGCACTGGTATACAGAGCTGGTTATCCATGGGATGCTCCAATCTCAATCCATTCTGGCAGTAGTCAATGCAATGCTGTAGAGAGCTGGTTTTCAGGGGAAGCTTCTATTACTTCAGTCTCAGTCGATTCTGACAGGAGTCACTCTATGCAATGTTGTAGAGAGATGGTTTCCGGGGGGGGGGGCCTCTGTTACTTCAATCTCAGTCCATTCTGACAGGAGTCACTCTATGCAACGGTGCAGAGAGCTGTTTTTTCAGGGGAGTTCAAGTTACTCCAATCCCAGTCCATTCTGGTAGGAGTCACTCTGCACTGGTGTAGCGAGCTGCTTTTTCAGCGGGATCTCCCAGTTACCCCAGTCCATTCTCGGAGGAGTCACACAATGCAATGGCATCAAAGCACTTACTGTGAAGTGCAAAATCACATTTTCAAGTCTGATGGTCAAGGGCCAATGAACTAAGACTGTTAGTGGCCATAACACCTGTGATGGTGACAATTTATTTTTATCATTCCATTTATTCCTCCTCTGCCTCCTGCTTACCTCCACACCTAGTTCTGTCAGTCATTCTCACATCTCTAGCTCCTCTTTCTGCACGTTTTCTGCCTGGGTAAAGAATTGGCTGGAGAGTAGGACACAGAGAGTAATAGTAAATGGAGTCCACTCTGAAGAAAGGGGGGTTACTAGTGGGGTACCGCAGGGTTCAGTATTAGGACCGGTCCTCTTCAATGTCTTTATAAGTGACATTGCAGAGGGACTGGAAGGAAAAGTATGTCTCTTTGCAGATGACACAAAGATCTGCAACAGAGTTGATGCACAAGATGGGGTGGAAAGGATGAGAAGAGACGTGGCAAGGTTAGAGGAATGGTCAAATGTATGGCAGCTTAGATTCAATGCTAAGAAGTGCAAGGTAATGCACCTGGGAAACAAAAACCAAGGGGAACAGTACACAATGGGGGGAGAGATACTAACAACAACAAAAATGGAAAGGGACCTGGGGGTAGTCATAGCAGATGACCTAAAGGTGGGCAAGCAATGTGAGAGGGCAGCAAGGAGGGCTGGGGGGATACTGGGATGCATAGGGAGAGGCATCACCAGTAGAAAACAGGAAGTTATTATCCCTCTGTACAGACAGCTGGTGAGACCCCATCTGGAGTACTGCGTGCAGTTCTGGAGACCCAATCTCCATAAAGACATAGAAAGGATGGAAGCTGTCCAGAGGAGGGCAACTAAAATGGTGCAGGGTCTGCACCGGAAGACATATGAAGAGAGACTTAAAGAGCTTAATACGTATAGCCTCGAGGAAAGGAGGGGGGGGCATGATAGAAACTTTCAAGAACCTCAAGGGAATCAACAAAGTCCAAGAGGGTAGCATCTTTCAAAAAAAGAGGTGTGCAAGAACAAGGGGGCACAATTCGAAGATAGAGGAGGGGTGGCTCAGAGGTAATTTAAGGAAGTATTTTTTCACAGAGACAGTTGTAGATGCATGGAACGGCCTTCCGGAGGAGGTTGTGGAGTCAAAAACAGTGGTGGAATTCAAGCATGCATGGGACAGTCATAACGCAATTCTAGGGGTTGGGGGTAGGAAGAAGTAGGCTGCTGGTTAACTAGGATCTGCAGTTTATCCATCAGGTAGGGAAATGGACAGACTGGGTGGGCCAAGTGGTCCTTATCTGCCGTCAAATTCTATATTTCTATGATAAGTCCGTTTCTGGGCCCAATGAGGTTTCCATTTCACACCCATCCTGCCTTCCGAAATCCACTGACATATCCTCTGTGGCAAGGTACCTGGCCAAACTGGGCCAGGCACACACTTCCTGGCCAAACTGGGCCAGGTACAGACTTTCTGACCAAACTGGGCCAGGCACAGACTTCCTGGCCAAACTGGGCCAGGCACACAGTTCCTGGCCCACCAGAGGAGAAGGCATCTAGTAACAAAAGAGGAAGAGAGGTGGGATCCCAGGGCTTGTAAATGGGTGGCAGGAAAGCAGGCTAAAGGTTGACATCATCAGCATGGGCAGGATTTTTTTTCTCTGTTGTGAAATGGCCCTCCTAAAACCCAATTCTAACAGAAGGCTTTTGTGCAGTTTCAGAACCATGGGTGGGAAGCGGGGTCTGACGTGTGGTCACAAAAGACGTCAGCACCACCTCTAATCACACTAAGACGCACTGTGAAAGCAAGAAAGCCTTCACCCTCTCTCTGGGATCAGAGGGCAAGGCCTACAAATCATGTAGTGGACCCCCACTGGAACGGAGTGGGGAAGTTGGGCTCAGGTCTCCCACAGGGAAGTACCAGTAACTTACATAGGGCTGACTAACACTGACTGTTCTATGTAACTGAATAGAATAAGCACCCAAAACCTAACAATCACATGGTCACTAAGACATGTTTTGAAGTGGGCACATTTTTATGAGGCCAGTGGATTTTTACCCCACCTGTTTTTGCTCTCCTGGTCCATAATGGACAAGACCTCCTTTAGCTGCAGCCCTGCCTCTTTCCATCTGTAAGGGACTCTCCAGTGCAGTGCCCCAGGAACCTACCAAGACCCATCTCAGTGTTCCATCCTCTACTCACTCCAGACTGCCCAAGTGGGGTCCTGCCACTTAACTTATAGATAGGGAGATCCCAAGGATTCAGTGAACAACAATTTGGTGCCGGTGGCACCGAAGGCTGTTCCCCAGGGTGGAGGGAAAAGGCCCTTTATGAACATGTGGGCAGAGCTGAGCTTCAATTTTTCTGGTTTTACTTAAGGATGCAGGGAAGCCCCTGGTAATGGCTACATACACTGGCGTTATGTCCTCCCCTCACACAGACCAGATTTCCTGAGTACACAGCCCCCTGTGGTGGTCAAATAGGTGGCAGCAGAACAGTGGGACATACAGCCAAATCCCCCCAAAGAGTAGAGTATCCTCTGGAATGCTTAATCTTCCTACCAGCCCGTGGCAAGGCCAGTGGATTTTTTCACCCTGTGGAGGAGCAAGGGAACTTCACCAAACTGACTACAGCCATAGCTTTTAAATTCTATTTATCTGCATTGTACTGACCAGCACTCTGACCCATCTCAGGACCCTGCACTGCCCCAACCCCACCACCCCACCATCTCCCGGGACTTCCATTTTTCCTGGCTTTCCACTCATGGTATCCCCTGCCCACAATGGAGGCAACTGGGCTGGTCCCATTTCCTCTGGAACAGGCAGGTTGTGCAGCCAGGAGAGAGCCCGGGACAGCAGGTGCGGGGGTCTGTGGGCTGTGCAGGGCTGTCATGCTACGCAATCGTTTGGTTTTTTTCCTGTTGTTTTCCCCACCCCTTAGGGATGCTGACTGAAAGCAGGCGGGCACACAATGTGTGTCACTGCCCTGCATCAGCCAATCAGCATCCCTCCCCCAGTAGAAGTTGCTCCAGCCTGCACCCCCACCGTGGTCGCCCAGGTGGCAGTCACACGGTGGAGGATTTCCCTCTCCCACCCAGAGGATAGCACCCTGTGGGACTATCAATCTTCCTCTCCCCAGCCAGCCCTCCAATGACCCAGGCTCATTCCGGAACCCATGTTGCCAGTATTGCACGCGGTAGCACTACCGCTGCACCAACAGGTCAGCTTCCTAGCCTTTATTTTTAAAAATCACAGGGTTTGGTTAGTCACTTCATAGATACATAGACAGTGTCGGCAGATAAGGGCCTATGGCCCACCCAGTCTGCCCATTTGAGCTTGTAAGTTCAGTTTGTTTTCCTAGAAGTCTGTTGCCCCTTACCCCTGACCTCCAGAATTCCTTTATGTTTATCCCATACATTCTTAAATCCCGTGATTGTTTCAGCCCCCACCACTTCCTCTGGCAGGGTGTTCCACTTGTCCACCACCCATTCTGTGAAGAAATTCTTTCTCATGTTTCCTCTGAATCGTCCTCCCTCCAACTTCATCCCATGCCCTCTAGTCCTGGAACATCTTTTTCGCTTAAAAATAGTGTTTTCCTGCACCCTGTTCCTCCCTGTAAGATACTTGTATGTCTCTATCATATCCCCTCTCTCCCTCCTCTCCTCCAGGGAGTACATGTTCAGTTCCTTCAACCTGTCTTCATAGGACTTGTGATGCAATCCATGCACCATCTTTGTTGCCCTCCTCTGAACCTTCTCTACCCTGTCTATGTCCTTACGTAGGTATGGTCTCCAGAACTGTATACTGTACTCCAGGTGAGGCCTCACTAGTGTCTTGTATAGCGGAATTATGGACCTCCCTTTCCTGCTGGTGATGCTCTGCCTATACATCCCAGCAGCCTATTTGCTTTACCTGCTGCCTTGTCACACTGTTTCTACCTTGAGGTCATCAGAGATGATAACCCCAAGATCCCTTTCCTGCTTGGTGCATGCTATATCCTCACCCCCCAACTGATATATTGTGCCAGGGTTTTGTGCCCCAATGCATTATCTTGCACTTCTTTGCATTGAATTTCAACTGCCAAACCCCTGACCATTCTTCAAGTTTCTGCAGGTCGCTTCTCATTCTGTCTACACCCTCTGGTGTGTCTACTGTGTTACAGAGCTTTGTGCCATCAGCGAACAGTGAAATTCTGCCTTCTAGGTCCTGCGCAATGTCACTGATGAAGATGTTGAATAGGACCGGTCCCAGCACTGACCCCTGTGGTACCCCACTGGTCACTCTTCCCTCTGTGGAGTGACAGCCATTTACCACCACCCTCTGTGTCCTGCCACCCAGCCAGTTACCTACCTGACAAAAAGATCATGTCTTTTCGGCAACGATAAAAGGCAGACAGTCACAAGGGAAAAAAATGGCAAGGTAAGGCTAAGGGATCATTCAAAGCAAAAAAAAAAAAAGCAACAGAAACTCTTTCATATTGGGGGTTCTTTTCATTTATTACATTGGTGCTGCAGACTAGGCCAGTACAGCTGAAAGAATCAATAATGATGAGCAGTACTAGATGCTGGCGAGAATAGCAGTGCTTAGATTCACATGTTCATTATCGTGTCAAGCATCTCCACTCCTTCCAACAACAGGGTAGCATTCTCACATTTGGGCTGAATAATCAAACACTGCCCCCTGCTGCTCAGCCTACCACCTGCAGCACAACAAACCTACAAAGCTTTGATACTTTACTCAGGAAATAAGACGTGACAAAGTGGGTGTTATGGAAGGAATAAGACATGAGAAATGGGAGATTATGTAAGCAATAAGGCTCACCAGGGTGTGTTATTATGGGGGAATAATTGCACGGCTCAAGTGTGTTGTTATGCACAAGGCGTTTGCACCAAGTGCCTTTAAACACACAAGAGCATGTGCAATTATTCTACATAATCACACACTCAAGTGTCTTAAAGCCCATACAGCATGGCCCTGCTTAGAAGATGTAAATATATATATATTCTAGTGATTTTGAAGGAAATATTTTTTTCTGGGAACCTTTGAAGAAGGAAAAAAGTTCTGACACGCTGTATGCTTACGTGTGAGACAGTGGGATTGAGAGGCTGAATGCTTACAGCATGGCAAGTGCAACACTGACATTCATACCTCTCAAGTGTCCCTGACTTTCAGGGAAGTCCCTGATTTTGCCTCAAAAGTTTACTCTGTCCCTCCTAAAATTTGTGTTTTTTTGGCTAAACAGTGGGGACTCTAAGCACAAAGCAATGTCAAGCATTAAAGTTACAGGCTTGTACTTCTTTAGAAAATGCATTTTGCACTAAGCCCCATATTCTACCAGCTTTCTGGGTGGACATCTCTAATTTTGAAGAAGTGTCCCTGATTTTGGTCATTTGTCCCCGATTTTTTTTAAGCCTTGTCCCTGATTTATGAGGCAGGAGGTTGAGAGGTATGCTGACATTGAGACCGTAATCTGATGCCAAGAGCAGAACAGAGAGTGTTGCTGACACAGACCCTGGGCACAGACCACTCTCAGTAATACCGTGTGATATATTTTAGTAATAAGCCAGTGCTGCAAACATTTGTTTAGTACGAGGCTCCTTAATTAATTGGTCTTCTCCTACTATGTGGTGATATTGAGAGGAACCCTGACTCTCAAGTACCCTTTCAAACCCAATCTGTGTTGCCCCCATGCGGTTCTACCATTCCTTCTACATGCAAAGGTCCGAAGCTGTTCCATACTAACATCAAGAGAATGGTACCTAAAATGGGTGAGCTGAGTCCGAGTCATTCTTCATAAGTCCAGTATCACGGCATTGTCAGAAATGTGGCTCAGCTCCAGAATCCCCGATTCATACATTCAAATACAAGGATACTCAGTGTGCAGGCATGATGGAAACAAGTGCGAAGGTGGTGTCGTTCTTTGTTATCATGGACACTCTTGCAGTGTGCCAGGTACTGAGTGACATGCCTGATAATATAGAGGCCTGCTACAAGAAAGTACAGTGCTCCTTCTCTATAGTGAACCCCTCTATGAGGAATTTCTATTATGGTGAACACCTGTAATGGCTCCCATTGTTACCCAAGTAGGCATATTAACACCTCGCTATAGCGAACACATTTGCTGGCTCCAGAGGTGTTCCGTATAAAGAAGGACCACTGTACATCTTAACACCACCCAGGCTATGCTTGTGGGCTGTACTTATACAGCACCAAAGGGATCTCAAGACATTGATTTCACTATATGTCCACCTGGCTCTACTATTGGTAAGTACAATCTTGAGACATTTCTGCTCGGTGATCTTAACCTCAACGGATTGGAAAAGGATTCAACCAAATACAATCAAGCTCTTTCCAATTTAAACCTTTCCTTAAGGATCACACTACCTACAAGACTCAACCATGCCACAAACAACCACAGCCTTCCAGACTGGATTCTTGTTGCTGTAAATGTTTGTCCACATGTTATAAACCCCACTAACATCCTGAGTGGTGCATGCAGCCTCGGGAAGTCAATAACCACGAGGGATGCTGCAGTAGAACCAACTCTCTCTCTGGTATCTTATTTCACTTATAAAATGGACAAGAAAATCCTGCTATGTGATTGATCTGTCTGGGCCTTTACCCCCGAATTAATCTCACAACATACACACAGGTGAAGTCCCAGCTGTTGGTTTAAATGTAATTAGAAGGTGTTTCTTTTTTTTTTCTTTTTTTCTTTGGGTCCATTTTCTAATCACAATAGTGCACACCAAGGCATGTGGTGTTGAGTTTACACATTTCTCCTGTGGTTCACGGCACCTGACTATGCCTCGTGCCACACCACACAAAGTGTGGGTAAATCCGACAACACACACACCCCCTGTCAGGCATTATTTTATTATAGAATCCTGGCATGTGCCATGGCTCTCAAGGAGGTACATTCTGGTGCGAGGAAGAATTGGCATTTATATAGCGCTTTTACAAATTGTATCCCAAAGTGTTTTATAGGCAATAAGAGACTGGTAGTGAAGTGACTATAAATGTGTAGTGGCAGCCATTTTGCACATAAACACCCACACACAGCCTTGGCAAATTGCCTGAACCGTTTTTATGGGAAGGAGAGTGTTGGCCAGGACACCAGTGAAAATAACCTACTCTCACACTGAGAACATGATGTCATGTGCTGACCCCAATACTGTAGCAGGCTTTCAAATAAAGAAGGAACCCATGAACATTCTGCGGATTCAATTTGGACCAGTTAATCTAGCATTAGACAACTGGACCCAGTGTATTAGTAAGGCAGAAAAAAAATGTCTCTCTGGAGCAACAGAGCGCTGTCTAAGCAGAAGAGTTTTATTGATCCACACACTTCTGCTGCCCAGTTTGTTGTATGTGTGGTTTTCCCACTCCCAGCAAAACTGGAAGCCACAGTCTACAGTTTATTTGTTCAGGGTTTCTGGGGGTGTAGGTTAAACCCCATCAGAAGGGACAGTACCTACAAGGGAATTAAGAGGGGTGAATATGGTGACCCTATGGCCTTTTTTATGTCAATGTTTTTGTGCTATATCTCCTGTCTTAAAGAGGGAGGGGAAAGCCAGCCCAGTGGCTGACTCCTTACTTCCTGCCATGCCGGCGACCCATGTTCAGCGATGAGCACGGGTTGCTGGGGGTTGGCTGGAAGGGACGGCTGGGTGAGGACTGAGTGGCCACTTGGCAGCTCTCCTCTCCTGGATCAGGGAGATGAGCCCTTCTGGCCTCCGGCTACCACCATGTGGAAGCATGGTGTGTCATGCGGCAATGGAGGAAGCTAGGTGCAAGGCCAAGGGTGTCGGGATCAGTGCCATTCATGCCAGACGTGCCCCATACACATGTATGTCCTTGCACTGGGGCTCCGGGGACGTAAGGGGAGAAAACTGGTGGAAAAATCCACCCGTGGTGACTGCCCCTTGTAGGCTCTGCACCGGTGGCCAGACACCCGCTCCAGTTCTGTGGCAGAGGATGCTGCGGTAAGGTAAGTCCCAGAGGAGCCAGTAGATGCGGCTGGGGGTGTGGTCCAATGGGGTTCGCCACAGAGGGGCAGGCGGAGAAAGGAAAAGATAGAAAAAAAGGGGGGGGTGCTGGATCCCATAGGTAATGGAATGGATACAGCTATGGTACAGTGAATGACAAAAAGGCAGACAGGTGAGCCACTTTAAAGCCCAGACACGTGTACTCCCCCATCATAAGTATTCAACTATGCTGAAGCTCAGGGCATGGAAACTGACACCATAAACACTCGCCAAAGGACCTAGGAAGCCGATTTATTATTTTTGATACATGGTTCTTGCAGTCTTTAATGCTGAAATTGTGCCCTGCAGGGAAGGAGCCCAAGGTGGTTAGCCAACTGCAAAACAAAAGGATCCCATTTCAGATGTGGGATATTACCTGGTTGGGAATCCACAGCAGAACTGCAGTTAAAGATTCGCTAAAACACAAAAAGATATTCGATGTTTGGGAATAGTGAAAGTGCTTGTGCGAACTTTAATTCTGGCCTTTCTCTATTCCCACCCTCAGCAGGGGAGCTGGGCAGCGCTATGGAAATAGAAGGCCCAGCACGAAGGGTGAGAAGAGTGCCAGAGGGGAGGATGGAGGACGTTCAAGATGCACTAAGCGTGGAGTGAGAGGAGAGGCTGGCTTAAATGTGAATGGTTGGAGAAGTTATTCCTCCACTTCAAACCTTGGGCAAAGCCCTCCCATTTGATGTCTGGGAATCGTGCAAGTGCTTGTGCAAACTTTAACTTTGGCCTTTCTCTATTCCCACCCTCAGTAGAGGAGCCAGGTAGCATTACAGAAATAGAAGGTCCAAAAAGAGCGAGATACCTCTTCCAACTCAGAGAGTGTGAACAGTAACATGCAGGAGAGGGGAAAAAAAAAAAACATTGAGAAGGAAACCTCTGAGGAACCATGGCTACTGAACTGCCCTTCCTCTCAGCATACTAAGAAGAGATACTCCTAAAAGCTTGTCTGAGTTCTGCTTCAGGATTGGGTATGTAGGTCTTGAAGCATGAAGAGGTCCACCTTCTGAGTTTCCTGATAATATGAGCAGGGCCATTCTTCAATGTGGAAGCTGCAGCTCCACTGTGAAAAGAGTGACCTGTGAAAGTAAAAGGATTAAATCCAAATCTTTGTAACAGGATTCTCACGTGTTCCATAAAACATTTGGTTGATACTGGTATAAGTTTGTCGATAGACAGGAGAGGTTGTGAAGAACTGGCGCAAACATGATAGTGCACAAGTTGATCCAATACAGCTACTGGACACCAGTTATTCTGAGTGGAGCAGTATGAGATGTGGACTCCTTGGTACAGCCTATCGGTTTTTGAGGTTGAAAGAAAGAGAATATAATGATCTTCTTGCTTTCTTAAACTGGCGGCCATAAGAAATTTAGTTGAGGAGGCCGAAGAAGTAGTAAACTCTACGAGGCGCAGGACGCCAGAGAATGCTAAGCAAATGGCTGATGAGATCACAATGTTTGTGGTAGGGTGAAAAGGATTGGTACACAGCAAATCTAACAATTTGTGAAATATAGGTCCTTTGATAAGCAGTCATTTAGGAGCATTTGTTTGAGACGCTCTATGGATTCCAAGCAGGAGGAGTTTGACTGAAGCGTTGGTTAGGACTGAAGTCATGAATGGATTTGATTGATATAGGAAGAACTGAATCTGGATAGATATTGTTTAATGGTCCCAAATGATAATTTCAAGGCTTAGTGGCGGAAGGTTATGAATGCCAGGATATGATCAATGGAGACAGAATTTGGATCAACTGATTTGAGTAGCACAAAAATGAAGAAAATTTCTTCCAAGCAGTGGTATAAGCTGCTCGAGTAGTAGGCACTAGGGCTGACCACATGATGACTTCAGCTTGTTGACAACAGAAGGCTAAGTCATGATGAGATCTGTGAAAATCTGCTGAAGGACAGATGCGATGGAATTCCTGGAATTGAAACGGAGATAGATAATCAGCAGCTTCGTTTGCATAGCCAAGAACATGACAAAATTGTGGTACAGTGATAACCAAGTCAGCCACCGCATGAACAAAATGATGGAATGGGACAAAGACCTGCCTTTATTAATAATGCCCACAGTGGGTTGATTATCAGAGAAGAGAGAGATGGTGTGCAAAGACCAAAGATGGCCCCATACCAATGCAACAGCTACAATAGGGTCAATGTTTAATAAATGAGATATTTGGGAAAAGTCTTGAAAAGTGTATACATCAGGAGGCCAGGGAGCCACAAACCAGAAATGCTCAAAGATAACTGCAAAACCATGATTAGGAGATGCATCGGTGTATACCCTGGGTTGGAAATCAGGAGATGGGTCTTTGTAGAACATAGAGCATATGTTCCAACAGGCTACAGAGTGGAACCACATTGCTAAATAAGATTTGGCTGCAGCAGTAATGGATGTATGGTGGTGTAGTTCAGAGACCAAAGGTGTCAATGACAAAAGGTCGGTAATGAATGAATGGGCTTGCCGAATAATTCACATTGCAAAACTGGGATATCCCAGAAGTAAAAAAAGTCTGCATTTGGTACAGGAGGAACAAATGGAAAAAGATTCCACAAGGGCTTGAATCCTGAGCAGTTTATCAGGAAGTAATCTGGAGTCTATGCATTTCGTATCCAGTTCGCTATCTAAAAATTCAATAGATGCAGATGGTCCTAATGTTTTTTCTTCTGATATAGGTGCCACTAACTCTTGGAAGAGATGACTGAGTGCGGTAATGCCCACAGCTGGAGGTGACTCGGGAGGATCGCTTAGCAAGAAGTCTAGATGATGGATAACAGCTGGATGATGACAAATATTGAGCAATAGCCAACAAAGCATCTTGGAAAACATGTTGAATAGGTCCGGGCTGTTTTATAACTAAAGGTCAGATAAATGGTGAAGTAGTAATGATCTTCCCATTTAGTGCCATGTAAGTGCCACAGAGATGGACGGGCAGCAATTTAAATGTGACTGAAAAGTCTGCTTTTGAGAGCCAGGAGCTTGGGCCAAATTGTTTATTTTAATAGCATCATCTATGCCAGCACAGGAGAGAGAATACTCATAAGATGGAATCAATAAATTGATACTAGGAATGGACTTCAATCGAATTGCTGCTAAGTCCATGATTAGTCGCTTCCTGCCAGAAAGTTTTCTAGTGGCCACACCAACAGGACTGATCCAATAAATGAGAAATGGTGGATACAGAAAAGAACCAATGAGGAATCCTTTTTGAAGTTCATTTTGTAATAGTTGCTGTGTGACTTTGGGTTCTTTTAAGGTATATTGCAGGTTATGACGTACAAAGGTGCCAGAGGGAAACATAGCAATGCCGGAATGGAATCCTTCAGAAAAGACAGGCAGAAGATATTCCACGAATGAGCGAGAAGGATGAGGAGCTAGTGCTTGGGCTAAAGCACGTTGGTTGACAAAAGTGGAAGGGAGCAGTATGTGTCATTGGTGAGACCAAGATGCTTTCGGACAAATACCTGTAAATCAAGCATAAGCTTCTCCACAGAAACTGCAAATATTGAGAAACTGGCAATCAGAACCTGAGTATCCATTGCCACTGAAGTTACTGCAAATTGGCTTACCTCCTACATATTCAATTTGCCTTCCGTTTCTAAGCTGGGGCAAATGTAGGCATTAGGATTAGAGACTGTGCAGGTCAACCGTGAAGAAGAAGAAAAGGAAGCTGGAGCCAGACCAGCTGGTAAATCTATCCTAGCTGCCATGGAAGATGAGGAGACATCAGATAATGCCAATAGGCATAGAGAAGCAAAGTGGGCAAAGGAGCTGCATAGCAGGCAAGAATATGCTTGCTGGCCAGTGAAGTGATGGCAGAGCAGCTCATTGTCCAGGATAGCCCAATTCAGTCTGGTATTAAAATGAGCCAGTGCAGCTGCAGCTTTTGCAGAAAAAGACCAATGATAATCATAAAAGTGCGTTCCTCCATACCGAATGCCAGGTCAACCAAAAGATAAAGATAGGAATCCAGTTTGTTGCATCTAGAGAGGAATGCAGAGAAAATGATGTCACAGTATAAACTGAAAGCAAGGATGAATTCAGGTGTAATCAATTTCTTAAGGAGTCTGGAACCTTTTGACTTCAAGAGGACGGAAACGTCCCCAAAGGATACTATTCTGTTTCTTATGGTATCATGGGATGAGATAAGGAGAGCTATCAGGTTTACGTCGTTCCCATCTAAAATACCTTTGTGCAGGGGACCTGGGATGAGGTGAATAGGAGATATAAATGGTGAAGAAATAGCTGGAGAAGTACCTGAATCTTGACGAGGTGGTAGACTAGAGGTAGCTGGAGTACTCATAGGTAGTGCAGTACTAGCTGAAGCAGCATCCTCATGGATATGAATAGTGGTCACGGGATTAGTGAAAGATGCTGAGCTGGAAGCTGGAGTGGGTTGTGAAGGAAGGTGAACATTGAGGGCAGAGATGTGGGATTGTAGCTGTGATACTGAGGTAGCCAGCTGAGCCATGAATTCTCTGATTTTGAAGAAAGCAGAAGCTGGTTGGAGAACAGGCTGGCTAGAAGCAAGATCCCTGGCAGGTTGAGACTTCGCTGCTACAAGTAAATCGAATAGCTCCTGTTTCCGAGTGGACGCTGAATGAGAAATACACCATTTTTGCAATACAGAAATCAGGTGTGGAAGAGTACAGTCCATTACAGGAAAGTTTAAGGTAGCCCTGAAGGACCTTCTTCGACACCTGAAGATGAAGCACCAGATGGAGTGGATGCCATGGCACTGTAACAGTGTTAAAGATAGCTGATAATTAATGGCTTGATGCACGAAGATACAGATGAATCGAATCATACCTACACTCATCGATCTCTGGAAGGCACAGGTTAGGGAGACTGAGTCTAGTCAGGCTACTGGCGAGGGCTGCTAGAATAGGGAGAGGAACTGAAAAAGTTTAGAGAAAGGCTGAAAAGAAAGAGGTAACTGGAGTGAACATGAAATGGAACATGTAATGCTTGGTGAAACAAGTAGAAGCTAAGTAAGCATTAATCACCGATGAAGGTGGCATCTAATGGGGAGTTAATGCATGGTTGGGACCGTTGTGGGACAAGGGCGGAGGCCGAGGGCGTACAACGGTCCAACCATGCATTAACACCCCATTGGATGCCACCTTCATCAGTGATTAATGTGCTTGTAACACGGAAACTGCAACTGTGCTATTTGTGAGATACTCTGTTTGCTGTACAACGGTAATTACCAGAAACACTTCTTTGACGTTAACAATTATGGGGCATGTCTGTTACTTTTCCTGCCTTTCTGCTGCTGGACTTGTGCGCGTGCACGTTGATCATCCCACATCGAGTACTATAGTGGTGACTACTTTTGTAAATCTTTCTTCTCTGCTGTCTCTGTAACTATTGCCATACAACTATGTTTGGACCTCCGACTTTGCTGCTTGTGCTGCTTCTCCATTTCTCTACCCTCGTTTGTTTTTTGCTTCGGTGCTCTGGTGCATCCTGGGCAACATGTCTCTGCGTAGCTTTATATTCTCCCGAAATTGCCAGTTCTCTTCGCAGTGTTCTGTACAACTAACGATTACCACCAATAGGTGGCGCTTTCAGAGCAGCACGAAACTTCTCCTCCATTTCCGTTAATGGATTTTCCACACCCATTCTGTTAGCCTTCACATCTGCTGCCCCTACCGTCCTGTGCCTCCCGCGACTCACACCACTCTGAGTTCCCCGGTTTGCCCCTCTGCACTTGTGACTTGTTGTCGCCTACCCATTCCTCTCCCCTCCGTTTTGACAGTCAAACACTTGCCCACACAGCGATTTCTTGTCTCAGCTCCCCTTCCTCAGTCCGACCTACTGATGGCGCTTTGTCTCATGTTCACAGCTTCGCGTCTCCCTCGCGCCGATGTCTTATCCTCCTGTCCTTTGCTCTGCTCTTTCCGACCAATCGGCACCTTCTACAATCTGCCCTCACTCCCTCAACACCTCCACAATTGTGCCCTTCCCCGTTCTCTCCTGCGTTCCATTTTCTACGGTGCCCGCGGCGCCACGGACATTTGTGCTCCTCGCCTCAACCCCTACCGGTTCCCTTTCCTCCCCTGTTCATCGCGCCACCTATTGGTCGAGATTTCCAATCCATTCACTGCTTCCTACCGTGAGCGTGTTCACGCGCTCAACAGGGTATTATTGCTCTGAGCGTTCCAAGGCAACATGGCATTATCGTGCCATAATGCTGTGTTGCTCTTGCACCAGCTGACCCTGTTACACCTATCCCCTTTCTTGCCTGAGGTCCTCATATTTCTTCCATGTTACAAAGTGGGATGGACACAGCCAATATGCGAGATGTAACACAAAAGTTTAAGAGAATGATAATACAGGATAGCAAAATGGTGTTGTAGCTTTAAAGCAGGTGGTGATGTCACTACACATCACAGAGCAGGAAGAATGGTGGCTTTGCAAATGGGAGCCACAGGGAATAATGCAAAGAACAAGCAAGCAAAACTAGAAAAGGAAAATGGACCCAAAGAACCCAACATGACAGAATGTTCGGGAGGGAAAGACGCGGAGGAGACCTGCTGGATCTGCAAAGTAGCTAGCTGAGAAGGGAGGAAGAAGGAGCACAAGCAGACAGAGAGGGACATGAGCAGGACAGATAATGCAGGTGGGGAAGTGGGGGGCAGCGAGGTACAGAGGGAGCAGGAAAGCACAAGGAGAGCAGAGGGAACAGACAAGAACGAACGAACAGGGAGGATAGCACAGCTACATGAGATGCGCGAAGTGTGGAGTGAGGGGATAGGCTGCCTTAAATGTGAATGGTGGGAGCAGTTATTCTGCCACATCAAACTTCAGGCAAAAAGAAAGACACTGCCTAACAACCAGTTGTGGAAACATCCCAGAAACAGTCACATTTTTCTGACTGTCCGTTTGCCAAGTCTTTCTGGCATTCTCTCAGTCAGATTTGGCAAAAACCCCTTTTCTGCACTGTGGACTACCAGACTGTGGTTCTAGGCCTCTATGTGGCAGGCCGGAGCAAGTATAACATGTCTATATTGCAGCTATGTTTTGCCTGCTGCAGGCATTACCTGTGGCTGGCAACGTGCTTTACAAATGAAACAAAAAAACACGGATCCAAAAGTAGTAATAGCTAAGGCTACTGAATCAGTATTAAAGGCACACAGTCAAGAGAAAGGGAACTTGGGGAGGTTATGTGACTAAACAAGTCACTTAGCCTCCCCAGTGCTCCTGGGTCACCCCTGAAAACTGGCATTTGTGCCTAGTGGGCTTTGCCTGGTTACCAAAAGAAAGAAAAAAATAATTGCCCTTGGAGTACTGAGAAAGTCGTGGAAGAACTGTGCATGGATTCCTCCACAGGAGTAGTATTGTTGAATGTCAAAAGATGGTACATGCCTGTTCAGGGAATTCTTGCACGTCAGCACAGATAGACTACAGGGCACATTTTGTCTGTTTGTAGTATGTATTTTTGCATATTTGTTTTGTTTGCTTTTTTTGTCCTTTCTGATTTCTGAGAATTATTTTGGATGTCTGCATGACATAATGCTGTTTTTCATTTGCCATTTTTGATCTGTTGGGGTTCTTGGGGGAATTTATTGATGGTTTGTCTTTTTCTTTGCTTTGAACCAAACATATTACATGTACGATTCTCTCGTTTGTAAATAAAATTCCCTTACTCTAGCTTCTACAGATGACATCAGTTTATTCCTGGCAGACAAATCCTCAGGTCTTAGGCTACTGCTGGTCTTAACAGGAATATATGGTGGTAGAAGGAGCAAACATGAACTATAATAAGTACTCAGCAATGGGCCTGGGGGAGGCTACTCCTTCGGGTCCACCAGCATTGGGGAGGATTCCTATTTCTGACACTCCAATTATAAGATTCTAGGCATTTGCTTTGGGTATGGGGATGTGAGTGAACAAATGAAAAATGTAAGACTTAAAAAAAAAAAAAAAAAAAAAAGAGGATTTTGTTAGTTTGACTCCGTTACTACCTACTGTTTTATTTTTGAGTTATGAACACACACAAACACCCGAACTAGAGACAAGTTTATATATAGTGTTTTATTTCAATTTCTGTAGGAAGGAGACTTAAACTTGCCCTCCCCCCCAAAAAATACTTATCTTCCCATAAAACAAGGGGCCTCAGAATTGTTAATGTGTTTTTCTGTCCATCTTATTTCACAGACAAATTTTTCAAAGAACCATAGAATTTGTTGGCAGAAAAGGACTGGTAGGCCTATCCAGTCTGCCCTATTTTCCCTGCCTGTTTCTACAACCTGGATCGTATTTGGTCACAGGTATCCCTCGCTCCTTCCTTTCCTCTACTTATTATGCCTACGTGCCTATCCAACACATGCTTGATGCTCCCCAATGTCTTCACCCCCACCACCTCTTCTGGCAGATTGTTCCAGGCATCCACCACCCTTTCTGTAAAGAATTACTTTATTACATCACTCTTAAACTCCCCCCTCAAGCTTTACAGCATGCCCCCATGTTCTGGTACTCCTCTTGCACTGAGAGAGACTTCTCTTTTGCACCTGGTTCACCACCGTGAGGCACTTCTAGGTCTCAATCAAGTCCCCTCTCACTCTCCTCTCTCCCAGGGAGTACATGCAGAGGTCCTGCAGCCTCTCCTCATACAGTTTCTCGTGCAAGCCCACCATTTTGCTAGCCCTCCTCTGGACCGCTTTCACCCTGCCAATGTCCTTTTCAGAGATGCAGCCTCCAGAACTCATATATACTTAAAGCACTGGCTGGTCAGTGGGTTGAACGGGCTGGGGAATGGATCAGTCCTTTTCTAGGGAGGTGGAAAAGGGGAAGATCAATGGTGCCTTCCACTCAAAAAGCAGAACATAACCCCCAATATATACTGACTGGTGTCCAAAAGATTAACGTATGGAAACTGGCACAAGATCACTTAAGATACACTAACAGACATTCAGATTCCTCTGCACATATGGGAAATGGCGTGGTTCAGCCACCACAGCAGACTGGGGGCCTGCAATACCCCCCCAGACATAAAAAACTGGAAGAATGGTATTGCCCTCAAGATACCTGTAATGGTGTTTTGGAACCTCATGGTCATGTCCATTTGTTGGGTTGTTCTGGTCCACTGAAGGGGGGGGGCTACGGTTTCACAGCATTACTTATGGGGACTTGAATTTAGGGACTCCACTGCACTCGTAGGCAAAATATTTTTTGCCATTCTTATATACCAGACATGGCAGATTCAGTGCAGGCTGGTGCTACAACATACAGTATGTGCATCTTACAGGAGGGAGTAGCAGATCTAGTGCAAAAAGACAGGATAAACGTGCAACGGATCTCTGGAGACATAGTAAGTGGGCTATTTATTTGTTAAAATATACTGACCTATAACAGCTCATTTCCAGATGTGTCTTGGGGGGGGGCGCAAGGATAAGTTACTTCAATTAGGTTACAAAACATAAAAGTTCATGTTATACAACCAACAGGTAGTAAAGTGAGCAAGCTAAGCAAAACATTGCATCTGAAGAGCAACAGTTCACTAAAGAGCAAAAGGCAGCAAAAAGCAAGGTGAATAAGGTGTTAATGTGTACAACAGGGTACATTATCCAGGGGGTCTGGGCGCACTTGGATTAGAGCAGGGGCAGAAGCAGAAAGAGAGGAAAGTTGGGGGTGCAGATTAAGCTAGAACCCATGATCAAAGATAACTGCAGGTCTGAGTATGCAATTCTTGGATGAGAGATTTTATTGTGTGAGAAGAAGCAGCAGCATGAACAGCAGGGGTGAGCAGTTCAAAGTTTGGAGAAACGGAAGGAGAATGCAGCTTGGCCAGAAGAGGATGTTATTTGGGGGGGGGGGGGAGCGTGAGAGAGAGAGAGCCAGATTTATGAGGGGAGCAGGAGGAGGAGAAGAGAGGAGGGAGGAAAAGTAGGGGGTAGGGAACCATGCCAACATTTAGAGAGAAAGGTGGCACAATGGGTGGGGCACCTGGCATCAAGGGAAGGAAAGGAGAGGGGAGATAAAGTGAACAGAAAAATTAGACAAACACCACCACATTTCACAGTAACCATGTGGAACTGGATATTCATTCATTATATGAGGTTCATTTAGGTATTTTTCTTGAGGTGATATATGGGGGTAAGGATGGGGATCTTGTGGGGGTTAATCACACTACACTTGAAAATACTGTAATGACTTGGTAATATTTGTCTGATTTTCCTGTATATCCTTATAATTTCCTTTACTCAGAAATTCCCCTACTCTTGTGAAAAGTGCCAGGGTTTATTTATTTAGTTTTTGTTAACCAGGTAGGTACACTAGACAGCATAGCTGCCTATTTTCAGGTACGACCCGGAAGATTACAACAAAGGGTACGCAGACAATAGCAGATACAAGAAAACATCATGGGAACAAGTAGAATTCAGACATGAAAACATTACTCACTGCAGTAATCTTCTTTCTTCCATGGGGTCCTTTAGCATCAGTAACCTTTTTGCACTTAGCTGGCTAGGTGCAATTGCCCCGGAGGTGTGTCTTTAAGAGATATTTAATGAACGTAGGGCCAAGCCAATCAAAAGACAGGAGCGGGTGTGAACTGAGTGAGAGATGTTGACTGCTTCAGAATTGTTTCAAGGAAAAACGAGGGCAAATGCCCCAAAAAAGAATTAACAGGATTCAAAAAACATGCAAATGTCAAAAAGTGGAAATGGAAAAAACAGCAACACGAGGTAAAAACTCATCAATAAGAAATGCCAAATTTGGTAAAAGGTGATGTAAGAGCACTTCTCCAACAGGTGAACCAGGGAGGAAGGGTGGGAGCTTACTGATGCTAAAGGACCCCATGGAAGAAAGAAGATTACTGTGCTGAGTAATTTTTTCTTCTTACCCCAGGAGCCCTTTAGCATCAGTAACTTTTTTGCAGACTACCAAGCAGTACCAAGTGGGAGGCGGGCAGAGAACCTACTTAGGAAAGAGACTCTGTAGAACTGCCCTTCCAAATTTGGCATCAGATCTGGTCAGCACATCCAAACTGTAGTGTTTCACAAAGGTGTGCACAGATTTCCAGGCAGCTGCTTTGCTCAGATCCAGTTGGGGAATGTCCCTTGCTGCTGCAAGCGAGGCTGCAGCGTCCCTGGTGGAATGGGCCCCGAGCCCCGCTGGAGGATGTTGACCAGCTTTCTCATAGCAGAATCTAACACAAGAGACCAACCAATGAGAAATTGTTCTCTTGGTAGCTTGTCTTCCTCTGCCTACATCCCCGTAGGTGAGGAACAACTGAGTGGAAGAGCCTCTGGACTGTCCAGTATGCTCTAGGTAGTGAGATATGGCTCTTTTGACATCCAAGCTGTGGAGCTTATGCTCACCAGGAGTGGATGACTCAGTAAAGAAGACAGGCAGAGTAATGGACTGGTTCAAGTGAAACTCTGAAACCACCTTTGGCAGAAATCTCCCATTTGTCCTGAGCTCAACTTTACTGTTGTGAGGGCTGATGTAATTCAGCTCAGTGCACAGGGCCTGTAGCTCTGAAATCCTCCTGGCAGACATAATGGCTACCAGGAAGACAGTCTTCCAAGTTACAAACTTGATGTGGGCCATGGACATAGGCTCGAAAGGTGGATTCACAAGCCCATCTATGCAAAGGTTCAGTCTCCAAGGAGGAACAGACTACCTGGTTGGAGGCTGGAGGTGCAAGAGGCCTTTGAAAAACTGTTTAAAAATGTCATGGGAAAAATATGATTTCTTTTCCACCGAAAGGTAGGCTGAAATTGCTGCCAGGTGTAGCTTGAGTGAAGATGGTTTCAAGCCTGACACCTGTAGGTGTACCAGCTGAGGGTCTGAAGCTGATAGAGGTTCGACCTTTTCACTCTTGCAACAGAGGGAAAACCTTTTCCATTTGGCTGCATAAGTCTTCTCACTGTTCAGTTTTGTAGCCATCCTCAGTATCTTAAGGACCTGTTCAGAGTACTGTGAGGATGGAAACTAACTCAAGAACCAGGCCTTGAGGTGAAGAGAGGGGATGTCTGGGTACTGCACTCCCGTCTGAGGAAGGGTCAGCAGGGAGCAAGTCAAAGGCAGGCAAATGGGCCTGTTCCAGGACACTGAGAAGAGAGGGTATCAGGCTTGCCTGGGCTAGTCTGGAGCCACTAGGATCATGGATACAGGCTGCTGCCCGAGTTTCAGCAAAACCCTGAATATCAGGAAAAAGGGAGGAAATGCGTATAGGAACCTCCCTGACCAGTCCAGGATCAGAGCATCCAGAGGAAGTGTTCTGGAACTGGGGGTCTGCAACAGCACTGAGGAAGCTGAAAATTGAGAGGCGAGGCAAACAGATCCATGTCTGGTGTGCTCCACTGCCTGAATACTGTGATTAGTACTTGCTTGCTTAGTGTTCATTCGCTCTGACCTTGACTGATGCGGCTTAG
Source organism: Neoceratodus forsteri (assembly GCA_016271365.2). Taxonomy (NCBI): domain Eukaryota; kingdom Metazoa; phylum Chordata; order Ceratodontiformes; family Ceratodontidae; genus Neoceratodus; species Neoceratodus forsteri. The sequence continues at coordinate 91,626,734 of JADMNL010000033.1, read as the reverse complement.
AGAATCTGCCAGAGTACTGAGTTTGCCTGGGAGGTGAATAGCTGAGAGGCTGACTCCCAGGGAGAATGCTAGAGACCAGAGCTTCAGAACTTCCAAACAGAGTATTCCTGATCTGGTACCACCCTGCTAGTTTATGTAGAACATTGCAGTGGTGCTGACCGTTCAAATTTGAACCGCCTGCCCTTCTATGCTGGGAGCGAAAGCTTTGAGAGCTAGTAAGACTGCTCTGAGTTCCAAAAGATTTATGTGCAACTGTGACTCTTCAGGAGTCCAGTTGCCGCTTACTGAGGCACTGTCTAGATGAGCTCCCCAGCCCAACAGGGGGGCATCTGTGGTGATTACCTTTGTGGGAAAAGGAGCTTGAAAGGGAAACCCTGCCTGCAAATTTGCAGGGTCCTTCCACCATAGCAAGTTTTGGAGGAACTGCTCAGACACTGGTATTAACTTTGAAAATGTGTTGCTTCTCCGAGACCAGCGAGCTCCGAGGTAGACTTGCAGGAGTTTCATCCTGTACCTGACCCCTTGGACTACTGCAGTCATAGAGGCCATATGTCCCAGAAGTTTAAGGAAATGTCTGACTGGTCTTGGCTGTCCCTGGGTGAAAGAATTTGCCACTGAAAGGAAACTCTGAATTCTTTCCTGCAGGAGGAAAGCGTATCCCTTCTGAGAGTCCAGCTGGGCCCCTATGAAGGTGAGCAGCTGGGTGGGTTCCGGGTGAGATTTCTTTAGATTTACCAGGAAACCCAGAGATTCCAGAGTGCATTCTGTGAGGGAAAGAGATTCCTTGATTTGGCGAGGAGACTTTGCTACTATGAGCCAGTCGTCCAGATAGGGGTAGAGAGCGACATCCAGTCTCCTGAGATGTGCTGCTACCACTGCGAGACACTTCGTAAAGACTCTTGGGGCCGAGGACAGACGGAAGGGCATTGCGGTGAACCGATAGTGACCCGAAGGAAGTCTGAACCTGAGAAACTTCCTGTGAGATCTCCTTATGGGTATGAGGAAGTAGGCATCCTTTAAGTCAAGGGAGGCTAGCCAGTCTCCCTGCTGTAATGACTGCATGACCAGTGACAGAATGACCATTTTGAATTTGGGATTTTTCAGAGCTTTGTTTAAATATCTGAGATCTAAGATTGGTCGCCACTCCCCAGTTTTCTTTTGTGACAGAAAATACCTGGAGTAGAGGCTCTTGCCCTTCTCATGGGTGGGGACCCTCTCCACTGCTCGTAATGCCAGAAGGTTTTGTACCTCCATTTCGAACAGCAGTATCTGCGTTGGGGACAGAGGTCTTGACAGCTGGGTATGCCTGAGGTCTGGCAGCTGCTTGAACTGTAATGACAGACTCTTTTCCACTATCTCCAGCACCCACTTGTCCGACGTGATGAGGGACCAGTGCTGAAGATAGTGAGAGAGTCTGCCTCCAACTGGAAATGGGGAGGCGACCTGGACACTCACATCAGGACTTAGAATGAGAGGCAGATGGCTGGGTAGAGGTGGCTCTTCTTTGGCCCCTTCTGCCCCTGCCTCTGAAAGACCCCCTGTACTGGCTAAAGTCAGATTGGGGATAGGGATTTTAAGGCCTGGGAACAAAACATGTGCCCTTGCCGCCCCTGGGACAGGATCTCTGAGGGGTGGTGGGTTTAGGCTTGGACGAATGGCTCTGCCAGGAGGCCTTGTACTTGACCTTTTTCATGTAGTCAGAGGTTCTGTAATCAGACAACACATTCTGATCACAGGGAAAATCCATGGCCTTGTTCTGAGTGTCTGTGGTCAAACTGGTTGTTCTAAGCCAGGCAAAGCATCTCAGAGAGATGGCATGGGCCAGCGCCCTAGAGGCTGCATCACTGTCATCTGCCATGTGGAATTAGTACATAGTAGCTTCCAAGACAGTTTTTGATGTATCCACCAGCTCCTGCACCATAAAATCTGATCCGTTGCGGACGACAGCCTGGACAGATTTCCAAAGGGCTTTCTGATATTTGACAGTGAATGCCATGTAAGAAGAAAGCCTGAGAAGCAGGGAAGCTGTGGCATACATTTTCTTTGCTATAAAGTCAATTTTCTTGGAATCCTTGTTGGGGGGGAGAGGGCAACAAGGAGACTCCAGCTTTCTCACAAGCTGCTTGCTGCACTATACTCTCATGGCTAGGGTGTGCAGACAGGAACTCTGTACCATTTTTAGACTATTTAGATTTTCTCTCAAGCCGCTTATCAACCCCTAGTACTGAAGTGGGGTGCTGAAGCACCTTCATGGTATTTTTTCTAAATGCATTATAGATAGGGACGACCAGGGCCTCTGAGGATGAAAGACCCTTCATCTCCCTATAATCTTCATCATCAATGATATCCTGGTTAGGCTCCTGCGTAGGGAGGTGCAGGGTATCCAACATATTTTGTATAAATGTAAACATAGAGGAAGGATCCTCGTGGTCACCCGGGGGATCCCCAAGGTGAGGGTCCGGGGACTCCTGGGGCTCAAGGCCCTCAAAATCCACGTCAGGGGCATCATAAAATTGATCATCATCATCTGCGTCACCCTCACAGTCTGCAGAAAAGAGAACTGTGGAAGAGTGCTTGCCAGCCCCAGTAAATAGAGGACCCATCTTTTGAAGGGTCTGAAACAGTTGCCATGCTTTTTCCATATCTTGCACTGACGGAAGAACCTGCGCAGTTTGTGTTTTGTTTTTTCTGTATGCTTTAAGCTGCTTGTTGTCTCGCTATTGACTTTCCCAGGAGCATATCTGTCTTGACAAAGTTCCTTTTTAGCCATTTCATCAGAGGCTTGATCAAGCTTACTTTTTACATCACTCTTATTTTTCAATTTGTGAGGAACTTCATCTTTGGAAGCTTTATTTTTTGACTGGGATCTGGAGGGTTCCTCAGTACCTCTGCTTTTGGATTAGTACTTTTGAATGGCCCCTCACCAGAAGCCTTTGATTTATCCTCAGCCATAATAATCAAAGGTTTGTCTGCTATGTTCGCCAATTTAAGCAAAGCAAACCAGTTCTGGACCTACGAACCGAGTGCAGGTTTCTGTGAAAATACCACCATAAATGATGCTGCCCCAGTTAAACTCTATTACCAGTGCCTTTTTTTGGGGGGGGGGTTGTAAAACTGAGATCTATACCAAAGCCAATCTTAACAGAAACCCAGTAATACTCAACTAGGGACAGGTGGCTGCTGGACCCTTACAGACAGTCCTGACACAGATGATACCAAGGTCCAGTAATATAACAAAAAAGGTTTCCTCGTAATTGCCAATATAGAGAGAAAACCTCCAGGCACTATTTAAGTTTGAAATCTACTGCAGGTGCCTCGCGGTAAACCCCACAAGGTCTGAGGTAAAAAAACAAGGCAACTGTCCCTAATTTGACGGTTTCCAAAAGAATTTGTCCAAAAATGAAGGAAACCATCAAAATTAAGCACCCTCAATAAAATTAGGCTTTAAACTAAATAGTCGCGGTAAAAATAAAGTCTAAATAGCGCCGTCCCACTAAAAATAAAAATGTGTACAGTGCTAACGAAAAAGAAAAACTTTCACTCGGCACACTAAAGGAAACGATTTGTGAGGAAAACTTTACCCAGATAAGCACTAGGAGGCCGTCAACAAGGAAAGTTAGGAGAGATCTCAGAGGCAATATTGCTCAGTCCAGCAGAGAAAAAATTCTGAAGCAGTCAGCAGCTCTCACTCAGTTCACCCCTCCCCCCCATCTTTTGATTGGCTTGACCCTATGCTCATTAAATATCTCTTAAAGGCACACCTCGAGGCAACTGCACCTAGCCAGCTAAATGCAAAAAGGTTACTGATGCTGAATTACTCCTGGGGTAAGAAAGTAGACTTATACAAAATGTTCAGCAATGACAGTACATTTGCAGGAATCTATATGGAGTAACAAAACAGGAATATAAGTGCAAATAACGAACAGTCATAAGTCTTGTTTTACTTCCGCCTGGACATTCACCAGATAGCACCAGAAATGGGCAGAAGGGACCTCAGTTTATAGTCTCATCCAAAGGATGGATGGCACACACCCCAGTAGTGCACTCAGGTGCCAGCATTATGGTAGAAGCCCAATCCCAGTGTGAGATTAGAACCCACAACCATCTTGCCCAGAGCCAGATGAGCTACCAACTTAGTCATGCTGACACCTCAATGTGAGGCTTCTTCATATCACATGCAGCTGCATTCATGCTCCACGTGGGAGGAGCCAACACCGAAGCATAGAATACGAAGCGGCGAGTGTGCTTTGTTGGAGCCAGCTCATGCATGAGAGGCTGCAAGTTCAGTGTAGGAGGAGTTGGCATCAGGGAATGTTCCACATGGATTTTAGATATTTGTGCACAGTTCTCTCAAATGTTCACTGAATGATCAGTAGTGCTAGGAAGGGCTCAGGTACTCATTTTTGTCCGTATGTTGTAATATAGTCAGCCTCTAAGGTTTTTTCTACCCTTCTACAGAGTTTGCGCGAACCACAGAGGCCATGTCACCAGAACAGGAGAATCAGTATGCAGGAGCAATCCAGGGCCTCCCACATGCAAGCCCCTGGCCTGTTCCTGGAAAACTCTCATACTCTCAGATGCCTATGCTACAATGTTGGGACCACAACTGACAATGGCAAGGCAGTACACAGAAACATAAGACGTGACAGCAGAAAAAGACCTGCCTATCCAGTCTGCCAATGCTACCTAATACTCTAGCGAGGGCCCTAATGACCATCTGTCACCCTTTCCCCCTCCTCCACCTCCTGTCATCATCAGGCCCTTGTGCCACTCCCACCCATGTCTGAATCCATTCACTGTGTTGGCAGAGACCACCTCCTCTGACAGTCCGTTCCACCTGTCCACCACTCTTTCTGTGAAAAAGTACTTGTGGACATCCCTCTTGAATCTTCCCCCAGCCAGTTTTAGTGGGCTCCCCTTGTGTTCATGTTTTTACTGAGGGTGAACAGTTCACTGCATTTCACCCTGTTAATCCCATGGAGATAGTTGTATATTTCAATCACGTCCCCCCTTTCTCTGCATCTCCAGGGTGTGTATGTTAAGGTCCCTCAATCTTTTTTCATATGCTTTCTCCCCATCCCCCGGATCATCTTGCTCACACTACTCTGTACAGAGCCTCCACCTTACCACAGTTCTTCCACAAATGTGACCTCCAGAACCTCACACAGTACTCCAGATGCTGGTGCACAAGGGATCTGTACAGGGCAAGGATCACTTCCCTGTTTCTACTGCTGATCCCCCCTTTCCTATGCACTCCAACAGCCTGTTTGCCTTCCCCACTGCACAGCGGCACTGTGTCATAGTGTCAGGCTTTCTGTTATCACCCACAGATCCCTTTCCTTCATTATGCCCTCTTTTACCACCACCACCCCCCCTGCACTGCACTTACAGGGAGGAACAGGGTGCAGGAAAACACTATTTTTAAGCGAAAAAGATGTTCCAGGACTAGAGGGCATGGGATGAAGTTGGAGGAAGGACGATTCAGAGGAAACATCAGAAAGAATTTCTTCACAGAACGGGTGGTGGACACGTGGAACACCCTGCCAGAGGAAGTGGTGGGGGCTGAAACAATTACGGGATTTAAGAATGCATGGGATAGACATAAAGGAATTCTGGAGGTCAGGGCTAAGGGGCAACAGACTTCTAGGAAAACAAACTGAACTTACAAGCTCAAATGGGCAGACTGGGTGGGCCATAGGCCCTTATCTGCCGACACTGTCTATGTATCTATGCACTGTCAGAAAACCTGCTAGCCTGCCAATACGGGTGGAGGTCATAAGTAGGAACAGTACAAGAGTATTTAATACATGGGAAACGAGTGGATATAAAAGCAGAAAACAACAGAACACAGTAGGATGCTGCCCTGTTTTACACTAACAAATCCACATGCACGCACACATCTGTAACCCAGCACTAGTCAAGTTACAGCTCTATAGTCCTTTACAAAGGTAGTCGAACAGCCCACAGCCTGTGCTACCCTGATCACCCACAGGCTTCCTTTCAGCCTTCTGTAGGGCCATTATAAAAACTTTTCATTTCTATCCTTGCATGTGGCTACTAACAAGGAACTATTACCTCCAGCTGTCTTGCTGCAGGTTAAAAAGTATGAGAGTTTACCAATACGTGATACTATTTCTTCTTCAGGCAACTCGTTACAAGCAGACTGCAGAATTACCCGACTGCTCTATGGGAAAACATGCCAGAATTTCAAGTATTATACAAACACACAAAAAAGGGAATATTGTATCACTCTTTGTCAACAGAGTAAATCCAAAAGTCATTTCAATGCTTCATGGTCCCTTGGATTTACCATTTATATTCATTTTGAATCCCCATGACGGAGCCTCCTGAAATGTCGTTAGGATTTGCTACACTGGGGTGAATGTGATAGAGGATTTGCTTTATCTATAAGACTGTTTATATACCATGTTTATTTAGCACACATCTCTTATCTGAAATCGTATTCAAGAAATCCCCCTTACTTTGTATCCCAGGGTATTTTAAGCTGGTTATTTCTATGCACAATAATCTAAGGATATATTGGTCTGCTATTGCAGTGTTGGTACCCATAATGCCCTCTAAGACTTGGGGCAGAGGGTAACCTGTGCCTTTTTATTGATCCTGCATTAAAAAATTTACTGCTGTTTCATCTCTTAAGCAGCCACTCAGAAAGGATTAACAAAAATATATGTTCTTTTGTTTCAGAAATTACATAAAGGAACACATTTTTCCTGAACAGTGTGGTCCAGTGGTTTAAGCACTGGCTTCACAACTCAGACATCACCGGTTCTAACCCTGCTAGAGCCATATGCCCTCATTGAGATCTTAAGCAAGTCACTTGACCTCTCAGTGTTCCAGACTAACCAGCTGCAGACATGGGTAGAAGCAGGACTCCTATGAAACCAGATGTTGCATCTCAGTTGGGCCAAAAATGCACAGAGATGGGTGCATTGCGGAGGTAAGGTCTTCTGCTGCCAAGGAAGAGGAGCCTGGGCTGCTTGTTCCTTGCATATCCTCTCACAAGAGAGATAGTAGAAATTAGACTCATTCAGTAGAAATTAGACTCATTCACCAAATACCTTACCGGTAGGCTGCAGCACGTTAAGTACAACAGAGCTCTCTCCGCACCTGTTCCTGTTATGGTAGGTGTCCCTCAAGGGTCCATCTTAAATCCTATCCTTCTCTCTTTTCATGAATGACTTTCCTATGGTCCCTACCCACAGTAACACTGCCCTATATGCTGACATGATTCTCCTGTCCAGCTCGACTGATATCCATGCTATAAATCACCTTCTTCAAGATGATTTCAACAAGCTGTAACACTGGCTATTGGTTAACAACCTTGTGCTAAACCTAAAGAAAACAACTTATGCTCTTTGGTTCCTCAGCCAAGATTAAGCACTGTTCTACCCCACTAAAGGTTCTGAGTCTTGATGGGACCCAGCTGGCATCTCATGCTCCTTCAAATACCTCGGAGTCACACTTGACCCCCCAGTTAGACCTCTCCCTACATATTCAAAATGTGTGCCGGGCAACAAACATCAAATTTGGTCTTGCATATAGGGTTCGGGAGTCCCTTACTGCAGCTGCACGATTTGCCCCTGCCAAAGGCATACTTCTCCCCTCTCTCAGTTATAGGCTGACGTGCTTTCCTCTTGCTACTAACGCTAGCCTTGCAAAATGGGATGTGGCCTATAATATTTGCCACTTTGCCCTCGCGGCCCCTCGTCTCACCCACCACTGTGAGCTATATGACAAACTCCACTGGTTGTCCCCGAGTAACTATAGCTCCTATGTCTTGAGCTGTTTCATCGACAAAATCGTCTGAAATGTCACCCCTCCTGCACTGTCTAAACTCTTTCAGCCAACACAGCCATTATACCAGCTCAGATTATTAGAGTTGCAGTCCCTCCTTGTCCCTAAAACTTGTACTCTCTCTGGTGATCGTGCCTTTGCTGTCTGTGCCCCTTTCCTCTGGAACTCCTTACTAGTTCTCATCAGATATGTCTCCACCCATCCCTTATGAAATCCCTATGTGCTTACCTGATGTCTGCCTCAGCCTGCAACTGTTCCTAGACTCCCGAGGGATTCACCTGAAGTCTGCCTTAGCCTACAACTGTCCTTAGGTTGCCTGGCATCTCCCTCCCAGTCTTGGTGTGCTCTACTCAATACCATGACTACCAGACCCCTACCAAACCATAAAGGGCGACCGACACATCCATCCTTGCACTCTAGCACTTACTGTTCCTAGTATAGGAGTCATTGCACCCTGTCCTACCACTAGTGCTCTAGCATTCCTTCCATGAAGATGTATACCACCCTTTGCTGTTTGAATTGTCCTTACCACTGAGCATATGTTTTTCCATGAAATGTTTATTACCTTTTACTGTTTGATTGTCCTTACCACTGTGCATATGTTCTTGTTTATGCTATTTCACCACCTGTACATTGCTTCCTTGTTACTGTTACACTGTTTGTACACCTTCCTTGTAAACTCCGGGGTCGCACCTGAAAATAGGCATTCTTCATCTAATGTGCTTACCCGGTAAACAGAAGATGAACAAATATGTCAGACATTCATCAGTAGAGGTCTCAGTACTATATTCACTGTTAAAAACACAATGCCAACCAGTCCAGTGGCATAGTAGGAGCGCTGTTGCCTGCCGTGCTACCAACCCCAGTTTGGGAGCAAACTCGCATCACCAGGTGTCGGCTGAAGGGAAAAGGATTGAGCATCCAATGGACAGCCCTCCTCTCCAATGGGTGTGGGTGTGTGTATCAATCAATCACTTTATTTAACCAGGCATAAACACCACTGAGCAAGCTCATTTTCAAGGTGGTCCTGATGTATGTGTATGTGTGTGCTCCTCCTGCAATATACTGGACACTTAGTAGAAGCTAGGTGTCATGGCACACGGGAGACCCAGAAGGGTAAGGGATGTCGATAGACACTCCATATCACTGCATACTGATGTCCCAGGAACAAAAAGAAAAGAGAGGAAAGATTCTTGTTGGAGCAGAATGATAGACAGTCCTCCTTTTGGCCTGGCAACATCATCTGGGCACCAAACTGGATCCTGCTTTTGGGGGTGGGGGCAAGTCCTTCCCTGATCCTGCCATGATGGCAAATTATTGGAGCAAATGGTTAAGCCCCAGAGATGGTTGGTGACAGGGCTGGGTAGTGCCCTCCAGACAGGGGCAGGCAGGAGAAAGGGGATAACAGCAAGTGAAAACAAAACACAAAACCAACGAGGGAATCCTCTTCACGGCATGTAGTTCAAATATTTCAAGCCTTCTCGGCATCATAACTCAGCCTGCAGAGAACCACGTGTTTTACTTCCTCAGAGCTGGATGGAGATGTATACCGCAGACTACGGATAATGCAAAGGGGTGATGCTGACAAGGCTTGAAATACTTTCACTCGAGACTCTGAATTTTTTTTTTGTTTGTTTACAGTTTGAATTTACACATATCATACAGCAGAAAAAGGCCCACAGGTCTATCAAGTCTGCCCGATTGTGCAGCTCTTAGTTTCATATCAACTATAGCTATCCCACTCCCACCCAAACCCCTCCTTCCCCTCCTTCCTGGTCTTCCCCTTCGTGTTACTGTCTGTACTATCCCTGCCCATGATGCCATCCCACCCGCTTAAAGCTAGCCACTGTCCTCAGTTCGAATAACTCCTCCAGCAGTGCGTTCGATCTCGTCACCACTCTGTCTGGGGGAGTTGCCGTATGAGGAAATATTGGGGAAGCTCAACATGTAGTCAATGGAAGAGAGAGAGAAGGGAAAGATGGGAAATGATAGAGACCTTTAAGTACCTGAAAGGCATAAACAAAGTCAGAGAGGGAGAATTGTTCTGTTTAAAGGGGGAAGGGTCACTAGGGGACACAGTCTGAAGCTGGAAGGGGGAGGTTCAGGAGGGAGATGAGAAGGTACTACTCTACATAAGGGTGCCCACATCAACAGTGACAGTAACTGCATTTTTGACTAAGAGGATTCCCTTGAAACGCTGACATTGTTTTTAACACTATACAGTACCGAAACCTCTATTGGTGTATCTCTCACACATAAAACACAGAAGTTTGCAACAATATTTGGCGAGTGAGTCTAATATACCTCAGGTCACTAGACAGGCTGTATTTTTTTTTTTTTTAACTTTCTTTATCCTCCTCTTGTCCCTCAGACCTCTCTCCCCGGTAAGGTCACTCGGAGCTTGCCTTGTCCCGCCCTACCCGAGATCCTCCCGTAACTGGTCTGCTGCTGACAGGCACTTCCCTACCACTCCTCCGATTACTCCGCTCCCCTGGCTCGGAGCCTCCTGGGGTGGGGCAGCCTTGCTCCTCCAGTGCTCTATCTATAGTCTAGAAGAGCAGTCGGGGAGTGAAGGAGAGGCAGCAACCAGCCAGGATGGATCCGGCAATGGGCGTGGGGGCAGTCCTCTGGGCCCACCATCACCTGTCCGGGTGCCAGGGTATATCTGATTTTCTGGTTTCCCCTGGGGGTGCGGACATGCCATGATGTCCTGCACATGACAGGCATGCTCATGCACCCGTGCGCAAGACGTCCTCCAACAGCTCCATCCCAAAAGAGCGTGCCGCAAGTTGTGCTGCCCTCGGTCTCCACCAGGGGTTGCTGGTACTGCGGCAAGCGTACCCACCCCTCCCCAGGAAAAGACAGCAGTCCCCTGGATGCTCAATTCTCTCCTGCCCCTGCTGCCCCCCCCCAGCTCGTTCCCAAACCCGGGTCGCCAGCGTGGCATGAGGTGTGGCGTCCAGCGCATCAACTCTCAGCACCATCAGGCCAGCTAGATAGGCTGTATTGAACAGACTCCTCCCCGTGTGTGCTTTTCTTTTTCCTTTTTAGGGGACGAGGTGGCCACACTGGAGTTTTCTCAGTTACTTGCACATCTTCTGTCAGCCGATTACAAATCTACATTGGTATTGCCTGATATGGCAACTCCTGGCCTGTGGCAGAGTGCTACTGTAGTGGCCCTAGTTATTGGTGTTGGGAACTGGGAGAAAACAAGGGGGCAGAATTTAAAAAAATAAGAAGTGGGCCAGTCGGCACAGTGGTAGCACTACCGTTCAATGCCAGTGACCCGGGTTCAGGAATAAGTCTAAGTCATCAAGGGGCTGACTGGGGAAAAGGGTCCCTCACACTCACAGCAGAAACATACTGTGCCAGCCCAAATTAGCAGAAATGACAGAAACACAGGAAGGCCAAGCACAAACAGCAAAAATAACAGCCAGCACTGAATAGCTGCAAAACTCTCTGGGTTTAATTCCATAGCAGGTGATAAGAGCATGGCACAAACAAGCCCCGATCCTTGGGGTCTGACATGACCCTTCATCAGGGGGTGTCGAAGCACTGGGTTTGTTTATGCCACGTTCTTGTATAACCTGCTATGGAATTAAACAAGACAGTTTTGCAGGTATATTTAGTGCCTGCTGTTACTTTGCTGTTTGCATGTTGTCTTCCTGTGTTTCTGTTGATCGTGTTGGGGGGTTGAGCATCCATGGGGATATTCTCATCTGGGGAAGGAAGGCTAGCTTCCACTGCTGCCATACTGCCACCTGGGTGACCACAGGTGGCAGTACGGTCACGAATGGCTAAATGGGTGGGAAGGATGTCAGCTGCTGTCACACTTTGCACAATCATGTGTGTGCGTGCTTGCACACCAGTGCTGCTGACATCCTGTAGGAGAAGAGCAGAAAGCAGGAAAAACCTTGACCACACAAGATGCTTTCTAGGCTTCTGCAGGCACCACACTGATGACCTCAACCCCTCCTCTGCAATCTTAATCCATACCACAGTGAATGAGGGCAGTACCTCTGACCCTGCCATGGGGGAAGTTTGGAGTGATGGGTAAAGCCTGAGGGGGCTGGGCAGGCCAGCAGGAAGGGGGCCTGGTTGGAGACAAGGCTGGCATAAACAAACTAAAAAAAACAAGATAAAAATGAACAGAACAATACGATATCCTCAGAAAACCGCTTCTGAGGACAGGGGTAGCTCAAGAACTAGTGGTTAGTGCTGCCTAGGCTCAGCCACAGCATCTCAATTGAATCGATGGGAATGGAGACTCCAGAAAATATTTTTTATTTTGCTTTGTTTATGCTCCCCATGACCCCCAGACAATCCTCACCTTCAGGCCTGCCTAGTATTCCTTCAGCCAGCTGAACTGCCCCCTCTACTACCAGTACTGGCGTCTAGACTCCCCTGTTCCACCGAAGTCCATTGGTCTGGGTCGGTTCCTTCCATGAGGCTTCCTTCCCCTGCCACCGGAGGGGGAGTAAGCAGGGAATGATGGGACAGATGTGGTTGAGGGGAGTGAGCATGGTGTAGCAGAAGGGTCAGGTGGGGTGGCAAGACTTGGCAGCCATCATTTGGGTGCCCAGATGGGCCTCCCATTTACTAGTTTTCCAACCCTGTCCTCCTCCAGCAAACATTAGCGCAGTGGCTTCCTTAAAGAGCTACTGATGCCTCAAATAAAACTTAAAAAAAACAATAATTACGTACAATTCTGCTTGCATGCTATTTATATTTTATATGTTTCTCCTCCCCATAATTTATTACTAAAGAATTGTGTAGGAATATATGACTGTTGTCCATTAGAGTTCATCTGCCTCTATAGCTTACTCCCTACTTCAAGTCATAATCTTCTGTTGTGACATCACAATCTGTTGCCATGGGAGTAACTGTGAGGTCACAAGCAGTGCTCTGTGACTTTAGGTAGGGAGAAAGCAGCAGGAATAAATGAACTCTTCAGGAGCAAAGATCTTGTTTTCACCCAGATGACCTCACTACTAAATAATGGGGAGGAGGAGGAATACAGAACTAATAAGAAATACAAGCTGGACAGTGCCTAAATATTATGTTTTGTTAAAGTTCTCCTGAACATGTCACCAGCTCATTAACGGGTGCCTAGTAATGCATGGTTACCCATGTTTTCAACAGTGCCACCACACCTCCCCCAGGTTCCACTAATATAGCTGACATCATCTCGTCCCCACCCCCAGAACAGCATCCACAAATCAATCTGAAATCCATCCAACCAGCCTCCGATCTTGGAAGACCCAAGCTCAGGGCATGAACTCAAGTCACCAACCTACTACAGGGGTCCCTTACCACTCTCTGCACAGAACTGACTCCTTGAAATGATTTTTGTAGTGACCATTAGCTTGACCTTATGAGTCAAGAAAAATCATTCTCCCCTCCCCGATCCCTGACCTCACCCCTGCTCCAGTGAAGCACCTTCAGTGATTGATTCAAATTTAGCAAAAAAGGCCAGGAATCAAGAGACTCTCGAGCCTGGGGCACTATAATTCAAACTACCCCAGATCCAACAGCTATGCAGGCAACAAAGAGCAGGCTGATCACACTGCTCAGCAGGGTGTCTGAAATCAGCATCAGGCATCTCTGTCACTCAGCTAACAGGGCACACTATCTGGTATCTGAAACCACCTTTTTTCCATGCTAACTACTTCCACCAATTTCCAATCTGCTAAGTGTTTAATCAAGGTACACTATAAGGCTACTATTTCCTGCCATAACTGTCCCTAGGGTGCTCTCTGGTCACATTCAAAAGAGACACCAAGGACTGTCACTGGCTTAGGCCCAATTAAGATGGCCTTTACTTAGGCAGCTACCTGGATCCTGAAATCCTGCCACTGTCTGCAGGTGTACTGTTACTATATGAACTGCTCTCCTCTGCACGTCTCCCTTGTAATGTCATCTCTAAGATGCACTTGTAGATTCTAAATATTTTAATCTGGAAAGCAGGTGTCTGAACACACACACCATGATGCCGTGCCGCAGGTCTTAACTGCCTGTTTTGCTGGCGATTGTCTATTTCATTTAATATTTTCCATTTCATCTTTATTCAGGGTTATGACAGACTTGAGCAGAGTTCATTAGCAATGGGGACCCAGTTCAGAAGAGAAAGTGCAGGTTACACATAAATTCAGTTCAATTCAAATTATTAAAAAAAACATGTAAAACAAAATACACAAATAAAATAATATAAACACATACTTTCACAGCTTCACAGCTGGTGGACCATACACAAATAAAATGTAACACTAGACAGTTCAAAAACATGGACAGCTGGACAGGGAAGAAAGGTACGATTTTCTGGAACAGGGACTGAATGTAGTTTAGCATCTAAAGTATGAAAAAGGGCTGACACAGAATTCCACAAGGCAGGCACAAAATGATGAAGACAATGGGTGGACTGTATGGTCTTCACCCTTGGAGCTTCATGTTCACAGAGCTGCGCACCGCACAAGGAAGGATTAACCTTTCTAAATGAAAAAGAGGTTAATTGAAAATGTGAGTTCTATACATATGGTGTGCCGATATGTTTATTTATATACTTCACTGTGAACGTTAATGTTAATATTTATTGTTTATTCTCTATGTTTCATTCCTGCATCCCAAGAACATAGAAAAGAAAAAAGAAAAGCTACAGCTGGTATAGGATAACAATCTGACCTCTCACAGGTCCTGCACTGGTCACATGGCCCATCTTCGATCTGGGCCCTGAACTGCAGCAGGAGCCGGGGAACCCCACCACCATGAAGGACGGGAGCTGATGTAAGCCCGCTAGAAGCCGGATGATGGGGCTGGGAAGCTCCGAATTAAGGAATATGGCTGGTGATGGGGAAGAAGAGATAAACAGGATAATGAGAAAAATAATTGTAATTAAAATCAGAGCAATGACATTACAAAAAGACTGAAAACAAGCACTTAAACTGCAGACTGAAGGCCAACCCAGTGGCGTGGCGGTACAGCTATTGCCCACCGGACCGGCCATCCGGGTTCAAGAATGGACTTAGGTTTCTGGGGGTTAGCCGAGTGGGGGAAAAGATTGAGCATCCGCCTGAGGCTCTACATCCCGGGGGGGGGGGGGATTTGTTAGCCCCATCAACTGCCAAAAGGTGGAGGCCTGGTGGCAGTGCAGGCTGTGGTTGCACATATGGGAGGGGTTGCCAGTTTGGTATAGTGTCTACCTCCACCTGGCAAGCACTACTGCATGACAGTGACGGGGATGGGCGGGACCAGAATAAGGAAAAGGCAGTGTGGGTTCATAACACCCTGCACACTTCTCCCTGACCCACACTATTACCCGGGAAGCCGCGAACCACCATCCGGATTATGTTGGGGGGGGGGGAGAACAGCCTTCCCTCTCCTAGCCCCATCATGGGGGGCAAGCTGTGGTAATCTGCAGTCAGGTAGGTTCCTGGGGGAGGTGGTAGTTCGTTTGGGGGATGGGGCAGATAAGCTCACATGACATAAGGTAAAAAGCTATATACGGGGCACAACTGCACACTACAGTCGAGCTCACTGGAATTCTGCAGTCCCAGAACCAATCACAGAATTCACATCTAGCTGGAGAATTTAATTCTGCAAAACAATTAGTGGTGTGATTTGTCTCCCCTCTCTAAGAAAGGAGAGCAGCCTTTGAGAAGCTCTATCCAATTCCCCCCCCCCCCCCCCCCAAAGCCAGCCCCAATGCAACCCGAGTCTGCTCCTGAATTTGGGTCATGGGCACATGTGGCGGTAGCTCAACCGCCATGCTACTAGGCCGGTCAGCAATGCTGGGTACACTTGTCCTCTGTAGCTCTAGTAATGGGCCTCTCAAGAGAACAATGAACGAACAGCTCCACCAATGAGGGGGTAGGGGAGAGCAAGAGAGTTCAAAAAGCAAAGGTAGGGAGTGCTGGAAGGTCAATCAAAGGCTGAAGAGGCAGTCTAAACACAGGTTACCCACCTGTAACAGTTGTTCTAGGAGTGGTATATGTTGTTCATCCACACTTGTTGGCATATCTTTTCCCTTTAAGAATCTTGCTGGAAGGTCTAAAAGCTGGCTCCTCCCACCCACCCAGGTGGTATAAACCTTGACTCCGCCCCTTGATGCCAGATCTTGCCCGCTGGCAGCAGAGGTTATGTGTCGAAGCAGGGGAGGTCGAGTGGATCGTGTGGATGAACAAAATATGCCACTCCTAGAACTACTGTTACAGGTGAGCAACTTGTGTTTCTAGGGATGTAAATATGTTGTTCTATCCACACTTGTTGGTAGACTCCTAGCAGTTCTCCAGGAGGAGAGTGGCAAGGCACACACACCTTGCTTAGGGAACAGAGATTGGAGAACCGAGGCCCCAAAACCAGCATCCCGGCGTGACTCAAGGTCAATGTGGTAATGGGTAATGAAGGTGTTTGCTGACTTCCAGGTAGCAGCCCTGCAGATATCCTGGATAGGGATGTCCCTAGAAGCAGACAACGATGCAGCAGTATGGCGGGTAGAATGAGCTTTTAACCCTGTGGGAGGCTCCTTGCCTGCCAACCTATAGCAAAGATCAATGCAGGAAGTGATCCACCTGCCAATCGTCCACTTGACCGCAGGTCTGCCAGTTGCGTCTTCAATGTAGGTGACAAACAGCTGGCGAGCCTCTCCCTGAACTCTGGCTGTGCGCTCTTTATAGTAAGAGAGCGCCTGTCTCAGGTCCAGCGTATGGAGCCTGTGCTCAGCCTCCGAGGTGTGATTGGGGTAATACACCGGCAGAGTCATCACCTGGTTCAGGTGAAACTCGGACACAATCTTCGGGAGGAACTTCAGGTTGGGGTGCAGGACAACCTTGTCCCTGTGGAAGACCAGCTAGGGAGGCTTGACAGAGAGCACCTGGAGCTCCCCAATTCTTCCAGCTGATGTGATAGCCACCAAGAAGATGGTCTTCCACAACAGATGTGACAACTCACATCTGTGCACTGGTTCCAATGGCTTGCCCAAGAGCTTTGCCAGTACCAGCAGTAGATCCCACGGTGGTGGTGGTTCACGTACCGGAGGGGAAATATGGTTGAGACCTTTAAAAAAAGCGCAAGACCATCTTCTTCTGCACCACCATCTGCTGACCGGCCCACACCCAGTAAACAGAGATGGCTGCCAGGTGCACCTTAAGGGTCATAGACGGTAGAGCCCCTTTGGAGAGGGACCAAAGGTAGTGAAGGATGCTAGTCACTGGACAGGACAAAGGGTCCAGCCCCTTGCCCTGACACCAGATGGAAAATCTCTTCCACTTGGAAGGCACAGCACTTCATGGTCGACTCCTTCCTAGATGCCTCAACTACAGTGAGTACACCATTGGACAGACCCAAAGCCTGGAACTGTAGTCGCTCAGGAACCATGCTGTCAGGTGCAGGGACTGAAGGTCCAGGCGGCGGACCTTCCCCTGACTGAGAGCAGGTCCAGGCATGCTGGAAGATGCCTCGGGAGCCTGTTGCTGAGGCTGAGGAGATCTGGGTACCAAAACTGGCATGGCCAGTCTGGAGCCACCAGGATCACCTCTGCCTTGTCCATCCTGACCTTGAGGAGCACCTTATGGATCAAGGGAAGTGGAGGGAAGGCATAAAAGAGGCCTGGGGTCCACAGCCTCAAGAAGGCATCCCCCTGCACTGAGCCCTGCTGAAGAGGGTGGGCACAAAACAGCCTCAGCTTTGCATTCTTCCTGGAGGCAAACAGGTCCACCTGAGGGGTGCCCCACTGAGAGAACAGGCTGTGTACTACCTCTGGATGGAGAGACCACTCATGGGACGCCTCACCCACACAGCTGAGGGCCTCCACCAGTTGATCTGAGGCTCCTGCCACATGAATGTCTAGGAGATCCACCTCCAGTTGGCTCACGAGGGTCCAGATGTGGAAAGCTTCCCTGCAGAGGCCGGGAGTGCATGCCACCCTGTTTCTTGAGACAGTACATAGTCGTGGTGTTGTCTGTCTGGACTTGAACCACTTGACCCCGAAGGAGCAGAGTTAATGCAGTCAGTGCCAGTCGAACTGCTCAGAACTCCAGCAGGCTGATGTCGCATCGGGATTCCTCAGGGGTCTAGAGCCCATGGACTCTGTGGTCCCCCATGTGGGCACCCTAGCCCATGAGAGAGGCATCAGTCGTCAAGATGACCGTCGGCTCGGGACGGACAAATGGGATCCCTTCCTGCAGATGTTCTGAAATGTTCCACAACTGGAGAGCATCCCACATCATCTTCTGGGTTACCGTGACCAGCTGGTCAAAATGACCGAAGATGCTGAGTCCATTGGCTGGCCAGCTCCCATTGAAGGGGGCGCACATGCCACTGGACCACAGAGGTGCAGGCTGCTATGTAGCCCAGAAGTCGCAAGAAGTCCCGGGCAGGGCCCAAGTGCGCAACCAGAAATGACTGCGCAAAGGACAAGAGAACCTCCACCCTGTCCATCGGGAGCCTGTCTCAGGCTCGGCAAGAATCGAGCTCTGCCCCAATGAAGCAAATCACCTGTGAGGGCACGCATTGCAACTTGGCCTCGTTGACCAGGAGGCCAAGGTCGACGGAAGTCTGAAGGGCCAGATCCCCGGACCTCTCCACCTCCTGCCTGGAGGGACCCGCTATGAGCCAATCTTCGAGACAGGGGTACACTCTGACCCCTTGATGCCCGAGATGAGCTGCTACCACTGCAATGCATTTGCTGAGACCCTGGGGGCCGACGACAGGCCGAACGGCATGGCTTGGAACTCGTAGAGGGTTCCCTCTTCTCAGAAGTGGACCAACCTTCGGTGTGACGGACAGATTTGAGACATGAAAAAATTGCGTCCTGCAGATCCAGAGAGCAAGACCACATGTCCTGCTCACGAGGTGATATGATCTGAGACAGAGTTACCATCCTGAAGGTGCAAGACTTGAGAAACTTGTTCAGGTTGTGCAGATCTAGAATGGGGCACCAGCCCCCCTCCCCCCCCAGTCTGTTTTGGGACCAGAAAGTACCTGGAAATTAACCCTGGGATGACGGGAAATCTGCGTCTCTGATCACTACCTCCTTACAGAGGAGTTGGCTGATGTAGTCTCAGAGAGCCATAGACTGTCCATGGATACCTTCTCCTCCCATGGGGCGTGGGCACGGCTAGGTGAGTACTGTTCAAATTCCAGAGGCAGACCCTGGCCAACCACTTCCCAAACCCACCTGTCCATTGTGACAGGGGAACAGGTGGAAAAGAAGTGGCAGAGCCGGCCCCCAATGGGAGGACCCACAGTAGGTGTGACAGGCATGGGAGTGGAAACCCCATCCCATCACTGAGCAGGCTTGGAGGAGGAAGAGGAGGGTCCAGCTGCGGGACTGCCGGGACCCTTCCGTCTGGGCTTACAGACCACCAAAGCCACTGACTTGAGCCAAGGGTGCCAAGATTCAGCCTGCTGTTGCTGCTGCCCTGACCGGCACTGGGGCTGCTTGGCCACTGTGGCAGAAGGCCGAAAGGCCTTAGGCTTCTGCTTCTTAGAACCCTGGGGTTCCTTCTGGGCAGACGTAATGGAGTCCAAAGTGGTATTAGATTTCTCGATACACTGGAGGTGACCTTCAAATCCTGGATCGAACAAGACGGTACACAGGAAGGGAACATCCGCAGCTTGTGCGGAGTGTCTGCCGTAAAGGTCGAGATCCTCAGCCACGCCCTGCAGCACATGGTGACCACGGCAACCACCAAATGGGCACAGGAATCCCTGATATCCAGAGCCATCTGGAGCTGCTGTTTTGCAACAGCCCGACCCTGATCCTGAACCTGCTTGACCATAGTCTGAAGATCCGCGGGAGATGAGGAAGCACCTCATCTAGACAGCCCAAGAGGGCATGGCAGAAGTGCGCCACGATGACCGCCGAGCTCGCTGATAGAGACTGAGCAAAGAGGCAGCACAGACTTTCTGAGCGGAATGGTCCAGTTTCTTGGATTCTTTGTCCAGAGGTCTGTCAGTGTCTCCTGAATTTCCTGAGCGCAGAAACACAGATTCGGACACCAACCCCTCAGCTGAGAACTGCTCTGTGAACCCCGATAGAGTGCCGATGGAAACCGCATACTTGCAGGCCATGCGGGCCAATGGCGCGGGACAAGTGGGGTGCTGCCACAGCTCCAGAGCCCGGCCAGTAGTGGCTTCGGCTACTGGGAGACCTCAGTCGGAGAATCCCCTTTTGACAAAATGTCAGTTAGGGGATACTGAATCAGTTTCTGGATGGGCTCCAATTTCATCCCCGTGGATTTGTAGATGAGACGGAGAATGCCCACGAAGGACGTGGGACCTTCCTCCATCGAAAAACTCCCCAGTGAAGCCTCATCAAGCTGACGACAATACAAGGAGGACTCAGAGGAGTCTGGCTAGATTGGCCAACCACCCATGTCACTTTCAACCCGCCGTGGACGGTTGGGAGTAAGAGTGACCGACAGCCTATGTGGAAGACCCTTAGCAGGCCAAGACTCTTTAGCAGGAACTCCAGATAGCAGCTGTTTAGGTGGTGGATCCACCACAATCGGTGGTGAGGCCAGTTTTGGCTGAGTCAAGAGGGCCCTCACCAGCTCCGTGGGTGGAGGGGCAATATGTCGGGCGGCTCTGGAGGAGTCTGCTTCGGCCTAGATGGTGACAGCCACATGATGGCCAGTGTGAAAGCCTGGGTCGACTTCGGACTGGCGAACACCAATTGTTGCCACATAAGATCCTGGCAGCGTCGACGCCACTTGCACCACAGCCCCTCCTCTTCTGTGGAAGATGGGAACAAATAGTGGCGGCGCCACTTCTTAGAATGCCTAGAATGGCATCTGTGAGTTTTCCTCAACCTTCCAGATGAGGATGACCAAGACACCGAACTAGAACCGTTGGGGGCTGGCGAGGTGCTCGGAGCAGGCGGGAAAATCACAGCTCCTAGGTCTAGACAGGACGGAGTCTTGAACAACGAATTCTCGGCTTCTTCCGTTGACAATGGGTTGACAGGGTCGAGAATAATCTTGACTGGGTTGTCGTCCTGCGTCTTAGTTGGCTGGCTTGATGGGGGCACCATGAAGCCAGTGACCAAAGCCACAATTTCGAGTGAAGTCAGAGGTTCCTGGGATCAAGACCTCTCTCAATCTCAAGAACGATGTTGATGAGACTTGCCTTTCGACTCCTTAGGTTCTTTTTATGGGAGCAGGAGCTGTGCAAAGTCGATAGGCCCTCCCCTGTGGTAGGGAGGGACTGGCACAATTCCTTGAAGGAGCCTGTAAAGGAAGAGCCTGGTTTGAGCGGCACAAAGACTGACGCTGAAGAGAATTGGTCGGCGGCCCAAGCCGCCTCCTTCTCAAAGGCCTTCATCTGTTCAAGCTGCTCAGCGGACGTCGCAGCCATGGAGACCACCCAATGGGCCTCTTTCGATTTGACCGGCAGGTTCCGTTTTTCCAGCCGGCCGAGCTGCAAACACACAAGGCGATCATCCAGCACACTGAGCTGGAACAAGAGACAAAACTGGCAAGCCTGGGTATCATGGTCGTGGCCCAGGCAACAGACACATGTGGCATGTGGGTCGGTGCAAGACATTTTCTGTCTGCAGGGACACTGGCGGAACCCAGGTGAGGACCTATCCTCTAACGCGGTCATGATCGTGAAACAATGCGGAGAAACTTTAGAGTTTTAATTTAGGTAAGTAATTGGAAGATTTAAACGCCATGGCCTACTCAATGCGGGAGCGGAAGGGAGGGAACCGGAATCTTCCAGCGGAAATGAAGATCTGGCATCAAGGGGCAGAGCTGAGGGTTATACCACCCGGGTGGGTGGGAGGAGCCAGCTTTTAGACCTTCCGGCAAGATTCTTAAAGGGAAAGGATATGCCGACAAGCATGGATAGAACAACATATCCACGTCCCTAGAAAAAAATTATTAAAAACAAAAACATATGGTTTTCCAATAGTGCCTGGCTCCTTTCTACTCTCTGTTTAGCCTGAAGCCCATCCCCCATGCTCGATGCACAGCTCATATATATTAAAACTAGAGGGGTCATCACGTGACTGATCCAGTCATTTCCATAACAGCTGCATAGAGACTGAATAGGCCACTCGCATATGGTGCTGGCTAAGTCGCCAGTTTTGGCAAGTAATGACCCCTCTAGCGTTTTTTTTTTTGTGCATTATTTATTTCCCCCCCCATATGCTCCGGGACCTGCCACTCCTTCAGACCGTCATGATCCCGACATACCTCCTACTACCCCCTCGAGCCTCGTGACTTCATATTGCAGCCTCTCCACGGTAACCCGACGTAACCCTTCACCAGGTGGGTCCCTCTCCTCCGAGGGGGAAGGCACCAGTGGGGACAGCCAGCATACTCTTTGTCTTGGCCCCAGGGTACTGCTGAGGCGGACATGGCTCCTTCAGGGGGTTCGGAAGTGTCGGTGGACTAGCAGCAGTCATCCGGCTGATCCTGAAGCGGTTTCTACTTTTCTGGTGTTCCCTTGTTGCATCACTCATGCAATGCTCCCAGTCCCCACGGGGCCGCTGCAGAGCGATGCGGCCCTGCTACCCATCCCAGGAGAGGAGAGCAGTCCTACGGATGCTCATAGAAACATAGACTTTGACAGCAGATAAGGACCGCTTGGCCCATCTAGTCTGACCATTTCCCTACCTACAGGATAGGCAGCAGATCCTAGTTAACCAACAGCCTATTTCTTCCTACCCCCCACAACAATTGCCTTATGTCTGTCCCATGCATTCTTGAATTCTCCCACAGTTTTAGACCCCACAACCTCCTCAGGAAGGCTGTTCCATGCATCCAGTACCCTCTCTGTGAAATAATACTTCCTCATGTTGCCCCTAGACACCCCCCCTCTATCTTTAAATTGTGTCCTCTTGTTCTTGCCGTCTCTTTTTCTGAAAGATGCTACCCTCTTGGACTTTATTAATTCCACTGTGGTACTTAAAAGTTCCTATCATGTCCCCCCTCTCCCTTCTTTCCTCAAGGGTACACATATTAAGCTCCTTTAGTCTCTCCTTGTATGGCTTCTCTTGCAGACCCTGCACTATTTTAGTTGCCCTCCTCTGGACTGCCTCTATCCTATGGCCTTGTGGAGATGGGGTCTCCAGAACTGGACGCAGTACTCCAGATGGGGTCTCACCAACTGTCTTCCCCTGCCAACTCCCAGCGCCCCGAGTCCACGTTCCTGAACCTGGGTGCGCCAGCGTGAAAGATCTTGGTAAAAGGCGTAGCGCCTCAGCTCCACCGGGCTGGCTGACCCCTCTAGTTTTTAATATATGCAACCTCTATGATGCTCGGCGTCTGATGTCATCAACAGCATCACTTGAGGTGTTTGCCAACAGCTAAACTGCTTTCTGCCACAAAAACAAATAATTTTCACCACAGGGCTGAAGTAACCTAACCTCCAACAGCCAGGAGCCTTGCCACCAAAATGAGGGCTGAAGAGTTTTAGAGAATTAGGGGTTGTTAGTTCAGTGCACCTCCGGTATGCATGCCTACACCCTGTCCCACAGTGATACAACAGGAACCTGAAGCACATTAATTTAAATGACAAGGCATGATGGAGGGGGCTAGGGTAAGGCAGTGTGGCAGACACACATGAACAAACACACACACACACACACACACACACACACAGTAGCAGTTCATCTCATGCCTTTTGTTTAAGGGGAGGGTGGCGATTACTAAATGCCCCCCCCATCAAGAAGTATTTCTATACACCATACCCCTGCATACCACCCCAGTTTGAGTCCTGAATGCAATGATGAAACATGGAAAGGCTTTTTATTAAAAAAAAAAACAACCTGCTTCTCCGCACATGTGCTGAGGTTTCATGCAATGTCACGGTGCACAAACAATCCGTGGGGTTACTAGACAGCAACCACACACATTCCAACCACTCTCAAGTCTAGACTGTTATCAGTGTTATTAGTTGGGTCCTGCTTCCAACATGTTTTTACAGCTGGGGTTAGGGGAGAATAGACAATCACAGGGAGGCGATTTAACTTGCTCAAAGTCACAGTGAGGCAGTGAATTGGGATTTGACCCAGGATCTCCACTACAGACAGCAAACAACACTATTCCCCCCAATTCACCTTGCAAAACAGCCTGCTGCTGCTCAAGACCAGAAGTCCATCTTCACTGAAGAACCCTGGTCTACCAAATAACAGGTCAGTGCACTAATGAGACGCTGTAACAGCGGTAAAAAACCCAGGTCTGTAATGGTGAAGGTTGGTTCTGTAAACTATAGCATGCTGCACCCCTGCCATACAAGACCACCAAAAAGAAGGGCTTGGGCCGCCCTTGAAGAGCCCTTTGGAATTAGAAAGCCATACGCATCACCAAATGATCAATAAGGGTAACAAGGCAGACAAGTTCCATGAGAAATCCAGTGTAAGCGTGTTGATCCGATAACATATCAAGGTTTCTGATTCAGTCTCATTAAGTGTGATAAGAGACTTCCAACTGCGACCACTGTAGAAGACTTGAGAAAGGTAGGATCTGTGCTCATTCTTCCCAACGCTGTACAACAGGATTTTTCCAAAAAGAACCTCATGATGGTGGGTGGGGTGATGGGGTAAGATGCCCGAAAATTCTGTCCAACAATATACTGTCTCTCTAGGAACCCTCCCTTACCTACCCCGTTATACCCAGTCTCAATGTCCAGTTACACCCGTTGGGCTGAAGCAGCTTGCCATGATCACCTCTTCCTGCATCACTCTAGCATTATGTTGACAGACTCTAGGGCATCAACCGCCCATTTCGGGTAGTCCTCCTTCCTGCCATACATGGTCTTCATAAAGTCTTGAACAAACTGCGGGAACTTCTGTGCGATTATGCTCTCCCGTACTGAGCGCATCAAATTCAGCTATGGTTGGGGGAGGGGTATATAAAAAGATATGAAGAATACATATTAATATAACAAGACAAAATCTAGAAGCTTTGTTAAAACATCTCACCAGACCATGTATTAACTGTCTATGGATGTACAGTCAGGTCTCCAAGGCTCCTTTCTATGTCCACAAAAACCTGTTTTTCACATCAAATCCATTTCATAAGCACAATAATATACTTCAGAATGTGCATTAAAGCATTTCTAAGCATAGCAATGTGTAATGCAAAAGCGGGTCCAATGCAACTTAAAAATTTATTTGATTCACATGTGTAGCCAAGTTCCCAGTACTGGGATCAGAGATCAGCTCAGCCGCACTTGGAAGCATCTCGAGTGAGGTTAATGCTGCACTGTCATGCCAAGTTTGCGGTGGGTTAGCTGCAGGAGAAATAAGCAGCTTCAGACACAGGAGAGCAGGAGTAAGGGTAAAAGACAAAGAAATAAAACAGAAAAGTTACCAGACAGACACAAGAAAAGGACAGAGACAAACTACAACAGAGCCATGCAAAAAGTGAAGGAATACAAGGACAGAATCAGCAAAAAGATAACGGAGCAGAGAGCCATGAGAGGAAGTAGAAGAGCCAAGTCTCGAGGAAGACAAAGCAAAGAAACTTGAGATAGAAAACAAGATAGGACTTCAATGAGATAAGAGATGTGAAAAATAACACAAAAGTTAAGATTGGGGGGGAGCAAAACCTATATTTACAAACTGATAATCAACATAAAGGAACTGCTAACTAAACAAACTGATCAGCAGCTCTGCTAGCCATGTCTCAAACCTCAGTTTATGTCTTGCATTTGTGATGCACTTCCCCAGGATTTGTGCTATTCCCTGCCAGCGTGCATTCAATTCAAAACATTTTGTGAACAACCTTATTCAAAATGGCTTCCACAGACTGAAACACATAATGCACTCCCCATTGTATACTGTTGCATTCTTAGGGACATAAAATCTCAGAGTTGCTTGCGATGCCAGCGACCTGGGTTCGGGAATGGAGGCCAGGGGTACTGCAAACGTCCAGCATCTGAGTGTGCTGGGGGGTGGAGCAGACGCCGGAGGTCACTGCACGTCTCCAATCCCAGAAAACCCCACGAAAAAATTCTCAGCTCCCGGCCGCCCTCCATGAAGCCCGCCTCATCCTCGATTAACCTCCAGGCTGGCCCTCTGACCTAATCCCATCATCGCAGCACCATTGGGGGTCAGTGCCGTGACCCCACCCCTGGGGGGCAAGCCAGGGGTATTGGAGGGTCGCAGCTAGATATGGAGGAGGCGGCGACCGAGGTCCATGACCAGGCAGAGTTACCGGGTGGCTGGAGGCTTGGGGGGCAAAGTATAATAAAAAAAAATAAAAAATCTCACAGTTGCATACCAATAATGCAGACTCCTCGATTATCTCATTAGACTACTGTAGGTATGAAACGAGACAACGCAGGAAGGCTCATTAATCGCACTTACTGTCTTGGCCATTTTGTAATAAGCACTCTATGATGGACATAGCCTAGCAATACACAGCATCACACTGAGCTAAAGAATAATTTTTATGCATCGTAACATACTCCAGGGTGTGTATTTAGCAAAATAATACACTTCTTGGGCACTTAAAGCACTCAGCTTTGCCTTATGCTTCTGCACAATGAGGGTGCGTGCACACCCTGTTGTATGTTATTTCCTACATAGCGACTTTCTTGGACTTACAGCACATTATAATCTGATTGGCATGCAACAGTAAAATACAGAGCTGGCCCGGTGCTGCGGAGAGCAGAAGCACCCATGCCTCACCTGCTGCCACACCAGCGACCCAGCTTTGGGACCAAGCCAGGGTTGCTCGGGGGTCCGGGGGGGATGAGGATTGAGGGTCGATGGATGCTCTCCTCCTCTCTCGGGGGTAGACTGCTCGGCCACACTCCGCCACTTCAGTGGCATGTGTCATGAACAGCGGGTTCGGGTGGACGCTCCCGGCGGACATCAGCGTGCGTCTCACAACACGTGCATGTCAAACTACCATCCCTTCGGAACACCCAGAGCTTGGGGACCAGAAAAATTAGGAAAACACCCCCGCCTGCAGGGTGATGCCATCCAGCCTCACAGGCCTCGCATTCGCCTAGTATGCACACTGAGCCACAACCGAGCTAAATACCTCCCAGGTTTACGGAAGGACTGGGGGGGGGTTCCACCATGGGGGAATCATGTGGCACTGCAAGAGCTGGCCAGGTAAATCCCAGAGATAGCAGGGTAACAGGGCTGGGGGACCAGAAAATCAGGAAAACACCTCTGCCTGCAGGGTGATGCCATCCCGCCTCACAGGCCTCGCATTCGCCTAGTAAGCACACTGAGCCACAACCGAGCTAAATACCTCCCAGGTTTACGGAAGGACTGGGGGGGGGGGGTTCCACCATGGGGGAATCACGTGGCACTGCAAGAGCTGGCCAGGTAAATCCCAGAGATAGCAGGGTGACAGAGCTGGGGGACCAGAAAATCAGGAAAACACCTCTGCCTGCAGGGTGATGCTGTCCCTCCTCATAGACCCTGCACAGCCTACCAAGTGCACCTACCCTCAACCGAGCTAAACACCTCCCGGGTTTATCCACCATGAGGGAGGGGGGCCGTGGGGTGCTGCAAGGGTTGGCAAGATAAGTCCCAGAGTTTGCAGAGTGACAGAGCTGGGAGAAGAGACAGCAGGCAGGGCGTCCAGGGGGATAAAGCACATTAAATAAAAGGTCCTCCTGTGTCTATCCCCATGCATGTTGGAAACATGTTACCGTTTCAGCACCCACCACCTCTGCAGGAGGCTTACGTCCACCACCCTTTCAGTGAAGACATATTTCCTCACATCCCTTCTAAGTCTCCCCCCTTCCAGTTATGTTCTTTTTATTTTTGTATACGTATTTTATTATTAGCTTTGCAGAGTGTGCAGGAAGCACAACCGGATTATACAACTGTCTCGGCAACATGGAAGTACAGCAGAGACGTCCAAGTGCAGCAATCCGGGTGTGACTTCAAGTTATATAGTGAGATTGTTTTTACACCTGTCTTTTTTTTTTTTTTTTTTTTTCTTTCTTTCAAGGTTCACTTTGGTTGCCGATGCTGACTGCACTCTGAGTGAGTACATCCAGAAGCGAGTGGGTGGCAGGACAGCAATGTCCTCAGGAGCCAGTTCACAAAAACAAATGCATTTTAAAATGTAAAGTTCACTAAAAAGAGACCGATACAGACATTACAGACAATTGTGCAACCATTATCATGAAAGTTATGAATTGCAGTATAAACTGTGTAATGCAAAATGTTTTTATCAGTTTCTATCTATTGTTTATGTGCTGGGGAAATGGCTGCTGTTCAGTTTTGAAAGTTCCAACGTTGCCAGCCTGGCATAAGGATTTCTAATGCGCACTTCTAACGCAAGGCTAACAAATCAGACTGCTTGAAATCCTTTGCCCATTTTATAAATAGATATAATAATGGAATAACAACCAAGGATGAAGAGCAACAGTATAAAAGTGGGGCGGGTCAGGGAAAGGATTCGATCCATGTACTATGGTTTTGTCCTTGGTACAAAACACCTAGACTTCAAAGGCTTCTGAAATATTTTAATAACATCAATTTATCCAGGGAAGAATGTTGTGGAAGCTTGAACCCATATACAGAAGAAACTGCCAATGATGTTTTGAATTTTTTTGAGAAATAATGAACTGATAAGTAAATCCAAAGTAAAATGTACCATTCCAAAATATAAGACCATGTTAACGGTTGGAAGATGTGGCGAACTGGCATTCTTAGCACAGTAAGGGTGCCACTGTTTGATTTGATTAGATCGGAGACTGCCATTGTTGTACTTGGAACATACGTAAACAGGCCCAAACCTGTACATACAAAAGGCTTACGTATTTTATGTTAGCCAGTGCCACTAAATCATCACACAAAAAACAGCTCATCAAAACATGCAACAGCATTCACACTGCATCAAACTGAGAACAGCCATTTAACATGTTGTACACTGGAATCTATAAGTAACCTAGCTTTGTAATATATGTACGTCAATTTATTTTACTGTGTGGGTTGTAAAGTATATTCGTATGTCTGTATGCTTGTATTGAATGTTGTAATGAGCAATGGTTGATTAAATAAACTTCACTGAAGTGAAGTGAAGAGCTCAAGAATGAAAGAAAATGAAAATTGGTTTATTGATTTTCTTTTGCCAGAAAATCATGACTGCTACAAACAGAAAACAAGCGACATAATGACTAACAAGTACTGCTGCCTTAAATAACGTAATACCTATGAGCTGGACAAGCTTACTCACAAGAAGATTGCGCCACAGTTTAATTTTAAAGGTAATCAGAGAGGGTGGGTTGCAAGTCGCGTTACTAACCTGGTAGGCAATATTATGGATCGTTATGTGGTGAAGAGAGGCGGTGTCATTCTTAAACAGAGCATGGAGGTACGCTCGAGTGCATCTGCCAAGGACAAAACAGCAGTGAGCAAGTGAAATGTCTGTCAGACAGCACTACAGTGCTGATTAATCATGTTCAACACATCATCTGGCAGTCCTACAGAAGCCACAGTTTTAGTCTGGTCACAAGAACCACAGAACTATACATGTAATCATACAGTATATTATAAATTTAAACATCATACTTAACCAATCATGACTGTTTATTTCTAAACATTCCAGACACTCTTATAACCATAAGAATGTATCTCATGCAAACAGTTCTAAAATACTGAAGTTCTAAGTTCACTTGGCACGGTCCATTTCCCACAAAGGGTTCTCTCTAATTCTGTATACAGTAAAACGTTTTAGTTTTACATTTATTTAAATTCCATTTAAAAAAATATATAAATCTTGGCTGGCCCATCAGAGCAGTAGCAGCGCTACTGGCTGCGGCGCTGGCAACCGGGCTTCAGAAATAAACTCCGAGTGTCAGAGTGCCGGCTGGGGAAGGAGGAATGTCTCCTCCTCCGCTCGCAGGAAGCATGGCACCTGGTGATTGCCCGGCCCCTAGCAGAATAAGACCATGGGAGTCGCAACCAGTGGGCAAGGGAGTAGCAGATGGGTGTATCGCATGCGGGAGCATGCACAGCGTCATCTCTGACTTTGCTGCATACATGCTCCTCGGTGTGGGAAGAAGAGTCTGAAATCATCCTGACTGGCAGGAGGAGCACCAATCCTTCTCAGGCCCTGAATCGGTGACCCGGGCAATGGCTGCACTGCATCCTTGACCGGAGGGTTGAGAAGGATCACCACCACCCTGCCACAGAGGGACCGGTTGAGGTAAACCTCATGGAGAAACCCTGTGATGGAGCCGGGGTTGTCAGCTGCATGGAGGCCAGCCAGGCAGAGGAGTAAAAGTAGACTGTTTTGGGGAGACAAATCATCATGATTAATAATACGTTTATTTGTACAGTTCCTGTGCCCCTCATGGTTGTAAGATTGTCTTCTCAAGTCCTTTATGTCCCAGATCGGCTCAGCTTCACTTTGCAGGTCTCCTACTCAGAGAACTGGAGAATGCATTCTTTATGACCACAAGAGCCATGCAGACCCATGGACCAGCAACAGACTGGGCAGAGTTCGGAGGGCAAGGCTCATCTTATTCTGTCTGGCCCATGTGAACAGCCTGGTAACTGCATAATACCTTGTTAAATGCCTTACCTTTTACATAGACATAGACATGAGGAAGATACTGGGTCTTTACACTCTTCAACGGTGTCTCCTCACTCGTGCTTTGGTAAAAGTGACACCCAAAGGACACAAGATGCAAAACTCTTGTACAGTGTAGAAAAGCCTGTTCTATCAGTATTAATATTTAAAAAAATCAGATTTATAAACTATTGAAAATATAAAAAAAAAAAAAAAAAGAGAGGTGACACCCTCCTCCCTGTGAAAAATTGATCAATGTTTTCAAAACTTCTGCTCAAGGATCTCTTGTGGTTTTAACAGGTTCTCACATGCAGGTAAACGTTGGCGATGAATGGCTGACTGAATAGCCATTTTGGACCAGTGGCAGACCGGGGGAGGGCCTGAAAGGTAAGGCCCGCCTTAATTCTGTCTGGTCCAGCCAGTTACTGATTAATGCATGACGCACCACTTTGTGTTTTGTTAAACAGGCAGCAACATGGAATCAAGACAGCCATTATTGAAAGGTAAACAGATGATGTATATCAGAGTATTTTTGCTCATTTACTGACAAGCATAAAGTCTAAATAGGAAAGAACATTTCAGGAATGAAGAAACACAAGAAGCACTAAACATAGCTCTACATCCCATGCTAAACCCCGTTGCACAACAGCATCATCACATCCTCACTACTCTCAACTCTGCAAACTCCAGTCTTGCTCACTGAAAACTGGGTCGAAGTAAAAACCCGGACAGGGTTAATGGCACTTGCTTAAATATGGACACCTACTGCCTAATTGCCAAGAACAGGGCAGAGATGTTCTGAGTTCTTTAAAGGATGTCCATAATTTATGAAAGTGAAGTTCAAGCCGATAATGATCTCATACAAAGAACAATTACAAACTGCAGCAGATACCATCAGGTGCGGCCAGGCAAGCAGAACAGCTTGCATGACCCATTCACGACAGCAGAACTGCTGGGGACACGGCGAGGTAAGTACACACCAGAACAGAATTGTAGCTTTTCTATACCTGTATTCATACTGTAGGAGGGATGAAAAGACATGCTGAATAAGCATTATTCAGCTCACTTGTTACCCTACAGGTGAATAACATCGAGCTTCGAAAATATTGCCTTTCGTGTTCCGTGAAAGCACTTTAGCCTAGAAATGTATTACTGCAGCCAGCATTTCAGGTTGAAATGCATTTACTCATGGCCAGATTTACCTATCGCCAATTACAATGGCGTGAGGGGCCCGGCCAGGTTCAGGGAGGACCAGGCCCCATCAAAATTATTTATTTGCTAATTTGCCTTATGTGCTGTGCACACTGCCACCGTTGCTGGGACAATGAAGCGCGCATGCCAAAGAAAAAGCTCCCCTTCTCCTCCAGCAGTAACCCCCGCTCTGAGCACAAGTGAGCCTCTCCGGTCTCTGGAACAGTCTGCACACCGCACCATTACTGGTCAGTGTACAGTAGGAGGTGTGGCTACTAGGGGTAACGGGAATCAGCATGCAGCAGCTGCCTGTACACTCTCTCTCTCTGCGCGGCACTGCGTGGCGTCGTTCATCGACTCATGAGAACCATGCAGACAGAGAGAAACTAGAGGGTCGGTTCAGTTGTCGACAGTCACAGCGGGAAGTTGGAACGTGGCATGCAAGCTGCAGCAGTCAAGAAGCAGTTGCTTGTGCTGCTTAGTGTGGACTGAAGTCGGTCGATGATCATGATGGTCTCAAGTTGAACGGCTGGCCCAGGCAGGACAGAGAGAGAGAGAGAGGCCGGGCCCAGGCGTTGTCGTCGGCTCGTCGCCGGTGATCGCCACAGTTGGGAGTTGGGATGGAGGAGGTTGGGCCTGGAGCAGAACAGGGCACTCGTTGTGAGCTTCTGGACGCTGAAGGAGGACTGTGGAGAGGAGATGGAGATAGCCGGAGACTTGGACTACTCGAGTTGGGTCATGCGTGCGTGCCTGGAGCAAAGGAACCCTCTTCTGCATCAGCCATCAGTGCAGCAGTAGAATGTGCCCTGCTCGGAGTCATCAGGTATGTTGTCATTTGGACTGTGTCCCCTCTCAAGCTGTCGCTGCTGTCCCATATATATTCATTCACAGTCAAAGTTCAGTTCACAACAATTAGAATGACTGATTTGTATGAGCACTTGTAGGGGGGTTGGCTGGGTTATATGGCCGCTGACCACAAAATTGCATAAGTTGAGATGTTTTAGAAGCAGGACAAGATGGAGCACCCCCAAAAAAAACACAAAAAAAAAACACTGTAGTGGTCTTGAAATGGGGAACAATCTACTGTGATTTATTATATCCATTTGGATAGCAATAGCATGCCCATATACAACCATCAAGAAATAATCCAACCCAGTCTCAAATTCATATAATCTGTACTAATTGCACCTCAAATAAACTAGACAAGCCTGGAATAAATGTACATGAGGGAGAGGAAAGTAAAAACGACAGCAGTGAATAAAGAAGACACACAAAGGCATTTTATTTCACAGTATTTTATTGATAAATAGTGTAAGCGTTGAGCACCATTTTACTGACATACTTGTGTTGTGGGTTCTGCTTAATAGTAGGGCATAAAACACTTTCTAGTGTAGAAATGTGAAAGGGTCCCAGGAAATGTAAACTGCCAGGCTCACATTTCCAGTGGAAATGTAGTGGCCGGACCATTATTTCTAGCCCTGAATATGCTATTCTTCCTGTAGCCCATGCTGTTTTCCCTGCAGCTGTCAATCATGTGGGTTCTCTTGCTATATTAGTCTGAGCCATGGCCCAAGGTATAAACTGAACATTCACTAGGGTATCCAGGAATACACTTCTTATTCACTCTGGCAGGTTGTCAACACTGCTGCCACAGCACTCAAGGCTCATGGCTCTGCTTTGCTCCACCACTTGTTGCTAGGCAGCATTTGCCGGCAACATTCCAGAGCAAATAAAAATGTATTCCTGCACACCCTATCTCTACTTATGTTCTTCGGTGTTTCCTGTAGGACACCGACTGGGGATAGACTGGTAGCGGAGAGAAGCAGGACCTATGAGCTAAGTGTTTGTGGGGACTTTTCACTGATTACTGCATTAGGGGCTGTGTGTTTGAGACAATGATGCGGCCGTGAATGTGGCTGCTGGAGGGTTGGGGTCCTGGGAGCAGGGAGGTCACCTGCAGTGGAAGGACTGAAGGTGGGTATACACAAACAGCGTGGGAGGAACAGAGTGTTACAGAACTACTAATCAGGAGTGTTTGTACTGAAACGTGGCTGTGTTCATGTACTGGGGGCTTGGTTTTTGGGTGAAGGGAGGGAGTCTGCAGAGGGAGGGTTTGATTGTGCAGCGTCTGTGAGCAAAGGTGCAGCAGTTTTAGTTTTACAAACGCTAGAATCATGCCGCTGTGAGTGGGGTTGGTGCCGTGGATAAGGGAGGATGCCAGTAGAGGGAGTGCTGAGTGCAGGAACAGAGCCAGACCAGCCGGCGTCACAGGACGTCCAAACTGACCACATAGCTGCAGC
The DNA here is from genome assembly GCA_016271365.2 of Neoceratodus forsteri. Taxonomy (NCBI): domain Eukaryota; kingdom Metazoa; phylum Chordata; order Ceratodontiformes; family Ceratodontidae; genus Neoceratodus; species Neoceratodus forsteri. The sequence continues at coordinate 91,592,935 of JADMNL010000033.1, read as the reverse complement.
AAGCCAACAAGGTAACCATAGTCCCTATAAATTACTCAGAGGGCCAAGCGACCCATCCCGTGAGTGACACCAAAGCATGAGTGCTGCATGATTCAGTGGCATCTGGAGGCATTGGTAGGGCATCCACAGGGAGACTCGCAGGCCACTCTGCCTAACTGAGGTCAGGAAAGGCCAGGGCACTTGGTAGCAGGTCGGCCTGGTCAAAGGACTATCTGATCCCTACGGAGGGGTTGGTAAAAAGTGTCTTTACATGGAATGCAGCTGATCCCTGTCTAGGGTCAGTGTACAACCTAGTTTTGAGAGTGCTGCTGTTCAGCCATCCCCATACAGGTAAGGGGATAGGAGCAACTTCACAGGGACTGCAGCTTTTCAGCCATCCACGCCCAGGTCAGGGTACTTGGTAGGTGAACAACCAGAGTAATGGACTGCAGCTTTTCAGCCATCCCCACCTGGGTTAAAGTGCTAGGATCAATTGAAGGATTCTCTGGGAGCAGTAGCATAACCCTATATAGGGTATAGCCACAGAAGGTGCAAGGACAGCAGAGTACGCCATCAGGGTAGGAGCAAATAATGTGGAGATAGGGGTTGCCAGTGGGCTGGGGGGAGTGAGTAGGGTGTTGCAGGGGTTGTGGGACAGCGGTTTTCCTAAGAACTTTCTGGGAGACTGGGTGGGAGGGTTGGTCTGCAGGAACCTAGATCAGCTCAGGGCGGAGATATGGCAGCTTAGATGGGAGCACTGGTATAAAGGGTAAACCTAACTGGGGTGTGGGCAGTGGGGGGAGAGAGTGTGCCTGGTGGGTGGGGGTCAGGGATGGAGTCCAGACCAAGTGGGAGGTCTGGTAGGGGAATGAATAGGGGGTGAAGGGAAGCTCCCAAGGTTCTTCTTCTCCAGTTGGAAAGGAGCCTAGGGGAGCAGGATGGATATTACTAAGAGGAACAGGGATGGCCAAGAAGGAGGAAGGGAAGCCAGTGGGTTTGCGGAATAGACTCCCCCACTGACTAGGGATGGTACAGGTGATAATAGTGAGGAAGAACTGAAAGAAGCAACAGGAGAGGGATTTGAACACTGGGGGAGGTGTACTCAGTGCGGTGGGGAAGCGGATGGGTGGAAGAGTGAGTAGGGAAGGGCGAGGATGGAGGGGCTAGCAGGGAAAGGGCCCAGTGGAGAAAGACAGAATGGGAAAGTGAGGGGGCAATGCAAGGAGGGGTGCAGGTGGTCAGATTTGCGGGGTGGAACGTCATCAAAAGAAGGACAAGCAGTTTAGGGGGGTCAGGTGATAGGTGGGGAAGGAAAAGTTGTGATCCAAGGAGACTCCATAGTTAAGGGTGTGAGATGGGGGAACACAAGTGCTAAAGTAAATCGCAGAAGAATGCACTGTATGCCAGGGATGAGCGCAGGGAGGGTGGGGCCAAGAACAGGCAAGATCATGGGCCAAGAGGGGGAGCAGCCGCACCTCGCCATTCACCCAACTACAAATGATCTGTCGGACAGTGACGTGGGGTGGTACAGGAGCGGTTCAAAGTAGTAGGACAGAGCTGCAGAAAGGTGGGGAGGTCAGTAACCTTCTCAGAACTGCTACCAATACCTAGAGCCAGCAATGCAAGGAAGACTAGGATAAAGGAATTTAATGTCTGGCTCAGAGGGTGTTGTAAAGCGGGATACAGACTAACTGGTGGCTAGAGAATATGTGGAGAAATAAGACCTTTATACAGACAAACACACCTTAACATGAAGGTGCAGAGATAAAGGTCAGAGTCAATGAGTAAATTAGCAGGGAACTAAAATTAAACTGATGGGGGAACAACAGGGGTCAAAATACCCTTTGTTACCTGGAAGATGAGGCCATCAGGCCTCCCCCAATCAGGACGGAATGATGTGTGGGCAGACATAAGGCAAGACTGAAAGGGCAAAGGGGTGGGGCAGGCAGTCCAGTGGCAGAGGGGGACTCGAAACAAGGTGGAAGGTGGTGTCTCTGAACGCAAAGAACTTGAGGAACAAAATGGCTGAGCTGTCTATACTGATGGCGGAGGGGGAGGTGAGCTGAGCTGTCTGTATTGATGGCGGAGGGGAGGGCGGAGCTGTATATACTGATGGCGGAGGGGAGGAGCTGAGCTGTCTATACTGATGGAGGAGGGGTGAGCTGAGCTGTATATACTGAGGCGGAGGGAGGGGCTGAGCTGTCTATACTGATGGCGGAGGAGGAGGTGAGCTGTATATACTGATGGCGGAGGGAGGGCTGAGCTGTCTATACTAATGGCGGAGGAGGTGAGCTGAGCTGTATATACTGATGGCGGAGGGAGGTGAGCTGAGCTGTATATACTGATGGCGGAGGAGGTGGCGGAGCTGTATATACTGATGGCGGCGGGGAGGTGAGCTGAGCTGTATATACTGATGGCGGAGGGAGGGAGCTGGCTGTATATACTGATGGCGGAGGGAGGGAGCTGAGCTGTATATACTGATGGCGGAGGGAGGAGCTGAGCTGTATACTGATGGCGGAGGGGAGGTGAGCTGAGCTGTCTATACTGATGGCGGAGGGAGGTGAGCTGAGCTGTCTATACTGATGGCGGAGGGGAGGAGCTGAGCTGTATATACTGATGGCGGAGGGGAGGGGCTGAGCTGTTTATACTGATGGCGGAGGGAGGAGCTGAGCTGTTTATACTGATGGCGGAGGGAGGGAGCTGAGCTGTTTATACTGATGGCGGAGGGAGGTGAGCTGAGCTGTTTATACTGATGGCGGAGGGAGGGAGCTGAGCTGTTTATACTGATGGCGGAGGGAGGGAGCTGAGCTGTATATACTGATGGCGGAGGGAGAGCTGAGCTGTATATACTGATAGGCGAGGAGGAGGCGGAGCTGTTTATACTGATGGCGGAGGGAGGTGAGCTGAGCTGTTTATACTGATGGCGGAGGGAGGGGCTGAGCTGTCTATACTGATGGCGGAGGGAGGTGAGCGAGCTGTATATACTAATGGAGGAGGGAGGGAGCCGAGCTGTATATACTGATGGCGGAGGGAGGGAGCGGGCTGTATATACTGATGCGGAGGGAGGGCAGCGAGCTGTTTATACTGATGGCGGAGGGAGGTGGAGCTGAGCTGTCTATACTGATGGGGAGGGAGGGAGCTGAGCTGTATATACTGATGGCGGAGGGAGGGAGCTGAGCTGTATATACTGATGGCGGAGGGGAGGGAGCTGAGCTGTATATACTGATGGCGGAGGGAGGGCTGAGCTGTATATACTGATGGCGGAGGGAGGAGCCGAGCTGTATATACTGATGGCGGAGGGAGGTGAGCTGAGCTGTCTATACTGATGGCGGAGGGAGCTGAGCTGTCTATACTGATGGTGGAGGGAGGGAGCTGAGCTGTCTGTATTGATGGCGGAGGGGAGGGAGCTGAGCTGTATATACTGATGGCGGAGGGAGGGAGCTGAGCTGTATATACTGATGGCGGAGGAGGTGAGCTGAGCTGTCTATACTGATGGTGGAGGGGAGGAGCTGAGCTGTATATACTGATGGCGGAGGGAGAGGGCTGAGCTGTATATACTGATGGGGAGGAGCTGAGCTGTATATACTGATGGCGGAGGGAGGAGCTGAGCTGTATATACTGATGGCGGAGGGAGGTGAGCTGAGCTGTCTATACTGATGGCGGAGGGGAGGGCTGAGCTGTCTGTATTGATGGCGGAGGGGGAGCTGAGCTGTATATACTGATGGCGGAGGGAGGGAGCTGAGCTGTTTATACTGATGGCGGAGGGAGGTGAGCTGAGCTGTCTATACTGATGGTGGAGGGAGGTGAGCTGAGCTGTCTATACTGATGGCGGAGGGAGGGAGCTGAGCTGTATATACTGATGGCGGAGGGAGGGCGGGCTGTTTATACTGATGGCGGAGGGAGGCTGAGCTGTATAACTGATGGCGGAGGGAGGGCTGAGCTGTATATACTGATGGCGGAGGGAGGGAGCTGAGCTGTATAACTGATGGTGGAAGGGGAGGAGCTGAGCTGTCTATACTGATGGTGGAGGGGAGGGAGCTGAGCTGTATATACTGATGGCGGAGGGAGAGGAGCTGAGCTGTCTATACTGATGGTGGAGGGAGGAGCTGGCTGTATATACTGATGGTGGAGGGGAGGGCTGAGCTGTCTTATACTGATGGTGGAGGAGAGCTGAGCTGTCTATACTGATGGCGGAGGGAGGAGCTGAGCTGTATATACTGATGGTGGAGGGAGGGCTGAGCTGTATATACTGATGGTGGAGGGGAGGAGCTGGGCTGTATATACTGATGGCGGAGGAGGGAGGTGAGCGGGCTGTATACTGATGGCGGAGGGGAGGAGCTGAGCTGTCTACACTGATGGCGGAGGGAGGGAGCTGAGCTGTATACACTGATGGCGGAGGGAGGAGCTGAGCTGTATACTGATGGCGGAGGGAGAGCTGAGCTGTATATACTGATGGTGGAGGGAGGGGCTGAGCTGTATATACTGATGGCGGAGGGGAAGGGGAGCTGAGCTGTATATACTGATGGCGGAGGGGGAGGGGAGCTGAGCTGTCTGTATTGATGGCGGAGGTGGAGGTGAGCTGAGCTGTATATACTGATGGTGGAGGGGGAGGTGAGCTGAGCTGTCTATACTGATGGCGGAGGAGGAGGTGAGCGGAGCTGTGTATACTGATGGCGGAGGGGGAGGTGAGCGGAGCTGTATATACTGATGGCGGAGAGGGAGGGCGGAGCTGTATATACTGATGGCGGAGGGAGGGAGCGGAGCTGTCTATACTGATGGCGGAGGGAGGAAGCTGAGCTGTATATACTGATGGCGGAGGGGAGGGCTGAGCTGTATATACTGAGGCGGAGGGGAGGTGGCGGGCTGTATATACTGAGGCGGAGGGGAGGTGGCGGAGCTGTATATACTGATGGCGGAGTGGAGGTGAGCTGAGCTGTATATACTGATGGCGGAGGGAGGTGAGCGAGACTGTCTATACTGATGGCGGAGGGAGGAGCTGGAGCTGTATATACTGATGGCGGAGGGAGGTGAGCTGAGCTGTCTATACTGATGGGCGGAGGGAGGTGAGCTGAGCTGTCTATACTGATGGCGGAGGGAGGTGGCGGAGCTGTATATACTGATGGCGGAGGAGGGCGGAGCTGTATATACTGATGGCGGAGGAGGTGAGCGGAGCTGTATATACTGATGGCGGAGGGGAGGGAGCTGAGCTGTATATACTGAGGCGGAGGGGAGGGGCTGAGCTGTATATACTGAGGCGGAGGGAGGTGGCGGGCTGTATATACTGATGGCGGAGGGAGGGCTGAGCTGTATATACTGATGGTGGAGGGAGGAGCTGAGCTGTCTATACTGATGGCGGAGGGAGGAGCTGAGCTGTCTATACTGATGGCAGAGGGGAGGGAGCTGAGCTGTCTATACTGATGGCGGAGGGGAGGGAGCTGAGCTGTATATACTGATGGCGGAGGGAGGGCTGAGCTGTATATACTGATGGCGGAGGGAGGAGCTGAGCTGTATATCTGATGGCGGAGGGAGGGAGCTGAGCTGTATATACTGATGGCGGAGGAGGTGGCGGAGCTGTCTATACTGATGGCGGAGGGAGGGACTGAGCTGTATATACTGATGGCGGAGGGAGGTGGCGGAGGCTGTATATACTGATGGCGGAGGGGAGGTGGCGGAGCTGTATATACTGATGGCGGAGGAGGTGAGGCGGGCTGTATATACTGATGGTGGAGGGAGGGGCTGAGCTGTCTATACTGATGGCGGAGGGAGGGGCTGAGCTGTCTATACTGATGGCGGAGGGAGGGAGCTGAGCTGTATATACTGATGGTGGAGGGAGGTGAGCGGGCTGTATATACTGATGGCGGAGGGAGCGGAGCTGTCTATACTGATGGCGGAGGGGAGGGCTGAGCTGTTTATACTGATGGCGGAGGGAGGTGAGCTGAGCTGTATAGACTGATGGCGGAGGGAGGGAGCTGAGCTGAGCTGTATATACTGATGGCGGAGGGAGGTGAGCTGAGCTGTTTATACTGATGGCGGAGGGGGAGGTGAGCTGAGCTGTATATACTGATGGCGGAGGGGGAGGTGAGCTGAGCTGTATATACTGATGGCGGAGGGGGAGGTGAGCTGAGCTGTATATACTGATGGCGGAGGGGGAGGTGAGCTGAGCTGTATATACTGATGGCGGAGGGGGAGGTGAGTATGACTGCCATCACAGAGACATGAGCCATGCCTAATCATGACTGGGATCTCTCTGTCACGGGGTACAAGCTGTATAGGAGGGATGGAGGGGTTGGTGGAGGGGGGGAGGGCTCTGTACATGTGGGAAGGAATCACATGTATTAAGGAGGAGAAGGCAGAGGAAGGACAGAGTTGTTGTGGGTGTAGGTGCAGTCACCAAAAGGCAAGAAGCTAAGGATAGGAATAATGTACAGGCCACCAAACCAGGAAGAGGATTTGGATAGGGAGCTGAGGTCCAAAATAGTGGAGACGGCTGGCAGTGATCATGGAGGGGTGCTGCAATCTACCTGGTGTGGATTGGCAGAACCTTGGTACCACCTGTAACAGGACTCCAGTGCTGCTGGAGACATTCCAGGGTGGGTTTCTAGTACAATGTGTACTAGACCCACCAGGGAGAGGGCTATATGGGACCTGGTTCTGACTAACGGTGCACATGTCCAGGAGGTGAGGGTGGAGGCACCACTGGCAGGCAGCAACCACAACACTGTCTGCTTTCATCCGAACACGGGCAAAGAGAGGACTGCAACTAAGACAAGGGTGTTGGATTTCAGGAGGGTGAACTATGGAAAGATGGGGGGAATTCTGGAGGGGGCACCTCACTGAGATCAGGGAAAATATAGGGGTGGACCAGAAAAGGAGCTGTCATCAAGGAAGGGCTGTTGGCAGCCACTAATGAGTGTGCCATAAAAAAAAAAATCCAGAGCCAAGAAGCCCAGCTGGTTGGACAGGGAGGTAGCCCACCTGTTAAACAGCAAAATGGCAGCCATCAAAAAGTGTAACAGCACCCGGAGGGATGAGGACAGGGAGAAGTACAGCAATAAGGCAAGGGTGGCGAGCTAGGTAGTAAGGCTGGCCAAGGCCAAGAAGGAACTGCAGCTAGCAGAGGGGGTGGAAATGGGAGAGGTCTTCTTCTAGTACATCAGAGAGAAGAGAGATAACAAGGACAGGATAGTTAGGCTGAAAGAGGAGGGGTGGGTGGAGGGTAGTGTGGAAACAGACGTTCAGCTCACCTCCCCCGGCCGGCCCTCTGATGACCCGGGTTCCTTAACAAACCCGGGTCGCCAACGTCGCAAGTGGTAGCGCTACAACTGTGCTGGCAGGTCAGCTTCTGAACAAGTACTTCTGTTCAGTCTTCATGAAGGAGAAGCACGGCCCAGTCACCCAGGGGAAGAAGGGGGGCAACTGGGGGTTAAAAGTCACAGATGGGGAGACTGGAGTTGACAGGGTGAGGAAGGAAACCCTGAAGGTGGATACGTTCCTGGCACAAGACGGTACACACCTGAGGGATCTGAGAGAGTTAGCGGATGTGCTGGCAGGCCCCCAACGGACCTGTTTAATATCTATCTAGAAACAGAAGTGATATCCCCAGGCTGCAGAACAGCACATGTAGTGCCACTGCACAAAAGAGGACCGAGGGAAGACCTTGGTAATTATTGGTCGGTAAGTCTGATCTCAACAGTGGGGAAGCTCACAGAAACCATTCCGAAGAAAAGACTGGTGAACTTTCTGGATGAAAATGGGTTCTATGACAATAGGCCACATGGGTTTGTGTCTTGCTGGCCCTGACTGACAATCCTAACTGACTTTATTAGGACAGTGGACAGAGGCCAAGCAGTGAACATACTGTATCTCGATTTCAGCAAAGCCTTGGACTCTATTCCCCGCAGGAGACTGATTAGTAAGCTGTAGGACTTGGGGGTAGGGGCAAAACTGGCTATGTGAGTAAAATAATGGTGACAAGATGGAAACCAGAAGGTGGCGGTTGAGGAGGGAGGGGTATTCTCAGAGGCTAAACCAGTCAATAGCAGAGTCTCACAGGGCTTGTTATTTGGCCCAGTATTATTCAACATCTTCATCAATGACACTGCCAATGGGGTAAAATGCAAATTAAGCCTCTTTGCAGACGATACAAAGCTCTGTGGGCGAGTGGACACAGAGGAAGGGAGATGGGACATGAGAGAGGACCTGGCTAAACTAGAGAGATGGCTGGGTATTTGGCAGCTGGGATTCAATGCCAAAAAAGTGTAAGGTAATGCACTTGGAGGCAAAGAACACAGAGACCAAATACTCGCTGGGAGGTGTGCAGGTCACCAAGTCAGAGAAAGACTTGAGAGTGATCATTACGAGTGACCTGAAGCACTCAGCACACTGCAAGAGAACAACAGTTAAAGCAAATCGGATACTGGGATGTACAGCCAAGGGTATAAAGCAGTAGGACGGCAGAAGTCATCCTGTCACTGTATAGTCACTGGTTAGGTCATCCTGCCACTGTATAGTCACTGGTTAGGCCACACCTGGAGTACAGTTTGCAGCAGTGGAGCCCGTACCTAAATAGAGGCATCAACTTACTGGAAGATGGTACAGAGAAGGGCGACCAAGATGATCCAGGGGCAATGAGACAGGCCTTCTGAGAAGAGATTCTTGAGATCTCAACATGTACTCCCTGGCGGATAGAAGGGAGAGGGGTGATATGATAGAAACCTTTCAATACCTTAAGGGTTTCAACAAATTGAACTCTGAAGGTCTCTTCAACCTTAATGCCAGAAGGACCACTAGGAGGCACTATCTCAAACTGTCGGGCACTTCGAGAGGGAAATGAGGAGACACGTTTTCACCAAGAGCGTGGTGGCAAAGTAGAATGCGTTACCAGAAGTTGTCACCCGCTTCAAGAGAGGCCAAAACAGTCTAAAAGGGAAAACTGCACCGAGTAGGGGCATCGATGGGGACGGAGAAGTGGATAGCAGGGAGGGGGAGTGGATCCCTCAGTAGATACTGGTGGGTCTGTAATCTCAAGCAGACTAGACAGACCATAAAGCCTTGTTCTGCTGGCTATTTTCATTGAAGGACATACATAAAATGTAACCTAAACTGTGTCGAAATATAATTTCCCAACCCTGATACTGTGAATACATATGAAAAGATCTTTTTAAAGAAGGGACTGGGATTACCCATAGGTGGTGGCAGCAGGGAGACATCCGCTATTAAGTATGCCCTATTCTGATGTAAGGCAGCAGCCATTTCATGGAAACTTGAGATAGCAAATGACATAATCTTTAGGAAAACTGTGTTGTTAGTCATACTGCTTTCCCAGCCACATCATCTGCTATCTCAAACTTGCATGAAACAGCTGATGCCTTGAATCAGTACAAGGCAGACGTAGTAGTGGATGGTTCTGAACTGCTGCCACCTACAGATAAGCCCAATACTTGTTTAAAAGAGCTATGCATGTACTTTTACACTATCAGGGACACCGTTCATGAACTTTCCCATTTAAGAGTATAGCATAAGGATGCAGTTTTTCATGGCCTTACCTCTTGCATGTGGGGCAGTCGCATTTCTCATCTATGGGCTTGAAGTCTTTTGCAAACTGCTTGTGCTTGAGCTGCAAGGAACCCCAGGGGACCAACGCCGACCCAAACCTCTGAAATGGAGCAAAGCACATAAATTGTTAAAACTCAGTGACTGCCACACCAAACCAGACACTGATACTGCAGAACTGGAGAGAGGAGCGGGTCACTCATACAATACAGGAAAGGCCTAGTGGTTAAAGACATTGAACTGTGAAGCATGAGACTTCAAGTTTGAAACTAACCAAAGGCACTGGTTGGCTGTGACCTTGAGCAAGTCACCCGATCTCCCCATCCTTGAGTCCTCCCAGCAGTAAAACTGGGCAGAAGCAAGACCAAACAGTAAACAGCGAACACTGAAATCTCAGCTGCCTATCCTAGGGAAACTGTATTTACTTAAATAAGTGCCATGCCAGTCCCTGAGTGCAGCACATTCATGACAAGGGGACCTGGGTCTGGGGAACGAATCTGAAAGCGGGGAGGGATCCAGCGCACCATCGAATGCTCTCCTCCTCTGCAGAGGGTGGATAGCCCAAGCCACTGCAGTGACTGCTGCCTTGGGTGACAACTGGTGGCACTGTGCTTCTGCACGGGTTGGAAGGGAGGACCCTGAGGCAGAACTGTGTGGAGGTGAGTATACACACACAGCATCCGTCGGCATACTGTGACTGGGAGAAACAAATCAGGGGGAAAAAAATCACAAACTGAATAAAGTTATGGCACTCTCACACCCTGCTCCAACCACTACCCATCCAAAGAGGGGTTTCCCTGAAGACCCCCCCCCAACCCCTGAGGCCCATCGGCAGTGGTGGTGAGAGATGGAGTCACAGAGGTTGCTATCCAAATGATGGGGCGGTGCTGTTCAGGTGACACCTGGGGCAGAAACAGTAAATTACAAAAACTGCCACTGAGCTGGCCCAGTAGCATGGAGGGATGAGGCGCTAAGCGCCTTACCTCCTGCCACATCGGCGACCCATGTTCGGTGATGAGCATGGGTTGCTGGGGGTCGACAGGGAGGGAAAGGCTGGTGAGGACTGAGTGACCACCAGGCAGTTCTCCTCTCCCAGATTGGGAGGTCAGCTCTCCCAGCCTTAGACCGCCACCACGTGGAGGCATGGTGGTGCTGCGAGTTACAGACGGGGGTCAGGCGCTAGGGCAGGTATGGGAGAAACAGAGTCGTTTCAGGCCAAGGCGTGCATGTGCGCCTCCACAGTCATGCCCAACCTTGTCTGGGGCTCCAGGGATAAGGGGTAGAAAATAAGTGGAAAAAACTGGGGTTGCCCCAGCGCCAACAGTCGCCAGGCTCGCAGGAAGGAAAGAGTAGGAGCCTAGGATGGCTGCAGTGCCGGACGGGATGGGCGGATACAGCCGCCCAGTCTACCAGGAGTATAAAGGAAAGGATGAAGGAGGGAAAAGAAAAAAAAAAACTGCCACAACCATGATGGACTCCAGGATCCCAGACAATGCAACATCTGGGTCAGATACCAACATCCTGCTGCCATGCACTGTGGCAGTTTCCTCAGCTGGAGCGGATGTTGGGCAAAGTTCACTAGTAGTATAAGCTACTCTTTGTGTTCTTTTCACAGCCGAGATAGTTTCTACAAAATGCTGAGTATTTCAAAAAAAATGAACCATGTCATCCCAACTGGTGCAGCAGCAGCACTACCACTCGTAATGTTGACGACCCAGGTTTGAAAAAGAGGTCAGGATGTCCGAGGGGCCGGCAGAGAAGGGGGGGGACTGATCGTCCCACAGGATACTCTCCTTCTCCAAGGAGGGAGGGTTGCTGCCTCCGCTATACTGCTGCCACCTAGGTGATCAAAGATGGAAGGATGACGTCCTGGGGCAGGCACTGTAACAAGCAAAATGTGCCTCTACGCAGCAAGCGATGGACCCTGGTGTCCCCCGCACCACTGAACAGCACTGGTCTCATGATGCTCGATGTTTCGGGTATATGCCCTGCCTACTCCCATCCTCTCTGGGGGGGGGTACAGCCACGGCTCCATGGAGGACACAGGTGCCAGCTGGAGTGGTTTCAGGGCACAGTAATGTGCCATCCACGCCCCTGAAAGTGGTCCATTCTGGAGTGAAGGGCTTCACAAAGATAAGTTAAAAAACGCACCACACACACACGCTGCCCGAATCTTATTTTTTCTCTGTTGTCTCTACCCAGAGTTTCCAAGAAACACGACATACAGCCAGTGTGGTCTAGTGGAACATGGCTATTACAGGTTCAACCTCCACCAGAGCCAAATACTCACTGTGTGACCTTGAGCGAGTCACTCCACTTCCCAGTGCTTCAGTCCACCCAGCTGCAGTATTGGGTAAACAAAGGACCCCACTGAAAATAAGCTACTAGGTCAGAGGTGAGCTAAGCGGGGTAGATAAACTGGGAAAAAAAAAATTCTGTGGGGAACAACATGATGTCATTCTAGCCCCATCACGGTTTTGCCCTTACTGAAAACAGAAGTATCGAGTCTCTTGGCAAGTAAATTAATTGTTACTGTAAATGTATATGTTATTACTGTAAAACTAATTAACAGATCGGTGACTAAAAATACATCATCAGACTGCTGTGGGCCTGAGAGATCAGTAAAGGGACAGCAGTGAACACAGCACACTTGAATGACCTGATGATTAAGTCTGAGTTTTTTTTGTTTTTTTTTGCTAAACTTCATTTCGCTAGACCATGTCACCAGTAAAACAATAACTATTATAATTTCGCTGTGATCTTTAAGTGTGTACCCAACATTCTGCATGTTCGTATGTACTCTAGGGAGTGATGCTGATAACCAACCTCATTGTGTGCTTTTAAGGTTTTCTTCAGAAGCTTACATGAGGGGGACCACATGAATTGACAAGGGATGCAACATTCCCATGGAAAAGATGGAGTCAAACCAGGAGGAACAGAAACCCCACAGGGACAGCTTATGAATATTCAGAGGCACCCGCCAACACACACCAGAGGATACAAGAGACAAGGGGACAGATCTGACAGATATAGGTAAACAAGGAGGACAGGAGGCACTGTGGGTCACTCTGGAGACTGGAAATGGCTCCACAATCTGCACAGGGGTTGTATACAGACCCCTGACTCAGGGGGAGGAAATGGACAAGGAAATGATAGAAGGCATCCTTGGGATGGCAGAGAAAGGGGAGATATTGCTGATGGAGGACCTGAATATGCCAGATGTTGACTGGAGCACCTTTGCTGCAGCCACATCCAAGAGCAGGGCCATTCTCGATGCCCTACAGGGGGCATGCCTCAGACAGCTAGTTTTGGAACCCACTTGGGAGAGAGCAATCTTAGGCCTGGTACTTTAAAATGGGGATGGAGAGAGGATCTCTGATCTTGAAGTGGGTAGCCATCTGGGAGCAAGCAACCACCAAACAGTGTGGTTCACGATAAACTTAGCTGTAGAGTCAAACCACACAAAAGTGAAGGTAATGGACTTCAGGAGGTCTGATTTTGACAAAATGGGAGAGTGCATCAGAAAAGCACTAGCAAACAGGCAAGAAGGTGGGGTGGAGCAACAACAGGGAAACATCAAAACCGCCATCACAGAGGCAACAAGTCTTTGTGTGAAGCAAATAAACAAATCAAAACGAAAGAAAAAAACACTATGGTTCTCAAAAGAAGTGGCGGTGAAGGTAAGGAAAAAAAAGATAGCATTCAGGAAGTATAAGGAAACACAGAAGGAGCAGGACAGAGAACTGTACTAGTTAAAGCAGAAGGAAGCGGGTAAGGCAGGCAGAATAGCAAAGGCCCAAACTGAGGAAAAGATAGCCAACTCAGTTAAGAAGAGGGATAAAACCTTTTATAGGTACATTAGGGAGCAAAGAAAGACTAAGGCAGGGATACTGAGGCGGAACAAAGAGGAAGGTGGTTGAGCAGAGAGCGACAGTGAAAAAGCAAGGATACTGAATGACTACTTCTGCTCAGTATTCACAATGGAAAAGCAGGGGGAAATACCTAATCCGGTCAACAGAAGCACTCTGGATAGGGGGGTTGATATTAGTCCTTTCACAGAAGAAGGGTTCTGAAGAACTCTTAAAACTAAGAGTGGATAAAACAATGGGCCTGATGGGATTCACCCAGAATTTAAAAAGAACTAAGGAAGAACTAGTAACACCACTGACTACCCTTTTTAATAAATCATGGGAGGATGGGGTGGTACCTGAGGACTGCAGGAGGGCGGATGTGATTCTCCTTCACAAAAGTGGGAGCAAGACAGAGGCAGGAAACTACAGACCTGTTAGTTTGACCTCAGTGGTAGGGAAAATGATGGAATCACTTCTGAAGGAAAGAACTGTTGAGTACCTAGAGGTCAATGGGGCACAGGACCCAAGGCAGCATGGATTCACAGCAGGAAGGTCATGTCAGACAAATCTTAATTGATTTCTTTGACTGGGTGACCAAAGCAGTAGACCAGGGAGGGGCTGTGGACATGGCCTACCTAGACTTTAGCAAGGCATTTGGCACAGTCCCGCACAAAAGATTAATAAACTAATTAGCCAGCCTGGGAGTGGGTCCTAGGGTGGTAGCCTGGAGTAAAACACTGGTTGGACAACAGGACACAGTGGGTAATAGTAAATGGAGTCCACAGTGAAGAAAGGAGGGTTACTAGTGGGGTACACTGAGGGTTCAGTACTGGGGCGGTCCTTTTAATGTCTTTATAAGTGACATTGCAGAGGAACTAGAAGGGAAAGTATGTCTCTTTGCAGATGACACAAAGATCTGCAACAGGGTTGATACACAAGGTGGGGTGGAAAGGATGAAAAGGGACTTGGCAAGGTTGGAGGAATGGTCAAATGTATGGCAGCTTAGATTCAATGCAAAAAAGTGCAAAGTAATGCACCTGGGAAACAAAAACCCAGGGGAAGAGTACACAATGTGGGGTGAGATACTGACAACAACAAAAATGGAAAGGGACTTGGCTGTAGTCATATCAGACGACCTAAAGGTGGGCCAGCAATGTGAGAAGACAGTAAGGAGGGCTGGGGGATACTGGGATGCATAGGGAGAGGCATCACCAGTAGAAAACAGGAAGTTGTTGGCCCTCTGTACAGACAGTTGGTAAGATTACATCTGCAGTACTGTGTACAGTTCTGGAGACCCCATCTCCCCAAACACATAGACAGGGTGGAGGCTGTCCAGAGGAGGCCAACCAAAATGATGCAGGGTCTGCATCAGAAGACATATGAAGAAAGACTAAAGGAACTAAAGATGTATAGCCTCGAGGAAAGGAGGAGTGGGGGCATGATAGAAACTTTCAAATACCTCAAAGGGAATCAACAAAGTCAAGAGGTAGCATCTTTCAAAAAAGAGATGTGCAAAAACAAGGGGGCATGGCTCAGAGGTAATGTGAGGAAGTATTTCTTCACAGAGAGGGTTGTGGATACATGGAACAGCCTTCCTGAGGAGGTCGTAGAGTCAAAAACAGTGGTGGAATTCAAGAATGCATGGGACAGACATAAGGCAATTCTAGTGGGGGGTAGGAGGAAGTAGGCTGTTGGTTAACTAGGATCTGCAGCTTATCCGTTAGGTAGGGAAATGGGCAGACTAGGTGGGCCAAACGGTCCTTATCTGCCGTCAAATTCTATGTTTCTAGATACAGTGAATATCAATAGTTCGTCACTCACAGTGTGGGCAAAGGGAATATATAAACGCTTTATACTTACGCAATAAGACACAACAGGGCATTGGTTGCACTATGTTTACTACGCAGCCAAAGGGCGTAATAAACCTAGTACAACCAACATCCCCGGGGCATCTTATTGCTTATATAAAATGAGCAGATAATGTAATTAAAATAGAAACTTTTCAAACATGGCTAAAATTAATTTTAATGCTTATAAATAAGGTAAAATAGTTCCTCCACCTGCCTATTGGTGTCACCAGGGTTCCTGACCGATTTCCTGTGTACACTGCCAGTCCCTGCACTTCTGTTTCAATCTATGTTTTTTTGTATCAATATAACCCTAATCTCACCAGACTTCTCCCCTGATCTCTCATATGCTCTGTGTCTACTGGTTCTCGATGAGAACACCGGTATTTTTGTTATGTTTGCCCCATAGATGGCAGCGTGGTGCCGGCAGAAGATCCGTGACACTCCAGTCATGATTACAAGGTATACTGCGGGTGCGATTACAGGATCCCACTACCTATTTAAAAAAAGATGGCAGTTCCACAGTCAAAGGAAGGTGAAATACAGAGCACGCTTTTTTTTCCCCTAAAAAAAAAAAAAAGACATTTTCTCTGTCTAAAGTGAGCAAGTGAGCGGCTGTCAGAGAGACTGCAAGTGGCAAGGAGAGATGCCGAGGACTGCAAGCAGTTGTCGGTTGGGTCAGCAGGATGTTCTAAAACACAGATCTTGGGAGGCAATCTAGAAAGAAGAGAAACAACTAAAATTGGGAATGACATAAAGGGAGGCAGCGAACAACAGGTGACAGTGCAGGCACGGAGACAGGAAAGCAGCTACGAGAGCTGGTGGCTAGTCAGACCTCGGTGAATCAAAACACCAAACTCAAGTACAGATACATAACGTGAGCAACTAGCATTTAAATAAAAAATAACCCATGAATAATTACCTGCTATAAAAGCACAACAGACAACATAGCTAGTAGTTATATTTAATATTTTTAGTACCTAAAAAAAAAAAAGGCTGCCAGTTACAAATTGAAAATTCTGAGCAGCAGGCACTGTAATATGGAATGCACTGCGCCTTGATTGGCAGGAACTTGTTTTTAGCCATTGGTGGTGCTCTCCCAAGGCTATGGCTGGAACACAGTCTGAGTCAATCAGGACGCAGGCATCTCCCTACCCCTTTTTTGTTTTGATTTGTTTTAAATTTAGTGCGCTTTTTGCACCCTACAGCTGACCGGTCCCCACTGGTCCTTGCCCACTCACCCATTCAAATCTCAGCTCCACTGCACCCTGGCTTACCCGCCACGGCAGGGCCATCTGGGATGAACCCAACCCCAAATGGAGACTTGGTTGATACATTTTGGAGTGTATGGGGCCTGTGGTGCGGGATGGGATCCTCCTGCATCGGAGATTTTCTCCTGTCCTGTTCTTCCCCGCCCCTAGGATGTCGAGCTCTAGTGCACGCGCATGTTGTGCGTGTCTATGCACTGGAGCAGGTCGATGTCCTCCCACCCAGTTCAATGTCACTGACTGCACCGCCATCTGTGGTCACCCAGGCTGCAGTAGTGCACTGGCGTCCGATCACCCTCCCTACCTGATGTAGAGAGCATCTTCTGGGACGCTAAGCTCACCTCCTCCGGGCGGCCCTCTGACGACTTGGGCTTGTACCCAAACCCGAATAGTCAGCATCTCAGGTGGTAGTACTACCAATGTGCCGGCTTCCTCTGTCATTTTACATAACTATTAATTTTTCTGACTTTTGATTGGTTAGAGACCATTCTAAACAATGATGTTATTACTGCACAAAACGACACGTCAAAAAAGTTCCTGGTCATCTACCTTTTCACCCTCATAAAATCAGTGAGCCTTGTTAGCCACAGTCTTGCATCACAAACATGGCTTCCACCCTTTACCACTAAAAACCTTCAACTAGGCCCTAAAAATAAAACTGCCACGAATTAAAAAAAAATATAATTTGCTCTCATAATCCTCTACTTACAAACACATATATAAAGTATAAAATTCTTGGCAAAACACTTTGTTAATGCACTAGTTAGGGTTCCAGCAACAAAAGTAGGGAAATGTGTTGTTAGGGTTTCCAACCCTAACAGCCCAACCCAACCCTGCAGGCAGCAACAGGCATAGGGGGGTGCCTTGGTGTTGTCGACCTCAATGCTCACCCCATCCCATGTGCAAGTAAGCTGAAATGGGTACAGTATAGGACAATGGGGTGAGCGTTATGGTTAACCCCAAGGCACCCCCCCCCCACGCTTGTTGCTGCCTGCAGGGTGGGAGTGGGCTGTTAAGAGCTGGAAACTTCAACAGTATATTTCCCTACTTTTATCACCAGAACCCCAAGTAGTGCATTAAAGTTTTTGGCCAAAAATGTCCTTACTTTTTGAGAAAGTATAATCGTTGCCTTCTTTGCTTGTGGGAGCGCAGGGCCCAGCATGTGACAAATTCATACATGTATGTTGCTGTGCAAGCATTTCAGTCAAAAACAGCAACAGAACTGTCAGCATAGCCGTGTTATTAGCCCACTTCATGAACGCTGGAGCTGAGTATTTCTTCAAATGTCTGCCGAAACATCATTCCGCACCACCGCAACATCATTCCATGCCACAGGTGACAAAACACATTTTGGCTAGGAACTGAAAACTGACAGCTGTCATGTTCATGAGGTGATGTAAAGATATGGCTATGTTGAAAATCTTGGAGAAAATATTGAAAATTAGGAAAGTTAGGAGTGAGCATAGTAAAATGTCAACAGATCCGCAGAAATTTGCCATTTTAACACATTCTGACCCCAAATGTTCAAAATACTCTTCTTATAGCGATGGTCCTGATATCGATTTTCCCGTCCCACCGCTCACCCTGGCATCGAACCTTGTTACCAATTTATCTTTTCACAGCGAAAAAGGCAATAACAAGGCACTGGATGTCCTCTATTGTCCCAACAGTTCGAGATTGGCGAGGTATAGTTTCCAATATTTATTATTTGAAAGCCCCTACAGCTAAGTCACACAATAACAAACCTGAACATGAGATATATTGGAGACATTGGGTGGTTTACAATTCAGGACAGGACCGCAAATTTATACCATGAGATTTCAACATAACACAGTTTATGAAGAGAAAGGAGATAAGACAATCTAGACATAAAACACTGGGAACAGGCCATTTAGATATTGTGATACAGGTTTGGAAAATTCATAAAGACCTTAGGTAAGAAAGGAGGGGATAGTCTGGTAATGAAGAAATAAATAGACACAGTCAGACCAGAAAAGAAACATTTTATTTAGAAACAAACATACAGAGTGATTAAATGTTATGGACTTGCAGAAGAAATTGTAAAATGTGAAAACTGTGTTTACATACATCTAATAAAAAAAAAAAAAAAAAACCTTCTTATGACCCCACCTCATGAACAAGTATAGCGAAAATTTTGAAATCCAGCCCGAAAGGTGATTTCGCCAACCGATCACGAAAGCACCTTTTGGGCAGGATTTGGGAAGTGACACCAACATTGCTCATGAGTTTTGCACCAAAGTTGAAAACTCCATTGAAATACATTGAGCTATATTTACCTTAGTTTTTCAATTCCATGGTAGTCTAGTGGTCCCTCCCTCGTCTCTGTCCCCTGTCCCCATACAAAAATACACATTTCCCTGGCAGTGTAGTGGTCCCTCCCCCTGTTCACTAATCACCGTCCCCATATAAAAATATATCATATTTCCCTGGTAGTCTAGTGGTCCCTCCCCCCATGTCCAATCACCGTCCTCTTATGTCAAAAAATATGCCCTAGTAGCCTAGTCACCCCACCCCCTCCCAATCACCCTCCCGGTATTTAAAAAAGAAATATTCCCTGGTAGTCTAGTGGTCCCTCCCTGGCCCCGATCCCTGTCCCGTGAAATAGTGAAAAATATAACCCTGGTAGTCTAGTGGACCTCCTCCCACTCTCTCAGGTACTGACCCACCACCCTGGTCCCCCCCAACCCGATCCCCAGCCAGCGACCAGCACAGCCCTCCTCTCACCACCCCAGCTGGCCACCAACTCAGCTGTGAATGACTGCATACTGTATACATTACACAGTCATTCACAGCTCAGCCGGCAGCCAGCCGTGGTGGTGAGAGGAGGGCTGTGCTGGTTACCGGCTGTGGAGGGAGAAGGGTGCTGGGTAAGTACTAAAGAGGGAGGGGATGGCCACTAGACCACCAGGGTTATGTTTTTTCCTATTTCATGGGACAGAGATGGGGGATGGGGAGGGACCACTAGACTACCAAGGAACGTTTGGGGAAAAAAAACAATACCGGGAGGGCAAGTGGCAATCAGGGAGGGGTGTGGGACCACTGGATTACCAGAGAACATTTTTAGGAGTAAGGGGAAGGTGATGGGATATTGGGAGAGGTGGGAGGGGCCACTAGAATACCAGGGAACATTTTTTTTTTTTTTTTTTTTAAATACCGGGAGGGCGATCAGTGATCGGGGGGTGGGGGGGTAAAACCACTAGACTACCAGGGAATAATTCTGGGAATAAGGGGACTGCGATGGGACATCGGGGGAGAAAGGAGGGACCACTAGACTACCATGGAATTTTATTTATTTAGTTTTTGTTTACAGGGTAGGGTGCGCTAGCCATGGCAATGACTATTTTCAGGCACGACCCGGGAGTGTTACAGATACAATACAGTTGAAATTAACATTTGAATCAACAGGAGTAGAGGCAAAAATACAGAACATTAAATACAATAAGGTAAAAGCATAGACAGTAGCAAATACAGAGAAGTCATAAAACAACACGATACAGATTACATAGGCAATAACATGGAGTGAAAACAGTGCAATAAATAAACCAATGAAGCAGTTATCCAGGTGGAGAAAATGGTATAATACACAAATCACAGATGCCCCCAAAAGTAACATTATACATAGAGGAATAGAGTAAAGCCAGGATATGGCTAGGGAGAGGCGCAGTAAAAGGGGAAGGATGGAAGGCAGAAAATGGGGGGATAGGAATTAGTTAAAAAGTAAGGGTGCAAGTAGACGTATGGAGGCGAGTAAAGTGCTTACCAGAGGTGAGAGGGTGAATGGATCGAGGAAGTGATAAAAAGCTACGGTGGTTTGAAACAGGAGCATGACCAGGAGTCAGCAAGATGATCACGAAACAGTTTCTTGAAAGAGGCATGGGAAGGTGCTAACCTTATAGCTAGTGGGAGGGAATTCCAGTGACGGGGGCATAACAAGATAAAGTGCTAGCCCCTTTAGTGGAGTGATGCCGAGGAATAAGCACAGTGGACATTAGCAGTCGAGTAAAGACCGTTATTTAGATGGCTGGATGAGGAATAGATCTGCCAAAGGTTTTGGCATTTGGTTACGGATGACTATCTATAACTGAGCCCAATGCAAAGTCTCTAGATGCCATGGGAGAAAGCAACGAAAGTTCAGAGTATAATAGGCAATGATGTTTCAAACAATGAGATGAGGACGCACACCTACAGATATTATTGTAGGTGACATCCTATTTCCTGAGAATAGTTTTACTCCGTGGAGACATACACTACAACTCCATAGATGAGAGACGGAAGGAGTATGCCTCGAGCTATGGCAAGTCTCACTGAAGGTGTGAGCATATAACTGGAATGACAGGCCATACCAAGTTTTATGTTAGCCAGCTTGCAGGATTGTTGGATGTGGAGATCAAAAGATAGAGTTGGGTCGAGTGTGAGACCAAGGTATTTAAATGAGGGTACAACATCAATGGAAGAGCCATTTAAGGTAGTAACTTTGAACGTAGGTTAAGAGAGTTTGAGCTTGGCATTAGTACCAAATAGCATGGCTTGAGTCTTGGATACGTTCAGCAGCAGTTTGTGGCTAAACAGCTAATGATGAATCCTTTGAAAGTCAAGAGAAAGATTTTCATTTGCTTCTGAATGTTTTTAGCACTGGCATAAAGGACAATGTCATCTGCATATAGTATCGATGTACTCTGGAGAAGGTTGGAGGTAATATTGTTTATGAAAATGGTGAAAAGCACAGGCCCAAGAATAGAACCTTGTGGCACGCCTACTGTATGTTAATGGTCGCAGAATCAGATAGGGTGCAGTAGAATTTAACTTGCTGGGTGCGATCGGATAGGTATCTGCCAAACCATGCTGTGGCATTTTGGGAGAAACCTACGGAACTAAGAGTGACCAGGAGGATAAGATGGTCGACTAGGTCGAACGCTTTTGTCATATCTATAAAAATAGCTCCTGTCAGGAGACCAGAGTCCATGGCAGATAGGGTATCAGATGAGAATATGAGTAATGCAGTGGTGGTGCTATGACCCTTACGGAAACCATGATGCGCATTGGTAAGGAGGTCATATTTCTGAAGAAAGTCTACGGTTTGGGTGGCTACGAGCTTCTCAAGGATTTTGCTGAGGACAGACAATATAGCAATAGATCTATAGTTGGAGGGGTTATTGCGGTTACCCTTTTTGAAGACAGGGATAATCCTGTCCGTTTTCCAGAGAGCGGGAAAATAGCATAGACATAGGGAGAGGGTAAAAATCTTTGCTAGAGGTGTGGCAATGTAAAGGGCAGTAAGTTGTAGCAGCTTGGGTTCAATACTGTCACAGCCTGCTGCAGAATGGTAGGAAATGTTATTGAGCAGTCTAAGTACTGGGCCTACATCGTGTGCAATATGTGCAAGCTCCGCCTTATGGTCCCGCTACGCTGCCACCCAGATTTCTCTATGTGGCTGACAAGCAGCGGGACAAACTAATCCCCCTCCCTGAGCAAGGAGAGCTTTCCTAATGATACTCAATCCTCCCTCACTGGCCAGTCCCCAAATGCCCCCGATTCGTTCCTGAACCAGGGGCGCCGGTGTACTTCTGCTCTGTATTTACGGTTGGGGGGTAGACCAACATGTATCAGCAGACACTGGGGGAGAGTGGACAAAAGTCCATTTCGGAAGACAGTCCAAAGGGGACTGGATGCTCTAAAGGAAAACAAGGCAACGAGGCCAGATGGGATTCACCCAAGGGTACTAAAAGAACCAGGTATAGTGCTAGCCACCCCTCTGGCAACACTATTCAGCACCTTACTGGAGACGTGAGCAGTTCCAGAGGACTGGAGGAGGGCTGATGTGGTCCCTCTGTACAGGAGCAGCAGCAGAGAGGGGGCTAGCAACTACAGGTCAGTCAGTCTCATATCAGTGGTGGGTAAATTAAGGGAGGGATGGGCTGCAGGACCACCAACAGCATGGTTTCACGGGGGGGGGGTGTCATGTCAAACAAATCTCAGATTTCTTTGACTGGATGATTAGTGAGGTGGATCGGAGAGTGGATGTGGCCAATCTGGACTTTAGTACGGCCTCTGACACTGTGTCGCACAGAAGGCTAATAAAGAAAGTGGTTAGCTGGATATCAAACTGGTTAAAGGACAGGAAACAGAGGGTGGCAGTAAACAGAACTCACTCAGGAGACAGGCGAGTGACCAGTCGAGTGCCATAGGGATTGGTACTTGGTCCTGTCCTCAACAACGTCTTCATATGTGGCACTGCTGAGGAACTAGAGGAGAAAGTGTGTCCCTTTGCAGATGACACAAAGATCTGCAACAGGGTGGGCACCCAGCAAGGGGTGGAGAGAATGCAAAGGAATCTGGGGAAACTAGGAGTGGTCTAGGAGGGGCCAGCTGGGTTTTAATGCTAGAAAGTACAAAGTCATGTACTGGGGCAGGGAAACCCAGGCACTGTGTATAAGATGGGGGGGGGGGGGTTACTTACAGTCACCAAGCAACAAAGGGACTTTGGGGTAGTCATATCTGATGATCTCAAGGTGGCAGGGCAGTACAAGGTAGCTGGCTAGGCTAGTGGGATGCTGGGGTACTTAGGCAGGAGGATTTCTAGCAGGAGAAGGGAGGTGGTGTTGCCACTGTGTCACTCACTAGTGAGACCCCAGCCAGAAGTACTGTGTACAGTTCTGGAGGCCACACCTCCGCAAGGACAATGACAGGATGGAAGCAATCCAGAGGAGGGCTATCAATGTGGTGCGGCGCTTGCATGAGAAACTATATGAGAAGTAGCTGCAGGAATTCAATCTGTACTACCTCGAGGAGAGGAAAGCGAGAGGGGGACATGATTGAGACCTGTAAGTACCTCAAGTGGGTGAACAAGGTGCAGGAGAGGAGTCTCTTTTAGTGTAGGAGGAGCACCAGAACAAGAGGGAATGCAATGAAGCTTGAGGAAGGGGAGTTCAAGAGGGATGTGAGGAAAGAATTATTCACAGAAAGGGTGGTGGATGCCTGAACAACCTGCCAGACGAGGTGGTGGGGCTTCAGGCATGCATGAGATAGGCACACAGGCATTGAAAGAGAGGAGGGAGGAAGGGACACCTGAGACCAAATAGGGTCCAGGGAGTAATAGTAATAGGTAGGGAAACCGGGCAGACTAGATGGGCCTACTGGTCCTTTTCTGCCAACAAATTCTACGTTTCTATGTAAAAGAAAACATTTCCATAGCAATCAATTAAGAGTCATAAACAGAGACATGTAACACCATGAGTAGAAAGCCAGGAGGAGCCGATCAGGTTTAATGGCTAAGGATCCTATTTTCAAGCAGCTGTCCTTAGTGACAAAGAACGGGGGAAAGACAAATAAAAAAGCTACATGAAATATAACCAAAACTACATGAAATATAACCAAAACTACATGAAATATAACCAAAACTATGTGTAAATACTGTGACCGAGATTTTCAAATGGCTGGACGCAGCACTTGGGTCCATACTTCGGACGTGTGCTGTGTCCAGGCAACTGGGTTGGGATGTTTGTATCCAATTTTCAAACACCCCGATGTATCTGAGGCGCACTTGCTGCCTTTTTACGGCAAAAAAAAAAAAAAAAAAGGATGTGTGTAATTTTCAGAGTCCAAGTCATGGCAATTGCACCCAGACGTTAGACCACCTTGAAGGTGGTGTAACTATCCGGACAGATGTGAGGCACCACACATCCATAACTCCGTAATCTCACCCTATATTTTTAACAATTTGACTAGAGATGTCGAAGTTCTTTTCTCATTATTTGTTTCTGCACATCTGTCCCCTCAGCCCCGCCCCAAAAAGCCCCATCACCAAACTTCTTGTGGACTTACCGTTATCCACCACTTGCCACCATACACAAGGTGGTGGATGGCCTGCCATATCAGTTATGCGATGACTGTTGGGGAGGGGGGGGGGAATAGAGCTGGGGCTTTTTCCTCCGATAATGTACATGCACACTGGCATGTGTCGGCAGCCCTTCCCCTTGTGGTGTGCTCACATGGACTACCACCTGACCTCCTCGCGGTGGCAATCTTAAAGTGAAATGCATAGTCCCCACGGACAGTCCCCAACGACCCAGGCTTGTTCCCAAACCCAGGTCACCGGCATCACAGGCAGTAGCACTACCGCTGCGCTAAGTCAGCTTATCACAAACTCTTTATGTCAGTGATCATTTCAGGCCATGGGATCGCGCCATTGACGCGGTCTGCACTTTACTGTCCCAGTGTTTACTGCTGCCATGGGACACCACGTGCTAGTACTGGAGGAGCAGAATCATCTTCACCATGGTTGTGGAGGTGGGCTGGACTGTAGGAAGTGACGAAGGGGTGCAGCCAGCTCAAGGTCACCATAGCTAGGTGGGGGAGGGGGTTTGCATGCTATACTGCTATGGGTGAGAGTGCACGTTAGCATCCTGCAATCACATGTATGCTGCGTGGGAGATGGGTGTGCGAAAGTGGGCCTGTATGCATGCAGGAACCATTTTTGCAGAAGCAGACTGGATCTGAAGGACACCTGCACCAGAACAAGTAAAGGAAAAAGTGGGCTGTATGATCCATGCTGCACGGGAGTGGGACTAACAGACCTATGCAGTGCGTAGATAGTCGGTGTATTATGGTCACTGAAAGTTGCATGGAGAGAGAGATCCTCCATCCCTTACTGTTTCAGGCTGCATTTTAGTCTGAAAAGTAAGTGTCACAAAGTTTAGTGATTCATTGAGGCTTATTAGTCTGTTCAAAAATGATAAACATTTTTTTTCTGTATGGTGAAGCCATGCTTACTATTTTTGAGCAGACTAGTACGCCTTAATTAATCACTAAACGCTCAGGGACCTGACAGACTAAAATACAGTCAAAAAACATAAAGAGAGTTGTTACATGCAAAAGGAAGATTAAAGACACAGACAATCATTGTTTATAAATGTTATTAAGTCACTCACATGATTCCTTATTTAGGAGCCTCAAAGGAGTAGTAAAGGTGGGCCGAATGTAAAACTTCACATTCTGCCTGATTCTGCCAGTGAGGCTCCGCATTCCACATATTTTCCCCAGCAAAACTGTGAATTACATGGAACTCTCATAGAAAAAAATACAGTATGACAATCCTGGCAGCAATCCATTGGTGTCGTTTTTATTTCACTCACCTCTAAATATCAGCAAGCAACCAGTCATAATTTAGACAATTTTATCCAAATCACCGGTGTCTGACATTTCCCAGAGCTATAGTCAAGGGGCTTAGGGGGATGGGAACACTTTGGAATACTCCATCCTAGATGTCCAAGGGAACGCCATGATATCCTAACTACAGTAATTAGTCAGAATGTGGATTGTCTAAAAGGACGTCACTAATAACAAGTAGCTCTCCTGGCCTGCATTCCCTCCTCCCACCCAATTTAAACCCCTAATAAAGCCATGATTTTGCAGCCTGGTTAGGTTAAACAGGAATACGGGGAGAGGACATCAAGACTCCAAGCTGCAGAGGTTCCTGCAGTTTGTTCCCACATTTCACCTACCTGTAACTAGCGGACTGGCACTCACAGTTAAAGGGGAACCACATGTCTTCTTATAACATGACTGACCTTTGTAAGGAGGTTTAAGCGTAATAACCCATTCCAGGTGTGCAGTGACGCCATAACAGCTGCATTTCCTGAGTGATTAAAAGCTTCAGCTATGCCTTGTGCCCTACGACCCACACTAGGTTATGGGTTACTTCATAGATATAAAAGGGTTATGCGATAGGGAGCTGTTGGATAAATTACTTATTTTCACGAGTGCTGTTCTGACCTTCAATGACCTCACGAGTAGCGTAAACTGCAAGTGATGTGCCCAAGGTCAAACAGCACGAGTAAAAATAAATCACTCATCCAACAAGCTCCTCACCGCATTATTCAGTTATGCAATAAGCAGAGGCTTGTTTTAGAAACATAGAAACACAACTGTCGGTAGATAAGGACCTCTTGGCTCACCTAGTCTGCCCTGTTTTCCCTGCCTACTGTGCCACCGCAGACCCTACTCTACCTCCGGTCGTCTCCTCCGCTTGCCTTACTACCAAGGTCTCCTTGTATCTGTCCCATGCATGCTTGCATCCAGTCACCATTTTGGCACCCATCAAATCTGCTGGAAAGCTGTTCCAGGCGTCCACCACCCTCTCTGTGAAGAAGTATTTCCTCACACTTCCTCGGAGTCTCCCCGCTCCAACTTCATGGCGTGACCCCTTGTCCTCGAGCTTTTTTTCCTATGGAAAATGCTACCTTCCTCTACCTTATTAGTACCTGTTAGGTATTTGAATGTTTCTATCACATCCCCCCTTTCCCATCTCTCCTACAGAGAGTACATATTTGGTTCCTTGAGTCTCTCCTCGTAGGGCTTTTGATGCAGGCCCTGCACCATTTTGGTAGCCCTCTGTTGTACCGCCTCCATTTTATCAATGTCCTTCCGGAGGTGTGGCCTCCAGAACTGGACACAGTACTCGAGGTGGGGTCCTACCAGTGATCTGTACAGGGGTAATATTATCTCCTTCTTCCTACATGTGACACCCCTCTCTATGCTCCCGGGCATCTTGCTAGCCTTCCCCACTGCCTTATCACTCTGCTTGACTACCTTCAGGTCATCAGAAATAATTACCCCCAGGTCCATTTCCTGTTTGGTGGTTGCCAGTACTTCCCCTCTGCTACTCAAGGTTCCTGCACCCTAATTGGTACCCTTAGAGGTACACCGTAGACAGCTAGCATTTAGGTATATGTTATACTAATATTTAGGGCTAAGGGCATCTACCGTACAAGAGTAGATGTCAGGATATGAATGCATATTGTTGTAATACACTTTGCTTGCTAATACATATATTCTGCCATGTATTTTCTGTGTATTTCTTACTTGTCAGATGCCAAGACACCTGTGTCCTTGGAGTAATTATAATATGTAAGATGGCATTGCCACCTTTTGGTGATTTGTACCACTACACTGAGTTAAGCAAGACTCTGTAGAAGAACTCTTTTGTTCTCAAACTGATGACTTTACAGAATTGTATAATGTTATCTTGGACCGTGGAGCCACCTCTAATTTAGCCAATAGGGCTCATCTCTGTAACTAGAAATGTTTCTTATCTTTTGGTAACCATAGTAATTATCATAGGTATATAATGTAATGAACAAGCCTTACACCTCGGAGACCCGAGAGACCCCAAGAGACAACAGAGAAACCTCGAGGTGTAGGGAGCAGCTTAGCACTGGCTCCCCGTTCGTATTAGTAGAACTTGCTTAGGGCAATTGTGATTTATGCCTTGGTAGTAATAAACTTATTTATTACTCTAATGCAACGTCTGTGATTACTTGCATTCCCAATATCATCAAGAATCTGAAAGTGAGGTTGAGACCTCCGACAAATTGGCGACCGTGGTAGGCGATATTTGGTGTTTGTAAGTTTTCACTTGTTGCTTAAACTTTTTCCTTTTCCCACGGGGACAGTACGTGTACATTCCCGTATCACCTCTCCCGTTTTGAAACCAGTTTGTAGTCCCTTGCAAAGTCTGGCTGACTTTTTGGGTGTGGTCGATGCCGTCTCGACCCACTCCATAGCAGCTTTGAATTGCAAGTCTGAACTAATACAGTAGCCTGGCTGTGTTTAAAGTACTTGTGCTGTGGATCAATACGCGGCACACTGTCTTTTTCACAGTTTGAATTTGTGTTCCCTCCCACACAATGGCCATAGTATCAGATATCTGCGCAGAACTAAGACTCGATGTCTCGAACTTCCTTGCCTCCCATGGAGGATGGGCCGACTTCGCGCGGAACTCAAGTCAATCCGACAACCCTATACTGGGGATTTCAACCCAGTATACAGAGATGAGACAATCAACCAATAAGCGTCATGCTAAAGGGTTGATGGTCGCGGCTCTCTACGCTGCTTTGGAAGCCTCTGAAGCAAGGTTTCAAACCCCTGATCTGCAGATTTCATCTCTTAAGCAACAGATGGGTTTGCAGGAAACAGAATGCATCAGACTGCAGCAGAACTTGGAGTCTGAACTCCAGACTCTGCAGAATCAGTGGGTAGAGGGGACAAAACCTTTTACAGGTACACAAGTGAAAAAAGAAAGACAAAGGGAGGGATAGTGAGACTGAAGGGGGAGGATGGGGGCCACGTGGAGGATGACAACAGTAAAGCTGACATATTGAACAGGTATTTCTGCTCAGTCTTTACTGAGGAAGAGGAGGGTAATGGGTCTGAAGGGAGTACAAGGGGTGAGAATGGTGAGAAGTGGACACACAAGTCCCTTTACACGAGAAAGGGTCCTGAAGGAACTGGAAGTAATAAGAGTTGATAAAGCAATGGGGCCAGATGGTGTGCACCCCAGGGTCCTTAAAGAACTAAGAGAGGTGGTGGCTGAACCTCTGACTATCCTGTTTAGCCGATCACTGGAAACAGGGGAGGTACTCAAAGACTGGAGGACAGCAGATGTAGTCCCCTTATACAAAAGTGGGAACAAAGAGGAAGCAGGGAACTACAGACCAGTCAGCCTCACCTCGATAGTGGGGAAGATCATGGAAGCACTACTGAAGGAGAGACTGGTGGAACATCTGGTTGTCAATGGACTACAGTACCCAAGGCAGCATGGTTTCACCAGGGGGAGGTCATGTCAGACCAGCCTCGTTGAATTTTTTGACTGGGTGACTAGGGAGGTGGATCAGGGGAGGGCAGTGGACATGGCCTATCTGGACTTCAGCAAGGCCTTTGACACTGTGCACATATAAGACTAACACACAAACTGGGGAATATGGGTGTGGGCAGGACAGTAGTGTGGTGGGTAGGTAACTGG
This sequence comes from Neoceratodus forsteri, assembly GCA_016271365.2. Taxonomy (NCBI): domain Eukaryota; kingdom Metazoa; phylum Chordata; order Ceratodontiformes; family Ceratodontidae; genus Neoceratodus; species Neoceratodus forsteri. Next base: position 91,563,618 of record JADMNL010000033.1, on the reverse strand, counting down.
CTGGGTGGCAGGACACAGAGGATGGTGGTAAATGGCTGTCACTCCACAGAGGGAAGAGTGACCAGTGGGGTACCACAGGGATCAGTGCTGGGACCGGTCCTATTCAACATCTTCATCAGTGACATTGCACAGGACCTAGAAGGCAGAATTTCACTGTTTGCTGATGACACAAAGCTCTGTAACACAGTAGACACACCAGAGGGTGTAGACAGAATGAGAAGGGACCTGCAGAAACTTGAAGAATGGTCAGGGGTTTGGCAGTTGAAATTCAATGCAAAGAAGTGCAAGATAATGCATATGGGGCACAAAAACCCTGGCACAATATGTCAGTTGAGGTGAGGATATAGCGTGCACCAAGCAGGAAAGAGATCTGGGGTTATCATCTCTGATGACCTCAAGGAGAGAAACAGTGTGACAAGGCAGCAGGTAAAGCAAATAGGATGCTAAGATGTAGGCAGGGGCATCACCAGCAGGAAAAGGAGGTCATAATTCCACTATACAAGTCACTAGTGAGGCCCCACCTGAGTACAGTGTACAGTTCTGGAGACCATACCTACATAAGGACACAGACAGGGTAGAGAAGGTTCAGAGGAGGCAACAAAGATGGTGCATGGATTGCATCACAAGTCCTATGAAGACAGGTTGAAGGAACTGAACATGTACTCGCTGGAGGAGGAGAGGAGGAGAGAGGATATGATAGAGACATACAAGTATCTCACAGGGAGGAACAGGCATGGGAATACACTATTTTTAAGCGAAAAGATGTTCCAGGACTAGGGGCATGGGATGAAGTTGGAGGGGGGCGATTCAGAGAAGCATGAGGGAAGAATTTCTTCACAGAATGGGTGGTGGACAAGTGGAACACCCTGCAGAGGAAGTGGTGGAGGCTGAAACAATCACGGGATTTAAGAATGCATGGGATAGACATAAAGGAATTCTGGAGGTCAGGGATAAGAGGCAACAGACTTCTAGGAAAACAAACTGAACTTACAAGCTCAAATGGGCAGACTGGGTGGGCCATAGGCCCTTATCTGCCGACACTGTCTATGTATCTATGTATCTATGAAAAGGATTCACTATTGCATCATTCAGCTCAAGCTGGTGAACAGGAAATATGTATGTTGAAGCAGGAGTGTGAAAGTTTGAGACAGGATAAGAGTCAGGCAGTACAAATAAATGATTTGCTGAGTGCTGGGAATGCTCAGTTGAGTGACGAAATGGGTGAGCTGCAGGACGAGATAAACCAGATATGTAATGATTTAGAAGTGGCTTACAGGGACAATCGTGAATTGAGCGCCGCGTATAGAGTGTTGCAAAAGTAAGATGAGGTTGATATGGATGTTGCAAGTGTGAGTCACGATGAATGTAGAACTAAGATGGCAACACTGCGCCATCGGCCAGAGGCTCTGGATGGACATGTTAAGGCAATGGGGAGGCGTAGCCCCTGCCTTTCATTCATCATCAGACGGGGAATTATCTGATGATGACATTTCACAATACAACGCCCAGTCACGCCCTTACTATGGCCCAGATTCCACACCCAGCCATCCACAACATGGCGGGTCCCTGCCCCCAACACCCCATGTCACATGTCGGCGACGTCATGATGCCCATCATGGGAGACACCAACATGGCGGCCCCCATGATGGGGGGAAAGCAGGCCCAAGCCTGGTCCCGACGGCACCTCTGGTAGCCGTTATTAATGTGGAAGACAGGCAAAAGATAGAAACCATGATTGAAACTGCAACAGGCAACATACTTCTTCCTGAGAGGAGTAAAAGGGCTATTAAAACCCAGATTAGGCAGCTTTTCCAAGAGGCTGGCACTCAGGAAGGTACTGTCCACACTGCGGCTGAAGCTGCAGCTCGTGCTGCCTTGGACGGCGCTCGAGACAATCTACCTTTTGCCTGATCGACCCACTAATCCCCTACAAATGGCCTACTCTGTTCAGCAAATTGCTGACAGCATTGGTCGGATGAATCTGTCCGACAACCTCAGCTGTCACTTGGAGAAGGTGCGTTCTAAATGCAAGATGCTTAGCCTCGCTGCAGAATATCAGGTCCAAATATTACGCCAGATCATTGATCCTGGTTTGTGGGCCAAACTCCCCAATGCTGTTCACCAGGATGGGAACGCTACCTTTGATGAGGTTGCAGCTGAGCTAATTTCTGCTCACAGCCCAGATGTAGTAGGAGTGATGCTTGCATACCCTGTGAAACAGAATACAAAAGAAAGTCCAGCGACTTACCACCAGGGACTCTGGATGGCCTACCGAGCAGGAAAACACCTGGCACAAGAAGCTACGGATGTAGATCTTATTGAATATAAGACCCTGTTCCTTAGGAACATGATTCCAGCAGTAAGAGAAAAGGTAGAGCCAACCACCTACCCCAATACAGACAGGTTTGCCAATATCCTTCAGAAAACCGAGAGCGTATGTCAACTCTATATCCATGATCTGGGCTCCGGTTCCAAAAAGGTAGCTGCCGTGGAACCCGTCCCAGAGGCCACGACACACTACATAGTGGAAGGGCAGGCTCAACGCCAACAGGCCCAACATCAAGCTCCTCCAGCTGATAATCAACACCCCCAACAGGCCCATCAACAACAACCACAACAGCAGTGGGGTAGGAACCGGAATTGGCATAAGAATAGGAAGCATAAAGGTAGAGGTAAACCACAACAGAGAACAGGTCCTTCATATAGAGAGATAGCTGAAGAGAATCGGAAATTTCAAGAGCTCCTGGGACAAGTGCGCTCTGTGGCGGATGCTGTTCCCACACAGGACCTTGCGGCGGTACAACCGTCGGCCCAGGCCCCAACCAGCCATGGGGACACCGGCGGTGCAGGCCCTCAGGCCCATACAGGTCTGAATCCAGAAGCTCCTCCCTATATAGCATCAGTACAACATGGTGAAGTGATTCGTGTGAGCCAGGCCCAACCTCTACATGTTTCTGGCAGTACGGATTGACAATTAAAGGCCCCAGTCCGGACTGTAAACAAGCTAGTCTTGGATACAAACGGAAGGCCCTGCACAGAGGCCGAGGTCAGGGGCCACCTACTAGTAGTTTTGTTAGATACAGGTGCAGCTGTATCTGTGCTACATGATGAACACCCGGACACATCCCCTTGGTCCACCGAACAGAGGACCAACATGTCTGGAGTTGACGGTACTAGGCTCCCTGCATACCGTTCTCTACCCTTACCGGTAGAGCTAGGCCATTTAAAGGCCTCACACACTTTCCAACTAATAGTATTGCATGATCATCCTAGTATTATAGGGATCGACTTCCTTGCACCGCACGGCTGTGTGGTGGACCTAGCTAACATGCTACTGATACAGATTCATGGTCAATATCATACCATTTTGATTCCTGATTCACACGTTGTGGCAACGATATCTGCCAATGACAAAGAGTATGATGTCATAGATTTGTTCAAGAATCATGAACTTTTCCTGAAGCTCCTACCTATTCTGCAACGACATTTGGAAGCGTTTGCCATCAACAAGCATGACTGTGGTAGAATGCACACCGTCATAAGTGCCAGGCCCAGCACATGAGAGGCAAAGGCAATATCCTTTCCCAACTGAGGCCTTGCCTTCCCTCAGAGAAATAATCAAATCACTCCTCAAGCAAGGAGTAATCAGAACTTGTGTTTCCACTGCCAACTCCCCAGTATGGCCCGTGAAGAAACCCACAGGTGCCTGGAGACTTACTACTGACTACAGGAAACTGAATCAGGTCACCCCCAGTTGTTCCCCATTTGTGACATCAGCACCAGATGTGCTATGACTTCTGACCCCTGACTTGAAATGGTTCAGTGCCCTGGACATCTCCAATGGTTTTTGGTCATTGCCATTGGCCCTTAAGAGTCAATATAAGTTTGCCTTCACCTTTGAAGGAAGATAGTACACGTGGACTTGCTTGCCACAAGGATTCCATAACAGTCCATCCCTATTCCATCTCCACATGATGGATGCCCTCGAGAGTTTCTCTACCCCCCAATGTCTCTTACAATATGTGGACGACCTGTTGCTAGCTACAGCCATGCAGGAACAACATTTGGATCTCTTGGACGAACTATTGACTCTCATTCAGAAAGCAGGCCTAAAATGTAATCCAGCAAAAGCACAGCTGTGTCAGAAAGAAGTAGTCTTTCCGGGTCTGAAAATAACTGACCAAGGTCGAAGCCCTACCTGGAAGAAGGTACAGGGATTGCAAAACTTGCCATTACCTACCAGTGTGGCAACTCTTCAAAGGTTCCTAGGTATGATAAACTATTCGAGAGATTTCATTTGTGATTTTGCTCAGAAAGCTGCTCCTCTGTATGAATTACTCAAAAAGGATGTACCATGGACTTGGGGCCCTATTCACACCCAGGCTGTGACATCACTGAAGCAGGCATTGGCCTCCACCCCAGCACTGGTCAACCCCAATCCAGCCCTACCATTCCATCTGGAATGTGCCACCTCTGACACTGCCATGTCAGCAGTGCTGGCCCAGAAGGTGCATGGCACCTTGAGACCCACTGCATATGCCTCACAGCTCTTGACCCCAGTGGAACAGAAGTATGGCCTTTGTGAAAGGAACCTTCAGGCCACCTACTGGGCTGTCAAGCACTTCCTGTATATTATTGAGTACTCACCACTGATCATTAACACCAACCACACCCCAACCACCTTCCTGCTCTCAGATAGAGTGAAGGATGGGTCAGTCTCTAACACCAGACTGACGCACTGGTCACTTCTTCTCCAGGACAGAGACATACAGGTACAACCAACTAAAGTTCCATCTATATTAGCTCATGGCCTCCTTTTCCAGGGAGAACCCCATAACTGTACACTACAGTCACCTGATCTTCCTGATCCAGGTCCTTTCCTCCCTGCCACGCCACAAATACTTGATAACACTTCTTTGTGCCATGTCTTTACTGATGGTTCAGCATCCTACTATCAGGTAGAACAAATTGCAGGGATGGGTATTTTAGTGATTTACCCTTATGGGAACACTGTTAAAATATTGAAGCGCTGTAGTGTAGCATCATCACAGTATGCAGAGATGGCAGCGGTGGCCTGTGCCCTCGAGTTCATCCAGCATGGAACCGAGGATACCATCATCTTTACAGACTTTAATTGGGTTTGTTGTTCTCTTACAGAATTTCTTCCCTTCTGGCAGAAGAACTCCTTCCTCTCCTCTGATTGCAGCCCAGTGAAGTACAAGGAATTGATAATATACATACATTCACTGGCACAAAGATTTGCACACAAACTCTATGTACACAAGGTTAAAGCCCACTCTCTCCTTGACCCCTATCATGCCTTCAGTGACACAGCAGACACCCTTGCCAAGGAAAGGGCCTGAGGGGGGGATGTCTGGATGATGGACCATCCAGAGGCTAATGCAGCTGTACATACTGCAGCACTCAGGAAGAAACCTGAACCTTTTTCCCCTTTGGACCTCTCCGCAGCCCAGCAGCTTGACACTGAACTCAAAGAAGTGTTCAGATTCCTTGACAAAGGTACTGAAGAGAAACTTCCCACACACAACCCCTATCGGAGGCATGAAGATAAGTTGTGCTTGTCACCAGATGACAAGCTCATTTGGTTCCAATCAGATGACTCTACCACTAAGTTGTGGGTAGTCCCCAGACATTTAAGACCTGAATTTTTGCACCAAGTGCATGACACCCCTACTGGTGGACACCAGGGAGCAGAAAATACCCTCCAAAGGCTCAAGACCACCACCTGGTATCACCAAAGATGTTAAAACAATACATAGACAACTGTCTTGTTTATGCGCAAAACAACCCTATCCCTACCAAATGAAATGCCAAACTCTTACCACAACAACATTCTGGCCCTTGGCATGCCATTCAAATTGATTTCATTGTCCCTCTGACCAACACCAGCAGGAACAACAAGTATGCTCTTGTGGTTAACTGACCTCTTCTCTAAGTGGGTAGAAGCTTTCCCCACTAAGACATGTACAGTGAAAACCACTGCCAAAATCCTGGTGGAACAGATTTTCTCCAGGTGGGGTCTACCTCTCAAGGTAGATTCTGACAAAGGAACCAGTTTTACAGGTGAGTTGATGAAAGAATCCCTTGAACTCCTTAGAGTTCAGCAGAAGTTCCACATACCTTACCACCCTCAATCCTCAGGTCAAGTAGAAACAGCCAATAAACAGATTAAGCAAATGCTTTCCAAATTCATTGAGGACAATCCCAAAACCTGGGATTCCCTATTGCCATTACTCCTTATGGCAATTAGGGGCACACCCTCAGCCACCACCCAGCTCACACCCTTTGAGGTGATGACTGGTAGACAGATGAGATTACCTGAACACCTGCTGTTTGACCTGCACACCCCCACCGCGGACCGTGTGTCTGTGGACCAATATGTGGAAAAACTCAGAAAAGACCTCATACACACACACTTGTATGCTGCAAACTGCATGAGAAAGGCCCAGCAACAATCCAAAATACAGTTTGACAAACACGCACAAGAAGTGGATTGGCAAGTTGGAGATCAGGTAATGGTACTTTGATTTGCACATCCCACCCACTCCTTCTCCAACAAGAGGGAAGGCCCATACCCTATTGTCAACAAGCTCAGTCCGGCAGTCTATCAAGTTAGACTCCTCCACAATAACAAGTTGACTGACAAATGGTTACGTGCAAACCAGCTGAAACTGTATAAAGGAGATTAAATTACTTTTCCTCACCCCATTGGGTGGAATAGTACTATCATACTAATCTTCGATCTTCCTTTTCAGATACATTGACAAGATGGTTATCAATTATTTCCTCCTCTCAGGAGTTGTCCCTTGCATCCAAGGCACGGTACCGGACATCCTACGACACCTCGATCCTCCAGCACCTCCTCCAGAGGGAGTACCCATCAATATACCAGATAGTATGATCACTGTCCAGGAAGGTTCCGATGCTTACCTCACTGCCTCGGTTGTTGCTCCTGATAAATCTACCCTTCAAATTGAGTGGCAAACCACATCACAAGGACAAATTCTCCCTGTGGCCAAACTCTCCAAAGGAACTTTCCAAGGTTGGCCCAATGCTAAATTATCCCCAAATGGCTCACTGTCCTTGTTACAAACTGGATTAAGACATTCTGGTTTGTACAACATAACTGCCTTAATAGATCCCTCTTACTGTAATTCTTTGTCCACAGATTCTGCTCGGCAATTCTCTGCTATACACCACATGGCTTCTGCAGCCATGTACCTCTCTGTGTTACCACCCACTGACACGCAGCTTTTGGAATGTCCAAAGCATACCCCTGGTCCCCATAATGGTCTCACAGCCACTGCCCTCCCAGGTTCTTTGATTAATAACTTACAGTTTATGCATATACCTGTTTTGTTCAATCTTACTTACTGGAATATGAAACAGTTTGGTATGTGTCACAATACTAATACGTCAGCATTTTATAGTACGTTACTGCTTGACAGTTTAGCTGCATTTCAAATTCGTAGGCAAGACCCTATTGCCGGGGTCCATTCTACTGAACATAGAAGTAACTTCAGGAGGAGGCCCCCTCCTGACAATCTAGCTCATAAATGTAACAGATGTGAAGTAGACAGTTCTGATGTTACAGGTGCAACAGGTACTGTCAGAGGCCTTTTTGGTACGGCTATGTCTATCTGGAACAAAGCAGACATTGCTGCTATCAAAAGTCATTCTGTCAAATTCTCCATTGGTTTGGTCAACAACATTCTACCCCCATTATTGCATGGTGTGGATGGCCTTAGTCAGAAAGAAAGATACACTGTATATAACATGTACGACATTGCTAAGGCATTCACTGATTCTAAAGATAAGATCAATGCACTCATACAACAGAACAACAAAGAAGCAGATAAACAGTACATTGCTAGGGAGATACTCTGCTCTGCCTATGGCTCCTACATCATCACTACCATCAATAACCTCTTCCGTGATTTAGAATCTGGAAGAATACCTGACATTATACATGATAGACGCATCTCCAAATGGTATTGTCTGAGATGTAAAACCACTAGCTGTGTTTCCATGTGTATGCAACAGACTAACCATTCCTCTCTCCACAGCTAGGAATTTGGGGTTTGTGACCAGACACCCTAATACTGGTCCTCGTTTCACTGCTAAGAAGTGTTCCATAACAGATACCATGTTTGTTTCTTTCACTATCTCCTTACCACACTTTGATCCCACTACAGCCTTGTTCGACAAGCTTGCACTGGTTCACTCGATTGGGCATTTGGATGAAGACATCTACAGAGAACGCCTGGATCTACCACCTCTACTGGTTTACCATTCTTTCCTGGATGCCTGGGTGGCTCCGCACATGGACTGCTGTGTGAAAAAGCAATATATTTACTTGTGCTGATGTGATGTATTTGATGTCATTCAACCTGTTTGTGGTTACTCTCCAGACAGCATTGACTGGACTTTCACTATTGATGATGACATCACTGCGAATGGCACCAACTCCTTTGACTCAACTTTGGCTCCAGATAAGCTCTACCAAACCTATCGTGAGGAGGTTCATCGCCTGTCAACATGGATTTTGAAGACGAACTACACCTGCCCTGTCCAGTTGCAAAAGTAGAGACTGCCTACTGTGCGCTCACAGTATAATTCCGATGGCGAGTACTGCGTGGTCACAAATTATAAATCTTACACATATGGATCTGTTACCTGTGCTATTAATTACCCCAATTTTTGTTTTGTTCCCCACCAAAAGACTGTTATTGGACATACTGTTATAACCCCCGTTCCCCTCCTGGATGTAGACATTATTGATGGTAACCCTAAATATCTACTCACACTGTCAGAATACTTGCCATATTTTAATGTACACGTAGACCCACTCACACTTACATTGAAATCTCTTTTAGACAGGAAAGACACACACCTTATCCACATCAGCAATAATATGACCAAAACCAATGAAGCTGTTCTCGCCTTGATTAATGATGGAGATATGAATAACGCATTAACTAACACCTGGTTAGAGATTACTTTTAAAGGTTTTGTTATTATATAAGCATTTTTAATTTTCATTCTGATTATTATGCTTTGCTGCCTACAGCGCACACTACTCCAACACCGTGAGCAGCTCGAGTTCCTTTACAAAGCTTGCGCGTCGGGTTTGTAAATGACCACTGCTCCTGTCCTTTCCCTAGGCATCTACCTGTGTTGCCCTTTGAGGCAACAAGGGGGGAATATTACACGAGGTCCCTGCACCCTAATTGGTACCCTTAGAAGTACACCGTGGACAGCTAGCATTTAGGTATATGTTATACTAATATTTAGGGCTAAGGGCATCTACCGTACAAGAGTAGATGTCAGGATATGAATGCATATTGTTGTAATACACTTTGCTTGCTAATACATATATTCTGCCATGTATTTTCTGTGTATTTCTTACTTGTCAGATGCCAAGACACCTGTGTCCTTGAAGTAATTATAATATGTAAGACGGCATTGCCACCTTTTGGTGATTTGTACCACTACACTGAGTTATGTAAGACTCTGTATAAGAACTCTTTTGTTCTCAAACTGATGACTTTACAGAATTGTATAATGTTATCTTGGACCACGGAGCCACCTCTAATTTAGCCAATAGGGCTCATTTCTATAACTAGAAATGTTTCTATCTTTTAGTAACCATAGTAATTGTCATAGGTATATAATGTAATGCACAAACCTTACACCTCGGAGAACCGAGAGACCCCAAGAGACAACAGAGAAACCTCGAGGTGTAGGGAACGCTTAGCACTGGCGCCCGGTTCGTATTGGTAAGAACTGCTTAGGGCAACTGTGATATACCCCTTGGTAGTAATAAACTTGTTTATTATTCTAATGCAACGTGTCTGTGATTACTTGCATTCCCAATATCGTCAAGAATCTGAAAGTGAGGTTTAGACCTCCCGACACCTCCCAATTGGTATGTAGCCCTCGGGTTTCTGTGCCCCAACTGCATGATTTCGCATTTTTTTTGCATTGAAATCCAGTTGCCAAACCCTTGACCATTCTTCCAACTTTTTAAATGATTCCTCATTTTTTCCACCTCCGTTGGTGTGTCTACCCAGTTGCAGATTTTTGTGTCATCCAAGAACAGGCATATTTTCCCTTCTAGCCCTTCTGCAATGTCACTAATAAAGACACTGAAGAGGACTGGGCCTAGTACTGACCCCTGAGGCACCCCAGCTGATCACCCTGCCTTCTCCAGAGTGGACACCATTTACCATAGTTTTATTTGCTGACGTTTACAACAGTGAGTAAAATAAAAATATTTGTACATTTGTGTGTGGTTTGTTTTGTGCTTTGCCTGGTTGTTGTGCCTTTCTGTGCTTGGCTGCTATTCAGTTACTGGGGGTGTCACTTCACAACTTGCTGACATCATAGCCGAGCCGCTGATTAGTTGAGGAAGCCGAGCTCCTGAAAAATTCAAACCAAAATGGCAGACTCACTTGGAAAGAGTAGTCAGGATAGGGAACAGTAGACTGTGGTTTGGCAGAGGGCGGCGGTTGTTAAATATATACATTTTTAAACAGATAACTACCATTTGAGGGAGAAGGAATACCGGGGGAAGTTCCGCAGCAGATTGTTATGCTGCCAGATCTGTTTTTTCCCCGTTACTCTTTTTGCTCCCTCACTCCAAAACCAACCCTCTCTTTGGGGTCCCAACGCACCCATGCTGGTTGCTATTAGTGCCCCGCTCCCCTTGGATTCACGAGCCCCCGGATTACCCCCCGGTTGGGGTGGAGAAGCTCCCCTTCTCCCCATACCTCATGAGGGAGCATGTGCTGCGGCGCCAGGGACCCTTCTACTGGCGCAGTCATGGAGTTCCTCTTTTTCCATGCTTTCCCTGCCCCCAGATGTCCACACATAGGGAGGACCAATGAGTCGGAGGTGCGTGGAGGCGCACCTCAGCTCTGGTCCTCAGCCTATGTCTGACTCCCCCTTAACTCCTGCCTCCTCTGCTGCACAGTCACCACCCGTGGTCATCCAGGTGGTGGCGGTATTGCGGCGAGGAGTGCTGCCCACCCCACCTCGGAGAAGGAGGGCGGCCCATTGGGTGCTCAATCCTTCTCCCCCTGGCCAGCCCTCCAATGACCCAGGCTCGCTACCGAACACGGGTCACGAGCTGTAGCACTACAGCTGCGCTGGCGAGCCGGCCATGCTGCCAGATTTGATTTTCTGTTCCCATTTATTGTACAGAAGAGTGTGTGTGAGAGCGAGCACAGGTGAAGTTTTGCAAAATAAATGCTTCTTTTTTTTCCTTTTATATTTTAAAAGGTTTTTTTTTTATTTTATTGATCAGTAATCGGTGAGGAGCATCTGTTGGAGCGAGCAACACTGCCAGAGTCGAGTGGTGTGGGAGTAAAAATGGAAGCACGAGTGAAGTTTGGGTGGCATGCTGAATTAAGGGAAAAAAAGACTGACTACATAGTTTGTTTTCAGAGGGCAGGTCAGTAACAGAATGGTATCCAACTTTATCGGGGGGGGGTAAAAGACCCCGGGTGCGTCTCTCCGTCCTTCAACTTTCCCTGGCATGGGAGCACTGCCTAATCAATTTTATGCCAAAGCGGCCTTTCTGAAGGTCTCACTCCTCTGGCTGTCCGCTTCCTTTTCGGCTCCCTGGAAAAGTATTGAGTTTAACATTAATGATCTGCAGGACATGGGAAAAATTACGTCTGCCACCGGGGGAAGGTCTCCATGACTTGGTCTCCTCATCAAATATAAAGCCAATGTTTTAAAAATCTGGCATCAAATTAAAAGACACCCGGCCTTGCAAAACCTATTCTTAAATGGATTATTACCAGACGATGAATACTTCGCACCAATACACTCGGCTTTGGGATTCACCGCCTGGCGGAGGTTGGGACTTTCATACATTTATCAATTCCTAGCCACAAGTGGCATTATTCCTTTTGAAAGTCTGCAAAGAAGGCTGGCCCAGTGGCGCTGAGGCTTGAGGCACGGGACGCCAAACCTCGCGCTACGCCAGTGACCACAGTTCGGGAGCGACCTCGGGCGCCGGGGTCAGCAGGGGCAGGTGAGGATCGAGCGCCCGCTAGGCTGCTCTCCTCCTCGGGGAGGTAGGACGGGACATTGTTCGGCGTGTCAGTGGCTCCGGTGGAGACCGGGGGGCACACAGCGTGGCTGACACCCGGCAGGGTTGTCATGCGCCATAGAGTCAGGAATGTGGGGGAACGCACACCAGAACAGGGAAAACACCAGTCTGCAGGGTAGGCGATGGCACCTGTCCCATGCCCACTGCCGGGTCTAACCTGCCTCGCCTTCCAGTGTTCTCCACACGGGCTCTCACCCACAAGCTGGAGACTGACTGTATAGAGTGCCCAAGAGGCGGGGCAACTCCACTCTGGAGGGGTTAAGCTGGGGGTGCCGGTTGTGTGGGAGGAGAGAGGAAACTCAGGTAGGAAGACTTCAGGCAGGGCAGAAACATGCAGGATGCCTGAGAAAGGCTCCACGGACCGTGACCGGAGGGAAAAAAATAGGGAAAACAAAAAAAAGTCTGCAAAGAGACTGTGGGCTCCCTACCCGAGACTTTTTCAGATACCTACAGGTCAGGAATTATATACTGCACCAGAGAACAAAAATCGCACAACTACCTATTCCCTTACCTACCCTGCTAAGAATGTTCAGGGACGTGACGAATGGCTCAACATGGGGGCATATAATAGGCTCAATGTATAAACCCTTAGGAATACCTAGGAGATTCCACTCAAACGGTCCTGGAGGGTTAGAGAAAGGATCTGGAGGTGACAGATGACTCCTGGACGAAAACATCAATGACAGCTATAAAAATAACATCCTCTAACATTTGATGGGAGTTCGCGTGGAAGTGTCGGAGTAGATTCTTCCGCGCCCCACCAGTCCTTGCAAAATACCTCCCAGCATCCTATGGGGCCTGCTGGAGGAAATGTGGGTACAAACTAGCAGAACTAGGCCACATCTTTCGGTCTTGTCCCAAGTTTTGTTTTGTTTTTTTTGCAGACTTTATTTACCTTCGCCTTCTTCACCAACCCCAGACTCTCTCCAGTGGGGGCACTCAGCTTACCTCCATCTCCCCCCCCCCGGCCGTCGGCTCAGTCCTGTCTCCCGATTCCCCATGCTCCAGCTCCTCTCTGGCACCCATTCCCCTGGATTAAGTCTCCTGGGGTGGGACCCCCACTTCTCCTGACGTCCTTTCTATAATCTGGGCGGGTGTCCTGGGATTGGATGAAGCATTGGGGATAGCCGGCGCACTCAACGTTGGGCGTGGGGGGTAGCTCCTGGACCCCACCTTCGCCTACCAAGGATGGAGCATTTTCCATTTTTCTTTCTCCCAGGAGCGCGGACATGCAATGACGTCCACCGCGCTCCTCCCCTCAGTCATCCATGCTTGTTGTGCCCCCAGGTCACCTCTGCAGCGGCAATGCCCTGGATCCCTCCCCAGGGAGAAGAGGGCAGCCAGCGGATGCTCAATCCTCTCCCTCCCCACCCCGCCATCCCCTGGCGCCCGAGCTCGTTCCCGAACTTGGGTCGCCAGCATGGCGCGAGGTGTGGCATCCAGCGCCTCAACCCTCAGCACCACTGGGCCGGCCCAGTCTTGTCCCACATTGACACCCTTTTGGTGTTCCTTACAGGAGGTGTTGCTGGACTGCTTAGGAGAAAGGGTGGAACTAACAGCAAAAATGGTTCTGCTGTCTACCTTCCCTGAACATCACGCACCCTGGAATAAAACTATGTTGCCTCTCTGCCTCTTGGCAGTCACAAAGTCGGTAACGCAAAGATGGAGGTCCATAAATATGCCCAAACTGCTGAAGTGGTAACAAACTATCATGGATACATATTGACTGGAAAGCCTGGCGGCTGCAATCCATGATAAGCTTATGCCCTTCTGAACCAGATGGCAAAAATGGAAATGGTATATGGCACAAATAAACAAAGATTGTGTCCCTTAGTTTGAATGGAATGAAGGGGGTTAAGGGGGTGCCTCCCGGAACTTTAATTAGAATATAAACCATCTTGCAGAGAGACCTTTCATCCTGCAGGGAGACCTTCAGTAAAATGACTTGGGTATTAACTCACATAAGAGAACTTGATCTGAATCATTCTGTGAGAATATCCTTTTGAAATGCATGACTCTTCTTTTATAATAATGTATTAAGACCAATAATGAGCCAATGTGACCTATTTTTGTGACAAACATGATCACTTGCATTTCTTTTACAGTAACGTAGATATGAAATATAGGAGGCAATACAGCGCAGTGGTTTAAGGCTCTGAGCTGCAAACCTGGAGACCTGGGTTTGAATCCCACAGCCCCCACTTGCATATTGTGTGACCTTGAGCAAGTCACTTAACTTCCTTGTGCTCCCAGGTCACACCTGTAAACAAGCTTTCAGCTTAGTGTCTCTCTCCAGGTAAAAAAAAAAAAGTGACAACCCGTACAAGGTAATGATCCTGTCTATTTATATGTGATGTTTCAATCAATAAAAATTGTATTAAAAAAAAAAAGGAAGGTCAGTAAAGCCAAGGTCACCAGAGAAGCTGACCAGAAGATCCCAGTGTCCTGTAAGTTGAAAGAGAAGATGGTACTGTACTTATTTTTACTGGGGAAGGAAAGCAGCATGTAGCAGAAGCAGTTGAAAGGGACTGGACGTAGTGCGGGGGGGAGAGGGCTTTAGCCTATGATGAACTTACTATATGTATAAATCAGGCATGATGTACTTACTGTATGTACAAAAGTGATTTTTTTTTTTTTTTTTACAATTATACATATAGTTGGTCAAATAAATACACACATATGTGCAGCGCGCGCACACACACACACACACACACACACACACACACACACAATGTACATACATAAATATTTCTAAAAGAAATACATTACTGCTGTTCTTGTTGGGAAAACGCAGTCAAACATGTCACATCCCAGAGCCACACACACCACCAGGTCTGTTGCATATCTGAAAATAAACCAGGAAAGAGAAAGAGAAAGAAAAACACATAACTGAAGTTGAATCCATTTCTTTTAGCAAATAATATTACTGATTATAGTAGTTCATTCACTGGGGAAGTAAGGACTGTACCTCATAGAATTAGTATGTGTGGGAGAAACAGGCAGATCACTTGGCACAGGCATAGCTGAGGGGAGGGTTTCTGAGTGCCCAGAAACCCCCTTCCATCTTGCTTCCATAATGTTTTCATAACAAAGGTTTTGTACACCAGAACTAAAAATTCATCTCATTCCCAAATCCTGGCTACGCCCCCTGCTTGACAAAAAAAAAAAAAAAAAAAAAAAACTGAAGTTCTAAATTCACATTTCAGAGAATTTTGTGTAACTAAGTTTGGTTGAGGCAAACTGGGATTTTTTTTTTTTTTAAATAATAAAAACTTTTTCTGCCCAGGGCTATGCAGGCATGCTTTCAGCCCTATCCATGTGCCCCTCTCCCCCGACTGGTGGCCAACTCCCCCAGTACTTGCCTGAGCATTCACCCATGGTTTGCCCCCCACCATGGTGGGGCTACGGGGGGAGGGACATACACAGGTGGTGCAGGTCTAGAGAGAATGTGCAGAGCTTCACAAAGACCGCATGGTCCCATTTTTCTTTTTTTAGCAGATTGTATCAGACTGACTCTGCTGACTTCCAGGCTGACATTTTCTGTAACTACAAATACCAGAATTCCCTGCAGCTGACATCAGAAAAGGGCTGCAGTAGCTGGAGATTCAAAAGCCTGCAGTGCATGTTAGAGATTTTGTAAGCGCAGATCAGATGTTTGCTGGTCCTGCTATTCTGCCAGGGTTACGTTCAGTCCTCTGTGACTGTAATTAGCGGGCCCTCCTTCCCCCTCCCAGAGAACAGCAGGACCAGCAAACAAAAGATAAGAGATCATAACAACTCTAACATGCACTGCAGGCTATTGAATCTCCCACTGCTGCAGTCCTGCTCTGATATCAGCTGCAGGGAATTCTGGTTACAGCAAAAGTCAGCTTGGAAGTCAGCAGAATTAGCCTGATACAATCTGCTATACTGCAGTAAAGAGTAAAATTAAAAGTAAAGTTTTTGCACAAAAAGTTCAAACTGTGACCAGCCCCGCACATGGGTGTGGGCATTTAGTATTGACTGTCCCCCTCTAGTGCTGGCTCTCAAAAGTGTATCTGATATGGCCAAGCAGAACTCAATCCTAAAATGACTGAAATGGTTTAGAGATGCAGTTTTCTTTTTTTTAAGGGGAGGCAGTTTGGCCCACAGCTTAGAGCATAGACATGTAAACTGAAAGAACCAGGTCTGAATTCCACATCCGTCACTTACTCGACGTACGACCCTGAGCAAGTCAAACTCCCTGTAATCTCTCTTGTCTATCTAGATGCTGTTTAAAATATCCCTGTGCCCCTTATTTATTTACTGATCGACTGAAGTGTTTCACCAAGGAGGCACGCTGAACAACAAGTTGCTCGTCTCCCGGTGCGACCTGTGGGGGTACATATGGATGTGACGTAAAACATACAGTTAATAAAAACATACCCATCGAATATACGCTCAGTTACATTTGTAGAAAGACACACACAGTTACATTTGTAAGATGCCATACAGTTACCATTTAGCATGACTGATGGTTATGCAAACATTTACAATCAGTGAACGCATTCAAGTACATTTATAGAAAAACACATTCAGACACTTTAATAGAAAGAATTCAGTTAACAATTTAAAACAACTGAGGATAGTGCCAGGCTAGTGCAAGCTGGAAGCAACCCAGACTAGGCAAAAAACCCTGAAACAGCAACAACATTCTACCCCCCCGGACTGTAAATACATGGAATATAGTTCGTACAACAGGCACTATATAAAATAAAATTCCTTCCCTCCCTGTCCTACTTTCTTAGAAAAAAAATAATTTCTCACACGTAAAAGCACATCAGCCAAATGTATACCTCCTTCACATAGCCAGAGGATTCCATCTATTTCCAAGAAATTGTACCTTAAAAATCTGGAGGCAGCCACTGAAAACAGCGTGCAAAGTGCAAGTTCTTTTGAGAAATTCTGCCTCAGGCATGATTCCTTGCTGTGCAAAGCACTCAGACACAGAGTCTGTGAAAAGATTTATATTTGTATTGTAGCTAAAGAGTCCATTCTGGAGCCATTAGTTCCAAAGATTCAAAATGACCCCATGTTTAAACTCAACACCCTGTCCTAGCAACTCCGGAGGTCTGAAGTGGTTCTGATGAGGCGCCGAGTCTAACTGCTGATTCATTTAAAACCTCCAGATTTAAAGACTCCTGAAAGGATTTTTGCTTTACTCTGTGGTTGGGCATGATGCAGAATTCTTTTTATGACAGAACTACATTTTCAGACACAGCTCATAATTAGCACGAGATGTTGAGTCTGGAGCAACTGCAGGATTCCCTGCAGTCAACTGCTTCCTCACAATGCTCAGTCCTTGACATCAGGGCACACCCAATCAGAAAACTATTAGTACAACCCAGCAACTGACTGTACGGAAGCCTACAGTTGCTCCAACCTCAAAGCTACTACTGCATATCAGCCTGCGACCTCACAATCTTGGAACCCTGATCCATCGGATCACTGAAGCCAAGCAGGGTCTGTATTCAGATGGAAGCCTCCAATGAACCATGCCACAGCACCGTGTTCAGGGGACAATGCACAATCATGAGCTGTTCTGTTTCAGCAACCTCCCCAGCCCACTGCACAGCCTGCTAAGACAGCAGAATCACAGTGCCACTCCATCCCATCTGGGAGCACTTCTGTGCGGCAGCACCACCCCCCCCCCCCAGCACCCCCGGCTTCCCGATCAGGCTACCAGATTCACTTTTGAACCTGGGTGGCCAGCACAGCCGTGTGATGCACTACACGCTGGGCCATCAGGTGGCCCAGAACACAGTCTTCTAAGCAGCACAGCAGTGTTCTGCCACCGCACCACTGGGCCTGTTCGCTCCTGCCGTTTCTATCAACCTTATCAGCGTACAGGCCGTGCTTCTGAGTCTGTCTCTACTGTCCAGTAAGGGCAACATTTAACTGGGATGGAAAGCCTACCCTACGCCCATGAGGTAGCGAGGTTTCTCTCGAGGCAGATTGTCTGTGCTGAGTGTCACCATCCTCCAAAACTGGTCCTTTTCCTCTCCACCGCTGAGCCCCCCGACAGCAAAGCCTGGGACATCACGTTTGGTCATCTCTAGAAAGGGGAAGGAGAAAGGTACAATTTGTGCTTTCATTTGAGAAGGATTTCAGTTTCAACAAAAACAGTCAACACTAAGAGCCCCACACCCAAGTGTAGGGCTGGTCCCAATTTGTATTGTTTTTTTTGTTTGTTTTTTTATTTGTTACTTGCTGCATAGTGTAGTATGACAGATTTATCAGACTGATTCTGCCTACTTGTAAGCGGACATCTGATGAAACGACAAATCCGAGAATCCCTGCAGACGACATCAGAGGAGGGCTGCAGCAGTGGGAGAGTCAATAAGCTGCAGTGCACGTTAGAACTTTTACAAGTTCCGATCAGGTGTTTGCCAGTCCTGCTGCTCTACTGGAGCAAAATATAGTCCTCTGTGACAGTACATAGCCCATGGAGGACAGTGGGACCAGCAAACAAAAAGATCAGAGCTTATAAAAACTAACATGCACTACAGGCTACTGAATCTGCTTAAAACATGCTAAGTTCAGTATTATAAAAAAATACCACAAGTGTGAAGAACTCACAGGTTCATACACCTTGTGGATGCTGTGACATCACTGAGGCACTCTAGCTTCGCTCTCGTGACAAATTATGTCACAACACCCACAAGGTGTTTGAACCAGCCTGTTCTTCATACTTGGGTACTATTAATTCTGCACATAAAATATGGTCATGGGCTGCCGAGTATGGAAATCTATACATTCAAAAACCCTGCTGTACCACAGTAGTGATGTAGCTACTGCAGAGCAATGGCTTCTCAGACTGACATTACAATAGCGAACTGCAAAACAATAAAACTTTTGACTGATTTGAGTCAGACATCAAAAAAGGAGATCAAACTAAAAGGAACACTGGCCTTCGCTTCATTAGTGATCAGCAAGGGTTTTTAGTCCATAAAAAGTTCTTACCGCTGGCTCACCGGCAGCAGGACCGGTCATGCCGCTGGTGACCAGAGTTTGGGAGTGGACTCGGGTCATCAGGGGATGGCCAGTGGAAGGAGGATCCTGCATCACGGGGATTCTCTTTCCTTCGGGGAGCAGACAGACATAAGCCCCATAGCATAACTACCATGTTGCAGAGGCTAGGTGGTATCACAGTCTGGGCCACCAAGCAAGGGAGGGATATCCCCCAGATGCCATCACACTTGTACAGCAGCGCCATTTGCGTCGCACTGCGCAGTCGGGGTCCCAATGGGAAGAAAACAGAAGAAAAAAAAATGACTGCCGGGAGAGAAGCCAGCACGCACCGCAGGATCATACACAGCCAACATGGCTCGCCACTGATCACCACAGTGGTCCTAAGGCAAGAGGTGGATTACGTAAATCCATGAGAAGGCCAGTGACGGGACTGGGGTGCCCTCAGGTGGGGGCATGCCAGAGGAAATAGAGAAATTACTAAATAAGAAAAACGCTCTTAAACTACAAACATTTTGGAATCCACAAACCAAAAATGTGTGTATAGTGTGTGTGTGTGTGTTGGGGGGGTCTGGTTATAATGCATTTAATGAGACCAAGCATTTCACTGTTATAACCATTTTTTCATCCATCAACTTTTGTTACCTAATTGGCCCAATGGTCATCCCCTTTTCTGGCAGATTGTGCAAAAGAAATACAAAAACTGAATTCTTGTACGTATCTGTTATTAGTCCAAGCAGGACAACTGTGCAAATGTGAACAAGGTTCAAACAAATTCAAGGCCACCCCCTCCCAAAAAACAAACAAACTCTATTTATACACCAACACCACCAGACTTTGCTCAGTAGTCCAGAAAAGCCCAACAGTAACACTTACCTGCATCTCCACCACCCCTATCTTGAGATCCAACGTGGGGGCCAGGACTCATCTGCCTAGCTGGCAGGACACATGGGGTATAAGTGGCTTGAAGCCACACACTGGGAGAGCTGTGAATGAAGTTACTGCCATATGGTGGGAAAGCTGGCAGTAAAGTTACCGTCACACATCACAAGGGCCAGTGATTTCCAGATACGGAACTTCTCAGGGACACAAAAGATGCAATTTCGGATAAGTCCGGGTATAATAGCTACAATAAGTCTCTTCTCAATAATCAGTGTAGTACATGTGTTTAACAATACATAGTGCCACAACAGAGTGCGTAATTCCAGTGACTAGTTACCACAGTCCAGTTAAAGAGAACTGCGCAGACCTGAAGGTAATTTTTCCCAGTAGAAGCAGTTTTTTTTTTTTTTTTAAACTGCTTCAAATTCTGTTATTGCTTCATATATACTTGCCTATTAGTGTTGTTTCTGATTTATATGTTGATGTTAAGTGCAAATTTAGGACTGTATGTTGTAGTTTATGACCCTCTTCTACCACAGTGTTCCGTAGCAGAATATGGATGCATTGTTCCAACAATGGAAGAGTTGAGCAAGGGACATAAATGACATCATACAGTTCTAAAATGGCACTTACTATCCATGTGTAAATCAGAAACACCCACTAGGATAACAAAACTGCCTGTAGAGCTCAAACAGTTATCGAACTTGAACTAGTACTTAAAAATATCAACTTCTACAGGGAAAAGTGGCTTACAGGTTCAGTGCAACTCCCCTTTAAAAATTAATTACGATAACCATTAAAAACATATGCAAGTATGTATATGAATGTTACATTCTGTGAGAGACACTGAACAATTCAGGTGCTGAAAAATGTGGGTCCACCGTTTCCTCAGATGTATTCCACAGAATCTAAACATTCATTTTAAAAGCAGATTTCTTTTTTTTAAATATCCTTAACTAAATAAATCTTTTGTTCCAATTCAGGAAGCCAGACTGCTATAAAACTGTCTGAACAGAAACAATGGGACCATAACAAAGGTGTGAACTAATTTCCATTCACCTTACTGGGGCTCTAGCATCAATGCCTTTCAGTTATTTAAATACTATGCCAACAGTATCGTGTTTTGTCTGAAGTTAAGAGAATTGTGAAATGTATCTATTAGCATAATATCGCCTCTCTGGAAATGTATTATTTATTTAAAAGACATTCACCAGTAACTCTGTGCCAAGGCACATAGGAAAGCTAAGGCTGCTTACTTCCATACCAGATTCATCAATGACTACTCATCCCCTTCCAAATTCTGGGACACAGTGAAAAATCTGCTTTGGCCTGCTCACTCTGTCTCCTCCATCCCAAACCTCAAGTGTGCCTGTGGCACAGTCTCTGACCCATGTGCCACAGCAAATGCTTTCAATTATCAGTTTACAGATGGTCCATTGTCGGTGTTACCGCCACCCCTTACTAGTACTCTTCTCCCCCACCTAACTACCTCCATTCTGATGTACCCAAGTTTTCTTTCTCCCAAGTAACTCCCCCCGAGGTTCTTCATCAGCTCATGCATTTAAAACACAGAACTTGCTCGGAGGGCGTGGTCCCCCACTTGCCAAAGCTGACTGCTCCAACTACTGCAGCACCAATCACCCATATCTTCAATGATTCACTGGCCACTGGGGTTTTTCTGGCACCCTGGAAAGTACTATTCCTCTACACAAAAAGCAATCATAATCTTCCCCACAAACTACTGACCCATCTCACTTCACCCTTGTCTCTCCAAAGCTTTAGAGAGGTTAGCTGTCGGGCAACTTACAAATTACTTCTCTTTTCACAATTTCTTTTCTGATCACCAGTCAAGTTTTCGGGGTTCACACTCTACATCCACCTCCCTCCTCAGGTTTACGGACTACATTCTTAACCATATGGACAACAGTCTTCCTACCGGTGTTACACTTTTTGACCTAGCCAATGCATTTGCCATGGTGGACCATACCTTCCTATTGGCTAAGCTTGGTATCACCAGTCTCTCCTCCTCATCAATTTCCTGGCTCTTCTCCTACCTCTCTGGTCGACCCCAGGTAATCTCTACTTGCTTAGCCCTCTTAGGCTACAGGCATGTTACCACGGGCATCTCTCAAGTGTTGGTACTGGGTACCCTTCTTTCTAATGTATTTATGAATGACCGAGTGTAAAATCATGCAACATTCAGATGTATGCGGGCAACGCTATTTTATTTACTTCTGGTAAAACTCCTGCCATTAAACTGGCTGACCTGCAGTCAGACTTTGATAACTTTTCCAACTGGATTTAAGCCACAAGATTAGCCCTCAAATCAGATTAAAACATTGTGTATGTTGTTTGGATCCACAAAATGCCTGCCAACTGGCCCGTCTCTGACTAACACCCAAGGTGGGAGAAATGGCAAGCGGAGAGTGGGTGACAGATGGGGAAATCATGGAGAGCAGAGTTCGAGAGGGTTTGGAAGGCACTGAGGTTGGACAAGGCGCCAGGCCAGATGGCATCCACCCAGGGTACTGAAGGAGCTGGCAGAGGTCCTTGCAGGACCTTTAGCAGACCTATTTAATGCCTCACTACAGTCCGGGGTGTGTATCTCAGGACTGGAGGGTGGCTCATGTGGTGCCCTCACAAGAGTGGCCCAAGGATGAACCTGGAAGCTACAGACCAGTGAGCCTCACATCCATCGTGGGTAAGCTAATGGAGACTATCCTGAAGGGAGAGGCTGGTGGCCTCCCTAGAGGCGAAGGACTACAGGACAGCAGACAGCATGGCTTCATACGTGGCAGATCCTGCCAAACCAACCTGGTCGAGTTCTATGACTGGTAACTGGGCAACTGGACAGGGGCCATGCAGTGGATGTCCAGTATCTGGACTTCAGTAAGGCATTCGACTCAGTGCCACATGGAAGGCTGGGAAGGAAGTTAGTAGGCACAGGGGCGGGTGCAAAGCTGGTGATATGGGTAGGAAACTGGCTGCAGGGAAGGCAACAGAGGGTGGTGGTGGGTGGGGAGCTCTCACACCCAAAGGCAGTGACGAGCGGTGTTCCACAGGGCTCAGTGTTGGGACCAGTGTTGTAGGTAGGCGTGGTGGTGGATGACCTAGGGGGATGGCAGGGGTTGCAGGATGATCTGGCAAAGCTTGAAACCTGGTAAGACACCTGGCAACTGGGCTTTAATGCCAAAAAGTGCAAGGTGCTTCATTTTGGGATGAAGAACCCAAGGAGGAGTTACCAGCTAGGGGGAGTGCAGCTAGCCCAGACAGAGGAGGAGGAGGAGAAGGATCTGGGTGTGCTCATTACAGGGTCAATGAACAACTCGGCACAATGCAGGAAGGCAGCTGCAAAGGCCAACAAAATGCTGGGTTGTATTGCAAGGGGTATATCCTCAAGGAGGGAGGAGGTGATTCTGCCACTGTATAGGTCATTAGTTAGACCACACCTGGAGTACTGCGTGCAGTACTGGCGTCCGTATCTGAAGAGTGACATTAAGTTACTGGAGGGGGTGCAGCGCAAGGCGACAAAAGATGATCAAGGGGCTGGGGACTTATCATACGAGAGGAGGTTGAAGGAGTTGAACATGTACTCACTGGAGGAGAGAAGAGACAGGGGTGACATGATTGAAACCTTTAAATACATGAAAGGAATAAACAAGCAGGGTACAGAGGGCTGTCAAAGTAAGGGAGGGAGGGCCACAGGGGCCATGATATGAGACTGGGCGAGGGAAGATTCAGGAGGGAGATGAGGAGACACATTTTTACAGAGAGGGTGGTGGCTGGGTGGAATGCGTTACCTGTTGAAGTGGTATGCAGTAGAACAGTGGACTGCTTCAAATGAGGATAGGACAGGACAAGGGGGAGGGTTAATGAAGGGGAAGGGTGGAAGGGAGGGTCAGCTGCAGAATAAGGGGTGCTAGCTGCACATTCGAGCAGACTTGATAGACCTCTAGGCCTTTATCTGCTGGCAAATTTCGTATGTTCGTATGTAAATACTTCTGTAGGTGGGACCCTGGAATCTGTAAATGAGTACAAGTACCTTGCCATTCCATTAGACTAGTTCCTAGATTTCACCTCTCACATTCTGTCTCTGGTGTTCAAATCATTCAGAAAGCTTGGAGCCTTATACAGGGTGGGTGACTACCTCTCCTAAAGCCTGAACGCATCTCTAGCAGAATACACAATTCTCCCAGTTATGAACTGTGGTGATGTGGTCTACTGTTCTGCTCCCCAATGCCACCTATCTAAGCTACATTCATTACTAAGTGCCCTCTGTAGGTTCATTCTCCGATTCCCAGCACGTACCCACCACTGCCTGCTCTATCAGTGCTTAAACAGGCCTTCCCTGGGTGACAGACATACTCGGCACCTTGCCTTATACTGGTTTTAAGTTTTGGCTACATAAGATCCCAAGCTACCTGGAGTTCATGTTTACCCCCAGATACCCCTTCCAGCCATAACCTTCGATCCAGCACAGGTAACAGATTCATTGTTCCTAGGCATACATTTAAGTTGGGGCAATCAGCTTTCAGCTACAAGCTCCCCCAGCTGTAGAACAATCTGGCCATGGGTGACAGCCCTCACTCCAGCATAGCCTCAGCTAGACTGTAGCTCAGGAATTTTATCACCTCGTTCTATGACCGTACCCGACTATGACCTGTACTGTTTCCCTTGCTCCTCGATAGATGTGTTTGCAAAACTTCTGTTCCTGTACACACATTGCTACATTTAATGTAAACTGCACTACACTGCCAGTACATATCATGTTTAGACCTTGTATAACTTGTCTGTGTATACATGTACTATACTTTGATCTTACCTCCTCTCCCTCATCCTCTCCTTTCCCCCTATGTCACACATTTGTAAACAAGATTATCCTTGTATCTCTGTACGTCTGAAATACACCAGCTGATGAAAGTGAAGATGTGCATAAAATGCAAGTGGAACTAGGCAGCTTAGGGACGGGTCCTAAGGTAATAAACTGGGTAAGACATTGGTTAACAGAGGTAGGGTAGTGGTAAACAGAGTTCCCACCACGGAAGGGAGGGTGACTGGTGGGGTGCCTTAGGGCTCAGAACTAGGACCAGTCCTCTTTAATGTCTTCATAAGTGACACTGCAGATAAACTAGAAAGGAAGGTATGCCTCTACAGATGACACTATAATCTGTGATAGGTTGGACACTCCAGAGTGGATGGAAAGAATGTGCAGAGACCCGAGAAAACTCGAGGAGTGGTCAAGAGCATGGCAGCTGGGTTTCAATGCGAAAAAGTGCAGAGTCATGCACCTAAGGCACAGAAATCCAGAGGCGGAGGACACAGTTGGAGAAGAGGTACTTACAGTCACCACACAGGAAAGAGACCTGGGGGCAATCATATCTGATGACCTCAAAGTGGCATGACAAAGCAGTGGGTAGGACCAGAGGGATGCTGGGGTGCACAGGGAGGGGTATTGCCAACAGAAGAGGAAGGCTGTGCTGCCACTGTATAAATCACTGGTGAGACCCTACCTGTGTACAGTTCTGGAAAACACCTCTCAGGAAGGGACAAAGGGTGGAGGCTGCCCGGGGGATGGTAACTAAAATGGTGCAGGATCACATCAGAAGCCCTACAAGGAGAGACTCAGGACCTGCATACGTACACCACAGAAGAAATAAGGGACAGGGAAGAACATGATAGAGACCTGTAAATACATCACGGCGTCAAATAAGGTACAGGAGGGGAGTATTTTTCAGAGGAAAAGATGCACGCGAACAAGGGGACAGGCAATGAAGCTGGAAGAGGGGGATTCAGGAAAGATGTGAGGAAGTAGTACTTCACTGAAAGAGTGGTGGATGCCTGGAACAGTCTTCCAGCAGTGGTGGTGGGGGAAAAACAGTGGTGGGCTTCAAGCATGCATGGGATAGGCACAAGGGGTTCTTAGTTGGGGAGCAGGGGTGGGGGAGAGAACCATAGATCAAGTAGGGTCTGCAGTGAAAGGATAGGATAGGCAGGGGAAAATGGGCAGACTGGGTGGGGCAAAGTGGTCCTCATCTAACGTCAAATTCTATGTTTGCCTGTAAGTTGTTATAGAAGGTGATGTAGGTTTCATTTATGGATAGAAAAAACAATAAAAGGGGTAAAGCAGCTTTTCAGATGAAATGTTAATCAAAATTGCAATTTCAGATACACTATCCAATTTTAAGTAATTTAGGGAAAAAACTGGCAATTTCAGCAACGTCTGGATATCATTGGCCCTACACGTTCCCATCTGTCAGTAAAAATGAGAATGAAATCACTGCTATACACAGTGCCACCTACTAAAAGAGTAGTAAACAGAACCACAAGTGATCGGACTGCCACTATTTGTCAGTGCCTGTTCGTTCATCACAATCACTATATCTGGCTTCATCTATGCTACAACCGCATTCAAAGTAGCAGCCAAAGCAATGTTACAAGTGTGCATAGCTTATTCCACTCATTCTGGTAGGAAGCACAGCTTTTTCCCAGTAGACCATTTACCTTTGACGC
Organism: Neoceratodus forsteri; assembly: GCA_016271365.2. NCBI lineage: Eukaryota > Metazoa > Chordata > Ceratodontiformes > Ceratodontidae > Neoceratodus > Neoceratodus forsteri. The sequence goes on along the minus strand of JADMNL010000033.1, from coordinate 91,537,097 downwards.
ATTTCGTCCGTAGCTCTGGGTCCAGCCCTCCCTGAATGATGGCAAAGAGGTTCTGCTTGTCTGGGTTCTTGTTTGCTGTAATACAGCGGTCCAGCCAGCGAATAGAACGGTGCATGGCCTCTTCCACCCTTGGTCCTGAGATAGTACTGCTAACGACATCATCCAGCTGCATCATGATGTCTGAACCTAGACGTGGGGGTGGGGAGGAGGAATAATGCATAAGATTATGCTTGAGTACCTGTGTAGAACAAGGTGGTAACTTAATCAAGAAAAACTGGGGGCTACATGCGCCATGAGGCTGAAGGTAGCTGCTTAAAGGGACACACTGATACCCCATGGCTATCATACTTTGAAAGCACACGAAAAGCTCTTTCAAACAGGTACACTGTTGGGCTCACCTGTAACTAGGAGCACTACAGAGATATAGGCAATCAAGTCTGTTCAATATTAATACTATGTTGCAGCCATTTGTAGAACACTGTGATGTCATCGAGGAACCAGCTGTGTTTAACTCCATATTTATCTATATCTCTGGAGTGCTTCCAGCTAGCTGAGCCCAATACTTCATTTGAAAGAGCCTTTCAAACTGTATCAGCCACTGTATTCGTATGTTTCCCTTTAAGATCTGGTTACTACGATTAGGTGTTTTTTACTCCCAGGGTTTGAGCTAAGAGTGATGTTCCTTAACTTCCAGCAAAAAAACAAAAAAACAAAAAAAAAAAAAAAACACAATTCGCATAAACAGAGTTCAGTTGTACAACATTCTCCCAAAATATTAATTTCTTGACATTTAATTTTTTTTAATTACTGAAGACATTTGCTTGCAAACAGGCTCTTTATTCTTTAGATCATCTGTTCCTGATGCTTTTCCTACTTTGAGTTCACAGTCCACAGTTTGTGACATCAGAACTATTTTCATGGCAACAGGTTGTGATGTCACAGCACAGAAAGCAGCAGAAGCAGATGAATTCTAAGGGAAAAAGAGCCTGATTTCATGCAAATGGTTTGGGCAATAAAGAATGTAATATCCTTAAATTCAATCTTTTTTGGTAAATGTCTGCAATCTGAATCCTGCTAATGCAAACCGATGTGGTTTCCCAGAAACCTGGAAAATCCATCTCATTACTTCCAATAGCTTTGCATGAAGTCCGTACTATCCATTGCTAACTTGACACAAAATGGCCACCCAGGAGATTATGAGTTAAAGCAACAGTTACAGGAAACTGGGCAAAAAAAATGACACCAGCTTTTCTCACTTAAAAAGACTTCAGCTTCCAGATTCACATAGTGGTAACATTTTCTAGTTCCATCAAAATTTAAATATTTAGCAACTGTTTTAATTACGTTGTTTTTCTTAAGAAAAAATATGCCACACTTGTCTTAGAGGTGTTAACTTGTGCTAAGAGGATTAGAACTAGCAGCTGGCAGTCAAAACGTCCCCTTAAAAACAGCTATTGTGTCCCAATTAAGAAGCTGCAATGCTCATTGGTTAACATGGGGACAAAATTGGTGATCTGAGAAATGTACCCATTAACCGAACGTCCCCTTTAACTGGCGACTACTGTAGCACTGTAGACCTGTCTCAGCTTTATCAGCTTTTCATGATCAGTTCTCCTACAGGAACAATGCTAACAGTGCTTATTATGCAGCACCATTTGTTTAAACTAAAAACACTCCCAGCTGCACATCTCCCATCCAATACCTAAAATCCTCCCTTCTGATTGTTTTGTTTTTATATATGCTGTTTCAGACCATTACTTAAAGACAAATCCTCATCCTTCCACTGTTTCAGCCCAACTGAGCATTGGTTAGTTCGCCTTACATTGGCACAATACTCAGTCAGGCAGGGATACTGAAAGGATGAGCAGTCGTTGCTCCCCACTAAATGGAAACAGCAAGTAAAAAAACTCAATAGGGGTATCGTATTCGGAGCAATGGGTGTGGTGGGTTATACAGCAACTGGTTGGGAGCTTATTAAAGTTTAAACACGGCGCGGAAGAATAAGGTATGTTTGGGAATATATCTGCACTGAGAACAAGGGCTACAGGTTCATACTAAGGTGAAAAAATGAGCAGAAAGACCAAAAGGCCCATAAGAGCTCATATACTATCAAAATCAATAATAGGATAACGGAATGCTAGAATTAAGATAATTATCTAATCTAGTTTTAAACTGGGTTTTATCGTTACTGATAATAACAAACAAAGGCTGACTATTCCAAGGTTTGATTACTCTTAAAGTGCAGAAATATTTACGTTTATTATATTTAAAGGGTTTACTCGCTAGTTGAAGTGGGTGACCTCTTATATTGTAGGATGAATCTTTAAAGGCTAAACCTAAATCTACCATCAACTGTGGGTCATGAATTACATCAAATAGAGACAAAAGATCACCCCTTAATCTTCGAGTTTTAAGAGAGTACAAAGCAAACTTAGAAAGTCTATCTTCATATGACAGTTGATGCAGTCCTACAAGGTTTTTGGTAAACCTACGCTGCACCTTCTCCAGCTGATTAATATTAGCCTTTTTATAAGGACACCAAAGTTGAGAAACACTTTAGGATATCTGGAGGTGATTGTGCGTTTTATGGACCAAAGGACCTTATTTGCCTTATTAATAGCTACATTGATATGATTAGAAAAGTCAAAATTATTTGAAATAATAATACTGAGGTCTTTCTCATCTCGTCTCACTAAGGAGATGGTGTCCTAACATGTTTGTATTTCTGGGATTTTAAATACCCAAATGCATAACTCTACATTTGAATAATTTAGCTGCATACCCCAGTGAATAACCCAATCATTCACATGATTTAAATCCTGCTGAATAATTCTGAATTCATCCAAACTAGAGCAAGTTCTTCCACTCTTAATATCGTCCGTGTATTTAGCAGCAGAAGACAAACAATGAGAAGTTACATCAGATACAAAGGCTTGAAATAGACATGGACCCAGTACCAACCCTTGAGGAACTCCACAGGTAACACATCCAACGTCAGAAAAACATCAATTTATGCTCAGCCATTGGAGCGATCAGTTAACCAATTTTGAATCCATAAAATAATGTATTGATTTATTTTTAAGGTATGCAATTTTACCACAAGAGCCCAATGTGGCATTACATCAAATGCCCTACCAAAATCCAAAAAGATAACATCACAGGGTATGCGACGGTCAGTAAGAGAACTAATGTTCTTGTAGAAACACATCAAATTAGAGCGGCAACCTCTACCCTTTCTGAAACCATGTTGTTCTATGTCTGCATCTATCAGGAAGGGATTTAATATATTTTTAATCAACCTTTCTAACAATTTACAAATTGGAGAAGTAAGGCTAATTGGTCGATAGTTGGAGCAATCAGATTTAAGGCCTTTTTTATAAATAGGAATGACACTGGCATATTTCCACTGTTTGGAGACAAAACAATTAAGTAAGCAAGACTCAAACAATAATTTTAAGGGGGTCAATAAACTAGTAGACAGTAGGAACAATAAATGTCCTGATATGGCATCTGGTCCTAAACATGTTTTGCCTTTAAGAAGTTTGATTTTATTTTCAATGTCTTTAATTTCAAATGTTATTGGTTCTGTACCAAGCACATCCAAGTCAACATCAAAGGTGTTTTCATGTGAAAAATGTTTACCAAAAGTTTTGATTAAATAAATTTGCCATAGATTTAGAATCATAATATATCTTATTATTATCCTGTATAGGACACCCTTACAAACTGTTTTTTCTTAAAAATTAATATATGAGAAAAATGTCTTACTATTTGATTTGGAGGCTTTTTTCGCTAAATTATATTCATAACTTCTTTTGCCCTTTGTATCGTAATATATATTGTTCAATTATTAGAAGTCATTTTTTTGAAATGTTTTATATTTCTTATTCTTTTGCTGAATAAGTTTCCTTATGGAAGGTGTCAACCATTTTGGCTGAGTTTTACCATTATTGTGTTTTTTGGTTTTTTTTTTAATACAAGGAATAAAATCATCTCTGACTGATGTTAATTTGTTATAAAGTAACTCATAAAAATGTTCAGTAGTGAGTCTACAATGTTCTTGGACCCAGTCAACCTGGTTAATAACCTGTATCATACCATCAATATTGGCTTTATCATAATTTTAAATAAGAGAAGACTCGGGCTTAATTTCAATTGGGCACTGCAGTTTGAAGGAAATAGCGCAGTGATCGTTGTTTCCAAGAGGGGCTTCTTTATCCACATCATACACATTCAAATCATCTTGATGTAAAATTACATCCAGAAGATTTTTCCCACGAGTTGGGAAATCGACACTCCGTTTTAAATGGAGCTGAGAAATAATGGCCAAGACCTTTTTTACCATTTAAAGGTGTAGCATTTAATGCACACCAGTTAATATCAGGTAAATTCAAATAGCCAAGAAGGACTGTATTCCCCAACTCACAAGCAGTTTCCATTTCGAGTAGAATAGCATCCATGTATTCCACAGATGAGTTAGGTTGCCGATAAGTGCCCAGAATAATGGGTACTAAGGTAGAATTTATAAGTTTGATCCATATACTTTCAGTAGCAGTATCATGTTTCTTAATTTGACTGGATATGTCCAGACTTTTCAGCTGTTTCTTCAAAAAGAGAGAAACACTTCCTCCCCTTTTTCTGGACCTATTACAAGAATAAATATCAAAACCTGGAATATTACTATTACATTCAGCATTGTTGTCCCACCACGTTTCCCTTATAGATACAATATCAACATTAGCTAAGGAGATTCTAGAACATATTTCACTCATTTTATTATTCAAGCTCCTAGCATTGAGGCTCAAGAACTAAAGATATTTTAAAGAATTCAGATTGTTATGAGGATTCGTATTAACTGACTTCTTAATAGTTGAAACTCCCCCCACCCCAATTTTAGTTTAAATTGCATTTAATGAGATCAGAAAAAATGTTACCCATTAAAGTATTACCTCTTTTACTTAAGTGCAAACCATCTCTGCAAAACAACTCTGGCCAATCAAAAAACTCTTCCCAAAAGGTAATACATTTAATATTCTGGCGTAAACACCACTTCCTCAACTACTCATTCACACTTTTAATTTTATTATTAATAAAACTCGGTGCATATGGGCGAGGTAATATTTCGGAGATGTAAATGTTACAGCCAAGAGAAACTAGTTTGTAATGGCAACATAGTCCTGTTTGATGGAAAAGAGAGAACTTCTGTATAAATTATCAGTAACAGCATGTATATTTACCATAGAATTATTATCAGAGGGTGGGATAATGTCGTTAATCATGCATGTAATATCAGATATTGAAGCCCCCTTAAATGAGGAACACGTACGATTTTCTTTATCAGCATAGCACACTGCCCTATCTAAATGCTTGATAATCTAATCACCTAACACATAAAGTTGCTGTTTCCCAGTATGGTCTATAACCATGCTGCCTTGCATTGTAGATTCCATATTATTAGTTGTCAGGTGTATGTTAAATGGCAAAGTAGTTAAGTCTAAATTGATATTTACTGTCGGTGAAACATACATGGGGGTAACTTCGGAACTACTACTCAAAGGATCTAAGGACATGTCATTTGATTGAGAATTTATTAAATGTTTAGTTGGAACAGTAGAGATATTAACCCGGGGCAGGGAAGGTGTGGACAATATGTCAGATTCAGTAGCCAAATTAATAACTTAATTGCCTAGTGGGCAGAAACCATTGCCTAAAAGGTAATGTAAACACATCAGCTTTTCTACCTCTTATTTTTATTTTTAATTTTTTGAATTAGTAACCAAACACCAATCATCGGACATCTCATATTCCCCTGATTCACTTCTAGTTCTTTTGTTTGAAGAACTATTGGTTTTTGTAGAGACCCCTGATCCTGATAATACAGGAGATGGAAGAGATTCTAGCGATACCAAAGGGGCAATATTAGTGACGGGATCAGTAGTTGTCCCATTGTTAACAGGTGGGGAGACCATAATGTCATCCAAAGCATGACAATGGAAGCGATCAAACATAGCTGCTTGTCTAGCCTCTACATCCAGCATCCTATTGTTGAACAACAAGATTTCTGCTTTTAAATAATTAATTTCCAGACATTTATTGCATGTAAATTCTTACTTAGGAAATGGGGGAAGACAACAGACTATACATTAAGCAAGAGGCGCATTTCACCCCAACATCCTCATCTAGAGTAAAAATAGAGTCGGCCATTTTATTCACAAGTGTAACAATACTTAAGATTTACCAACTTACGTAGTCTACCTAGTCTAATACCAAACATAAACAATGTATGATGGAATACTCACAGAAACTTAATATGAAATTTAGCCAACACCTGACCGGCCACTCTCCTATCCTAGGGAGGGCTGTGGTTTTCACCGCTCTGCAGCAGCCCCTGGGGATGCCCTGAGGCACTGCTAGAGATGGCGCAACAGAGGGAGGAGTACAGCAGAGGTCAGCACGTTACAGGTGACAAGTATAAAACTGTACATTAAATTAGGTTGTGGTGGAAGCACGCATTTGCAAAGGAAAAAAAAATACCATAAAAACAGTTAAAAAAAAAAAAAAACAAGCACAGCAAGGGATGAGATTCAATGAAGGCATTCTGATGACATCATAGGCCACTCAAGCTTCACTCTCGTGATTAATAATGTCATCAGAATCAGCTGACTGAATCACAGCTTTGTTGTACATGGTTTCCTAGTTAATATTCTATTTATAGTAACCACTGATTTCAGGGAAATAGAAAACCTTATTACCAACGCTGATGATGTCACTTCTGCGAATAATAGACAACTAACAGCTCTGGTCACACTCTGTTATTCACTTAAGTGTTGCCACTTCTTTGACTAACAGAGCAAGATGACTTGATTGACCCCTATTACCTTCTGATGTCAGTGAAATAAGAAACCTTGTTGCCCATACTACTGCACTCTGTTATTCGCAAGGGGATGTCACTTCTGCGTATAACAGTGTAAATGATGACTCACACACCCACACTCTTGCATGGAAAAAAAATAACCTAAAGTGATGCAACCACCACCACCACCACCACCACCACCACGACAACAGAAAAACAAACATGGGGGAAAAATGTAATCATCAATACTAAATGAAAGAAAGACACACATTCCTAAAAGAATACACAAATAAAGAAAAAAAATTTGTCCAGCCCAGTGGCGCTGAGGGTTGAGGCGCTGGATGCCACACCTCGCGTCATGCTGGTGACCCGGGTTCGGACGTAAGCCCAGGTTGTCAGGGGTTGGCAGGGGATGATAGGATCGAGCATCCGGAGGACTGCTCTCCTATCCTGGGGAGGGCTGTGGGTTTTCACCGCTCTGCAGTGGCCCCTGGAGATGCTCCAGAGGCACTGCTAGAGACGGTGCAACAGAGGGAGCAGTGCAGCAGACGTCAGGACGTTGTTGCTAGACGTCATTGCATGTCTGCACTCCTGGGGCTAAAAATTGGAGGAAAAATTACAGCACCGTCCACGGCAGCTTGATAGCCACACTTCCTGAGCCCGGCGGGGCTCGTGGGTGCAGACTACGGGGCTGGTATTGGATCCTTGCCTGGTGCGGGGACTGAGGGGAGGGTCCCTTTCATTGGTATAGCTGCATATGCCAGCTGGCCCAGGAAGATGTGCTTTCGTGATCACCGGTGGAAGTGGAGCAGTAGCTGGAGTAATGCAGGTCAGTGGCTGCAAGGAGAGGAAAAACAGAAAGATGGTAAAAAGGAAAAAAAAAATTGCCACAAACCTACTACAAAACATTTTGCAGGTGCTAAAAGATATAAAAAGTGCATAATGTAACTATTCTACTCTACTGCTGTACTGCCCCCTCCTTCCCCTGCGGCATCCTGAGGACTACCTGAATCACTTCAGTGAGGCTATCTTGGAGTGTAACAATCCTAAATAAAAGAAATAAAGGGAAAAAAACTGAAAAATGCCAATGCCCAAAACATCTCTAATCTTCAAAGATGCTAAAACAGACTGTTCTGAAACAATGCATACTCTTTACACAATAAGGACCCAATTCTTAAACGTGCCCCAAGTATACCTTGTGCATATTCGGGGTGCACTGACCCATAGCTGCTAGAGCCAGAGCGCCTGATACCATCCACAAACCCAGCCCACTGCAGTCTTCTGGTGCAGATCTGCATGGGAGGACTGCAGAACCAGAATACTGGCATTCAATTAACCCACGGTTGATGGAGGATCCCTGCCACCGCAGGGGATGAAGGGATAAGGCAGTCTTCCAAAGACTGTCGTATCCTCACTGAAACGCCACAAAACTTCAAATGTTGCCAACAGGTGCCGGCACTGCCCCTAGCCCACCATGGAGGTTCCTAGGGCAGGGAGTTGGAGGAGGGGGAGACGATCAGGCTAAGGGACACCAACGGTGGATGAGCAGAGGGACACACATAGCCACTAATAAAGTCCTTAGGGCTGTGCAGCCTCTGCCAGCCCTCCACAGCATAGCGACCTCTTTGTGGATGGGGCAAATGTCCACCCCCTGGCCCACCCCCATCCCGGCTGCCCACAGACCAAGGCGCACAGCTCGGGATCAGGTGCAAAGGGTCATACGTCCCTTTCTATGAATGCCACGGAGTGCCTTGATGGTGTGCACCCAGTGCTCAGGGGGCACTGCACATCATTTCCTTAACACACAGGTAATTTTCAAGTGAACAGTTATATTAAAGGAGAATGACCATCTACCAGCACAGGTAAATGGTCCATTCCAGAGGGGAGAGTGAGGGAGGGTGGGCAGTCGAGGGATGGGGATAAGTGGACTAGGGAGCGGGATGTCAGAATACAGGCAGGGCCATCAGCAGACTAGCTCCAGTCCAGAGCATCAGCCTGGGTATGAGTGCAGGCAGGAACTGGGCAGGCTTGATGCGCCTTTGGGGCTTTTTCTGCTGTTAACATCTATACTTCTCTGAATCTATAGCTAGGAAGGTATTCAATAACACATATTCAAATCCTCTGGCCCACCAGAGTTCCGCGGCCCCTACCATTTCTTCTGTGAGTACAGGATCTGTGCTCAGTTTCCGGTAAAAATAAAGTCTAAATTCAGCATTATTTAACAACCCAAATTTCAGTTCTTCACCTAATGAGAGAAAGGGGAAGAATTAAAAGGGGTAACAAGGGGGGTGAGCCAACTGATGAACTGGCTAGACACATGGGAGAGAGCTCTGTGACTGCATAAGGGCTGAAACACATAAAACAACACTAAACTTTAGAATAACTGAACTTTTTTACAAATCCAACAGAGAAAGAATTTGTGAGCAAACTGGTAACAAATACATAACACCGTGGGAAGAAACACTCAAGGAGGAGTACAGAAAGGAACTCACCCACAAACATCCCAACCAGCGGAAAGTGGTGAGCCACCAACTACCTCCACGACTGTGGATGTTGCACAGCCTTCTAACGTGGTGCTTTTTAAAGGCTATTCAAGTCATGGATCTAAAATCAGAACCGCTGGTTACAAAAGTGATAGTTTTGGATGCAAAAGTAACAAGGGTCCAAGTGGATGCAACGGACACGGCCACAAAAGCTTTCACCACAGCAAACAGACTTGCCAAAGAGAACACTCAGGCACCACCTGAAGCACTTAGAGAATTAGGTCCGCTCAATGAATATTACAGTGGTAGACACGCCGGAAGGAATGGAGGCTGAAGGGGAGTGCAGGGTATTCATGCAGGGATGGTTTGAAGAATAACCCCCGTTCCACCATGGGAGAACCCCCTTACCAGCATGCACCAAAGAAAAAATTACTCACCATAGTAATGTTTCTTCTAATGGAGTCTTGCTGTATTCAGACATAATGCAGTTATCCCCAGCACTTGAACTGCCCTGGAGAGGAAAGAGTTAACTCCATGCAGAAGCATAGAATGTTGAGCTCGAGCTCGGTTTTCAAACCCCTGTCTGTGGTACTTACCCAGTGCAACCATCAGATTCTTACAAGCAACTTACTAACTTAACACTAAAATGTGGAAATTGTTTGAACACATAGCCCAAAGGCAAAATACTTTTTGGGGTCCAAAAAAGACTTAAGTCGAGAACCCAAGAAGAAATAAGGTAGTGACAATTCAAACTATGCAATACAAGAAGGAAAAACGTAACAGTTACCTCACCAAGAGGGAGGGTACAAGGTACACCCCTGAGGTGCAACACTGTGCCTGCCAACCCACTTCCCAAAAACAGGTTCTGAGAGTGGAGGCGGGGGGGGGGATGTCTGAATACAGCAAGACTTCATTAGAAGAAACAACATTACTATGGTGAGTAATTTTTTCTTCTAACAACATGAAGTCTTGCTGTATTTAGACATGATGCAGACTACCAAGCAGTTCCCTATGGATTGGGGAATGCAGAACCTACTTTGGGAACAGGCTCTGCAGTACTGCTGTGCCAAACCTAGCATCACTCCTAGCCTGGATGTCCAGAGAGTAATGCTTCGTGAATGTATGTACTGTTTTCCAAGTGGCTGCTTTACAGATCTCTAACAAGGGTATATCTCTGGCCGCAGCTAGAGTAGCAGCTGTACCCCTAGTCGAGTGAGCCCTCAGGCCTGAAGGGGGTGTTCTACCCAATTTGTCATAGCAAAATTGTATACAGGAAACAATCCACCTGGCAATAGTTCTCTTAGTGGCAGGCTTACCTTTCCCCACTTCACCATAAGTGAGGAACAATTGAAGACAGTCATTACTGTGTGCCTTAGTATGCTCTATGTAGTAGCTAAGTGCCCTTTTAACATCTAAACTGTGTAATCTTCTTTCCCCTGAGGAAGAATCGAAAAATACAGGAAGAGACAGACTGGTTTAGGTGAAAATCCAATACCACTTTAGGCAAGAACCTCAGATTAGTTCTTAAGACCGCTTTATCCCTATGGAAGGATATGAAGTCAGGTTCAACTGACAGGGCCTGTAATTCTCTAATCCGCCTGGCAGAAGTAATAGCTACCAGGAACACAGTTTTCCAGGTCAAGTACTTCAATTCAGCCGAAGCCATAGGCTCAAAGGGTGGCTGCATAAGCTGAGCAATGCAGACATTAAGATCCCAAGGCAGAGTAGGCTCCCTAAAGGGAGGGTTAATGTGAACCAGGCCTTTGAAAAACTTCCTGAAAACAGGATGAGATGCCAGTGAAGAGCCCTTCCCTGCTGAAAGGAATGCAGAGACAGCTGCTAGATGAACCTTCAGAGTGGCAGGCCTAAGGCCTAGACCAGGGTTCTGCAACCTTTTAAGGACTGGGAGCCGCATGTCCTCCTGGCATGACCAGTCTGATCACCAGAGAGCCATATGAGCGTATGCACAGCAGAGGTCCTTTGTAGTGCATAATTTAGCTTAACAATGCTATTTGAATATGGCATATGTTAATCAATTAGAACACTGCACAAAAAAGCCACACTGGATAGTTTCCTCTCCAGATACTCCCTAAGAGAATCAAAGGAGTTTTAGCCATGATTTTGTAGTTGAAAAAGCAAATAGTAACTGAAAATGAATTCCTAATACGAGCTTCAGGTAGATCTCTTGGAGCCACTGAAAGAGTCCCACTCTGTTAGCCTCTGTTCTCTGGTGCAACCTTCCTGTGTCTCGGCATAGGTAGGGGTGAACCTGGCCACCCCTACCACACATATTATTGGCATATATAGAATGTTTGGTTGGGACGTGCCCTGGAATTGATATTTTTTGGAAACTTTTGCTGCAAATCACTTGAAACATTCATCCACCCCTGCTGATGAAACCAAAAGCACCCCAGTCTTCTAGAAAGGCTATGTTCTCATCTATGATTTTTTTCTTTGTTGGGTGTGCCAGCTCATCATAAAATGTACGGCTGATTCACAGCATCAGTGCCACCTTAATATTGGCAAAGCTTTGTTTAACACGCTTAAAGGAACACTGCCAACTTACTGAAGCCTCAAAGTGTCCCAAGTTTAAAATGCGCAATGTATGATTGTTCACGTTATATTCAGACTGTTTATGCAGCTGGTAGTTTGATTCACATCCCTTTTTTCTATTAAAAAGTGAAAAACTAACAGCCCACCATACTGGTGTTACCACACCAAACATGCTTGTTTACATTTCTTGACCACATCACACTGCATCTTTCCTGGACTCTGGCACACCCCCAAGACAATCTAGCCACTGAATATGCAGTGTGAGTAGAGGCGACTATTGTGTCATGAGCGACTGCACTGTTTGAGGGTGTTTCTTATGTTCAGGAAATGTGCACTAAGAGTAGCTCAGTGATATGACGCAAAACAAAGCTGGGCATAGCTATACATTACTATGCATTTCAGTTCTAACAAGCAATGAGGTAGATAAAACAACCAGCAAAATAAATGAATTTTAGAAAAAGTATGCAATCATAAAATGTGTATTTTTACCTAAAATAATACAAAAAAGGTTGACAATGTCCCTTTAATATTTCTTGCAGTTGTATGACCTTGCATGACTTGACTCAGTCTTCCTTCCATCTCCACAGCCTTGTATCCTGCCTGAGGAACAACTGCCTTTCTAATGATCTGAATGCAACATAGCATCCTGATGTAACTGTGGTCATACCTCTCACCCCACTTAGATCCCAATTTATGTGAGGCTATCACAATACAGTACATAAAGTGCTCAACACCAGTTAACAGATGGAGAAGGATGACAAAATAACTGGCTGGACCATCCTGTGTATCTGAGGGTAGGAGTCCATCTGTCCCTCCCACTTGGGGCACTGATGTCTTAGTCAGGCATGGGTGGCCAGGCATGGACATCTACCAAGCCCAGCCTGCTATACGTAAAAACAAATGGCATGTCTGCTGCCTTTGCATTCAGTGTCAAGTACTGCAAGCCCTGCTAACATCTGGCAACATTTCCTGAACTTCAAATCTCTGCCAACATGATCCCTCCCCTTTGGTTACCAGAGAGCATTTGTGCAGTCATGATGCATCCAGAGCTGATCGTTACTGGGTTTGCCACTCGATGTGCAATACTCTGGGCTTTGGCACCAACCTTGTTAAGCACCTTAGTAAGCAGTAGCACTAACTATGATGTCATCAGGCAGCCCTTCCATTAACCCTTGAAAGCTTTCTCCCTCACATCCCACTGGCTGATGTCAGTAACGCAAATGGTAGTATCAATACTGGCCTATAATATAGCGGACACTGCAGTGCCAATAGCCTCTCATAAGTAATTATGCTTGACTTCCTCATATTGTCCCAGCATCAAGAAAATTCTACTTCACGAAGAGGGTGGTGGATAACTGGAACAAACTCCTAGAGGAGGTGGGGGAGCAGGGACCGTAGGGGATTCAAGGGAGCATGGGATAGTCACAGGTCTCTTGCATCTGGGGGGGGAGATGGTAGGAAATTGCAAAGTTCCAGCAGCTTATTAGGCACACTGGGCAGACTGGGTGGGCCTGGCGGTCCTTTTCTGCCTACACATTTCTATGTTTCTATCAAGGATATCAGAGTGTATGTGATATTGCATATTCAGTGCGTGACCTCCACAGACAATTCCAAAATACTTTATTGTGGAGCAAAGTAGCAGAAATACTGAAAAGCATAAAGTTGGACTTCTGAGAGTTAAGGAGATGCAGAGCCGCATGAACACAGGCGAAGAGCCTCATGCGGCTCCCAAGCCTCACGTTGCAGACCTTTGGCCTAGACTATTCAGATGAGCTAGATGATCTAAGGTTGTGGAAATGCCTGCAGAATCAGGCACAACATCTTTCTGAGAGCACCAAATACTGAACCTCTTCCATTTGGAATTGTAAGTTTTTCTAGTGGAAGGTTTCCTGAAGACCTTCAGAATATCCAGAACTCCCTGAGAGAGATGTAGAGCTGCATATTCTAACCCTTCAAGAGCCGGGTCTTGAGGTTGAGAGACTGGAGATTGGGGTACCAGATCCTCCCCTGGGAGGAGGAGAGAAGATTGTATCTCCTGGGAAGAGACGGGGGACATGAGACAGCCAAGAACAGCAGCAGAGGATACCAGGGTTGTCTGGCCCAATCTGGAGCCACCAGTATCACTGTGCAGGGTTGAGTTCTTATCTTGATCAGAACTCTGAACAAGAAAGGGAAAGGAGGGAAGGCATAGAGAAACCGGCCCTTCCAGTTCAGAATGAGGGCATCCTGGGAAACTGTCCCCAGGACTGGAGGTCGGCAGCAAAACAGAGGAAGTTGATGATTGTCTGGTGCTGCAAATAAATCTATTTTTGGAATGCCCCACTTGGAGAAAATGATCCTCAGAATGTGAGGATTCAAGGACCATTCGTGATGCCCCTGTGAAATCCTGCTTAGGGCATCTGCCAGCACATTGTCCTTCCCTGGAAGATGAACTGCTGCCAGGAAAGTCCGAAGGGAATAGGCCAGAGACCAAATCTTCATAGTCTCTGTGCACAAGGCCGTGGACCGAGTGCCTCCCTGCTTGTTGATGCAGCACATTGTGGTAGTGTTGTCCGTCCTGTCTTGGACCACCTTGCCTTTGACTGAATCCGAAAAGGTCTGAAGGGCTAGAAAAACTGCCCTGAGTTCCAGGAGGTTGATATGAAGAAGAGACTCCTGCGGGGACCATATCCCCTGAGCTGTTAGGGCTCCCAGGTGGGCTCCCCAGCCTAGGAGAGAAGCATCCTTAGTCAGTACTACTGATTTGAGAGAGAAATGGAACCCCTTGTCTGAGGTTGTCCTGGTCCAGCCACCACTGGAGAGCCTGGACCAGAGTTCAGGTCACTGGAATCGGTTTGGTGAGAAAATTTGTTCTCTGTGACCAAAAGGACCTTAGATAGAACTGAGTGTCCCACACCTGAAATCTGGCTCCCTGAACCACTGCAGTAGAGGCTGCCATGTGGCCTAGGAGTTGGAGGAACTGTCCAGCTGGAAGAGAAACCTGAGGCCGAAAGGAGGACGCGAGGTCTACTAAGGCCTTCACCCTTGCCAGAGGAAGGAAAGCTTTTGCTTGGGTAGTATCCAATTCCACCCCTATGAAGGTGAGAAGCTATACTGGTTCAAGGACAGATTTTGACAGATTGAGAAGAAACCCCAGGGAACTGATCAAGTCCTGAGTGGTTTGCAGAGCTGACCTGACCTGGTCTGAAGACTGCCCTACTAGGAGCCAGTCGTCCAGATATGGAAAAATGGTGATACCCTGTCTTCTGAGGTAAGCCACCACTACTGCAAGGCACTTTGTGAACACCCTTGGAGCTGATGTTAGGCCAAAAGGCATGGCCTTGAACTGATAATGGCCTGAAGGCAACTCGAACCTGAGGTATTTTTTGTGGGAGCACCTTATAGGGATATGGAAGTAGGCATCCTTGAGGTCCAGTGATGCTAGCCAATCTCCTGGCCTTAAAGAGGGAAGGATTATTCCCAGAGTTACCATTTTGAATTTGTGTTTTGAAATGTGTTTGTTCAGATACCTTAGATCCAGGATGGGTCGCCACTCCCCTGTTTTCTTTGGGGTGAGGAAGTACCTGGAGTACAGGCCTTTTCCCCTGTGTTGAGTAGGAACCTTTTATACGGCTCTGAGGGCCAGGAGACAGGAAACCTCTGCCTGTAGGGCAAGGGTTTCTGAAATTGATGCAGGTGGAAAAGACTTGGCCCTCCTTTTTGGGTACCTTCTGAAGCTGAGGGCTAGTCCCTGGCTTACTACTTCCAGGACCCACTTGTCTGAGGTAACAAACTTCCAGGCCTGAAAGTAGTAAGCCAGCCTGCCTCCTACTGGGATTGGAGAGTCGACCCGGGCTGACACCTCAGGGTGTCTGCTTGGCAGGAGCCTTAGACTGGGAGGAAGAAGCAGCCCTGCTCATCCCCCCTCTACCCCCCCCTTGGAAAAAACCCTTTATGGGTAAGACGAGGAGGCCTGGGCTTGGTAAAAAGGCCTGCCCCTGCCCCTGGACTGCTGCTTCTGAGGAGTGGCTTGCCTTTCCTTGGCCTGTGCACTCCTGTAAGTGGTTCTATATTCGTCCATTTTCTTCATGTAAGCCTCTGTCTGCTCCCCAAACAGAGAGTTGCCAACTACAGGAAAATCCATAGCCTTAGACTGGGTGTCCTGTGATAGGCTAGTACATCTGAGCCAAGCATGCCTTCTGAGACACACAGATGTAGCCATAACTCTAGATGCCACATCGTTGGAGGCGACAGCAGCGTGAAATTGTACTTTGGATGCCTCAATTCCATCCGCAGCCACCTCCTCCAGCTCTTTGGCTAGCTGGGGGGAGGCCTTTTTAGCCAGTTCCAGAACTGTATCCCACCTGGATTTCTGGTACCTGGCTGTGTAGACCATATAATTTGCCTGCCTGAGTCCCAAAGAGGATGCCAAGTACAGTTTCTGGGCCATGGCATCAACTTTCCTGGAGTCCTTGTCTGGGGGGGGGGGGGGTGAAGCCAAAGGAATGTTTGTCCTGTCACAGGCTGCAGCCTGCACTACCCCAGCATGGCTGCTATGCGAATAAAGGAACTCTGCATCTGTGCCTGATAACATGCATCTCCTGTCCATTCTTTTATCTACAGATGATAAAGAGTTAGGAGTCTGTAGAATCTTTTGTGCCCGTTTCCCCAATGACTTGTGAAGGGGAATAGATAACCTTTTGGACTCTGGGATGTCCATCATCTCCACAAAATCAGGCTCTTCTTCCTCCTCAACAGCTTCAACCAAAGGGAGCTGGAGGGTTTCAGCCACCTTCTTGTAAAACAAGAAGTGAGAAGGGGACTCCGAAAGCCTGGGAGGGGAGACATCAGAGGGTCTGTCTGGGGAGATGTCCGGTTTAATGGGAACATCCAGACCCCCACCATCATAGTCATTGTCGTCTTCGTCGGGATAGTCTTCGTCTCCCTCCCACTCCTCATAGAAAGCATCCGGATCATAATCCGAAGGAGCCAGTTCCGACCGAACCCGACCTTGTAGCGGCTGCAGTTGAGGACGGACTAGGATGGCGCTTTGACAACACTAATCACTTTGGCTATCTAGTCCACAGTTGGAGTAAGCGGTACTAGATCCGAACGGCGGACTTTCATTTCTTTTTAGACGGAACCAACCCCTCAGAGTCAGCTCTCCTTCTGCCCGAGGAGGTATTGTCTAGGTCAGTAGGCACCTCCTCAGGTTCGGCCGTAACCAAACCGGGCTGGCCATCCGGGTCTACGGACTTCTCGGCCTCTCTTTCCTTCAACCTACTCAGTCTTTTTTCTAGAGTGGTTTTAGGAAAGTTTTTGCAAATTTGGCAGTCTGACTGGAGGTGGTCAAACCCCAGACAATAAACACAGATGAGGTGGGGGTCGGCCTTGGCAAAGGCCTCCCCACACTCAGTACAGTGTTGAAACCCAGTGGGACCGGTTTCTTTTTGGTTTCTCAGACATGGCCAACCTACCAAAAATACCCTATAGAAGCATTCAAGCCAGGTAATACCAACCGATCGGTAACAACCATGTCACGGGTTTGGAAAAGAACCAAGAAAAAACCCGGTTCTTTTGAAACCAATCGGTACCGGAACACCACTCTAAAACAATAAATTTAAAATTAGAAGGAAACACAAGGTCAGTTCCTAACCGGACCGACCGGGAAGCAACCGAAGAAACCAACAATTTCCACAAGTTATTTAAAATAAAATAGTCACTACCTAGCTACCACACTATCCCTACCGTAGACAGAGGTTGGAAATCCGAAAAAACACTAAAGAACAAGTTTTAAACCGAACGCTTTACTTTTACCGAACCGAGCAGAGGAATCTCCGGAGCGACTTCACTGTTAGGCAGAGTAAAGAATCTGACGGTTGCAGTGGTAAGTACCACAGAGAGGTTTGAAAACCGAGCTCGAGCTCAACGTTCCATGCTTCTGCATGGAGTTAACTCTTTCCTCTCCAGGGCAGTTTAAGTGCTGGGGCTAACTGCATTATGTCTGAATACAACAAGACTTCATGTTGCTTGAATGGTCATCCTAGCAGACACTTGGGAAAGGGATGAAGTGTTTCAAGTTGCCAGACAAGCAGAGACCCTGGAGTATAATTACTATCAAGTCTGACAGTTTTCCAAGATGAGCTACTCCACATGAGGGAGGATAAAACTCATTTGATGGGGTCCATGCCCCCGCTGAGAGCACTGGGGGTCCAACATGTACTGATGCTCCCAGCCTGCATCAAAATCAGCTACGAAGGCATGACATACATGCATACTGACCTGCAGGCAGTCGCAAAGCTGGTCGCTAAAATCCTAACTGAATCTGCTGCTCGTTGGGAGGACAATGATGCTGAATCGGATGATGATTAGGGGCTAAATTGTAATGAACCAGACCGGGAGTGGGGTAACGCTGTGCAATGATGTTAATAAGACTGATGAGGGAGTATGCCTATTGTTTTAAAAGTTAAAGTCGCTGTTACTTCCTAGTTAATTAAAGGTGTTGCTAGGCTCAAGAATGATTTGCTTCAATCCACAACAAAATGGCGTCTGCACATGGTCTGCCCTGGGTTCTTCATCATCTTCATGACTGTAAATCGTAGTTTTTTCTAGCCGTAGACTTGACTTGGTTACACCTGCTCCACTGACCTGAGAGCAACTGTGTTGATATACTTTGGCTAACTCTGGACTGTCGAACACAGCACTCTCAGTTATGTGGCTGTAGAAGCACAGTTCGTATGTCATATGGGACAGTTTCATTCTATATTTGCAAAACAAAGTTTAAAGTTTCCAATATATTGTACCATCTGGTGCTATGAAGGAGAGATCAGAAAGCCTATTACATCAGTTCCAAGGTTTTACTAAGCAAGATGTAAGTTAGATAAATGTTTAATGTTTGGCTAAATGTAAAACAAGCTCAGCTTCACGGTCACTCATTTGTTAGCAATAATTACAGAGAACACTAATCCCAACTAACTTGGAAGTTTATTGTATCCTAGAAGGTCTCGCTCTCGGCAGAACTGGTAATCCATATATCACTTTGGGATAAGTAAGTGGTAATTCCCCACAATGATTAACAAAATCTGAGCTGCTTAAATGATCCTACCATTGCATGTTGTATGTAATAACAGTACTATTACTCGCACCTTCGATTCATCTTAGATGTAAAAGCTTGTATCTCACTTGTTTTAAATACAATAAAATGTAAGTATTAAAACAAAATAATGACAACTTGTATGTCTCTGTTTTGGAATGATCTACCGGACAAGTTACGTTCTGCATCCTCATTACAAGGTTTTAAAGTTAATTTCAAGAACTACCTACAGGCACTGGATGTTTGTACTTTGTTTTACTTAGTGTGTTTTGTATGTATTATACTTGTTGCATTGCTGTATTATTGTATTTATGTCAGGTCGGACCACAACAAGGACTTTTGTCTAGTGTCCTTACCCGGTTAACAAAATTTAAATAAATAAAATGTCTCCCAAATCCGAGATGTCAGGCAGGCTGGCAGTAAAGAATTGAGAATGCCAGAGAAGACGAGAACAGAAAGGGCAGCATCTTCTGGAGTGATATCATACTGTCACCTGGGTGACCACAGGTGCCAGAGCAGCTGGCAGCACCAACAAAGTTCAGAGGGTGGGACATTTCAACACCCATCGCAGTGCCCCTTTTGCTCATGGAGGGAGGCGGGTTTAGGATGGAGTTCAGAAGTAAGAACAGAAAGGGGTACAGACAGATGAAAACTCTAGACATCCACTGGGGCTGCAATACCAACTTCATGGGGGAAGTCCCCCCATCACACTCCTGGCTGGCAGGCAACCACTCAGGGTCCACAGCGGGAGTAGGGGAGGTTAAGCCCAAAGAAACTTAGAGAAGGAAGGAGAGGGGTCCTTGGTTGGCAGAAGGGTTACCCAGGAAGGCCAACTTCAATCTACTGTTAACAATTATAAACTTTTGCTGTCAATTGACTAGAAAACACTAGCTCCAGCTTACATATTGCTAGTTTCCGCACATATTACTGGCTAGTCCCAACCGAAACTGACAAAATTGTGACAACTACGGCATATGTTATAGCTTAAATGTACCGTACAGGCTAGACAGGAAACTCAATCAGCAGCAACCTCATCTGAACAGATGGGAATGAATATTTCCATTTCAATTACCTAGTGCATTCTGTATTTCAATAGATTTCTCCGGGGTCAGTAAGATCTCCTTTCCATCATACGGGGACTGAAACTGGACACCTTCTTCTGTCACCTCAGACAGTTCAACCAACGACACCATCTGGAACCCACCGCTGTCCTGCAAAATACAACCTTCTTAAAGTAGCAGCATCCCTTTGTTTTAACCCTTAAGAGACATAAACCCATGTCAGCATAATGGCACAGTAGTATCATGGTGAGGGAACAGGCTTTGTGTGCGATCCCCAGAATCCACACTGCGGTGGCTGGGCAGCCAACACGTCACAGAGGTATCACAGACAGAAAAATAGAGGCTGCACTGGGACTGGTGGTGCAGAGATGAAAATCAAAACAGTCCATCACATAAATCTCGCACTCACCACCCGAAATAAAAGAGGCTCGAACCAGCTTCTTCTTTAAAAAGGTGCTGTATTTTATTAACTGGCCATGTGCAAAGTAGCAATGTGCAAGTCCCAGATGTGTTTCGGAAGTCCTTGCTCCCTTTAATCAATGGATCTGGGACTGGGACTTGCACATTGCTACTTTGCACATGGCCACTTAATAAAATACAGCACCTTTTTAAAGAAGAAGCTGGTTCGAGCCTCCTTTATTTCGGGTGGTGAGTGCGAGATTATGTGATGGACTATGTCACAGAGGTATTTGTGCAGCGTGGGACAAATCAGTTTGAAGCTGGTGGTCAGTTTGTGCACTAGCTTATAAAATCTGGTACCCAAATCAATATTTGTAGTGCCTATCCTTTTTAAAGGCTCAAAAATCGATTTCAGGCAGGTAACCAGCTGGCTAGTAACTTTACAAAATCTAGTAGCCAGACCAGTTTTTTTAGTGGCCATTGGCCATCTGGCTACCCAATTTGTCCCACCCTATATTTGTGCACAACCTGCAGGGCGACCATGGAATACACCGGCATCGGATGTGAAGTCAACAACATATCCAGCCAGAGGAGGCGGTGAACCGTGGCAACTCCCAATCATCAGGGTGAGACACAGAGAGGGAGAGAGGACATAAATCAAGGAGAATTAAAGCAACAACAAATAAATAAGCCCCCACGGCTAGCAAAGAACTTCAGAGTCAAAGCCTTACTGGCTACTAAGACCAGAAGAATTCCCCAAAAAATATAATTTCAGCAGTTTCCACAGTCACTACAAAAGAACCTGAGGTGATGCGAACCTGGGTCCCCGTCAGGCTCAGAAACTGTCACAAGTATAAGGGTCAAATGCTGGTAGATTTTGTGTTGGGCCAGTAAAAAAGTCCTTTAATTAGCCCTGAGGCTGCTGGCCCAGTCTATAGGCTAGTATTGGAGGAGATTACATTTCAATAGGTACACCAGCTAGACTGGTGGATTTTCCAAGCCACTAGCCCTGCAAGATTCAGTTTCAATCCCTACCACTACATGGTAAGCTGGAGCATTATCAATCAGGCACACAGACCATATCTCCAATTAACTCATTGTACATTCAGTAAAGTTGCGATGTTTTCCAATGGCAAATGCAACCCCACTGTTGGTTCTGTGGCTTGCCATTCCTAGTATGCTGGCTCCGCTTTGAAAAAATTATATATAAGAGCGAGCTCAAAAAACATGATTGCAGCCATCTGGCCAACCCAACACCTGCAACTCAAAGGTTGCAACTGTGGGTAAAGTGATGAAGATCAGGGCTAGACAATTTTGATTAGCTGCTTCTCACAGCCTAGTGAGAGTCTTGTCAGACACCACAGGCTACACTGGCTGAATACTCACAGTAAGCAAATTACGTTTCCAGTTCATAAAACCATGAAGGCCATTGGCTTTCTTGATCAGCTCAGGACCCTAAAAAGAAAGAAAAAGCAATTATTTCAGATTTTTTTTTTTTTTTTTTTAAGTTTGCACACCAAGCTCATGAAAACAAAGACTTTATCGGTAGAAAAGGGACACTTGGCCCGCCCAGTTTGCCCAGATGGTCCCTGCCTAGTCTGTCTCTGCAGACCCTAGCTGGTCTCAGGTGACACTCCCATTTCCCTGTCCTTTTCTTTTTTTTTTTTTCTTTTTTTTTTTATTAATGTACTTTTTCTCCCGCTGTCCTGATCTGCCCGCCATTGGCCCTGCCTTGCACCCAGCCGCGTCCCCCGCCTTCTCTGGCACTTCCCTCTCCAATGTCCCAGCCTGACTTATCCCCCTCAGGACACGGGCTGCCAGGGGAAACACAACCCCAAACAGAGTTATAGTGCGGTGTTGGGAGAGCACCTCAGTCGGCGAAGCAGGGCCTGTGATGCGAGGTGGGCATCATCCTGCTCAGGCCAGGGGTGTTTTCCAGCTTTTAATTCCCCAAGTCCCCATGACGTCCATGGAGCACTCATCATGCATACGCACACACAAGTACTTGAGCACACCAACGTTCACCACCCCACCCCCCGAGCCTTGAATCCTGCTGCAATGCCACCTGTGGTCAGCCAGGTGGTGGCACTACGGCGGAGACCAGAAACTTCCATTCCTGAGGCAAACAGTCCCCTTGGGAGGCTCAACAAACGTCCCCCAGCCAGCGTGCTGTAGACCCAGGCTCGTTCCCGAACCCAGGTCATCGACGTCGCAAGTGGCAGTACTACTGCTGTGCCGGTGGTCTGTCCTTCCCTGCCCATTTCCTAATATTCCCTTATGTCTATCCCACAAATGCTTGAAGTCCCTACTGTTTTCACCTCCACCACTTCCACTGGCAGTCTATTCCAGGCGTTCGCCACTCTTTCACTAAAGTAGTACTTTCTCACATCACTCCTAAACACTCTCCCCCCCCCCACCCGCTTCACTGCATGCCCTCCGATTCTAGTGCTCTTCCTCATTTGAAACAAGACTCCTCTCCTGCACCCTGTTCACCTCTGTGAGATACCTGTAGGTCTCTGTTATGTCCCCTCTCGCTCGCATTACTGAAGTACACTGAGGGTTCTCAATTTTTTTTTTTTTAAATAAAATGTATTTATTGAGAATGTAGATAAGCTTACAATACCGCCAGATCAACACTTTCTTCACCATGCATTACAGATAAGTCCAATAATTGTGTTACATCACCTGGAAAACACTACTGGTACTGTTATAAGGTTACAATTCACAGATTCATGTTTAGTCTTTCACATGTTTGGTCTTATACACATGCAGATAATTTACTTCATATTGTTAACAGCCTGACTGCATACCATACTCTTCCCACCTTACCATGCAGGGAACATAGCCCAAACAGCACCCCCTGCCCTACAATTCCCTTAAAGGTCCTCCCAGGCTTCAGTCCGGAATAAGACCAGCCTCCACTGCTACTAGCGAAGGTTCCCAAATTTCCCAGAATTGGGATAACTTGCCTTGGGCACTCATCTGAGCCCGTTCAAGCACCATGCATGACTTTATATTTTGTACCCATCTAGTAACTGATGGAGAGGTTGGTGACATGCACAACTGCGCAATAGTTCTCCTAGCATTGATAAGTGCAATAGACCAGAGGGGATTAGACTCTCTCCGACTCAGGTGGGATGGATCTGCCCCAAGCAACAGTTCCAGAGGGGATCTGGATGGACTGTAACCCAAGACGCCGGTCATTATATTATGCATAAGGTGCCAGAAGAGAGCCACCTTGGGACATGTAAAGGCCAAGTGGATGAAATCCACCTCTTCAGTTGTACATTTAGGACACACATGCAATCTGGTGGCATCTAACTCATGTAGCCACTTGTGGGTTGCATATGCCCTGTGCAAAAAAAAAATATATAGTTAATTTGCCACAGTTTGTTACTACGAGAACATTGCAGGTAGTGGGAGCATGCCAAAGACCAGGTCTTCCGGTCTATAGGCAGAAGGAGGTCCGCATTCAATTTTTCTTGGCTACAGTTTCACTCCAGTGGAAGGGAACTGTAAAGCATACGGTAATACATAGACATGGGCTTGCCTCCCAGTTGTGGCCGGAACTTCTTCTAGGGGGGAAGGGTCGGCCCAGCCATTCAAGGTAGTGAGGGTGATCCCGCACCACTGACGGATTATCAGGTAAAGAAAAAAGTCCCCCACAGAAATTTTCCATTCAGTACATAGTTGTGTAAAACTCTATCATGCCCCCTTCATATAACTGATGATCGACAGAAGACCCTTCCTTCTCCACACCCATAAAAATCACTGGACCATCATTGTGGTGCACCCCCCTCCAGACTGCACAAAGCTGTAAGCTGAGATTTGGAGAGTTGCCCCTTATATATCCCACATGTTTATGAGCCCAGATCCAGGTATGCAGTGTAGTGGCAGTGAAGGGGTTGCCCAAGCACACCTCACCCAGGCCTTGCAAGTCCCCTACTAACGTATCATTTTGGAGATTGCCCAAACATCCTCCACCAGACCTAACCATGGGCAATCAATACCCAAATTTCCGGTGGGTATAAAGGCCAATTGAGCAGCCCAATAATATGGTTTAAAATTTGGTAGTCCTGTTCCTCCTTCTTCCCCGGGCGGGCTCTGCAATATGGCTCTTTTAACTTTGGCTCATCCCCCTTGCCATAGAAATTTATGTGTAAGCGCTTCTAATTGTTTAAAATGGGTTTGTGGTATCCTAATAGGAGCGCCTGGTAAAAATATAATACCTTTGGCAGTACTGTCATGTTTATAACCCCCACTCTACCCAACAGGGAGAGGGGCAATTAGCACATCTCTCACAGTCCTCCGCAATCCTTGACAATAAGGGTTTCAGATTCAAATTGTATAGGGCTACTGCAGAGGCAGAGACTTATAATCCCAGATACTTTAACTTATGAACCAGCTGGAGACCTCCCAAGTTGGCAATGAGCTATGCTCAATTTAAAGAACCCACTGGCATCAGCGTACTTTTTGACCAGTTGACCCTATGCCCCAATATAGCCCCAAACGACTGCATTAAAATATGGACCGCTGGTAAGTCCTCTGCTGGGTTTTGCAGATACAATAATTGGTTGTCTGCGTACATATCAATTTTATGTCCCCCCTCCAAGAAACCTCTTATCCCCATGTGTGCCCTTACAGCTGCTCCCTGTGGTTCCACCGACAGTACATGTAACAGTGGGGACAATGGACAGCCCTGGCGTGTGCCCCTG
This sequence comes from Neoceratodus forsteri, assembly GCA_016271365.2. Lineage (NCBI taxonomy): Eukaryota > Metazoa > Chordata > Ceratodontiformes > Ceratodontidae > Neoceratodus > Neoceratodus forsteri. Next base: position 91,511,961 of record JADMNL010000033.1, on the reverse strand, counting down.
CCCAGTTTGAAGGAGCTAGACAGCTCACCACTGACCAAAACCTGCTCCAGAGGACCTTGGTATAAAGCTCAAACCCAAGAGCAAAAAGACGGACCCACCTCCAGCCTCCACAGGGTGATGAACAGATTCTACATGGTCAAAAGCTTTCTCAGTGTCAAGAGCCACTACCGCTGCTCCATGCAATCTTTTAGAATGGGCCCACCTAAGAATGATGTTAAGTGTGCACCTGATGTTATGCTTCCCCATTCAATCCTTTACAAAGCCAGATTGATCCGGGTGAATAATGCACGGCAGCACCATCTCCTAGAGGAAACAGCTTTTGCCACAATTTTGTAGTCAGCAGTAAGCAGCGAAACTGGCCTGTAGGAGGCACACTTGTTGGCATTCTTACCCGGTTTTGGCAGTACTGTGATGGTTGCAGACCATGTGGATGGGGGCAACTCACCCTTTAACAGACCCTCCTCAACCGCATCGAACAGGGGGTTCAAAAGATGGTCCTCAAAAGCTTTATAAAAATCAATAAGGAGGCCATCTGGCCCCAGGGCCTTCCCACTCTTTAAAGACTTCAAAGCTGCCCCGATCTCTTGCTTGGTCAATGGAGAGTCCCACCCCTCAGCTTCCTCCCCAATGATTTTATTGAGGGGTACCCCTTCAAAACAAGTGTGATATTCCTCCTGAGAGGGATCACATTCGGAGGTGTAAAGGGACCTATAAAATGCACCAAAGGCATCTCCTATCTCCCTTGAGCTCTGCACCAAATTCCCCTGTGCGTCTTGAACCTGGCCCACTGTTTGCGCCGTCTCTTTTCATTTCAATTGCCAGGCTAAGTACTTCCCCGCCCTGTCCCCGTCAAAGTAAGCACCTGCATTAGATAAGAGGATGGTTCTGTCCAGCTGCACACTAAACAAGGTGTTAAACCTCCATTTCAACTTTTGAACAATCGCATACAGAGCTGCCGTAGGATTTAACTTATGCGCCCTTTCACAGGCTGCAATTTTGCTTCTAAGGAATTCTAGTTCTCTTATCGCATTGCCTCTAGCATGTCAGGCAAAGGAGATGGGTTTGCCCTCTCACATATGCCTTCATGGCCTCCCAATGAGTACAATGAGAGGTATCACCTAGACGGTTAAATTTCAGGAATTTTTGCAGACTTTTCCCCATATAGAGAAGGTATTCCTGATTCCTCTGGAGGAGGGGGTCAAGCTTCCAAGCTCTGTAGCCAGCAGGGGTCCCGGTACCTCGGATAGTGATATAATGCAGCACATGGTCTGATACCAAGATGGGTAGATATCCCGCCTCCCCCAGTTCCACTATTAGGGCACCAGAGACCAACAGCCTGTCTATGTGTGTATATGAATGGTGGGCATGTGAATAGAAACTGTATTCCTTCCCTGTAGGGTGAAGGTGCTGCCAGGAATTGGTTAAATCAAAGTCAGCTTGAAAAGCCTCCAGAGCTTTTGCATTATGTGACTTGGGCACAGGGGTCTTGTTTGAATGATCTAACACCGTGTCTAAAACACAATTATAAATCGTCCCCTAAGATCCAATTACCCTCCCAACTTGCCAAGTCTAATGCCAATTTCTGAAAGAAGCTGGGACAATCCACATTCAGGGCACATATAGAGCCAATCAGAAAGACTCCTTTACCAGGACTGTTAACCCTCGCCAATGCATAACGACTGGATTGGTCTACCAGTTTGTGCAGAATCTGAACTGGTGACCCCTCAGGAATCCAAATCGAGGCCCCTCGAGCTTTTGAAGAGAATGTTGAGGAGACCCATGTGCCCCCATTAAGTCGGAAGTTTTCTGCGACTCGGAGGGAGAAAAATGCATCTTCTGCAATAAAACAATTGTTCCCTTACGTCTTTGGATTGCTGCAATAATATTCTTACGTTTTATAATAGATTTGAAGCCATTGATGTTCCAGGACCCACATGTGATCTCACCCCCATCATTATATATCCACCTTAAACTATTCTTCCATCTGGCATAAAGTAAGCAAGCATCCACATTCTTTTTCCCCATTGCCCGACTCCCCCCCCCCCTCCGAGAACTGAACTAACATCCCCTGTGTAAGACCCCAACAGCTTACCTGAGCTTATCGTTCGGGTAATGGATATCCTAGTTGAGGTCCCAACCCAGCACTCACCAGTGACAGCAGTATTAGGTGCAACCGAGTTGGTACCCCTCCTCCCTCCTCAAGCTCATGAAGCAACAATCTAAAACCTCCTACAATCGAATCCCACCAACCCCCCAATGCTGTTGAACTCTCCCCCCCCCCCCAGAAAAATGTACTTTACCTCCCTGCCTCAGTCCAACTGGGACTAGTATCCCCGCGCCGTGAGTCAAAACCCGCCAGCATTCCCTCTACAAACAAAAGGCAGATACAAAGCATTCTGCCTATGTCGATGGCCAGGAACAGGAGGGCAACGACCCAAGTATTACAGAAACATTGTAAAACAGCTGAATACCGTATAAGAAATAATACAACCTTTGAAATGGTTATAAAACCAACTGGAAAAAAATAACAGTGCAATTTGGAAAGTCAACATTTGTGGAGCAGATGTACCATGGTGTATGAAACAAATACCTGCAGTCCAAAATCCAATAGTCAGCCCACATATGGTAAACAGGCACTTCTCCATGATATCAAGTGAAAATGAAAAGTGCTCACCCAAGAGAAGAGAAGAGCATGCCGCAGCTACCCGTGCCCCCAGGCACGGTTGGGCATTTTGAAAGAGGCCCACTGGTGACTTCGAGGAGGCCCACAAATCAAAGTATACCGGACAGAACCAGGTTCATGCAGGTCCCTATAAAGTTAAATAGCACAACAGAACTTAAGGACCCAGTTCCAAGACTGAAAACCCTCACGAGCCGTACATCCCAGTAGGGACAGCAGAACTAAATCCCATGTGCCCAGCCACCCTGTCCACTCAATCAAACAAGGTCGGCAATGCAGAAAATAATGTTATCCTCGCTTGGTCCCTTAGTCAACAAATGGCAAATGTTCACATCTCCCCCTCCTCCGTCTCGATATAAGGGGTAAAATTGTGGTGAGCATGTGGAGCACAGTCCCTTTGGAAGCCTTGAAAGCAAAACCACAGTAGTCGCTCCCCGCTGGAACCCGTGCCCCAAGACATGGTCGGGGGCTACCAGGGAGTGTCTCACTGCTAGTCATAGTGCTCTGGCTACTAGATAAGCCATTTATGTCCTCCATGAGCCCCTTAACACTTGAAGAGGAAATGAGAGCACCAGGTACATGGTGGAGATAAGGAAAAGAATCATTTTGGACTTATGTCGGCAGAACAGTCATCAAAACAACTTTGTTATGGGACAGCATAACTCATTCTGCATCAGGCTGCACTCTCTCCCTCCAGGCCTCCTTCTCTTCTTCTATCCATTTTTCCGCCATCTTGTGGCAGGTGAAATACTAAGGGTTCTGTCCCAGCCTGTCCACCTGCAAGCGAGCAGGATACATGAAGGAGAATTTCCATCCAAGCCTACAGAGCTTATTTTTGGCTTGACTGAATTTTTGGCGCTTAGTTTGGAGCTCCCAGCTAAAGTCCTGATAGACATGGACTTCAGTATTTCCAAGTTTAATGGGTCCAAATGTTTTGGCTTTTTGCAGCACAGTCTCTTTATCTCCATACCACAAATATCTGATTAAACAGTGCTGGGGTCGATCTCCTGGGTTTGGTGGCGGGCCCACCCGATGGGCGCGCTCCATTTCAAAGTTCGCCGCCTCCTCCAGGAGGCCCAGTTGGTTAACCAGCCAGCGATGGATCTCCTCATTAGGATTCCTCCCTCCTATCCCTTTGAGCAGCCCAATTATCCGGATGTTAGAACATCGGGAATTATTCTCTTGATCATCAACACCCTACCCTCACTTGTGGCACCCTCCTACAAAGGACTGGGTGCAAATGACAGCTCACGCCGCTGGAAGGTTGACAAATCGACACCTGCTCCTAGCCATTACCCTAAGCTGGGACCCTAAACGACTACACTGTACTCAAGCTAACAAGAAACAGAGGCGTTGCATGTTATACTATGAGCTGCAGCAGATGTCCCTTAAACTCCTGCTCCTCCTCCTTCTGATGTCAGGAAGTGTCCATCCAAACCCTGGCCCTGTTTCTACCAGGGTAACAAATCTAGCAAAAATGGAGGGGGGTCTCACCATCGCCACCTTAAATATCTGGAGCCTCCTTCCAAAACTGGCATCCCTTCAAGTCTTTGCCAGTCAACACAATCCTGACATACTAGCCATTGTTGAAACCTGGCTGACACCAAGCACTCTGGACCATGTTATCTCACTACAAGGCTACAATATTTTCAGACTGGACAGGACTAATAAAAGGGGGGCGGGTTGTGCTATTTACATTAATGACAACCTCTCTAGCCACCCTGTCTGCTTTTCCACCACTAACTCCTCTGTGCAATTTCTCCCTGTCAAGCTACTACTTGGTGCCCAAAATAAAGTGCTTACTGTGGCCGCTGTCTATATCCCTCCTAAAGATCCAGGGTCTGGCCTCCAGACTGTTCTTGAATTTGTAAGATCGCAACCACCTGACACCGAACTCCTTCTCCTTGGTGACTTTAATATAAATTGGCTCGCATCAGATGTTGGGTCCCTCAAGGATGCTATCCTAGCAGCTAACCTAACACAGATGGTGAGCTCCCCCACTAGAAAAAACTACAAAACTGGAACTTGCACTCTCATTGACTGGATCCTTGCTAGCCACCCAGAACGCATAAAAAACACAGTTGTTCTCCCGGACTCTCTCAGTGACCACTCCCCTGTGATCTGTACCTGGACAAATAAGTTCCAAAAACCACCTCCAAAAACCATCTCAAGCAGAGTGCTACCCCATGGAAACCTTACTAAGCTCAAGACCTGTCTTTTACAGCAAGACTGGTCCCCAATATACAATACTCTAGATGTTGGCCTTAGCCCTAGATTATTTTTCACAACTTTCAACACTGCCTGTGACACCTCGCACCAGTAAAAGCGTAAAATCAAAGCGCTCTCAAATCCCTGGCTCACGGCCAAACTACTGGCCCAACTCAAAGCTCGGGACCACCTCTGGGCCATAGCCAGAGCCACAGGCTCCTTAGCGGATATCCAGAAGTATAAACAGGCACGAAACCAATGTACCAAACAAATCCGACTAATGAAGGCGCCTATTTCAAAATGCCTCTCACAAACTCCTGGGGTGACGGAGATCATTCTGGGACAACATCAGAAATATCACGGGTAAGCAGTCCAAATCCTCTCCCACTATAATGACTGTCGATGGAACCACTACCCTAGACCCAATGGTCATGGCAAAGGCCTTAAATAAAACTTTCACTGACCTCAGTGGGGTCCTCCTGCCGGACTTCTTCTCTGACACGGACTCACCAAAACCAACGTCTCCTACTGCCTCACCTGACCAACCGCTTTTCCACTTCAAAACAGTTAAGGCACATGAAGTCTACAAATATATAAAAAAAAGGCTATCTCTAAATCCAGAGCAAGCAGTGATACTATTGATCTTAAAATTCTGTCCCTTACCCTGGAAGAGGTGGTGCACCCACTCACCAAAATTTTCAATCTCTCCCTCTGCCTTAGTCAATTTCCCAGCAAATAGAAATCTGCTACAGTCACACCAGTGTTCAAAAGTGGAGACAAGTCCCTACCAGGAAACTATCGGCCTATATCTATACTTCCACCCCTCTCCAAGGCCCTCGAACGCATTGTGGCTGACCAACTCTCAGACTACCTGCATAAGTATAACATACTCTGCTTGCAGCAACATGGATTTAGGAAAGAACACAGTACGTTGACCGCCTACTGGAATTCTCAGGAGAAATTCACACTGCCTTGGACAAAGGATATCAAACCGGAGCTGTTTTCATTGACCTAACAAAGGCGTTTGATACCGTTCACCATGGCTTACTTATCACACAACTACAGAGTCTTGGGCTCTCAGAAGGACCAGGTGCCTGGGTTAAAAGTTACCTGGCTCAACACTCTCAATCAGTAAAAATCTCAGAAGTTCTCTCAGACTCAAAACCGGTCCTCTCAGGTGTTCCACAGGGGTCAATCCTAGGCCCCCTCCTTTTCAGCCTTTTCCTAAACTCTCTCCCCAAATCCTGTCCGGAACAAATAATCCTTTATGCTGACAATGCCATGATTCTCTCCTCTCATAAGGACCCGAAACCCTTACTCCAGAGCCTGCAACTTGCTTTCTCCAATGTTGAAAAGTGTTTCCTAGATCACAAGCTGGTCCTAAATCACAAAAAAACAAAATCCATGCTTTTCTCCAGGCAACAAAACAGAAAGAGACAAATTCCACTTACTATCAAAACATACACAGGAAATACCCTTGAACAAGTGTCAACATTTAAATACCTTGGAATCACCTTTGATCAAGGTCTTACCTTTGTGACCCACATTGATAACACAGCAAAAACAGTGAACCAGTGCATTGGTATCCTGTTCCAAAACCGGCAATTCCTTACCCAAGCAGCGCTGAGGATTGCTATCCAAAGCTCTGTCATCTCAATCAGTGACTATGGCTTAATTATCTATGGCTCTGCCACTACCACCGCACTAAGGCGCGCATCACAACCACCCTAATCAAGGCCTGTCGGCTGCTCACTGGAGCACAAAGACGTACTCATACATGTGAGCTCTACACAGGATGGTTGCAACTCTCAAATCACATAAGGTACCTCACATGCTTGATGGCAAAAAAAAAATCCATCTTGGGCCGCACTCCACCGTGTATCCAAGACCTACTTTGCCCGAATACCAGCATCCGTCCCACCAGAAGATAGGAACACCAGCCTCTCCAGGTCCCCAGATGCCGGACCACACAGGGCCAAAGATCTTTTGCCTATCGTGCCCCCAGCTGGTACAGTGCCCTGAGCTCGCTCATTACATCCTCCACGTCACTAGGAGCTTTCAAATCTATGCTTTATTCTCACCTCTCAGCCTCTAGCTCCTGTGACTGCCTTGACTAATGATTCTTCCCTCATGGCTGTTTTTACTGTTTTTCATCTTCCTCCTCCTCTGCTCCTTTCTTGACAAAGGCATCTGAGTACCTCTAACTACTCTAAGTCTGCTCCCTTCCCCGTATCTCCTCCTAGCCTTCCCACCTTGACCATTCCTCCAATGTTTTGTGTTTTTCCTGTGATGTACTGTATTATACTGGCTTATTGAAACCTTTATAATTTGCTGACCATTCTATGTAACATGTCTTGTTTGTTTGTACATTGATGACGTGGAACCTCTGTAAAAGAGCCATTGGCTCAAAGGTAATAATTCCTAGAACAATAAACTAAATTAAACTCGCTCCCGGAGTTCAGCTATAGTAGATAGTAGGCCATTCTTCTCCACTGCAACCCCAGCATAGGAGTCTTCCATATCGCTCACCCTCTTCCCCAGCTCACAAATTTGCGAGGCGTGTGTTGTGGTAGTTTCAGTAAGGCTAGTAACTACCAATTGGAGATGAGCAAATTGAGTACTGAGATTTCTGAATCCAAACTTCATATCTTGCTGCATTTACAGCAGAGTGTCATGGACCCCAGCCAGCATTTTCGTCAGTTCCATCATGCTGGCGTCTTGCAGCGTGCCTTCGGGATTAGTGCCTGGGGAGGAAGGCCCAGAACTGCGTGAGTCACTCTCACCTCTCTTTGACTGCAATCGGGCTTCAAATTGTAGCTTAGCTTGTTTATTTTTCGATTTTCCCGATGCTATCTGTCTAGGAACTCCAAATATCGCCAGAAGTATAACCATAAGTCACTAATGCAGCTGCAAATACATTTTAAAAGACATTGCCCGGAGGAGCTGTACTAGCAAGCGTCTACCATGCTTGCCAGCTAGCCACGCCCCCGAAGGTTCATATTTTAATGCTGAAAGGGATTAAAGCAGGGCCAGAAACCACCACTGATGATGCCAGCAACCTGAGTTTAAGAATGAGCCCGGGCCACTGGAGGAACAGTGGGGGAAAAGGAGGATTGAGCATCCCAGAAAATGCTCTCCTCCTTCAGGGAGGAAAGGTCACTGCACTGCAGCAGCACTGCAACGTGGATGACTACAGGCGGTAGTGCACGCAGAGGTATAGCAGGAAACTGGGTTTCCCATCCACGTCCTCAACGTGCACATGCTTGAAGCCCCATGCATGTTGGAGTCCTGAAGACTGAGGAAGCAACATGGAACCCCCTCAGTGTACACAGGATGCCACAATGCACATTCCAGGCCCCAAATGGCAACTCAGAGGAGAAAGTGAAAACTGAAGAAAATGAAACCGCTATGATGGGCCACTGCAATGCCAGTGCTTCCTCCTCTCCTCCCTAGGATATCACGATTCATGTGCAAGAACTAGAATCCTACTTATGAGCCTAGCTGGGCCACCAGATGACTCACGGAGGTGAGAGGCTTGGCTCTCAGGGAGGGAGAGAGGGCAAAAAGGGAAAGTGGGAATGGAGAAATGGTGCAGGCTGCCTAGCACTGATACACCCCCTGCTGACCCACCACAGAACCATAATGGCATCAGCTATGAAAATAAGTGCTTGCCCACTGTTCCAGCTGGAGGAAGGGTGCACCTGTGGTGACCCCGATTATCCAGATAGGGGATGAGGGGAACACCTGGAAGGGGGATGCTCTAGCATTTCTCTGGCGCCAAGTTATCCTACCAAATAGAGCAAATTAAAGCAAAGTATTCCTTCTCAGCTGAAATGAGCACATAATGAGATGCTAATGTTCCCGTTAGCACCTTCTAAAGGGAATAAGGTCATCTGCGTGTAGACAGTAAAAAAAACAACAACTTAGTACAACAGTGCTGACGCCCGTGGGACACCCTTGCTTGCTACTTTCCTCCTCTGCAGCCTACAGTTTCTATGGAGTGTGATACCTAAGGTAGCCAGCAGAGGGTTGGGCTTTGTGCCTGAGCACCTGTTAGGCTTTGGTTTGGACTGCTCTCTAGGGGTTATTTTTAACCATGCCTTGGGCACTCAAAGTTTCCTCTAAGCTGTTTTCAAATTAGCAAACACAGAATCTGTCGGACACAGAAGGACCGCCTGGCCACCCAGTCTGCCCATAAACATAGCGCTGGTAACACTGTTTCCTTGACTACCCTGTACTTACAGTGCAACTACACTGTAACTGAACTACAACTGCAATGTTGCTGCACGTAACTACAGTGTAATCACTCCTGCTGCATGCAGTTAATGATTACCTACCCTGCAGTTACACTGAAACTGACACTTAAAAGTGTGACCATTGTGCTTTATTCAAATGACTATTTAGGGAAGGGACTTTGCACTGCGCAACTTTTAAAAACCGGGCCCAGCGTGTATAACAGGTTCTACATAAAACTAAATATTGTTCTTTTTTTGTCCCTTTCCCCCTCAAGCCTTTTCTCCAGTCTGCCCCAAGGCTGATGCCACCCCCCACCTTCCGCCTTATCACAAACCTTTTCAAGGACATAATGCCCAACCACTTACCAAGCAGCACAACTGTGGTGGGTGACCAGCCCTGTTGGTTGTGCAAGATCCCATGGGTGACGTCAATGTTGACCTCGGAAGACCAGAGATCTTTTCCTCTGGTTTTCTGCCCAGGTACCAGCATGCAATAAGGATGCATGCAGAGACACACAAGTGTCAGTATCTGGCGGTTGCCCCGCTTACCTTCTGTACATGCCTGCCCAGTGCACTACCACCTGGCACCCACCAGGCAGTGATCTATGAGTGGGATGCCATATCCCCTTTCATGTCCTTGAGACACTCGATCCTCTCCCCCCCCACCCAGCTAGCCCGCAAGTGACCAGAGTCCATTCCCATCCAGCGTGCCGTTGTAGCAAGCGATACACTACCAATGTTCTACCAGGCCTGCCCCCAAATATCATTCTATAGAGGTTACAGAGGACAGTCACAGTATCTGGATTCTGACAGTCTCAGGCTTGCTACTGTTCATTTTAACCAATGCAGTTATAGCGAATTACTCCCAAAAAAAAAAAAAATCATTGCTCCAGATTATGCATCTTGAGATAATAAATTAAACACAAGCCCAAGTATTAAAAAGATCAGAACATACCAGCTCAGTGGTACTGAACAGCGGGGGATCACTCTGGTATGTTGGTGAGCTGGGCTCGCACTCCTAGCCTGGGATGTCAGACGTGGAGGCCAGCAGAGAATGCAAAACAACATTAGTGCGGATGCTCTCCCCTCCTTCCATGGGACATGTCAAGCACTGCTTGAAGAGCGACAGCTGCAGGTACCAAGGGGTTACTGGTGGCGTTAGTGACCACATGCCAGCACGTCCCCATCCAGGGTGCCCACATGGACACACTCTCTGTGAAAGGCAGGGATGGGAAGGGGAGAACAAGAGAAAATGACCAGAAAAGGCAGTCTGGGGTGACGGCCTCACCATGCACTCCCCCACACCTCCAGACCCTCATTAGTGACATGTCCAACACTCAGATCCTGGTACCCAACCCTGGCTTTGGTGACATGCACTCCCTCTCCACCTAAGCTTGGTGGGGGGGGGGGCTCCCAGGAAGGGACAGAACTGACCTGTGCATCAGTGAGAACAAACTGGGATCTATCAGCGAATTATGCTAATGCACATCTTGGGGGGCAGATGAGTGGTATGATGTGATGGCCTGCAAGAGTGAGGCACCTGGGAGCATGGCAGGTGACAAGAAAAAAAGGTCAGAACATACGGATCCAACACTAGACCAATGGCAGAGGCAGTCCAGAGAAGGGCAACCAAAATGGTGCAGGGACTGCATCAGAAGACATATGAGGACAGATTAACAGAGCTCAATACGTATACCCTTGAGCAAAGGAGGGAAAGAGGTGATATGATTGAGGCATTCAAACACCTTAAGGGCATTAACAAGGTGAAAGAGTCTAACATGTTTAAATATAAGAAAAATAGCAGGACAAGAGGACACAGCATGAGATTAGAGGGGGCGATTAAGGGGGAATGTGAGGAAATTCTTTTTCACGGAAAGGGTGGTGGATGCATGGAATGGCCTACCTCAGGAAGTGGTGGCTATGAATACAGTGCAGGGCTTCAAATAGGCAAGGGATAGGCATAAGGGAGCAATACAAATGAGTATGAATAGATAGGCCACTGACAGAGCAAAGGCCGATGGCACATTTATAAGGTATAAAAAGAAATGGGCAGACTGGATGGGCCTTGCGGTCCTTATCTGCCATCAACTTCTATGTTTCAATGGTGCCATGGGAAATCCGAGTTTGTGTGTGGACTCTGGTAGCCCTCACTAGCACAAGTACGTCATAAAAGTAATGTGTTCAGTTGCTGGGGAAGTAAGGTGAAGGTGGGCCTTCCAGCCTCCCACATCCCATGCTGATCAACCCCACAGTCAAACTGACACTGTCTGCAAAAGTGGTCTCTAACTCTCCCACCCCAGCCCCACCGGAGGACAGGATACAACTGTGGCAACCGAGTACAGTTTGCAGTTCTGGACCCCTCAATACAAAAGATATGGAAACCGTGAAGAGAGTGCAACACAGGTACACTAAATTACAGCAAGGTGACATCCCATGTGTAAATCAGATTTCTTAGTTACAGGGCATTGTGTGGCAACAATACCCTATAAATAAGGAAAAAACAAACAGAAGAGGCACTCAAATTATGCAAATTAGTACCAAAGGCACTTAGAATATGTAAATCAGCAAAAAAAGAACTTGTAATAAGGAAGTGAGTGCAGAAAGGCACTCTGAATGTTTAAATGAGTTTCTGACTTAACGTTCACTTCCTGAACATTCTCTCAGAAACCAAACTGTAAAAAAGAAATGGCTACCTGAATATATTGAGATTTAAAAAAAAAAAATAAAATAAGTTCTTAAATTTTTAAACAGAATTTCTGACATCTCTCATGTATTGCACCTCGACAAGGAATGTCACCTTGATATAACTGCAATTATGGAAGGCAGAGAGACAGTCCTTGGGAATCATGGCACTGGGCCTTTGTCTTCATCTACATTGCCCGGTTCCATTTTCCCCCTCATACACCCTCTAATGTCTCCAATTATTACAATAATGACAAGGGGTATGCCGGGGGACAAATGCTACAAGACTGCAGGCCCTTAACATGTTCATCCTGGAGAGGATGAACATTATCCCTATCTTATGTGTATACTCAAAGGTCTCGACAAGCTCAAACAGACGCAGATATGTGATTTGGTTTCCTCCTGGAAGATCAATCCCCAAGCCTCAGGGGGTGGTAAATTTAAGGGTAACGTCAGTAGGCATGTCTTCTCCCAGAGGGTGGTAAAACTATGATGCACCTTACCAGCAAAGAAAGTGGACGTGAAAACAGCACAGGACTTCAAAGTAAGTCTGGATAAATGTCTGCTTAACAAAGCAATCACACGGCACCCTGGATGGTAGCGTAGATGGGTGGAGAACCACTTTAAATTAGTACATGTTTCTACAGCATACTTTTTCATACGCACTTATGAGGTGGGGGTGGAGACCCTGATAAGTATGATGCCCGTAGCTGGCCAAATGCCATGGCAGCAATGCATGTTACTACTGGGTGGGGGTAGACCCAGGTTTGAAAGTGTTCTAGTGTCTGGCTACCCATGACAGTAGAGTAGACATTTCTCTGAGGTGATACACTCACTCTCCAAGGAAGAATTTGGGATTCTCTTTGTAAATAAACAGCCATTAGGAACAGTACCTGGTATTGGTCTCAAGAAGGTTGTTCACTGGCCTTCTGAACAATGGAGGTAAGGCAGTAGCAAGAAAGTAGGCAACTGGAAGATCCAGAAAAAACAGGAATAATTAAAATAAAAATAAATAACTGCCCACCACCCGGCTGGTTAGTCAAGGTAGGACCCGCACTGAAAACGAGATGATACATCTCAGGCCAGGCTCTTCTGGGAAAATAAAATTTCTGGACAGCTCCTCCAACCTCCTACAAGACGGTACTCCCCACCACACACACACACACACACATTGTTTCTCAACCTCCTATCAAGATAGTAACTGTTCCCAAGGAAGGAAGGGAGGGTGGGTACCGCTAATGTAACCCCACCCCAGAGCGCCCCCTGCTGATAGGGCTGAGCACTCACCGGCCTCATGCCCAGGTGGTAGGTGTTCCCCAGGCAGATGTGACAGCCCAGCTCCTCCAGCTGCTGCGCCGTGATGCCTTTCAGCGTGCCCTGAGTCCCCACCGGCATGAAGACGGGCGTGCTAACGGTACTGTGCGGCAGCACCAGGTTACACGCCCGGGCCTTGCTCATCGCACACTCGGCCACTATGCGGAGAGACAGCGGAGTCGCGCCGGCCGCGCAACCAGACAGTGAGGCGCCCACATGGGCGGCAGCGGTCCCACAAGGTCCAGCAACAGCTGCCATGCTGGAAGCACAAGAATTTAGTTTTCCGCAAGCACTTGGGGGCGGATATTACGTCTCCTACCGGAAGTATTACAAATCTATGGCAACGTTGTGGAAACTAAATTGAGTGAGTGGCCTAAAAAAATAGCTAAACCACCGGCAAAAAACTATCACAACTTATCTTCCATATATTATTTTGAGTAGTGTCTTCTACCCATTACTCATTACTGAGAACTTTTGCACTAGAACAGGACATTTAGGGTCCATCCTGTGGAACCTTTGTAAAAGAGCCATTGGTTCAAAGGTAGTTATCCGAAATTCTAATAAATCAATCCACCATCCCTCTCAACTGCTGATTACGAGGGTCGTCCCTCAAAATCGCCCTGTACCTCGTCCATCCCTGATGGAAAACGTGCTGTCCACACAGAGAATGGGCTTAATTTAGACTGTAAAGCAGAAATTCATATTTAAGTTCTAAATCAAAATAAAGGATGTACTAGTAAATACAGTGGTTTCCACAGTATTCTAATCTTGTATTTCCACGTTTGCAAATGTGTCCGTCCTTATAAGCGCCGTTGTCACGCATGACGCATTGTCCCTCAGTTTGAGTGTCAGTGTCCCCATTTTCAGTGATAAAAGGCTGTGCGCCGGTATGGGTCCATCCTACCTTACAAAGTGTGACAAATGGATAAAATGTGTCTGACATCAAACATGACATTGCAAGTTCAAAACATGGAGGATATGGTTGCAGTAAAGTGTATAATGGTTGCTGATAAGTGGGCATTCTCACAGACTGTTATGAATTTGTTAAGCAATAAGCCATGAGGGGGTGTGGGTTATTGGGGGATTTACCACGGCTGGTGTGGTTTGCCCATGAGGCGGAGCCGAGTGGGTAAATCCTCGCCAGCCATAGTAAATCCCCCGATAACCCACATCCCAAGTGGCTTTTGCTATTATACCATCGGAAGGGAAGTAAAGGATTAGAAAAATATTTAAAAGTTAAAAAAAACGTTTCTTTATTGATTTTAATGTGAGGTATTCTTCCTCTATAGTAAATAGTGCCATGTTGCTAGGCAGAAGATGTGCTGTGCTGCTTCACCCGTCTCGCCACCCTGTCAGCTGCTGGGTTTTCTAACACAGGCTCTCCCTCCTGTGTACACACAAAGCCATGTAGTGTGCTGTTTGGGTTTGCCTACAGTTTGTAATGGAGCGGCATGATGTTATGTGAGCAGGCAGTTTGTGTGGTGTAGCGGGAAGCGCTCGCTGGGATTGCCACCTCGGGGTACAAGCTTCTGGCAGAAAAAAAACAAACCCTTGAGACACGTGGAATTTATTTTTTTATGTGGAGCAGCGGAGTTTTGTCGGTAACATTGTGAAGGTGGTGTGGACGTGGCGCTACGGCGGGTAGCTAATATTGGGAACGGAGCATGGTTTCTTACATGAGTCAGGTAACAGTTTTTGTGTCATTATTTATTGCTGTGACTGGAAAAAAACTGCTACTTGGTGTGTCGTGCTACAGTCCGTGTGTTCTCTGTGAGTTCAATGTTGCTTGACTTCAATGTGTGGAGGTGTAGTTTTGCGATGCTCGCTTAGCGGCAAACAAGATGGCGGTTGGCCATCAGTGATTTTGGGGTCGGATGGTTTTTTTTTAAACATGCGTCAGACTGGCACCTTTTGCGGTGATTATCAGAGGATTTACAACGGTGGTAAGGTGCCAGTCAGCCATTCTGATTCGTTGTTGTGTAAGGTCCATGGTATAATATGCTATAACCCACGACAAACCATGTGTGTATCGGGGCATTAGTGCATTGTGAGGCACGAGGGCTTGCCGAGTGACTTCAACCAGCCGGGAAGTGCATTAATGTCCCGATACACCCATGGGACTGGAGTGGGCTATTGAACTTATAAAACAGAACTCTTTTTTCTGAGTGAAAAAAATAATCGTTACTGCTTAATATAGTTTAAAATCGTCTTTATTTTCACTGTGTCTGTCCGCCAAGAAAAGTAGTTCCGTAGGGAGCAGACGTCCCTTCTCGTCTAGCACTGGCTTTCACTGGTTGCCAGTTGTGTGTGGGCGGGTTTTTGAAAATAAAAAACATGGCCCTATTTCTCGCTATGTGAGAGGGTTTACTACGAGGAATCCTCTTAACTGTTTAAGTATTTTAAAACGTCTGTTAACTTTGTCTTTCCAAAAGTCTTTACTTGCTCTGTTTCAGAAAAAAAGCATGCTGAGCTGAAAGCTGATGCCGTTAGATATTCGGCCAGCTCGCTTGCTTACTGCAAGCCCACTAGGATACCAGTTTTAGCCCTTTTACAGCAACTATGAGTATGCTGGGGATTAATGAATGGTCAGGCAGACCCAATCCGCCAATGGGGTTGCATGTTTTATGCATCCCATTTTATAAATGCTTTTAAAGTCTCTGTGGGTAATGGGACTATATCTTCTCCACATGGAAGGGTTTCTGAGACTCAGTAAAATAAGTGAAGTATTATGATTATCAGTTGAGAGGTATGGGGTCTGTCTGCTCCCAGTTCTGGCACTCAAAATATGTAGTATTATAAGAGTGGAGGACAGAATAGGCAACTTTGATTGGCTGACAGCCCTTGCTAGGTATGTCTTTTATTTAAAGATCAAATGCCAGTGTTTTACAAATTTACAATAAATGCCGGAATTCAAGTCTCTGTGTCATGACTAGTGTTTCCTGAAAATATCTTGCAACAGCTACTACAGGCAATTAAGGACTTCATTGCTGCAGCAACAGGCTGAAGAGGAATGATGTCATCACTCACTGATCAGGACAGAAACATCTTCACTGTTTCCTTACTGTTTTCAGTTACTGCAGAGCACATTAACAGATGCTGATTTAAAGAAAACCACAAAACCAAACAGCATGATATTTTCAGGAAACACTAATCATGACACAGGGACTTGAATTCCTGTGTTTATTGTAACTCTGTAAAACATTAGCATTTGATCTTTAAGATATACCATGGCAAAAAAACAAAAGCCAGCACGAGTAATCCACTGCCATGCAGATACCATATGCCACCCTTCCACAAAGTTTTAAAATTAAGCGATTAGATCACAGCATATCCCCAACCAGAATGCACACAAAGCCCCCGAAGCAACAGTTCATGCAGTATATAAACGCAAGCTCTGCTGCACTCCTGTCAGAAATACTGTTTTTTTGTTTGTTCGTTTTTTGTACAGGTAAAAAAAATATTTCAACTACCAGTCTCCACCCCCTTTCCCACCCCCCGGTCTGCTATGGGAGTCTGTTTTTAGTGGGACACAGTAAAACAACAGCCTTCTGCATCCCGGTAAAGCTTCCTAAGTCTCGCTTCACCAAAAAGACATGCACATTTCGGTTTTTATTTTCATGTTTGAATGGCATGACAACCACATAGAAACATAGAAGTTGATGGCAGATAAGGACCACAAGGCCCATCCAGTCTGCCCATTTCTTTTTCTACCTTATGAATGTGCCATTGGCCTTTGCTCCGTCAATGGCCTATCTATTCATACTCATCTGTATTGATCCCATATGCCTATCCCATGCCTGTTTGAAGCCCTGCACTGTATTCATATCCGCCACATCCTGAGGTAGGCCATTCCATGCATTCACCACCCTTTCTGTAAAAAAGAACTTCCTCACGTTACCCCTTAATCGGCCTCCCTCTAACCTCATGCTGTGTTCTCTTGTCCTGCTATTTTTCTTATATTGAAACATGTTAGACTCTTTCACCTTGTTAATGCCCTTAAGGTGTTTGAATGTTTCAATCATATCACCTCTTTCCCTCCTTTGCTCTAGGGTATACATACTGAGCTCAGTTAATCTGTCCTCCTATATTTTCTGATGCAGTCCCTGCACCATTTTGATTTCCCTTCTCTGGACCGCCTCAATTTGGTTAATGTCCTTGTGAAGATGTGGCCTCCAGTACTGCATGCAGTACTCCGGATGGGGCCTAACCAGTGTCTTGTAAACAGGAATTATTACCTCCCTCTTCCGATTTGTGATACCCCTGCTAATACACCCCAACATCTCTCAAGCCTTACCTACTGCTTTAGTGGTCTGCTTGGATGATTTCAGGTCATCGGTGATGATGACGCCCAAGTCTCTTCCTTCCCTTGTGACTGCCAGCAACTCCCCTCCCAGCCTATTGGTGGCTTCAGGGTTTCTCTTCCCTATGTGCATGATCTTGCACTTCTTTGCGTTAAACCCCAGTTGCCACTCTTCCGACCATTTTGCTAGTTTATCCAGATCTCTTCTCATTCTGCCCACCCCATCTGGATCATTTACAGTGTTGCAGAGCTTGGTGTCATCTGCAAACAGACAGACCTTACCCTCCAGTCCATCTGCAATGTCACTGATGAAGATATTGAAGAGGACTGGCCCAAGGACTGATCCCTGAGGTACCACACTTGTGACTTGCATCTCTTCTGACTGTATACCGTTTACCACCACTCTCTGTTTTCTGCCCGTCAACCAGTTTGCCACCCAGTTGACCAACGTCTGACCCACCCGAGCCTACCCAGCTTATTAATCAATCTTCTATGTGGAACAGTATCGAAAGCTTTGCTGAAGTCAAGGTAGGCAACATCAACTGCTCCCCCTTGGTCCACCACTCTGGTTACCCAGTCAAAGAAATCTGTGAGATTAGTTTGACAGGACCTTCCTTTTGTAAACCCATGCTGTCTTGGATCCTGTGCTTCTATGGATTCCAGGTGTTGCACTATCCTTTTTTTAAGGAGTGTCTCCATAATCTTGCCCACTACTGAGGTAAGACTGACTGGTCTGTAGTTCCCTGCCTCCTTCCTGCTACCACTCTTGTGGAGCGGGATCACATGAGCCCTTCTCCAGTCTTCTGGGACCTCTTCTGTGCTCAGAGACTCACTAAACAGTCCTGATAATGGCTCTGCTAGTTCCACCCTTAGCTCCTTTAGTACCCTGGGATATATGCCATCAGGTCCCATTGCCTTGTCCACCCTGAGCTTATCGAGGTCTTGTAGAACCCTTTCTTTTGTGAAGGGACTAGTGCACATCTTCCCCATCGCATTCCTCACTGTAGTCCACTACCCCAAGCTGTGGTCCATCATGAACTGTCAGGATATTTAAAGAAGGACAGCACTGATTGTCAGTTTGAGAGTTGTTTTGTCTAATTGGATTCCTGGGTCATCGTTTTAAATGAGTTTTTTACTCAGTGGTGTAACTTACAATAAAAAAATGAAAATGAGAAACTCCCACCACACATAAATGTAAAAGAGCCTCGGCTCAAAGGTATTTGTAATCCTAGAATAAATAAATAAATAAAAATAAATAAACATAAATGATGAAAAAAAGCAATATTTAAAATCTCCTAAACAAGAAATGCATCTCCTAAAGAAATACATTTCTATATTTTCCTTGAAAATTAATGTTATTTGTTCCGTTTTCTTCATTGTTTTCAACAGATATCTATCTTATAAGTGCAATAACACACTCCAGGGTGTGATTTATTCTGGATAAACACACGCCTAGGGGCAGTAAGGCACTTGGCCTGCGACTTCTTGCCTCATTACGCCCCAGGCATGCATTTATCCAGAATAAATCACACCCCATCATGTGTTATAGCTTACATATCACATGCTCGTCTGTACTTCTGGATAACATGTACCCCTATTTCAGTAATTATAAATCCAGGGAGTGCTTCCAACCAATTAAAGTGCTGCATTCTCCAGCACATGAAACACTCTTCTTCTGTAAAGTGTCTCACATGCAGGTGCCCTAGAACCACATGTTCAGGGGATTTCTTTTTATTTTTTTTATTTTTCACGTATTATGATCAGCCTAGATCAGTTATACTTATTACTGCTGCACAGCACCTGATTGGTCTCACACACATTCTTAGGGTATAACCATTCATTTTCCGTTTCCAGTGTCATCCCTTAAAGGAAAGCTAAAGTCAAAATTTACAAAAAAATATGTTGTGCAGAACGTTTGATTTGTATGTGTACTGCTAGTAAATCTTTCCCTTTATTTGCTGAAAGGAGTTTTTTTCTAAATTTGCTTACTGGTTTTATAGCCCCTGGGGATCTCCATATTAGTATTTTTAATGTCTCTTCTTGTTTCCACAGTGCCTCCTGACCCATTTGACAGTGACATGTCCAGGACCATTAATTCAACAAGAACTGTTTATTTCTCAAGTTTACAGTTAGTAGAGCTGTGATGTTAATTAACTCTCCTTGTCCAGGGAGCTCTAATGAAGGCTACATTTACAGATGGCTAATGCCTGAAGGATAATTGAGTGGGCTGTTCTGTAATGAAACTTCACTAATCATAGCATTTGTGACCTTGGGCGGTTTGTGTGCTTTTTCAAAAGTTGTGTGTAGTTTGATAAAATGAAAAGCTTTAAAAACAAAATATTCACTTCTGCTGGCTAGACCTAGACACATACCTAGAAAACAGAAAGTTTAGGTTAGACGGAGTTATTTAGATGAAGCCTGGATATCAGGCTCTTAATAGTAGATTGCTGCTGGTCCTGGACGCATCACTGTCACATGGGACAGGAGGCATTGTGGGAACAAGAAGAGTCATTACAAATGCTAACATGGAGATCCTCAGGGGCCATAAAACCAGCAAGCAAATTTAGAAAAAAAATTCCTTTCAGCAAATGAAGGGAATGAATTACTAGGAGCACACCTACAGATCAAAACACTCTGCATAACATATTTTTTGTAAATTTTGACTTTAGTTCTTTTTTGTTTTATGCTCCTTCCATATCCCCTGGCTGGCCACTTCTTCGGGTCCCGTAGGGCACCCCTCCAGCTCTTGTCCCCACTGCAGCCACCAACCCCTACACTGCAGCCCCCTGGGTAACCCAACGTATCCCTTCACTGGACGGGTCCCCCCTCTGGGGGAGAAGGCACCGGTGGGGCAGACCAGCACACTACAACTTGACCCGGGTGCTGCTGGGGATGGTCTGGGCTGTCCCGGGGCTTGTAACCGGCGGGGGACCGGAGGCCGTCATCTGGTCACCCAGGGAGCCATATTTCCTTGTTTCCTCCCCTTAGGTGCATGACATCCAGGATGTCTAGGCATGAACCAACTTCTGTCACACTCCCTGTATAGTGCCCTGATGTGCTGCCCTACCCCCGGCCTCTGCCAGAGGTCACCCAACACTGGGTCATGGACCCGTGTCCCTCCCAGGAGATGGCGAGCAGTCGTGGGATGCTCCAGCTATCTCCCCCTGGCTGGCCTTCCAGCGACCCGGGTCTGTTCCCAAACCCGGGTCTCCAGCGTCGCAAGCGGAAATCCAATCACTGCACCGATGGGCCAGCAGTTCCCCCTTTAAGAATGCACATGGGATCACTCTTACAAGTTAACTATAATAGTGTTCTCCATGGTAGTAACATACAGTACATTTCACAGGCAGTTCTCTGCAATGTGCAACCCCTCTTCTTTGATTCGCTAAATGAGGGTGAGTACCTCACATAAGTAAAAGTGTCACCACTGGGCATTGGCTCCTTATATCACACCAATCCTAAAGAATGGGGATCCAACCACCCCTGGTAACTACAGACCCATTACTATCCTTCACCCCCTCTCAAAAGCTCTCGAAAAAATTGTGTCAGACCAGCTCACCGAATATTTGGACAAACACAACCTGCTTTGCCATGAACAACATGGTTTCAGGACGGGACACAGCACTACCACAGCCCTACTCGAATTTACCTCATACCTTGGTGAAGCACTAGAACAGAGGTCAATAGCAGGGGCTATCTATGTTGATCTGACCAAAGCATTTGACACCGTCAGTCATGAACTACTTCTCCACTCTCTTGCCTCCCTCCATTTTGCCCCTGAAGCTATCTCCTGGTTCAAAAACTATCTCACAGACAGGACACAGCAAGTCAAAATTAGCAACACCCTCTCCTCCAAGCAACCAGTTCTTGCGGGTGTCCCTCATGGGTCGATACTTGGCCCACTACTGTTCACTCTCTTTCTAAAGTCCCTCCCTCAGGCCAGCAGTGGAAAACTATTGCTCTATGCAGATGATGCCATACTATACTGGAAACACCACAACCCAAACTCTCTCCAAAATGCCCTTCAAGGCTGTTTTAGAAAACTAGAATACTGGTTCACCGACCATCGACTAATACTAAACTACAACAAGACGAAATCTATGATATTTGCTCACTGCCAAACCCCCCCCTCAGTAACTCCCTGCTATCTATCTCAAATTTGCAGGGCATCCGCATTGAACAGGTCCCACATTTCAAATATCTAGGTATCACACTGGACATATCCTTCACCTACCACATCCACATTAAACACCTCTCCTCCTCTGTTAACACCCGACTAGGGATTCTATACAGACATAAACACTGCCTTACCCCCCAGGCCCTATGGCTGGCTGTTATCTGCTCAGTCCTTTCGTTGGTCAATTGTGGGATAATAATTTATGGCGCCGCTGACCAAACAGCTCTTAACTGCATCAATCTCGCCCTCAACAAAGCCTGAAGACTGGTCACAAGCACTGAAAGACTAACCCATACATGTGTGGTCTATAAGCTAGCAGACTGGCTGACCTTTGAAGGGAGACTAAAATACCATACTTGCCTCCAAGCCAAAAAGATACTTATGAAGCTTACACCTAATGGTCTACACCCCCTCATCCAACCAGCCCCCCATAGGAGTACCCCTAGGCGCCAGGCAAGCACCTCCCTCATAGTCCCCCACTATAGGACCTCATTAGGGCAAAGGTCCTTCATTATCGTGCTTCCCTCTGGCTTAACAACCTTACATCCTCCATCTCACTGGCCCCTAGTCTTGGCCAATTCAAAACTGGAATCAAGAGACTTCTTCTAGACTCGGAAACCTGTGGCTGTTACCAACAGTCCTCCCTAGGATGAATGTGATGATAAACTCGCTTATTCCATAACTACACAACAAGACCTACAACCTTGCGGGATTTATACCTCAACGCAGGGCTTGGTAAAGTCCCTCTGAATCGTAAATCTGTCCCAACACACCTTGATGACCCAGGGTTCTTTAACAACCCTTGAGATGGTAACCAATCAAAGTAAATACCATGTACTGTGATTTTATGTGCAATTTGTCAAAATGTAATGTTCTGTTTTGAAAACTATGTACAGTATGTATTGATGTAATGTTCTGTTGTGTACTGATGTGGAGCCTTTGCAAAGGAGTCTTCGACTCAAAGGATTGTAATTCTGAAATTTCAATAAATAAATAAATAAATAAAATATGGGCTTCACGATTGCACAGCAAGATGTAAAACTGTTTGACAAAAAAAAAAAATACCTGGCTGCTCGATCAAATGATCAAACGAAAACACATTTAAACCTCACTCCTGTGAGGGGAGGCTTTAAGGATCAATTGCAATGTTTTTAAAATGCTTTTAACATATTTTATTTGTTCAGAACAACCGGTTCATATATACTGCATGTAAAGTGCAGGAACTTCTCTTGTTCAGATGCTGTTTTACTGCTTGTCTTATTTGATGGTTTTTTTACAGAAAATCCCTCAGACATTTTTAGACCAGCTGACAGAATCGTGGGTGACTGCTGATGTCATTCAAGCAACAATGACATCATTTTCCTCAAGGTCCTGGCAACTCAGTACATAATAGATTAGATTATGACATTCAAAAATCAGTCTTTGCTTCCAGTTTTCTGATGGTGGCCTTTATTCATTGAAATATTCCAGTAAAACACCATGAGTATCTAGCAGTTTCCCTAAGCTGATCACTAACACCTTGCACTCAGTACTGTATCACTCCTCCTCCCTCAAAAAACAACAATGACCAGATAGGCTCTTAACATGAACATTTTTGTTTCCTTTGTTCTCTTCTAGCCCTGAATGAACTCCCACAGCTTCCTCCTTATTTCAAACAAAATATTGTCCCCTAACAATTACTGATTAATCTGTGAAACTGACTAAATATTTATCTGTAATGTTGTATAGATAAAATTCAATAGGCAAAGGTCCTCAGACAAATGAAAGTAAACATGAGACATTTTACAACCTGTACAGTAGTGTGTGTGTGTGTGTGTGTGTGTGTGTAATCTGTACATGACAAATGGTAGTTTCTTCATTTCACTTATAATAAATAAGGCCTGGTTGTCCTTATGTTAGGGAGAAAGAGTGAAGTTTAATAATATGTTTATAATATATCTGCAGTTGATCTTTAAACAGAGCAGGCTGCTTCCAGGATGTGGAGACTAGGAAGCAAGCAGGACCTGAACCCAGGAGTGGACAGTAAGTAGGGTTAGTTATTCTCGTGAGTGTGTGTGTGTGTGTGTGTGTGTGTGTGTGTGTGTGTGTGTGTGGTGGGGTCACATGAATGCTACCAATGGAGTTCTAGCAAGCACTCCAGTATTTAAATCCCACAAGTCCAAGTGACCCCCAAGTGAAAAAGACCTTGGAGTGTGAGAACCACAGAGCAGATGGTGGCATCTGCACGTCCACAGGAAACTCTGCTCATGTATCTCCCTCCTCGCCTAAGGTAAGATCTAAATGGTTTCATGGAATTGTCTTCAGTGGACATTTCTGCATACAACTGTTTGTATTCCCTTTAGATGATTACTTGTAGGTCATAGAAACACAGAAGTTGATGGCAGATAAGGACTGCAAGGCCCATCCAGTCTGCCCATTTCTTTTTCTACCTTATAAATGTGCCATCGGCCTTTGTTCTGTCAATGGCCTATCTATTCATACTCATCTATATTTCCTTCTTATGCCTATCCCATGCCTGTTTGAAGCCCTGCACTGTATTCATATCCACCACTTCCTGAGGTAGGCCGTTCCATGCATCCACCACCCTTTCTGTGAAAAAAGAACTTCCTCACATTACCCTTTAATTGGCCTCCCTCTAATCTCATGCTGTGTCCTCTTGTCCTGCTATTTTTCTTATATTGAAACATGTTAGACTCTTTCACCTTGTTAATGCCCTTAAGGTGTTTGAATGTTTCAGTCATTTCACCTCTCTCCCTCCTTTGCTCTAGGGTATACATATCGTTACCATATGTTGACTTCCTTCCTGCCAGTGGGTCAGTGGGTAAGAGATGTATCAAAAAAACCTTACCTGAATTACCTTGACAAACAAGGTATTGAGGTCGGGTTATAGGACCATAACAAATCCTTATCTAGGGTAATTCACATGAAGGGTATTACAGTGGGGTTTTTGTGTGGTTTTTTTTGGGGGGGAGGGATGTACTGTGCTCCTGTCTTGAGTATTCAAAGTGTGGGTATTGTAACAAGGATATAGGTCCGTAGTAAATTGTCGTCTAGGATACTTCAATTTTAGGATATCACAGTTTTTTTTTTGTTGTTTTGTTTTTTTAGATGTGTACTCAAATTCTAACTTGGGTACCACGAAGTAAAAGTACTGAACTGACTGGAAGACCTGGAAGTAAGAGTACCGAAGATAGAAGCAGTGGAGCCTGCCGGGAGGCAATGCAGTGTCACAGAATCCTGCATGACAAAAGGGATTAACTGCCGTTGAAACTGTCTTGTTTACTGCAGTAACTGTGATGCAGTCATATCTTTCAACCTTTTGTCACTCTGAATTTGAGGGACACGGGCACTCAAAATGAGAGACAGTGTGGGACACTGACCCCAAAAAGTGGGACACATCTTTAAACATGAAGATGCAAACTCAAAATTCTGTAGAAGCAATTGCCTTCACTTGTACAAAGTTTATTTTTGATTTAACAGGTTAGAATATTATGAATTTCTACAATTCTAACTTTACAGCATCTTCTCTCTGAGGACAGCACCTTTTTATGAGAGAAGAGGGCTGAGCAGTTCTGAGGGGTAAGATAGGGGACACCCCTCACAATCAGGGACAGTTGAGAGGTGTGACTGCAGTATGTTGCAGTTTTCTACTGAGCCTGGCCATCTCCACTGTATATGTCCATATTTAATCTCTATCTGGGGTATCTAGAGTAATACAGTGCCAGAGGTAGGGCAGTAGGTCATATACAGTCATGCACAGTGGGCGAGAACACAGAGCATGAGGGAGGGATTTAGTAAGGTAAAGGAACTGCGGTGCCACCCTTTCTGAGGGTATACTGTAGCGGTGTGGAGGCTGCTCACTCTGCAAGAGGTTGGTGCCTGGTGGCACTCCATTTAGAGCTAGCTGAAGCCTGGGCTGAAATAAGTCAGCTGTGGAGTAGGTTGGAGTGGGGGCCAGGCGGCCTACTGCTGCTTCTCTTCCTAGGCGGCCTCCAAGAGTTTGCAATTGGGGTTGGAATCTAGTGGGCAGGGAGGAAGTCAACATATGGTAACAACTGGGGTGGGGGGGGTCCTGGTATTGCAGCATGTAACTGATTAACAGTACTGAGCATAATGGTACATGCAACCCCCCCAACAGGTAAGAGCACCTTGTTGCAACTGGATCCCCCAAGGCTGCTGTAGCAGTGATGCCTACAAGAGAGGACATCAGGCAGCATGTGAGTGCTTGAAAGAGGCTACTCATCTTAGGAGATTCCATAGTGTGGAGTAACAAGAATGTGTTCTGTGCCTCAGACCAGGAGGGAGAGGTAGTGCACTGTCTCAGGAGCGACAGCTAATGGGTTACTACACAGGGTGGAAGCATTGGTAAATGGAAATGAGTGGGAAGCCAGATGTTATTGTCCATCTAGGCAGGGAACCTGTTAGAAGAAGTGAAGAATAGTTTTAGGGAGCTGGGTTCCAGGCAAAAGGTTGACTTGCAGTGTGATCTTCTTGGTGGGCCCATCCACTGAACAGAAGAGAGGGAGGCAAGGAAGCTAATTAACAGCTGGTTGAAAGGGTGATCTGCTGGAGAGGGTTTTCGCTTTCTGGGAGACGGGGTGTTTTTTGGAGGGTTCATTCAAATGGAACAGGGGGACAAGGGCACAGGGGCCGAAGTTTGAGGCATACATTTCTAGGTGTTTAAATCAGCAGAGGGAGGCTGGGGCTAGAGGCATCCTCAGGGTTACTCAGGTGAGGGAGACTTAGCTAGCACTCCCCTATCTAGTGGGGGCATTCAGGGAGTAGAGGGAAGCCTTTTCAGCTTATGTGGCAGGATGGTGCCCAAGGGAGCATGAATCACAGCAGGCAGACAAGAATGAAGGGAGGATGAAGGAGGGGTGGTGGCATTACAAGCAGAGGCAGGAGGGCAGGCTGCAGATGGCAAGGATGGAACAAGATAAGTAGGAGAACTGAAGCAGGACCAGGGCTCAGGAACAAACAGCGGGCATCCGGAAGGCTGACGGGGAAAGGCAAATGAGTATCAAGGAAAGCTGTTTGCCTGAATGCCAGAAGCCTGGGAAACAAAATGGAGGTGCTTCAGGAGGTAATGGCAGAGGCCTTAGGAGATGTAATTGCCATAACTGAAACCTGAGCATCCAACAGTAGTGACTGGGACCTTGTTGCGGAAGGCTACAATCTATAGGAAGGGCAGGCAGGGAGGGGTCGCTGTTGGGCACTGACCAGATGGTAGCCTAAGTTTTCAGGTTACTGGAGCTGGGGAAAACAATCTACCCATATCCCACAATTTTCCTACCTGTTCACCATATTTAACGATGACTCTTGCTTTCTGATGTCGTCAGGCACCATCCTGGATTGTCTTGGAAAGAGTGAGCAGCAGAAACGTCAGGAGCAGATGACCAAAAGAATACCACTGGCAGCAGCAGGGAGGCTCAAGATTGCACCACTTTCTCTGGACCAGCTTTTAACAGACATCAGGGTCATGCAATTTTTGTCCACTATGACCACGGACACGGGGAATATTAAAAGGTCTATGGCTGAAATTAGTGCATCGATGGGGACCCTCACCAATCACATTTCAGAGGCAGAAGAGCACACTGCAGCAGTGAGGGAACAGAGAGCCATGCAGGAGAGTGTAGTGGTGCAGCTGAGGCGCAGTGTGGAAGCCTTGTAAGCCAAAGTCGATAGTTTAGAGAATTATGTCCACCGAAAAGCCATCCCCTTAGTTGGCTTGATGGAGGGCAGTGATATGGTGGATTTCATGAACACTATCCTGCCTCTGACTGTTCAACTTCCTGTGAAATGCCAGCTACAAATTGAACTTGCACATAGACTGCTGATGCCATGTCCTAAAGCGAGGGAGTGACTTCCTGATCGTTTTTTACAGTTTCCAATCAAGGAGTTGATTTTGGAGAAGGCAAGGAATTAGGGAAGGTCACTATAAATGGGAAACCCAGTGATGCTTCTCCAAGGTTACTCTACACAGCTGAATGATCGACATTGGGAGTTCTTGTATCTGAAGAGGTTTCTGGCACAGCTTAAGATCCCCTACACACACAGATTTTCCTTATTTTCCTTGGTGTTGCAGATCACAATAAATGATGCCACATCAGATTTACATGCTGTAGAGGAAACTTAATGTTTTCAGCTAAACAAGTGCGGGGCCATGGAGCAAAAACGGCAAGCATTCAAGAAGAACCACAAACAGCAGGCATCACAGCCATCTTGTGACTACAAAATGACTTTTTATTCATATTTCTGTAACCCCCTGCCAAATGCAGGGAGATTACTAAAGATGCCCTTTAAGGCATTGAGAACGTGCGCATGCCCACTGGGGGTGTGCACGCACGAACTAGGGATTCGCACCTATCAGGCACGAGGAAGAAAAAATCAGTTGGGAGTTGAGAGAGTGTTCGAGATGGAGAGCGGAGCAGCAGCACGGCGGTTAGTGGTGGCGGGCAGCCCAGCATATGAAGGCCGGTGAGGCCTGTGGTAGAGAGGTCTGTCAGCCCCTCTACTCGAAGTATGGCAGCAGGAGCACTCATCCACCCATTGATGGAGAAGGATCGAGAGGGGGAGCGGCAGAAAAAAGAAGTTGTGAGGAGACAGGGCGTCTCCTCAGCAGTACCGGAGAAGATGGTGGTTGCCATGGGGCCCAGACATTCAGGTGGCAGCTGGATCAACTGGAGGAGAATGAGGTGGCAGTTCCTATCCTTTGTGGTTCCTGTGTCCACCAGGTAAAGGCTGCTCTATTCTTTGGTGTATCTCCTGCTATGTGCTATTTGGGCTGGCGATATAGCCTAGAGGTTAGAGTAATGAGCTATGAACGAGCTTGGTACATCCAGCAGACCAGACCTGGGTTTGATTCTCACAACCTCCACTTGCATACTGTGTGACTCTAAGTAAGTCACTTAACCACCCAGTGCTCCCAGGTCACCCCTGAAAACAGGCACTTGTGCCTAGTGGGCCTAACCCGGTTACCAAAGACTAAAATAAAAAAATGAAAGATACACACCCTCCCCAAGTTCCTCCTGTCTTGGTCCATGAGCAGTTAAAGCCTAAAAGTAAGGATATGCTTGGGGTTAATTTAAGAACTGGGTCCAGCTTATTCCCCCATTAAAGAAAAAGCCACAGAGACAGTAAGAAAATGTAACCCACCCCCACTGGCGAGGAAAGTAGTGAAGGCTCTCCTGAAAAGTAAAGTGTGAGGTAATTTTCCTCAGCCTCTAACCAGGCAAGGGGAAAGTAGTGAAGGGCGAGTGTCAGTATGTTTATTCTGGGACATCTGGAAAGGGATAAGTCCAGGACCACATTCGGGTCTATGTATCCTGTCAGAAAAGAGCCCACTGGCTAGGAAGTGACTTGCAGGCTGGAGGTTCAAATCCCCCAGTCACCTAAAGTGTTTTGCCATGGCTAAGGGCCATAGAAATTAAAAGGAAAATGTCAGCAAAGTGTACTACTCTGTAAATAAGTTGCCTCAAGGAAGAAAAGTGGCTTGAGCCTTTTAAAATAAAACGACTGCTTGCTGCATCAGAAGTTGTGTGGATCTCCAGTGTTCTAAAATGCTATTGCATGCACTGTGGTGTCTCCTAACACACTGCTTTCCAGAACTGAAATCACCAAGTGGGCCTGGACTCTCTGAGGGCCTGGAAGGATGCTTAGACCATGTCGGTGATCTCCAGCTGCCAAGGAATCAACCCCCTCCCATGACTAAAGGTTAGTAACCACCTTGAACTTGAGCCAACTAGAAGCAGTTTGACCAGTTGGATCAGATCCCCCTCCTCCCTTCTCTGAGACATTATTCCAGCATCCCTGAGACGTGAGGGGTGGGCTGAATGCTTGTGAATGTTTTACCTGCCCAAACTGATAGCCAACATCCAAACAGGATAACGCCAATATATAGGGCCTGTGTATAGCCAAGAAATGCATACCAGTGCGGACAGGTTAAGGGTTACATTTCTAAGTGGTCTGGGCTTATTATGAGTCATTGTTGCCTGGGACCCATCACATGTTGTGTTTATTACCAGGTAACACTTGCTCAGTTTTTACACAGTTTGCCCCACACTGGGACACTAGGTGGCCAGCTTCCTGAAATATCTAGCACTGCCGCCAGTGATGGCACGGGAACAGAGTGCTCTCATCCTCCTGTGCTACATGTGCTTCCTGGCCTCTCCCCTGCTTCTGGCTATTTGTGGGGAGGGCTGATAGTGCAACTGTACATAGGGGTCTTACTGTTATTTCCTCCCTCCCCAGTCTGGAGGTTGGTTTGGATCCACCATGCGTGTGTAGTCTCGTAATGTTTGCTTGGTTGTTGGGAGCAGACATGCACCCCACCCAGCAGACTGAAGAAATAATCAGCGTAAGTGGTAGAGACAGAGGATTTGAAACAGAGAAACCACAGCACCAGTCTACCAGTCTCTAGCAACAGTGCAAGGAAAAATCTCACATCCAATTTAAAGTAAAAAAAAAAAAAAGACTTTATTTACTCGGTGAAAAGTACATGGTAAGTGCAGGTGCTCAGCAAACAGTTTCCCACTAGACCTCAGTTTTACATCATAGCCAATACTTTCTCAAGAGTATGATGCAAAATGTTGAGGTCTAGCAGGGGAACTGTTTGTCTAAAGTGAGGTAGTATAGCATAGTGGGTTAAGGCTCTGAGCTGCAGATCTGGAGACCTGGGTTTCAATCCCACAGCCACCTAGGTGCATACTGTGTGATCCTGAGCAAGTCACTTAACTTCCTTGTGCTCCCAGGTCGCATCTGGGAACAAGCTTCGGCTTAGTGTGCTACTCCTGGTTAAACAATGTTCCCTTTCCCTTACTGAGCACCTGCATTTACCACGTCCTTTCCACCGAGTAAATTAAGTTTTTTAACTTCAAATTGGATGCAGGAGTTTTCCTTGTACAGTGGCTAGAGGCCAGTTGCCAGGTGCCAAGGGTTTTCTTTTTCAGATTGCTTGTTTTACCTTGAGTACAGTCATCCCTAATATCAGTTCCTGCTTGCTCGCACGAGGAAGAGGATTTGTCTGTTGTACGTTCAGATGTGTTTTTTTTTTACTTTTTATTTATGAGTATTATGATCTTACAGCACAAACTGTAATACACAAAATAAAGAGATGAGGTGCACAGACCTCCACACTACATGTACAGATGCCCTGCAATAGTATAATATAATGTCGGTAGGTCCATAAGTCCATGCAGAAAGGAAATCTGCCAGTAAATGACAAGAAGGAGTAAAGTCCAATCTTATTGTCCTGTAGAATAATGTCACTGTCACCCCCAAGATTAACAAATAATCAATAAAGCCAGGATATCAGATCCCATGAAGGACTGAAATATTGTGGAGGGCTCAGTGACAAAAAACACTGTAGATAAGTCAATAAAACGGTAGCCTGGGCTCAGTTGAGTTGCCTGGTAAACCCGTAGACAAAAGGCAGAGCACAGCAACCTGCCCTATGAGTACAGATGATTTTATAGGATATAATTAATGTCCACAAACTGAGTGGTGACCTAACACACCAACATATAAACAACTACAGTGGTAATCTGAAGAAAGAACTGTTAAAACAGACATTTAATTGGAGCAGCATTTCTGGCTATTAAACAGAAAAAAACACCTCGCTGTGCTCTCATTTTATATTACTAGACAGCTTATACTGTATGTTAAAGTAGACTTATAACAGCAGCCCCAAAACAGAACTCTCATATAGAACAGCCTGAGCAGTATAACATATTTAAAAAAAAAAATTCGGCTATGAGAGTCTAGATATGAGACAGAATTAGGCTCAAATCCCTAAGCAGGTAAATACTAAAAGACCAAAGCAAGGGTACAGTACATCACCCATCACCATCGGAGGTAGATTCAGGCGGATGTAATTTAGCGATGAGTTTTGCCTCAAACTGAGCAGCTGCAATAGGGTCCACAAAAATATGCGACTTCGATGCATGTAGAATATAAAGTCGTGCAGAATTGTTTAGTCGGGCTTCTACGCCATGCTGCAGTAGGTCCTTTTTAATCACCTGAAGGTCCTTTTTCCCTGGCTTGGGTTTGACCTGAAAGATCAGGAAAAAAGCCAAGATGACTACCCTTCCATGTTATATCGCCTCGAGCACTGGCCACCTGCAGGAGGGATATCTGAGCGTCGGTGCAGACAGGATTATAATTGCAGTTAGTGGATTCTGCTGTGCATCACCTCTTTTCCTGGGTCACTGAGGGATTGCAAAGGCCTTTAGTATTTTGACCCCAGAGTCTGTTGGCAAAAGTTGCAAGTCCTTAAATATCAATCTGGTCACCACCGACACAATCTCCGTAGCTCCAGCGAACCGAGGAGGAAAGCCCACAAACCGGACATTTGCCTGCCTCTGAGCATTCTCCAAACTCTCTACTTTTGATTTTAATAGGGAGAAGTACCAGACGTAGGCAGCATTATGCTCCTTCTGCTGATCATGACCCTCTTGGAGATCCTTAATGGCTTTGGCGTTTTCCTGTATACTGCGGTCATTTTCAGATAGCTTCGCTTCCACGGCCGCTAAACATTTATTTGTCTCCTTCGCCAGTCACTTGGATCTTCTTCAGCATTATGAGGATTTTTGCTGTAGGGAGTTCAGGCACTACAGGCTCAGTTGTAACAGTAGGCCCCGATCCTTTGGAGGAGCTCGGAGAGGACAGAAACGTGTCCAGGCTCTGCCCCAGGTGCCTTGCATCTTTTTTCGGTCCCATTTCATTCCGAATGCCTTCCAACAAATCGTACAATAGGTTTTATATGCTTCTTTTGCCAAAATCAGTAATTTAATGCACTTTTCAAAAAGAGGATATCGGAGCTGCTCTAAAGTGCTGCTGCCATCTTCCCCAGTACATTCAAATGTTTTGTTATTCTGTGTTCTTGTTTGTTTGGAATTGCTGCAGTGGTTATATAATGCAGGTTCTGCACTGCCGTTCCCTCTAGGGAGGAGAATAACTTTGGCAATCAGGGTGTAATTCAAAATGCCTAGGGGTCTCTGTTTTGTGACTTGAAATGTCAAGGGTATTCATCATCCATAAAAGTGGAAGAAGATTCTGACATACCTAGGATCTTTGAAGGCTGATGTGTTCCTGCAAGAAACCCATTTTACCCAACAGGAAATGGAGAAGCTGAAGCTCACCTGGATGTGTTGGGTCTGTGGCTGCCAATTTAACTCAAAATGTTGAGGGGTAGCAGTATTGTTTTATAAAGTTGTACAACTTGCATATGTAATATATGGTTCAGAACTGTTACACGTGGACATCTCTACACTCCCAGATGCTGTTGTACCAAAGTAGTGGCATCTGAATGCTGTTGTACCACAGTAGTGGCATCTGAATGCTGTTGTACCACAGTAGTGGCACCTGAATGCTATTGTACCACAGTAGTGGCATCTGAATGCTGTTGTACCACAGTAGTGGCATCTGAATGCTGTTGTACCACAGTAGCTGTGTCACAACTGTGGAACAACAACATTTTGACCGTACTTAGCCCAGGGAGGACAGCGAAACCAGCAAACAAAAGATCATGCACTGCAGACTATTGAATCTCCTGCTGCTGAAGCCCTGCTTTGATGTCAGCTGAAGGGCTTCTAGGATTTGCAGTTACAGAAAATGTCAGCTTAGAAGTCAGCAGAATCAGTTTGATACAATCTGCTATATAAGCAGTAAGCAGTAAGAAAAAAACATGGTTTTGCACACAAAGTGCAAATTGGGACCAACCTCACATTTGAGTGTGGTGTGTGGCTCTTAGAGTTTATTGTTCCCCTTTAAAGGGGGATATTTATGACCAGTCTCTCTGAGCTCATAGTTTGAAAGGTGTTGAAAAGCTCTTTTAAAAGAGGTATTGGGCTCACCTGTAGCTGAAAAGTAAAGCCTTGGGCTGGCATTATAGTCTAGAGGTTAGAGTAACATGCGGTGAGTAAGCTTGGTACATCCAGCAGACCTGGGTTTGATTCTTACAACCTCCACTTGCCTACTGTGTGACTCTGAGCAAGTTACTTAATCACCTCAGTGCTCCCAGGTCAACCCTGAAAACAGGTATTTGTGCCAAGTGGGCCTTACCCAGTTACCAAAGAATTTAAAAAAAAAAGTATGCCTTTCAGTATATTGCTGTCACTGTCACCATTTTTGGAACCAGCCTTATAGTGCCATACGTGGTGAAGCTGTGCCACTTTGGCTAGTGGCAGTGTAGTATCAGTATGGGGTAGACTTAGTTATTAATATCTCTGAAATGCTGCCAGCTACATTTAAACTCATTTAAAAGAAAGATCCCTCATTTAAAAGAGTTTTTCATCAAACTGGCCTGGTGGCAAAGCGGTAGCGCTGCCACCAAGCCAGCCAGCGGCCTGAGTTTGGGAGCGAACTTCAGTCACTGGGGGTCGGCTAGGGGGAGGAGGATTGAGTGTCTGGAGGATTACTCTCCATTCCTGGAAAGGGAGGGTTGTGCCTCCCGCAATGCACTTGACACCTAGTGGAGTCTAGGTGTCTCAGCAATTAGGAGACCCACAAGGTATGGGATGACAACAAGACGCTCTGTGTCACTGAATGCCGATGTCCAAAGGGGCAAGAAAAAGAGATGAAAGACCCTTGCCAGTGTAACATAAAGGACAGCCCTCCTGCAGGCCTGGCACTCCTAACTGCGAACCTCACTGGATCCTGCATCGGGGGGAGCAAGAGCAAGTCCCCCCGACCCCCCCCCATGAGGAGCAAGTCATGGGAGTGCAAGGGTAAGTCACAGAGATTTTTGTTTTCAATTTAAAGTTTATTGAAATTCATAAAAGAATTACATGACAATACATTTTACATATCATAAATATCAGAAACATACTAGTTCTATTATACCAGTGCATTATGGTGGGTATCTGGCTTGGGGAGAGTTATCCAGATGGGGGCAGGCAGCAGGAAGGACAGAAAGACAATAACGTTCAGACTATGAGGGGCACTGTTCATACATGTTTCCCTTTTATTTATTTATTTATTTGCTTTTCATAACCGTGTTACTGCACTAGAAAAAAATCTGCCAATTTTCAGGCATGACCCAGGAGAATACATTGCAGGCAACAAAAACATTACAGTAAACATCATTTTGTACAAAACAGGGAGTTACAGTGGTAGGGATTAAGTGCAATAGAGTAGCAACAGTAAAAGACAGGTTAACAGAGGTATAACTTTAGTTCATACCTACAGTTTCGGTATAGAAGATCGCTGCAGGTGGAGATTAAAACAATAGTATAACAGCAATAACAATATAGCAGATAACCAGGAATGCTGAAATTAGGACTATAGTACAATACAGGCAGTTACAGTAATTTTAGAGCAGGGGTAACTGTTAACTATTCAACTAATAAAATATTTGTGTTATAATTATTATTCTGTAAGCAGTTTTTAGCATCTATGCTGGTACATTGACAACTATACTATATTTGGTGCTGAACAACCCCTTTCTGATTTATCCCTGAATCCCCATGGTTTATCCCTCCTTCCCTCTTCTCAGGTCATACCTGGAAATGACCTATGACCCACAGTGCTCTTATGTCCAAAATAATGGTGCATAACAAAAACAAAGAAATAAATTAATTTTAACATGAACCTTTGGGACGTGAAATATTTAGACTTCCAAACAACTGGAATGACTTCCCAGGTTAGACCCCTGGAATGTTTTGATTCCCACCAAAAGGCAATTCACTGAACCCCTCGTGGTAGCCATCTGTTGCTGCGAGAGATGGCAAAGGGTTAAACACAAGTGGAGAATATTTGCGGTCTTTACAACCTGACAGGCTCTTTCAGCTGTCCAAACAAACTATGTACAAAAAGGGTGTTCAAGCAAATAGCAACTTGATTGGGTCAGGGGGTACAATACTTAAAAGGTTTTACCACAAGTTCACTGGTGTTGCACTTTGGCTGTTTACATCCAGATTGCTGGACAACAAACTACATACACGTTTGTTCTGTCTGCGGTTAGGCACCAAGAGAATTAGAACCAAGACAGCTAAAAAGCTTCAGCCTTACCTAGTACAATAAAACTGCTTCACTGAACCTAAGTGGACACATTCAGTTACCATTTTATTCGTGGATGCTCCAGGACCTGTGAGTATGTACATGTCTGATATAATTAAATATGTATATAGGGTCAGCATGGTTGTTTATTAAATCATGGGGGGGCTTTATTTTTAGGGCATCCTCCATCCCCTCCCCTGGAGAGGGGGACTGGACTTGAAAGAGGGATTTTAAGCTGGCTCAACAAAAGCAGACTGCTGGGATCATTGCCGGTAGGCACGGCACAGAGGTGATGCTTTACTCCAGTGCAGCCTGTTACGGCATTAGACTGCTTCAACATCAATTGGTGCCACCGTGGGCTCTAGGGTGGAGAAGCAAATAAGAGAACAGAAACACTTTATACTACAAATATTTCTGCTAGTCTTTGTCTGCATGTAATAAGCATACATGTATTTCCCAGTGTTTGTGGGAGTGTGTGATTAGGTGAGGAAGTCAAACTAGCATGCAGTGTTCTGTTCATCAGTATGTAACGACTTTATTTGTTTAGAGAGGGGGTTAACATGTGGAATGGTATACCCCATAAGGATGTGGCAGCTAGCAGCCCAGCACTGTTCAGGTTTGCAAAGCAGGACTGAACCGATTCCAGGGGGAGAATGGCATTTAGAGTTACACAGTATGTGTAGGAGTAGCAATCCAGACGATAAGCTTGGATGTGTGTCCACAGTCAAATATTGTGCAGTCACAGCCGTGTAACAGGAGGGAACTACAATATGGACCTTAAGTAATTACAATACTGTTACTACAGCTTAATTAGCAGATGGTGCTTCCCGGAGATCTTAAAAAAAAAACAATATTCAGACACAATTCAGCTTATATTTCATATTAAGTCTGTATTTTTCTGTCCTGTTATTTATTGCATATTTATATATTTGCATAAAAACAGGATGTTTGTTAAGGTTTCATCTGTCCATGTTATTTGCTGTATATAGTTTGTCTTTGGAATGGATCTTTAGATGGTACAGTGTGAGTTTTCACTGCTATGCAGATGACACTTAGTTGTACTTGTTCACACCAGATGAGTATGAGGCGATCTTGTACTGAGCCAGTGCCTGCAACAGATTTCTGACTGGATGGCCTCCAGCTGGTTGAGCCTTTATCCAGGCAAAATGGAGCTGTTGCTGGTGGGACTGAGACGTCTTGTTGAGAAGCAAAGGTAAGAGGCTCTCGGGTATGGTCAGGGGGTGGATGAGATGTAAAAAGCACAGCAAAACCAAAAAGAAACACCTGATATCTAAATCCCAGTCAAAAACACCATGGCATATAATTAAGCAATAAGGCATGACCAGGGGTTATGTTAATGGTCTGTTAATCACCCTCTATGGGTGTAATGTGGCGCAAGGTGTAGTTGAGTGCCACATGCCCCTAGAAGGTGTCTAACTGACCATTAACATAACCCTTGGGAGTGCTATACTGCAACTATAATAAAAACAATGTTTAATAGTGTTAAACTTTGTTCAGCATATAATTAGGCTCTACATGTAAGTTAATCAAAGATTAACATAAGGATGATAGAATTTTGCAGCCAATCAGAAAGCTCTGTTTCCTCAGACCCTTTTTTATAATAGCCTTTCTAATCCAGTAAGAGCCTCATGAGACCTTCCTAATCCCATTACCAGTCTCGTGGGGCCATAGGCCATAGAAAGGAAACAGAAGGAATGCCAGGACTGACCAGAATAGCTGTGTCTTCCTCACAGGGTGCAGGAAAAAGAGGTTAGCCACCTCTCTGAGCTGGCCTTAAGACCCTTGGCCTGACCCTACTCCAAGGGTATGTCTTCTGGCCAGCTAGTCCATTGGTCTGACCTTCTCTGGCTTGGACACCATGGAGGATCATCCCACAGGATTGGTTCAGTGGCCACTGGGCAAGTCTCCTTCTGGTGAAGACCAGCAGGGGCAGATCCGTCTGCTAAGCCAATACCTACAACAAATTTCTGACTAGATGTCCCCCAGCTGGCTAAGCCTTTATCTGGGAAAGTTGGAGTTGTTGCTGGTGGAACTGAGCCCCCTTGGGTCAGCTAACATTAGTGGTGTGCTGATCTGGCCATCTTTCAATGGTATCACTCTGTCAGCTACGGTAAGGAATCTAGGGAATCACTGTGGACTGCAGACTGACATTGAAACATCATGTGGTAGCAGCAGCCCACAGGGTTTTTTCCATCTCCTGGATCAAACCCTATAATGCGCATGAGGCTTGCTTTTGTCACCTCAAGACTGGATTACTGTAATGCTGTTCAAATACAGCTGTCTGGAAATACAGATAGTGTAGAACGGTGCAGCCGGTTGATCATGGAGCCTTCTTTCACAGCTCATATCTCCATCCTGAGATCATGTATTAAAACATCTGGAGATAGAGCTTTCTTTGTTGCAGCACCTATTATTTGAAGCTCTCTACTATACCATCTTAGGAGCTCAGCCTCAATGGAGGCACTTAAAAAGGATTTGAAATTTTTCCTTTTCATATAAGCACTTACATACATACATACACACATATGAACAAACAACTGCCAGCAGAAACAGGCTTCATGGTCTATCAAGTCTGCTCGAGTGCACAGCTAGCACCCCTAGATTGCAGCTGCTTCCCCTTCCCCCCCTTTCACCTCTAGTATCTTCTCAGCACCACTTACCTGGACCCCCCAAGTGCCCTGTCTTATGCCCTTTTGAAACTACCCACTGTCTAGCATGCTATCAACTCCTCTGGTAGGGCGTTCCATTTCAACACCACCCTTTCCATGAAATAATGTCTCCTCATCTCTCTCCTAAATCTGCCTGCCTGGTATTTTGGGAACTGACTTTATCCAATGTTAACTGCTCACCCTTGCTCATTCACAAACTATAAATGGGATTATAAATGAGGGGTGCACTGTATGTGGCATATATCAACAAAAACAACAAAGTCAGAGTACACCCTGAGGCCTCCCCCCCGAAGTAAATGTAACGATAAACATATTTTTTCAGCCTTTATTGGCAACTAACTAATTTGATTTCAAAAAGAGTGGGGGTCTCTTGGTATTCACATCAGGGCCATACTGTGAAGTCACCCAACTACCAACGTTGAGGTACACCACCCATCAGCTGGGTCCCTATGCTAAACTGTATCTGCCTCAAATGGCTTACCTTTATAGAGTGCATCAGCCTGAAATTGGCTTAAATAAGGTGTGGTCCCCAGCCAATGTGTCGGTAACTGGTGGGGATGCTAGTTAAATGAGAAAGTCATACTTCTCCATTTACAAACTTTATCCAATCTTAACTGCTCACCCTTGCTCTTTCACAGACTATAAATGGGATTCTAAATGAGGGGTGCTACTGTATATGGCATATATCATCAAAAACAACAAAGTCCAAGCACACCGTATTGTAACCACCCAGGATGTACCTGAAAACAGGCAATCTTGTGTTTAGTGTACTTACCTGCTCACCAAAAACTATCAAAATAAAAAGACGGAAGCCAGTGCGGCCACGGAGCATGTCGGTGCAGCAGCAGTGTGTCTGCTCACGACGCTGGTGAAGTGGGTTCGGGAATGAGTCCACACCTGTGGAGGGCTGGCAGGGGAAGAGAATCAAGCATCCCAGGGGACTCTCTCCTGTTCCAGGGAGGGAGGCAGCTGCCTCTGCCACAGGACTGCCACCAGAGTGACTACAGGTGGTAAGACAGCGTAGGTACGATGGGAGGGGGGGGATGCTGGTCAGGCTCTGTGTCATCACACTTAGCATGCATGCTTGGAACCCCCTCGTATGCCTGTTTCCAAGGGCTGGGAGAAACAGCAAGGAAGAAACTCAGCATGTGCAGAGTGCAGCTGGGCATTCTCAGGCCTAACCATGGCACCTGTCCTTCTCTGCCTATTAGTCTTGCATCAGGGATCCATTTCCTGAACTCCTCCACCCTGGCCAGGAAGGCCTCACCACTGGAAGTAAGCTGTTAGGTCAAAGGAGGTAAGTGCCAGCGAATACAGGAAGGGGCCTGGTACAGCCCAACAGAAGGGAGCAACAAGTGCTAAATGAATGAGCTGTAAATTAGAACAAATGGAAGCAAGTGACTGCAAATGTTATGCAAAGTGCATTACAACACAGCAAATATAATATCATAAATCATGATTCCATTATTAGCCAATCAAGACTGTTTATTTCTAAACATGCAAGGTACTCTTTATTACCATAGAAGACACAGTTACTGTACATATGAACATATATAAAAACAGTCACACCTATGTTTTCCTATAGCACTCTTCAACTTTCTGTAGGCATCCCTTCCCCTATGTGATGCAAATAGCTCCAACTCTGAATTCCAGGGTAATTTATTACCATGCAGGGAAATCATTCTGAATCAGGAAACACAGGTTATTATTGATGAGGGGACTCCTTTGCGATACAGTGCAGCATTTCTTGTGCATCCTAGTGCTTTACTTGCAAGCCCTGAGTGGGATTTAGAGGTACTACAAGCCCATAGGAAAACCCCAGTTTTGAATTTATTAACTGTCTCAAACGATCCACATTAGAGATGTCTTGTAAAGCGACGTAAAGAGGTCAAAACCCAAGTATGAGCCAATGGAGTTTCTTCTAAAGCTTAACTGCACACAGTGTTTTAGGTACTGAGGATCATACTATTGACATTAGTTTAATATCAAGTTCCTCCCTTGTTTTTACATTTATTTTTTATGACTCCTGTCATCTACCTCCACATGCCTCTGTTCTTCCTCCAGACTGCCCCTCTCAGCTACCGTAAGGGCACTGCTCCTACCCATTCTGACTACTAGTCCAGACCTACTCAGCTTTACACACCCTGTGAGAAATCACCCTCGAAGTGGGGTTCAACCCAGATGTGCAGCAGAGATAGGTTTGATTGCCTCATCATGTGGTCAAGCAGGGGATCCAGAGGGAGTGCGCAGAGTGGTGTGTGGCAGGGCCATTCTTCATCTGTGGCAGAGGAGGAGTTTTCTACCAAATAAACAACCCAACAGTGCTACCACCCTATATTATGCTGTCTGCTGACACCTGACCTGTGGATGGGAGGGCTGACGGAACACGGTCAGCTACGGTGTCAAGGCAGCTAAAACATCCACCATGTGGGTGCACTCAAATAGTGTAATTAATCCCCCCCCCCATCTGAGCATGCTGCTTCTGCAGCATTCACAGATTCCACAGACCTGGGGTATGGAAGGCAAGCTCGGAACTTGAACACAGGTCTCCCACATGGAACTACAACATGTTACCCACAGTGCCACTGGGCCAGGCAGCTAGCTCAGTTAATTTATTTAAGTGTGTGTGTGTGTGTTCCATGGATTGCTCAATGGCCCAGTGGTAGGGCATCATGCTGTCACACCAGCGACTCAGCTTTGGTGGAAATTAACTTTGGGGACTAGTACTTGTGGTCAGCTGAGACACATGCTGATAATGGCAGCAGGTCCTAGCAGGAGGGGGTCTAGTGTCATAGTTTACCACCGCAGCAACCTTAGATGGGTGCCAGGAAGTTTGCACCTCCGTCTAGTGTAATCTGAGTGGGCACAAGCTGATCTTTCAGGTCTCTGCAGGGGTGGTAGATGGGAGCAGTGGAGAAAAAAGGAGGAAACCTTGGCACAGTACAAATGACAGTTATAGCCATTCTTGAGTCCTGCATGGCACAGCGACTCCCATTGACTCCAGCGGGGGGGGGGGTAATAGCCAACACAGCTGGGAGGTTGCTGGAGAAACCTACACAAAGGACTGCAGACAGCACCTCAAAGAAACACAGCATGGAAGGGGAAAAAATGTTGCATATTCTAAAGTTTCATGGAAAGGTGAGTGACAGCTGACCCATAGTGCAGCGGTTGGGTTACTGCTTGCAACACTGATGACCCAGAGATGGGAATTCAAGTTGTTGGTGGTCAAACAGGGTAGGCAGATCAAGCACCCAAGGGACTGCTCTCCTTTTACGTGGTGCGTGGTCATGATACGTGGGTCATGTCTCCTGCAATGCACTTGCCACCTAGTGGAAACTGTCTGTCACAGCAGCCTGGAGGCCCATAGGAGCATGGGATGCCAACAGACATGTTGAATCATTGCCCATTGGTCATCCCAGGGGAAAAAAATGGATGGAAAATCCCCTCACCAGGTGAGGTAACAGATGGCCTCTAGCAGGCCAGGCGCCACCAACTGGGCACCCTGACTGAATCCAGCTTCAGCGGGGCTAAGGCAGCCTCTCCGACCTATCCACAAGGTGTAAGATGTATATGGAGGTAAGTTTCAGAGATGAGGGTGACTGGGCTGGGGGTGTGTGTGTCTGGATGGGGGTGAGCAAGGCAGCAGAGGAGAAAATACAATAATAAGAAAGAAAGGTGAGTGACATCGTCTGGGTTCACGTGATTATACTGCATATCCTCCAGCATTTCAGAAACATCCGGATCTCTGAGTGGTTGAAATCCAGCCCAATTCTACATAGAGCTGTGAGTTCATAAGCTGAGGGTACCATCAGTAAATCTAGCTGTACCACCGGAACGAATGTAGACAAAAACAACAAAGATAGGCAAGCCATGCTTGTCCAGTTGCAGCAAAAAATATTTTTAATACAAATAATTCTGTACCAACTATTAAAAGCAAGTTGCCGGCAGCAGTCACCAAAAAAAAAAAAAAAACAATTTCCATTGTTAATTTTGTCTACGTAGTACCACATCTCTGTTTCCTGCTTGTTCTTTGATAAACTGACTGCCTGGTTATGTTAACTGTATCGTAATTTTTCTTCAAATGCAGCTGAATTAATAGGGAGAAAGATGTATGTTGTAAAAGCACAGCAGATGGAGCACAGTACCACTGTGCGAATGGGCATGGCGGAACGACAGAACAAGCGAGCCAGCGAGCGCCTCACTCACAATCTGAATTCTCTGGATAAGACATGCATCCAGCAGATGGCAGCTCTCAACATCAAACGGAAACTACTCCATAAGGAGCTCACCCAGCTCCGGAGAGGTGAAGAATGGGAGGACTTCACATAACTTCTTTTTTTGTAATATGAAGTTTTTTTATTGACTTTTCAAACAATACATAAAAAAAGTCATAATATTACAGATAATTCAGAGACCAAAAATAAGCATAGATAGCTGAATTCTAACAATAAACTGCACGTGTGACATGGTCAGAACTCCATCCCATTCTTATAGGAAAAAATATAACACTATTTGTGCCATGTTCCTTTTTCTGTGATCTGTCTGAACTTCTTGATACACTTGCACTCCTCTACCCCAGGGCCTATCTCTGAAAATCAGGAAAATAAAAACCAAGTTTACACTCAAAATAAAGCTAAAAAAGGACCAGTACAAATTAATCTTCAAGGATTCTAGTTAAGAAGATTCCATTTATAGTTCTGTGAAATTGCTTACAATAGTTCACAGAACACGTGTGAACACTTGGAATAGACTGCCGGAGCATGTTGTGTCAGCCGATAGTTTAATAGCTGTCATGCTCAGACTCCACAAGTACTCGAAGAAAAAGAGGTGATGGGGTATTCCCTCAGAGCTGGTGGGAGAGAGTGACTTCATGGACCAATGGTTTTCATCCCCCCTGAATGTGTTTGGGCCCCAATCCACAAATGTGCATATCCAGGCTGTGAATCTCCACACCTAGAGATTGCCCCATCTGTGGCATGATCCACACACAGAGTGCAGCATGGAGGGGCCAGGGGAGTGTTGGTGGTGGAGAAGGGTCTGACAGAATCCGAATGAATGCCTGGCCAGGCACTATAGTGGATCCCCTTCCCAATATGGAACAGGATTGTGGGATACAGAGGACTACTGTATCCCATTCAGAAAATGTTATATATAAACCAGAAGTAATGACCAGGGGCTTGCTGTATGTATTCTCCAAATGAAATATTTTATTCTGCTTTACACGCCACTTCCACAAATGTTAGGGCAATATTTCATGGCCCACACCACTTTTTCAGGCCCCAGCTTCAGTGTTCACTTTCTAATTAGTATTTATATTTATTTATTTATTAGCTTTTGGTAACTGGGTAAGTGCATTAGGCAATAACCCTGCCTATTTTCAGGCATGACTCGGGAGAGTACAGTGTAAACACAACAATAACAATCAGGACGAAATAAAACAGCAGACACATCATAGCAAAAAAGCAACAGATTATCCAATGCAGGGATAAGCAGCAATAACAAATACAATTAGTGCAGTGGTACCATCAGTGCATAATAGCCAGGTAAACAAGTCTGAATAGACTAAATAGAGGTGAAAACAGACAAGTGGATACACTTTCTGTTGAAGAATACAGAAATAGACATAGAGACAGGTTGGTAGCCAAGCAGAAAGATGTACACTGCAATTAATAGCGTCACTGCATCTGTCTTATAAAAAGGTTTTTTCTTGATAACCCAGCATGTCACACGTTACAATATATTTAAGGCTTTAGCCTTCTGTCCAGGTGAAGGCAGCCACGTCATCAGCCATACTTACATAAGGATTTGCATACCCATGATGCTCTGCTCTGCTCTGAGAATGAGGCTTAAGAGTATGTGCATGGTTGGGGAGATGCACAAAAATCAAAGCATTTAAGCAAGGGTTGGACAGATTCCTGACAGGTAAAGGTATCACAGGCTTCATTCATAGTACGTGAGTACAGACAGTCCAGATAGTACCTTCCTGCTCCTTCTGTCCATTACATTGTATTAACCATAAACTAATGCAGTATACGATCCTACATAACTTTCATTATATCCTGGTCATACTGTATATAATGGGTCCGTTAACACTAAATGCCCCAAATGTGATAGTACTAATGGTACCTTATTGCTTCTCCTCTAGGACTGCCAGTGTATAAAACGTTTATGGACTCAAGCAGAAGATTTTCTGGCCCCACTAAATAAAATGAGCAGTAATTTTAACTTAGGTACTTGCATGATTGGCAATTCAGTGACCCCTTCATGGATTATAAAAGCAAGGTATTATTCCTATTGCTTCAGTTTTCATGATTGTCAAATAGCAAATTCTCGAACGATGGATTAAACCAATGGCACCAACTCTTTCCAAATGAAAAACAGCTGTGATTGAAGCTTCAGGAGTAGAAAACTGTCTTATGGTCTAAGACACAACATTAACATACCTGTATTTGATAAGAAATGGAACATTTTTGCATGATTTTATGCTATGGCCTAGGTGCTATATAAGC
This sequence comes from Neoceratodus forsteri, assembly GCA_016271365.2. NCBI lineage: Eukaryota > Metazoa > Chordata > Ceratodontiformes > Ceratodontidae > Neoceratodus > Neoceratodus forsteri. The sequence continues at coordinate 91,467,171 of JADMNL010000033.1, read as the reverse complement.
TCTTTATTGCTACGTTTTTAACTGTGTATCTAAAAACACACACTAAACGAGATGCCCCGCTTTTCTTTCTCGTCATCTCTTGTCTTCGATTTGTTGCTTCTCTTTTGAATCTTTTCCTCTAAAGCTTCATTCTTGTATATGTTCATATGCACAGTTCCTGCGTCTGTCATGGTTATAAGAGTGCTATCTTGAGCTCTTGGGGTGAGGGAACTGTGAAGCAAAGCTGAGCACTGCGGGCCCACAAAGGACTTGAGAAAAAATAAACAATCCTGCCCTGCACAGTGACACACTGGGTTGAGGTGCAGGACAGCCCACCACTAACCATGCCAGCGACCCATGTTCAAAAGTGGACTCGGGTCACCGGGGGTCGACCAGGAGGGAGGATTGACTATTCTCCTCTCCTGGGGAGGGGTGACTTGCCGCACTGCCCCTATACTGCCACCATGTGGAGGAGTAGTGGTAGGGCAGCAGGTGCAACACTGGATGGAGACAGCTGGTTGCTGGAGCATGGTATGTGTGCACATCGACATACATACACAGCTATATCATTGCACGTCACCTGGTTGGGGAGGGGAACAATGAAAATCAAGAGCAGGGCACCATGATGCATTGCTCTCTCATTCTGGCATGCAGGGACCCTGCTGACATCTGGCGGTGGACTCTGGGTGGGCGGGGCCCTCCCTCTCCTGGCCCCACCATAGGTAGCAATCCATGGGAGACTTTAGGCAGGTGAGTCCTAGGGGAAAAAATGGTCAGTTTCATGCACAGCTGTAATAGGGTAACTAACCAGATCATTTCATCATTTGATGAGGGTACATCAAAATAAAGCACACGAACAAAGGCATCATTGAATAATAAATATTCTTTTTATTCTAGAGTGCAAACATTCATCTGCGAAGAGAAACAAAAGTTCAAATGTAGGAACAAGAAACGATAACAGTTTATCTGTAGAGAATGGAAGTGAAGCATTGCAGGCACATTGTGATTTTGTTGTAGTATAGCCACACATTTTTCTGCTGCGTTATTATATGTTAAGTGCAATATATTGTTTCTACACTTGAACTTTGTTTTTTTTTGTGCATATTAATTTTTGCCCTCTAGAATAAAAAGAATATTTATTATTCAATGATGCCTTTGTTCGTGTGCATTTTTTAGATGTACCCTCATCATATGATGAACTGATCTGGTTACTTAACCATATTACAGCTGTGCATGAAACTGGTCCCTTTAGGAATATTGCATGTTTGGGAGCTAGCCAGCCTATATTTCAGTTCACAACTCCCTAATAAATGTGAACTGTTCACATTCTATATCTTTGTATAAGGGTCCTGGAGAGATGATGGCCAGTTGGAGTGGTGAGCAGGGGATGAGTGCTCCAACCTGCACCCAGGGGAGAAAAATCTCTATGGAAACAGAAGAAATAAAAAATCCTGATTGGCTAAGAAAGATGTCATAACTTATAATTTCCTTATTTACTTTACTCATTGATTTGTGGACCCTCTACATTTTTGAGTTTAATTTGTTGATAGTTTTATCTATGGAATACAAAAAAATCACACCCCAATAGTGCAACTCCCTGTAAAGGGAATTACATTGGTGCTGCTTTAAATAAGAGGGCATGATGTCAAACGACCTCTCATATACTCTACAAAGGCTGAAAACAGAAAACATAGACACATGCTTTGTCTTTCTCCGGACTTATCAGTATGCCTCATTTGTATCTCAACCCAGGTGAAGGACAAACCAGTCCTAGGATGGTCTTATGGGTTTGGGTCTTGGTGAGCCCGAAATAGGAAAGCAATCTAAAAGATTAAGAACCTCTGCACAAAAGCACTGAGGCTAAGGTTACCCAGAAAGGGTACTTGCACTAAATCCAGGTTTCAAAAAAACACAAAAACACATTACACCACTAATGCAAAGCATCATGGGAAGTATATGCAAATCACCAAACCAAAGAAAAGAGAGACATATTGTTCAGTGCGTACTCTGAAATATGCAGTTAAAATTGTAGTGATAGGGCCTGTCAGGTGCCATGACAGTAGCACTGCCGCTTGCTTGTCATGTCGACTACCTAAATTCAGTAGCATGCTCAGGTCACATGGGGCTGGCTAGGGGAGACAAGATGAGCATCCCATGGACTGCTCTCCTCTCCTGTCTCAAGGAGCTGCAACGTGTTTCTCTGCTGTTTGCCTGCCACCTGGCAGAGGCTGGGAGGCAGCACAGAAGTGGAGGACAGGCATCCCAGCAGACACCTATGTGAGTGGGCAAGATACAGTACATGACTGGACAGCCAGTAGCCTTTGGGAGAAAATGGTGGTAAATCCCTGACCATCAGGATAAACATTCCAGGTCTGTTGCAGGCTCCACACCACCACCTGGGCACTCCTCTGAAGAATCTGGATTGTGCTCCACAGGGACTTGGCCACCCTCTGTGACCCCATCATGGGGAATAATCTGTGGGGGAAGAATGGAGGAAGTGAGTCCTAGAGAAGATCGATGACGGGGTTGGGGGAACTGCAGAAGATGGGAGTCAGTTGGAGACCAGGAGTATAAAAAATAATGAAAAAAAATAGTGCTATAAATCTTATATAAGACCAGGTCTTAGCCTGAGGGAGCAGACCAAATATCTGTGCAGTTAAATCCATCGTTTGAGGACTTTGCTTTTTGACAACCATGAAAATGAAAGCAATAGAATACCTGGTTTCATTATCAACAAAGGGCTGTTTTTTTTTTTTTCTGTTGCTATTTTCCTCCTAGCATCCCTGTCCCTGGAAGCATCACCCTAGCCCCACCACTAATGTGTCTCATGGACTTAAGGATTAACCATCACTTACACTGAGCCATGTCTGTGGGGTGGCCTGCCACATAGGGTCATGCAGTACCTGTGAGGGATGCCAAGTGAGCCAGGGATTTATACTCCAGTTTTCAGCCCCCAGTGTCTGCCTTGACACAAGGCACGCATGTGTTCATTGACACACTTGTGTGTTGCGGTGGCAGACCCCCCATGTCTGCTTATGTCGCTGGTGCTGCCTCTAGCCTTTGCCAGGGAAGTGGCGGGACTCAGGAACCCCACCCCCACCCAGGGGAGGAGAGCTGTCCTTTAGATGCTCAGTCCTCCCCTCCCAGCCAGCCCCTGTGTGATCCTGGTCAAGTCTCGAATCTGGGTCGCCAGTGCGGCAGGTGGTAATGCAGCCAACGCCTCAGCCCGCCATACCACGGGGCCAGCCCATGAAGGCATTTTATTTATGTTATTGACTTGTCTATTGTGTGATGTTTTTTATGTGCTAGATAAGTGTGCTTCATCTTGAAAAATCTAGCAAAATGTTATTGAGAAAAAAAGGGGGGCAAGGTTAAACACTGGCAAATGCAGGCCAGTCATTCTGACATCAGTGCTGGTCAAGCTATTGTCGCACACAGAATAATAAAGCATGGAAATTTCTGCTCACCAAGGAACTCTCTGGGCACCCTGGTGGTAGAGTGGGTAGGGAGCCCCTTTAAAGTAATTCTTGCTTGCACAGCAGACTTATACATACCTGCTTATGAAGCAGGGGGGGGCACACACGATGAGCCTTGCTTCCACTCCCACCCTAAATTACAATGTTAGTCCTTTAGGTCTCTTGTGTTTTTCTCCTGATAATTAGAATTATGTATTCCTTTGATCAGATATCACGCCATCCCTGGAATGCCTGGAAGTTGAATTTCCTCCGGACTTGCCAAAGCAGTACCTTTCCCACAAGCGTCACTCCATGCCTGCCATCCATTCCACATCAGCACTAGCTTTCTCCTCCAATCCAGGACTGAGGTAAAGAAAACAGGAAAAGAAGAAAATGCATGTTGTAGTGGGGGCAGGGGGTAAAACAGACTGCCAGAATGAATAATTTATTGTGGGGGATAATCTCTGAGGCACTCCCCATTCATGACATCATGGGTTGTTTACACCTGATAGGTTGCTTGAGGCACATGTGACTTGAAGAAAGTCCATCCCCCACCTGAGAGGGGGGGTCTGCTCTCCTAAGGTCAGTTCTTATGTGCATCAAAAACAGGTTGCAGCACACCCTAGAGCTCCAGTGTGTTTCTTGTAAAGAACAAATGTTTATTATAAAGAACAACTTCATTACTAAGGTAAGAAGCCACCTGGCTAAGCCATTTATTAATATCCTACAACAAAGATCAAACAAGACCACAAGAGTATGTTTCTGCAAATATGCAACTGTTTAAAACTGCAAAACTGCCAGTCTTAGAAATGTTAGCACTGCGGCTTCTACTAGCGTCAGTTGTCTACGAAAATGTTAGCTGAGAAATTGCCAGCACAGTATTCAAATTTTGAACATTATCGCATTGTACAACTATAGAGATTATTAGCTACCTGAACACCCCTGCTAGTGCTGCCAGGAACTAAAATAATCTCTGACCCACATAACTGAACACAGAATCTATGCAGTGATTTACATGAGGTAATATAATAAATAATCAACCTGGTTCCTGAGTTGTATTAATCACCAACAAAAATCTGGTGACCCTGCTAGCCCCACTAACTTGTAAAAAGGGTGCTCTCAAACTCACCCAGAAAAGCTTCCTTGCACTGGAAAATGTGTAAAATGCCTGAGCTGGATTCAGACATTACCGGAGTTCAGTGGCACTAAATCAAAGCAGTAAGCACCCACAACCACCTTGTGCTATTTTCTACACAAAAACAGTCCCACAGAAAAAATGAAGTTCTATGGACCAAAATGGAGCCATCCAAATGTTTCTTTATGGCCCCAGTTTCTCAAACAATTCCTATCAGCATGACCATCCCCCCACTACTTCTTTCCAGTTTGCAAATCTCTTGCTACATGAGAGCTGCAAGCTGATTAACTCTCAGCTCTCGCGAGATTTCAGCCACCATTTTAGATGAGGATAAACAAACTAGATTTGACTAAATCCAACATATCTTGCAGTGGAGAATGGAGCTAGCAATTGCTACAGCTTCTCAAGGCAAAGTCCCGTAACTTACTGACCATGAGAGAGAACTGAAGAAACATGTTTCACAGAACAAAAAATGCTTCTGCCCCAAACTGTATCCTATTACAACAGTGGCCAGCAATGCAGATATCCCTCACTCAGTTTACCACAGCCAAGGTAAGTTTTAGCTAAAGCAGCCTGCCCCCCCCCCAAAGCTACATGCCTACTTTATCCCAGAGATAACCAAGGCATACAAAAAGGTCCAAAAATGATACACAGCACTGTTCTATATTGGGTGAACATACAAGGAGGTTTGATTAAAATAACTATTTCGAAAATAGTGAACTTTAATAGTCATTTCTTTCACTAATATACAGTTGCTTTTTCTCTCTTAAAGGCACAATCACATATTAATTAAGGAGCTGCTGCTATGTACTGTGTGTGACAAAAGTAATACATACCAATGTGAATGCATGACTTGGTTCTATTAATTTAATAAAAAAGGGCCGTAACAAGATAATTTATCACATTTTTGAAATTTAAGGGACGCTAAAATACTAAGTAATGTGCCACAGTTCACCATTACAAGCATAGTAGCACCTGAAGTGCTCAATCAAGACATCACTACACAACAGTCTTTGAAGCAATTTCTCAGTCACTCTGTATCTTGCCTCAAAATGACATGTTCTCTAGACCTTTTCATGACACATTATGTCTTTTAAACTCACCACCTTCTTCTATCAAAAGGTAGAGGAAACTCCTCTATCATCTACCTGATCAAAACACCATAAACAAGTAGGTCTCATGAGGAGGAGGAGCACTGAGAAACTAACCTAACTTGCCTATCCAGATCAGCAGCCACAAGAAAGAATATTGCGAGACTTGCTGCTGTGATCTCGGAAAAGCCCTCCACTCACCCCTTACTCATGCAGGATTAAGGGTGTAGGTGGCTGCCAGACAGGAGATTGATTGAGAGTCGCTGCTGCCATCTTGCAGAGAGCGTAACTACACTCATAAACATTCAACCAGCACAGAGCACATTTGTTAAAAGCACCAACTGATCTACAACAGCAGACCACAATGTAAATAATTAAATGTAAGGGCAATGATTTGAAAATCAATTAACAACAAGGAAACTACATTGGGGGCAGCACCATTACCACAGCTGTCGGCAAGGCAGCATAACACTGAGCCCCTCACTCACTCTAATCACATTTAAAGGGATAGTGCACACTTTAATGCACAGGCTCAGCAATAGCCTGCACAGTGCAGAACATTATTGATTACTGTGCAGGGGAAGAATAAAAAAAAAAAAAACCCTCTCATGGTACCTTCTCAGCTTACTGCATGGCCAAAACAAAGAGCCTCAGCTGAACCAAGGTTGCAGCATACTCCACATCTCCAGCATATTTAACCAAATCTAGAGGCAAAGGTAAGACTCATAATATTTCAGTATAAGCCATACATACAAAATTATAGGACAATTGTCACTAAATACAGGATGCTATCAAGATCCAGCATTCTGGTTATCAGTTTGTGCTTATACCACTAGAATATACTTGGCAAAAAGTACAGAAAACTACTGCATGATGTATAGCTTCTGAGTATATCACAACATCGGTTTACAAGGCTTTTAAGTAGAACAGTGCAAGTTACAAGTAAGGAGACTGACCACCTGGAAGCCCCTGCTAGTGGTTCCAGGAGCAAACCACCATAAAGTATACATTGGACCTTATAATGTAAAGAGATTTGACTACCTGGATACCCCTGCTAGCGGTTCCAGGAGCAAACGTTCATAAAGTATTCACTAGGCATTATAATGTAAGGAGATTTGACACCCTGGATACCCCTGCTAGCAGTTCCAGGTGCAAACGTTCATAAAGTATCCACTGGGCCTTATAATGTAAGGGGATTTGACACCCTGGATACCCCTGCTAGCAGTTCCAGGTGCAAATGTTCATAAAGTATCCACTGGGCCTTATAATGTAAGGAGATTTGACTACCTGGATACCCCTGCTAGCAGTTCCAGGAGCAAACTTTCATAAAGTATTCACTAGGCCTTATAATGTAAGGAGATTTGACACCCTGGATACCCCTGCTAGTGGTTCCAGGTGCAAACGTCCATAAAGTATCCACTGGGCCATATAATGTAAGGAGATTTGACACCCTGGATACCCCTGCTAGCTGTTCCAGGTGCAAACATCCATAAAGTATCCACTGGGCCTTATAATGTAAGGAGATTTGACACCCTGGATACCCCTGCTAGTGGTTCCAGGTGCAAACGTCCATAAAGTATCCACTGGGCCATATAATGTAAGGAGATTTGACACCCTGGATACCCCTGCTAGCTGTTCCAGGTGCAAACATCCATAAAGTATCCACTGGGCCTTATAATGTAAGGAGATTTGATTACCTGGATACCCCTGCTAGTGGTTACAGAAACAAATGCTTCCAAAAAAAAAGGCTCATCAAATGACCTGTACAAGGACAGCAAGGCAAATATCAACCTGGCACCCCCTAGAGCAGTGTCTTAGTGCAGGACAGTCACCCTACTTCCATTCCAGGTATCCCAGTCTCTGTGGCATGTCACCATTCAAACGGCATCTAGCTTCATGGTGGAACCTGACTGAAACGTGGCTTTCCACGACCTCAACACTACTGGTGTACCCCATACAGGGTATTTAAGGCTGCGGACCAACATGGAGCTGACCAAAATGTTTTTTATGGCCCCATGTCTGTAGAAATGCTCAAACGACTCGCTCCTCTCCCCTTGTCTCTTCCCATCTGAGATCTCGCTCAATGTGGGAGCAGCTCTTTGACTGACTCCCAACGCTCGCGTGACCTCAGCTGCCATCTTTCTGAGGGCCAAAACAGCGGGATCCCGCCATCACGGAGATCCCGCGATAACTACCGCCTATGCCTTCAGCACACTGAAATACAGCAACATTTCAACTCCACCAAGCGTAAACAGGAGTCAAACAGACTGTTTGGTTAAGGTCTAGAAAGATACCTCAAGGGAAAAGAGGATAAGATACCAAAGACCAGTCAAACAGATCCACTTATCCACCAGCTAGACAAACATACCGTTCTCAGTCCTTTCAAGACAAGACAGGGGCAATTACTACTACAGGCTATACTACTACAGGCAGCCATACCCACAAAAAAAAATTGCATCAGATATCAAGCTAGAAGGGTTCCCAAGCAAGGTAGAGGAAACTACCCTCCCCCCACAGAACCCAGTTGAAACAACAACTACTATTGCTACAGGTAATACCAAAACATTCCAGTCGGTGACCAACTACTACTCTTCATGCAAGCATGGGAGCAAACCACACAAGACAGGTGGGTCCTACAAGTAATAAGACTAGGATATGTGATACAACTTTCTCGCATACCAACAAAGAACATTCTAGTCCTATTTCCTGTGCCGAAAAACACGTTACCCCGACACAAGTCCAAACAGTACTGGCAGAATTACTGCACAACAAGACCATAGACAGGGTAACACATTACAAAACAGGGAAAAGGAGGATCCTCCATATTTGAAAAGGTACCCAAAAAGGGACCAGAGGGCCACGCCCAGTTCTGTACCTTAACAATTTTGTACAATTCAAACCCTAGAAATGGAAACAATCGGGCCCACCCTCACGGTTATAAACTCAGGAGATTACCTAACTTCACTACATTTGTAGGACACATACATCACACTACAAATTCCATCGATTTCACATATTGGGAAAATGATACCAATACAAGTGTTAACATTCAACCTACCATCAACCCCAAGCGTGTTCACAATGGTAAAAGAGTTAAGGGCATACAAGTAATACCCTATTGAATGACCGGCTGATCAAGACCAGAACAGTGCAACAGTCCTTTCGAGAACAAATGCGGTAGTACATGCCTACAAAATCAAAGCTGTGTAATAACCTATCAGAAAGCTACCCATCATCCCCAGCCAGTCTATGGATAGTCTAGGCTCACTGATCGACACAAATCAGGGTCTCAGCAACCCATTAAATGCCCAAGTCCATTCAATTATTGCATAGACTACACAATTACAGAAACACAGAAATCCAGAACTTCAAGCAGTTTCACAAGTACTAGGAGTAATGTCATCATTGATAGACATAGTGCCATGGGCCAAGTGCAACATGAGACCTCTCGTACCATTCTTGAGCAAACAGCGCTCAGTGCATGACATAGGCTTGGCACAAACATTAACACTTTCCCTTCCCTGAAGGCACTAGCATCTGCCAGACATGGAGGAGAACTACAGGTACACTCATGCAGACCCGTGCAGACTGTGTGACCTAGTAGTTAAAGTACTAAGCTGTAAACTGAAATTCCCTTTACCTTTCCTAACATTCTACACTGACAGAATATCCCTTAGACCTATTATGTCATTCTGACCAATAGTATCATTGACAGTCCACATCAACCAAACTATTGAAATATCTGCAGAACCCCCTCAGTGGGAAATACAAAACAACCCTCAGCTTAAAACACGGGGTATGAAAAGGATATTTAGCACATTCCTATCAAGGACAGAGGAAATATACAAAACTGACTGTTTGTAATGCTGCATGGAAAAGGAAAACCAGCTTCAAAATCTTTGATTGCCATGTACCGTAAAACAGCAATCATGGAACCATACAGAGTGAATAACTTGACTGTTCCAAGAGATCTGAAGGCTCACTGACCAGAGCAATCGCAACTTCCTGGGCACAGAAAAATGGGACTACTGCAGAGGAAATCTTTAGCAGTATGTAAGGACTAGGTACAAGACAGCACGTCTGACCCACCCTAGCAGAGAATTACTGCTTTTTAATGACCCATGATGTCATGAATGGGAAGTGCCTCAGAGATTATCCCCCACAATCACCTTTACCAGGTGAGTAAACTACCATTAACAGAGCCAGTAGAAATGAGGGGAAATTGCCATCTGATCTACACAAACCTGCAAGATACTTTACAATGCAGCAAGCTTTGTTCTAACCCCAGGAATTCTTCAATATGCTTAACTCTTGTAGTCAGCCCCTAGTATTGAACTGCCCAGAAAATAGAACATATGCAAATGATGGAACACTCATTGGCTCGTGCCACCATTCAAATTGCTGCCCTTACCAATTGCTGCATTCTATAATGCTCAGATTTCATTTTCCGTCTGCTAGTCAAGATGCCTTGGAGATCTCTCCTCACAAGTATTGAAATGTGTTTGTCGTGTGAAAATATAAGTAACTTTTAAATTAATTTTATCTGCTGCATTTACTTCCTCTTTTAATAGTCAGCGCTAGGTTAGTTTATTGTTTTTTAACTTAGTTTCACGGTTCCTCTTTGGTTCTGACAAACCGTTGAGGAACCGGCATTTCTTTCATTTTACTTACCTTTTTGTTAGTTTTATATATTATTTTTACTATTGTTCCTTGTATCTGAACCATTATTTTCACAGTTCTTGCTCGGATCGCGGTCTTTTTCTTCAGGGAAATCACCCACAAACAACTAAGAGAGTGGGGTTATAGTCGCTGTTCAGGCGAAGTTTATTTACATAATTGTGGTTAGTTTTGAGTGAAGCCCTTCCCCTTTAGTGGGTTTCAATTATGTCAGATAAACCTAAAAAGAAAACGGGACCTACCAGTTTCAAAAATTGCACACAGTGTGTGAGATTTTTGCAGAGGCAGATAAACATGACTTGTGTCTCGTCTGTCTTGGGGAATCTCATTTTACAGCAGAGTGTGATATCTGTAAAACCTTTCCTCCTAAAACTGTAGAAAAAAGACTGAAAAGGTTCAAGAAAAAGATGGCGTCTCATGCGGTTCTGGAGGATAGGGGATCTGGCCAGCCTTCTCCCGCCACTGAAGCAGATAAAAATAGTGAACCTGAACCGCAAACTCCAAGTAAAGAAGAGCCATCAAAAATAAAGCGAACTGGCAAACTGGCTGATGAACCAGAACCGGCAAAACAGAAACAGAAAACCAAGCACACAGAACCCCCAGCTAGAAAGGAAAAGGGGACTTCTGCCAAAAAATGGCTAAGCCTACAGCTGAGGCAGTTGCACAAGCCCTAAAGGTTATTCAGGCTTTGCAAGCCACTACTTCTCAGGGATTGGTACTGGTCCCGGTTCAGTAGGTACCAGTAAATCCAATGGTTTAGCCTTCGGTTCAGCAACTGATAGCATCAGTTGTGGTTGCGGTTCCTGACACTCAGGAACAGTATGAGGAGTATGATGAGGATGAGGAAGGGGAACCCATTGAACCCCCCTGACCAGAAATGTGAGTCCCCTCCCAGATTACCTGAATATTTTTCTCCTCACACTACACATTTGTAAAACAAATGGTAGATGCTTTGGATCTAACTACCAATGAGTTGGTAGAGGATGAAGAGGAGGTGGAGTGTTTGGATCTAATGGGACTAACTCCCACCAAGAAATTACTGTTGCCAATCAATAAGTTTCTAAAAAAGCACATCCTCAAGATTCTACAAACTTCTAACTCTGTTCCACCCCTGGATAAGAGAGCTGATAGAAAATATCAGCTGGACAAGTCAGAGGCAGAATTTTTATTTTCTCACCCCAACCATGAGGGGGTGGTACAGACTGCAAACTGTGATAGGGCCAGGGTGCCTATGGCATCCCATCCCCTGATAAAGACTCTCAAAAAATTGACTGTATGGCCAAAAAAGGTTACCTGTCAGCCTCTTTATCCATCAGACAGGCAAATTATATGGCCCAATACCAGAAGTCCCTGTGGCAGTCTGTCATGGCCATGGCAGGCAAGGCCCCATCTGGATTGGTAGCCAACCTTACTGAGACAGCCTGGTTCGGTCAGGAGGCTTCTAAGTATCAATTCTAGATGGCAGTAGATGCCAATGACACTGCTGCCAGATGGATGGTCCTTACAATTGCTCTAAGAAGGTTTGCTTGGCTGAGGGCTACTAATTTGTCCCAAGACACACAAACAAAGGCCATGAACTTTTCCCTGTGAGAACAACTCACTTTTTGGGGATAAGACAGAAGCCTACATGAAGAAGTTGGACAAATACAAGATCACCTACAAGAGCAACTCGGCCAAAGAAAAATCTTCAACCTCCTATAGGCCCTATGAAAGGGGAGGTGGAGGTAGTTCCACTTATGGCAGACCCTTTTTTCAGACCCAAGCTTCACAGTAGTACCAGCAGTATCCTCAGCAGGCAGGATACTGCAGAGGAAGGGGCAGAAAGGGATTTAGGTGAGGGAACCAAGCTAACCAGACTCAGTCCTGGCCTAAGTAGAACCCCTCCCATTGTTGCCAGGGTCACCTCCCCTGTACAAGTAGGGGGCAGGCTGGCTCACTACTTCCAGGCATGGAAGAACATCACAGACAAGTGGGTCCTGGAAGTAGTGAGTCAGGGTTTGTCCCTCAGTTTCAAATCCTTCCCAACATTAAAGACAAGAATTTTCCGGCCAGCTTCCACCTCAGAAAATAAACTATTAGAGATGGAAGTGGCAAGTTTGTTGCTGTCAAAGGCAGTAGAACTGGTCCCTCTGCAGCAAAGGGGAAAGGGATTCTACTCAAGGTACTTCTTGACCCAAAAGAAAAATCAGGAGTGGCGACCCATTCTAGATCTAAGATTACTGAACAGGCATTTAGCAAAGCCAACATTCAGAATGGTAACCTTAGCTATGATTCTGCCAACCCTCCAGAAGGGAGAATGGTTGGCATCCCTGGATCTAAAAGATGCATACTTCCACATCCCCATAAAGGAGTCACACAGAAAATACCTCAGGTGCCCAGCCCAGTAGCATTGAGGGTTGAGGCACTGGACACCACACCTTGCACCATGCCGGCAACCCAGGTTCAGGAATGAGCCTGGGCCGCTGGGGGTTGATGGGGGGGAGTGGATCAAGCATCCAGAGGACTGCTCTCCTCTCATAGGGGGAGGGTCCCATGTCATCCCGCTCACTGATTGACCTTTAGTGGTGACTGGAGGGCAATATGGGTCAGGAGGCGCACTCCGATGTAGTAACATCAGTAGGGAGGGAGGACAGGAGAAACAGGAAGGGAAAAGGAGCCTGGCAGGGCTCCAAGATGGTCCACCGCGCTGCGGGCTGAACCCAGCTTCTGTATTGGGTCTTCGGGGAGGGGTGCCACCTCCCTGGCCCTGCCATGGGGGCAAACTGTGGGGGATTCTCCAGGGTTGGCTAGTGCAGTGCGGCGGGGACCTGAGAGAGTGTTCCTCCTCTGGAAGGCCAAAGCCCCTGCCAGGCCTCAGGGAGCATAAATACCTATATTAAAAAAAATTTATATATCAGGTTCAGACTCCCATCAGGTCATTACCAGTATCAGCATTGTCGTTCAGCCTCACTTCAGCTCCAAACGCATTCACAAAGTGCCTGGCAGTGGTAGTGGCATGCCTAAGAAGGCAGGGAATCACAGTGTTCCTTTACCTAGACAACTGGTTAGTGGTGGGAAAGTCACCACAACAGGTAAGAGATTCCCTGAGGTCAACCCAGGACCTTCTGAAATCCCTAGGGTTTCTGATCAATATCAAAAAATCTGTCCTGCAGCCAGCACAGGTGCTAAACTTCATAGGAGCAGAGCTGGACACCCAAAGGGGAAGGGCATTCCTACCTCAGGAGAGGGTGAGCAACATTCTGCAGATTGCTGGGACCTTCAAACTCAACAAGTCAATACCAGCAAGGTATTTCCTACAGCTCCTCTGGCATGTGGCTGCAGCAACAGGCACAGTCATAGGCTCCAGGTTCCAGATAAGGGGCATCCAATTCCACCTCAGGACACACTGATGCCAAAGAAGGAACCTTTCAAAATGAATGCCAGCAACAAAAATTGTATTACAGATCCTTCAATGGAGGTAGATCAGGGACAACAGCAGGGAAGGAGTCCCCTTTCAGCAGGAGTCTCCCTCCATAGTCCTCACAGCAGACACCTCCCTCCTAGACTGGGGGCCCACTTAGAGGCACATACCATACATGGTACCTGGTCAAGTGCAGAGTCTCTTCAGCACACAAATTTACTGGAACTCAGAGCTGTGTTTCTAGCCCTGCATGTCTTTGCATCTCTGATACAAGGCAAGGTGGTACAGGTCAGAACAGACAATACCACTACAATGTACTACATAAACAAGCAGGGAGGAACAAGGTCCAGCCCTCTGTGCATAGAAGCAATGAAGGTGTGGAGTCTAGTCTACTCACTTCAAGCTTCACTGGTAGCCATTCATCTGCCAAGAAAGGACAACACCCTAGCAGATGCCATAAGCAGGATCAAACAGAATCACCACAGATGGTCTCTGAACAGACAAATGTTGGAGGTGGTGTTCAGAAGATGGGGCACCCCAGAGATAGACCTCTTTGCATCCCATGACAACCAACAGATGCCAACATTCTGTTGCAGGCCACCAGCAAGAGGCACAGTGCCCCTGGATGCTCTAGTGCTGGTTTGGTCTGGGAGGAAACTATGCATTTCCCCCTTTTCCTTGCTGCTCAGGGTCATGATCAAGCTCAGGTCCCAGCCAGGCACAATGATTCTGATAGTTCCAGATTGGGTCAGGCAGCTATGGTACTCACTGCTACTCTCCCTGTCAGTAGCCCCACCAATACACCTTCCTCAGAGGCACAATCTCCTAACCTCCTCACAGGGGAGGATCCTTTACCTGAACCTCAGGTCCCTCAGGCTCAAGGCCTGGCTCTTGAGGAGTTAAGAGTATGCAGGCTTATACCTCTCAGACAGTGTCCTTAATGTCCTGAGAGGATCCAGGAAGCCCTCAACAAGGAGGGCTTATGCTTCCAAATGGAAGAGATTTTCTATATGGTGTTCTACCAATGACGTAGTACCTTCATAGGCAGGGTTACCAGCCTTGCTGGACTACTTTACCCATTTACATTTCCTGGGCTTGCAGCCCACTACTTTGAAGGCCCATCTGGCTTCAGTATCAGCTTACATTTCAGCAGGAAAAGGTGTCTCCATGGCATCCAATCCCATTTTTAATATGTTTTTCCAAGGCTTGGCCCACCCGCACCCCCTCACAGGGAACCAGTGCCGGCATGGGACCTTAATGTATGCATTGCCAAGCTTATGGAACCTCCTTTTGAGCCTGTGGTCTCAGCACATGCAGGCCTTTGCATCGCTGATACAAGGCAAAGTGGTACAGGTCAGAACAGACAATACCACTACAATGTACTATATAAACAAGCAGGGAGGAACAAAGTCCAGCCCTCTGTGCATAGAAGCAATGAAGGTATGGAGTCTAGTCTACTCACTTCAAGTTTCACTGGTAGCCATTCATTTCCCAGGAAAGGATGATACCCTAGCAGATGCCTTAAGCAGGATCAACCAGGATCACCACAAATGGTCTTTGAACACACAAGTGTTGGAGGTGGCCATCACTTTGGCAAGAAGGATTAGTGAGCTCCAGGTCCTGTGTACAGAGCAGAATTACATCTCTTTCCATAGGGACAAGGTGGTGCTTAGGACTAACAGGAAGTTCCTTCCAAAGGTGGTCTCTGACTTCTATTTGAATCAGTCAATTACTTTGCCAGTCTTTTTCACTGAGCATTCTAGCTCAGGTGAATGCAGACTGCATAGCTTGGATGTTAAGAAAGCTTTATGCTACTACATCACTCATACTAAGGACCACAGGCAGGACAGACAACAGCTGTTCCTAACTTATGGGGATATGGGAAAAGGAAAACCAGCATCTAAAATGATCATTTTGCGCTGGATAGTAGAATGTATCCAGTTGTGTTACTCCAAAGCTGGTAAGGAGCCCCCAGTAGGCCTGAGGGCTCACTCCACAAGGGGCACAGTTGCCACAATAGCAGTTGCCTGGAATATTCCACTGTTAGAAATCTGTAAAGCAGCCACATGGAGAACAGTACATACTTTCACAAAGCATTACGGCCTGGACACTCAGTCCAGAAGTGATGCCATGTTTGGCAGAGCAGTTTTGCAATGCTTGTTTCCAAAATAGGTTTTGTGCCCACCTCCAAAGTACTGCTTCATAGTCTGCAAGAGTTAAGCATATTGAAGAATTCTTTGGGTTAGAAGAAAAAAATGAATCTCCTTAGTAATCTAGTTTCTTCCAAGGTATTCTTCAATATACTTAACTCACCTTCCCTACCTCCCCTTCCAGAACCAATGGCCTCTGCATATCAGCTGGATTTCTGGAAAAAAAAAGTTTTTTTTTACCATGGTTGTGTTACAGGTTTTTGAACACAGTTGGGCAGACTAGGTGGGCCAAGCGGTCCTTATCTGCCGTCAAATTCTATGTTTCTATGTTTCCCCTCTTTAGGTCCTGTCTGACAGTTTGAGGGACTTTTTGTTATGGGGGATTTTATTATTTAAATATTATTAGTATTTTAGGAAAGCTTAGTTTAGAGGGCCTTTCCTTGCAGGCTTCAATGAATCTGAGTGCTATAGAATGCAGCAAATGGTAAGAACGGCAGTTTGAATGGTGGCACGAGCAAATGAGTGTTCCACCATTTGCATATGTTCCATTCTCCGGGCAGTTCAACACTAGGGGCTGACTGCACAAGTTAAGCATGCTGAAGAATACCTTGAAAGAAACAAGATTACTAAGGTGGGTAATTTTTATGTTGGCTTGCATGCATGAGCAAGCAACATCTTGTGGTATTAGCATATTTCAGAGGTGTGTCAGCGTTGTGGCGAATGCAGGGAATGCTTTAGTGGTTGCATCCCTTGGCCACCAACCACTGAGCATGCTGCCTCGGCATCCCCCTCTTAGTGTGTCTTTCCCTGCTCAACAGTTTCCCCCTTTCCTTTCTGACACTGGGATGCCCACTCTCGGTGTCAGATGCACCCTTCCCCATCTATATGCCTTGCTGACATCGCGGTACCCAAACTCCGTGTCGGCATCCCCCCCCCGAATTGTGGCACACTGGGAACCCACTCCATTGTGCCTATTTTTTTGTGTGTGTGTAACCTGTAAATGAAAAAACCTTCCTTCATGGTCTTTTTTTCCCCCTGCAAACAAGAAAATAGTCCACCGTTGTCTCCCTCATCCTCCTTCCCCATCCCTCTGCGCACCCACCTTCCTGCACCCTCTCACCCATACTTATCCGCTGGAGGTCGGGAACCACAGTCTTTTCTGAACCAGGACACGTCTGCACTCTTCAAAGCCAAACTACGAACTGAAGAAATGACGATAAGCTTTATAATGGGAGGCAATGGGGGGGTTTCAACTTAGGTTGATATCTCAGCCATTTTGGGATTTTGGCCCCAAATTTTCAACATGGGGTTCTTAGGATCCCACCTCCTGAACATGTCACTGTCATTTAGTTTTTGGTCCCGAAAGGTGATTTCACAGTCGCTGTATGGAATCACCATTCGGGACCGATTAATGAAACAACAGTGTCACTGTTCATGAGGGGAGGTCCCAAAAAGCCCATGTTGCAAATTTGGTGACAAAATTCCAGAAAGTGACTGTGTTACGAGTGTGCATTGCGCAGTTTCTACGCATGCATGTAACTTCACCAATTTTTTATATTTTCTCTCCAGATTTTCAACATTGCCATTTTTCACACCTCCTTATGAACAGTATAGCTGTCATTTTTCACATCCTTCCTGAATCGTGTTTTCACACCTGTAGCGCAGAATTTATTTATTTATTTATTATTCTTCGGAAAATACCTTTGAGCCAGTGGCTCGTCTACAGAGGTTCCACATCAAATACAATTTGTACAAAAGCCAAAACTAAATGACTCAACATAAAATATAGAGCATTAGAGTAGTAGAGAGAGAAGGGGTAGAGATAGCAAGATGGGGAGGTAGGAACAAGCAGGGAGGGTCAAGGTAGTGCAAGATCTGCAATAGAGCAGCTCTGTTGTCCGAGGGTAGGCATTTTTTTTTTTTAGAATAGTAAAGTTGGGGGTAGCTGAGTTCAACCTAGAGGTCTGTGTTGGGATTGGGTGCTCCTAGGGTTGTTGGGAGGATGAGACTTTGTTAGGTCACGTGCTCTTTGTGGTTGGCCATACTAAGATGAGCATGAAGTTTAGATTTAAACAGACTGAGCTTGTCTTCCTTAAGAATATCTTTGCTTAAGGTATTTAACCAGAGAGGAGCCCGGTATTCATAGGAGCACTGCCCCTGGGATGTGTGACAGTAGGGAACTTTTAGGGAGTGGGTGTTTAAGCCCCTGGTGAATCTGGTGGAGTCATGCTGCCTTAGGAAGTTCTGTAAGCAGGGTGGGGTTAGTCCGAGGATGGACTTTTTGGCTAGCAGGCAGGCTTGATATTGTATTCTATTGCTGAGATTAAGCCAGCCCGAAAAAGAGTAAAGGCCCTTTGTGTTTGTCCTGGGAGCAGCATTTAGTAAAAGCCTGCAGGCCTTGTTAAGGGTGGTTTCAATTCGTTTTAGTGTCATAGGGGCTGCAGCACCATATACCACCAGGCCATAATCTATAGTGGACAGAACAGAGCTAGTGATAGCAGTTTTTATGGCATCTTTGGTAAGGTAGGATTTATTTTTATAGAGCAGGCCCAATTTGGCATTGGCATTTTTGGCTACTAGGTCAATGTGCCGGTTATAGGACAGGGTGCTGTCTAAAGTGATACCGAGATATTTGAAATGCGATACCATTTCGAGGGGAGAACTAAGATTGTTGAGTATATGTAGTTGGTAGGACTTGTGTTTGTTTTGGGCAGAGGTGAAAAGCATAGTTTTCGTCTTGTTATAGTTCAACAGCAGCTTTGAACTGATAAACCATTTCTCAGCTGCCGAGAAGTTTGCCTGCAATTGCCTTTCCAGCACAACGGGGTTAGCATGGCTTGTGTACAGTACTACATCATCTGCATATAGTAAAATGTTGTCTTTTACAGAAAGAGGAAGGGTATTAAGGAATAGGCCGAAGAGAAGAGTGCCAAGAATGGATCCTTGTGGCACACCTGTTGTAACTGGATGGCTATCTGAGAGGATGTTTTGGATTTTAACTTTTTGTTCCCTTTTGAAGAGGCAGCTTCTGAACCAGGCAACGGACTCTGGAGAGAGTCCTGTGGTGGTAAGTTGGTTTAGCAGAAGTTCATGACTGACAGTGGCAAAGGCTTTGGTGAGGTCAGTGTATGTTGCCCCCACCAATTGCCCTTGGTCTAAAGCATTGTGGATATAGCCAGCAAAATTAACTAGGGCAGTAGTGGTGCTATGCTGTTTACAAAAAACGTGTGGTTGTGGACACAGTAGCTGGTACTTCTCCAGGTATTCCACAAGTTGATCAGCGACTATGCGCTCAAGAGCTTTTGAGAGGGGAGGAAGTATGGATATTGGCCTGTAGTTTGAGTGGTTAAGCTTATTGCCACTTTTGTGAATAGGTGTGACCACTGCAGCTTTCCATAGCTGAGGAAATTTGCCAGTGATTAGGGATAGAGTTAAAATTTTGGTAAGGGGGGGTTAGGATGGTATCAAGAGTTAGTTCGACTGGTTAGAGATCAAGACCGTCACTGCTAGCCCTGGACTTGCCTAATGCTTTAGAGAGGTATTTTTTTGCTTTAGAGAGGGAGATAACTTTCAGGTAGAAGGGGGGTGGGGAGAGAGAGCGTTGGTTGGGGCTGCGTATGTGGGCGATGTCATCTGGAGGTGTTGGGTGGTCGGGGGGTAGGATTCCACTGAGGTCGATGAAGGCATTGTTGGATGTGTCTGCAATAGTTTTAAGATCCACCATAGGGGTACCCTGGATGTTTAACATAGTAGGAGGAGCTTTACTGGGTTTTCCGGTCAAAGTTTTTTATGCAATCCCAGAACCTACGGCTGTTTCCCCAGGAATTTGCCAATTCTGTTTTGAAGTGCTGGCTTTTTGCCTTATGGATTGCCCATGTGCAATTGTTTCTAGCTTCTTTGTATCTATGTAGATCTGCTGGGGAGTTTGCACTTTCTGCTATGAGCCACAGCTCATCCCTGTGTTTCATCATCTGTAGAAGCTGAGGGATGATCCAGGTATTTCTGGAGTCTCGTATCTTCCGTTTGGTTAGGGGGGCAAATATGTCACAGGACCTATTAAATTTTTGTATGAAGTTTTCTAAGGCAGAGTCAACATCTTTGGCATAGTAAATGGAGCTCCAGTTTTGGAGGCGTAAGTGGGCTTTAAAGGCCTCTAACTTCCCTCTTTTGAGTAGTCTGTTTGTAACAGTTTTAGGTGGAACCTTGGGGGACTTATTAGACCAGTGGCAGAGGATGGGGGAATGATCACTCAGGGCATCAGAGAGTACAGAGGTACTGGTGATTCTATCCGGACGGTTCGTGATTAGCCAGTCTATTATAGAGCTAGTACCCGTACGATAGTTGATACGTGTGTGGGAGTTAACTACAGTAGTAGCCACAGACATTGCCAGCTATTTCCAGATATTTCGCAAAATTTCTAAAGAGTTTATCTCTGCTGCCCCTACTGTGGAAATGCATAAAGCAGGAGATTTCTCTAGAAATATCACAGAAATGTTGTGAAATAGCTGGCACTGTCTGTGGCTACTACTGTACTTGGGTCATGTGAAGTGCTGCAAGGGTATCTTTAAGGGGCCAATGTCCTGTGAGGCCCAATTGATGTTGAAATCTTCCATCATAAGTAGTTCGATGTTTTGTCGAAGACCTGATAGGAAATCATGGATTGTTTTAAAGCCTTTTTCTTGGTCCTTGGGTGGGATATAGACAGATACTATGGTTAGGGTTTTGCTATTAGATCCTAGGTAGACTTTTATCACGAGGAGCTGGGTTGTACTACTGTTGGAGGAGAGAGGCAATATTTGAGCACGAATGTGCTCTTTTACGTAGAGTGCACAACCACCTCCTTGCTTTCCTACTTTATCGAGTCTAAATAAGACATAGTCTGGTAGATGAACGGACGTATCAGCAATCCTTGGGTTTAGCCATGTTTCAGCTACTGATAAGATATCAGGCTGGTGTTGTGTAACCCAAACTTGCAGTTGGTCCAATTTTCCCAGGAGACTGCAAATGTTGATGGAGGCCAAGGTGAGGCCCCCATGAGGTTTGGTTATAGTGTGGTCTACAGGGCTAGGGTTAGGGTGTACATTCCCAGACAGAAGCAGCAGTACGTAGGCTAGGCAAATGGCTTGCCATTTAAGGTTGGCCTTGGCACGTGCCTTGTTAGAGTAATTTGAGAGGCTATGTTTAGTTATAGTATTTGTGATTGACATCTTTGGGAGTATCAGGGGGAGGGGGTGCCCCCAGCACCCAAAGTCCACTGTCAGACTAGGAGTAGGTGATGCGTTGCTGCTGGCTACATGCTCCTGGTTCAGGGTTACTTTAGAAGGATGTTGGCTCAGAGGAGATTTGGTTATCATGGGCAGGGTATTGCCTGTTTCGATTTCAGTGTTATATGTGAAGGGAGGAGCAAGGATGTGGCAGGCTGCCAGGATACAAATTAATTTTAGGAGAAACATTGCAATAGGCTAGTGGCTTGGAAGGGGGAAACAGAAAATGCTAGACTGGCAAAGGAGAGCTAGAGGGCTTAAATTCAGGAGGAAGTACAGTGGGTAGATTCAGGGGGCAAGGCTATCTTTGCAAAGGATAGATTTTCTATCACTTTCTTGAGACAGCTATTGTGCTTGTTTAAAGGTACTGGACTAGGACAGTGAAAGTCAGCACAGAATATCTTGCTGTCAAGAGACCCAATAAGGAGCCTAGTTTATAGATAAGAGGAGGATGGGAGCCAGGGGAATGGTGAATCATCAAGTTGAGCGGGAGGTGAGAGAGTAGGAGGTTGCCCTAGCTGAGAAAAAGGGCCAATGGGGGAAGGCCACACTGGGAAGGGCGTGTTTCCTTTCTATTTAATAGAGGCTGAGGCTGGGGGCGGGTGGCGTGGGACAAAAATCAGGACCGCCTAGTAAAAATTAGAGCTAGCAGTTTAAACTGAAGGCTCAAACCCGCCACTACAGCAAGGACGAGAGGAACCAATTAACAGAGTGGAGGTACTGCTTGTCCAATAGCACAGCACAGTTCACTAAAAATGAGCCAATCAACGCCAATGCCATAATTCCCGATGATTACCTTGGGGGTCTGTCCGAGGGGCTTGCATCGAGCGCCGGCCATGGAAACCGCAACTGAGCCGGTGGCTGGGCGCCATACCTGGCTTGGCGCCTGGTGTAGCTGTGGAGAGAGGAGAAATGGGGAGAGGTGATATTAGTATTGGGAGGAAAGGTGTGGGGTACACAGGGCGTGGAGACACCGATAAATAGCAGGAGGACAAGGTGCTAAGAGGTGGGAGGATTTCAGAGAAGCAGGCTGGGGGTTGGGATGGAGAAGTAGAAATGATAATGACAAAGGAGGGTGTGAAAAGATCACAGCCTTAGGGGCACCAAGGTGCGGGGGAGGGAAACAGAGTGAGACAGGAGGGGTGTTTCAGAGAGAAGTAAGAGTATATTGGTAGTACACAGTTCAGTTTACAATGGGTTCAGAGAGACTAAGAGTTCCTAAGTAGTACACAGTGCAGTTTCTACTGGAAATACAACAGCAAGCATAATAACATTATTTTTGTTTTATACAGTTGGCTACTCCCCGTGGATGAGCTTCAGCCAAGGCAAATCTAGCTGTGCTTCCTAGGAGCCATGGGAATATTTTACATCCAAGTATCTTAAGCTCTTTCTCACAAGAGTTTAAACCCAGGAAAAGATTAGATTGCTTTAACTATACAGTAACATAGTGCTATTTAACACAATGAAAATCAGGACCGCCTAGTAAAAATTAGAGCTAGCAGTTTAAACTGAAGGCACAAACCTGCCACTACAGCAGCAATGAGAGGAACCAATTAAAAGAGTGGAGGTACTGCTTGTCCAATAGCACAGCACAGTTCACTAAAAATGAGCTAATCAGCGCCAATGCCGTAATTCCCGATGATTACCTTGGGGGTCTGTTCGAGGGCTCGCTCGAGCGGCGCACAGAAACCGCAACTGAGCTGGGGCTGGGCACCAGACTACCCGGCACCTGTGTAGCTTATGGTCTGTCCAAGGGGCTCACTTGAGCGGCAGCCACAGAAACTGTAACTGAGCCGGGGGCTGGGCGCCATACCTGGCTCGGCGCCTTGTGTAGCTTGAGGGTCTGTCCGAGGGGCTTGCTTCAAGCGGTGGCTATGGAAGCCGTAACTGAGCAGGGGGCTGGGTGCCATATCTGGCTTGGCGCCTGGTGTAGCTGTGGAGAGAGGAGAAATGAGAAATGGCGCGGTCGCTGTGGGAGATCAACTTTTGGGGTAGATTAACAAAATCACAGTGCCACTGTTCATGAGGAGAGGTTCAAAAATGCCCATGTTGAAAATTTGGTGAATAAATTCCAAAAAATGATTGCGTTACAGGTGTGCATTGCGCAGTTTCTACACACATTTGTAACTTCAACAATTTTTCATATTTTCACTCCAGATTTTCAACATATCCTTCGTTCGCTTCGCTCCACCAGCGGGCGGTCAGCGGCACCTAGCCGAACTTGGGAACCACTGGGCCGGGAGGAACAGCGAGGGAGCAGTCGGGAAAGGCGCAAAATTTTGCCCACCGCCCTTCCCCTCTTGTGTGTTAATTTATAGGCATCTTCCAGCCAAAATCTCTTCCCCGCCCACAGCACTTTTCTCTAAACCAACAGAGAGTCACACCAGCTTGCTGATCCAACCAATCAGCAATTTCGCTACTCCCTATTGCCAACTATCAATATCCCCTCAGAATGGGAGCTTGCTACTGATACTCCTGTCACTATCAGCCACAGGGTTCCACAATGAAGATGACCCTATTATACAATCTAAAGTGGTCAACCCGACTAGTTTCTCTGAACATCCCCGTGGCTGACAACCAAACCCTCACATATGCCTTGCCATTGCTGCATCGACTACAGTGGTACAATCACCATAAAGTTACACATATCACCACATATATGTCTCAGCCAAGGCCCCACTGCTGGGTATATAGATCCCCACTAAGCCTAGACGTCAATCTGCTAATTGGTATCCCGACACACTACCTTAAATCCACAGGGAGCACCCAAAACAAAAAGTGGCAACGGAATAAAAAAAGAAGGATCAAAGACAGCCCCCTTTCCCTATCACTGGCAGCCCTTATGAAATTACTGATCTTCCTGTTGCTCTGTTTTGGTAATGTGGAAATCAACCCTGGACCTCTTGAAAGTATCACCTCTCCATCAGACCTAACCTCAACTAAAGGCCTCAGGTTCCTGCATATTAATGTATGTAGTCTGTTGAAAAAATTTACATTGCTACACGCCTGGGTTGCCCATACCTTGCCAGACTTTCTTGTGATAACTGAGACATGGCTCAAGACCACCACAATGGACAGGGAAGTTAACCTACCTAACTACCAGCTATTCAGAGCTGATCGCCAAACAAGGGGAGGCGGAGTAGCCATATATGTAAAAGCTGGTTTAGTTGTATCCTGTACTGCTGCAACATTTATGCCCAAGGAATTTGAGTGTCTATCTCTAAAAGTCTCTCTCCCAATACAGCAGCTTTCCATTTAATTGGATGCTACAGACCCCCTCTGCTGAACACAAGCTCTTATCCCACCTGGGAAACCTGGTCAAGTCCTGTACTGAAGAAGTCATTATCATAGGGGACCTGAATTTCAACTGGCTCACCCAGGCAGCTACACCTCTGGTATCATTCTGTGACACCTATGGGCTCACACGGTTAATTAATGAACCAACAAGACTAAATGCAAGGAATAGTAGTAACAGTACTCTACTTGACATCATGCTAGTGAGTAAACCACATCTATTCACACATGCTGGAGTGCTCCTATGTGACATAAGTGACCACTGCCCCATCACAGGGGTAAGATCCAACAGCATTAAAACAGATCCTGCAAAATTCCTCATGAGGAGATCCAAGAAAAACACCAATATTGAAGGATATCTGCATGATCTAGCCTACTCTCCACACTGGCAAAAGTTCTATCTTGCACATTCTGTAGAAAAAGCTCAGCAAGTGCTAAATAGCATTATAATAAATGCCCTTAACACCCATGCCCCAATCTCTAGTATCCGAATAAAAAACAAATCCTGTCGCTGGTTTTCAGCTGACCTCAAATCTGCACTGCTGGAGAGAGATAAACTTTGGAAAGTAGCAAGAAAACTAAAAATATCATGGACTGGACAATCTTTAGGAAAGCCAGGAATAAATGCACCAGGAAAGTTAGGGATGCAAAGGCTGCCTACTATCTGGCCGAGCTCGACTCCTCCTACCATAATAATGCTAGATTTTGGGGCACCATCAAGGGTATGATGGGCCAGGATGTTAACAACCCCCTTCCAACCCAATTACACAGTAACTATGGCCCCATTACTGGCACAATGGAAATCCTAGATGCATTCAACAACCACTTCACAACAGCTGGCCTTGCCTTTGACTCCTCCCCAGCTAACCTATTAAGGGATCAATTAAGCTCCCACTATATTGGTGATCAAAGAGTTGACTCCTCCTTTAGCTTCAAACCTATACTGTTGAAACAAGTTGAGGATCTATTATGGCATCTGGATACCAAAACAAGTGCAGGAGCAGATCTTCTGGACCCATTCTTTCTAAAGATTGCATGTCATGTGCTTGCAGTCCCCCTAACTCACCTCTTTAATCTTTCCCTAAACTCTGGCTCTATTCCCACACTGTGGAAGACAGCCCAAGTGGTCCCCCTTCTAAAATCAGGGACCCTATGGATCTTAATAACTACAGACCCATTTCCATCCTACCTGTGTTATCCAAGATGCTGGAGAAATTAGTGAGTATTCAGTTAAGGGAATATCTGGACAATGCTAATCTATTAAATCCAGCTCAATCTGGATTCAGGGCCAAACATAGCACTATCACTGCATTAGCCAAGGTCACCAATGATTGGCAAACCGAATTGGATAAAAAGAATAATGTCTGTGCAGTATTCCTGGACCTGAGCAAAGCATTCGACACTGTGGACCATGAACTGCTACTCTCATCCCTACACTCCATTGGCCTAGATCCATCCTCCCTTAAGTGGTTCAGATGCTGCCTCTCCGGTAGATCACAGCAGGTAAAAGCTGAAGGTGACCCATCCCCATTAAGACCACTGTCAAGAGGAGTCCCCCAAGGCTCTATTCTGGGTCCTATCCTTTTTGCTATTTATATAAATAAAATTGATTCAACCCTTACCAAGTCCTCAGTACATCTCTTTGCTGATGACACTGTACTGTATGTTAGCAACCTCCACCTAAAGTTGCTCATGAAATCCTACAAGCAGAATTCTCCTGTTACAACATCAGCTTCTCGAGAAAAGCTTCTGCTAAATGCAAAGAAAACCAAAGCAATGATGTTCACAACCCAAAACTCCACCAACACATCCTCTTCAATCAATCTCCCCAGCTATGCACTATACTTGAGAAAATCTGAGTATGTTGAAAATTTCAAATACCTAGGTGTGTGGATTGACAACAGACTTGACTTTACTCAGCATCTAGAACAACTGCTGAAAAAGCTTCGCCTAAAGCTTGGCCTACTCTACAGATTAAAACCCTTCCTTAATAGAGATTCAAAGGTGAGATTAGTCCAGGCCATCTTTCTATCAGTCATTGACTATGCAGACTTCCTCTATAGTCACTGCTCCACTCCCTACCTTCAAAAGTTGGATACCTTATATCATAGAGCAATAAGGTTCATTACAGACCTGCCATATAATACTCATCATTGTTCTCTCTATGACACAACTGGATGGGTTTCCCTTCATGTCAGGAGGAGCAGAAATGCAGCTCTATGGATCTACAGAGCTTTATCAAAAAAACTCCCAAGCTATATCCTGGACTGCTTCAACCTGACCACTCCTATGTCCTAAGAAGCAACAATATCATCCTGCTCAAATTGCCCAAAGTCAACACCAAAATAGGGAGGGCAGCAATCAGCTATTCTCTAGCCAAGCATGGAACACCCTACAAAAATCCTTAAACTGTCCATTATCATTCCATTTACATCCTTCAAGCAGCACTGTACATCCTTCTTCACAGAGAAATGCAGTTGCTATCGCTAGAGATAGAATAGTCATCCCACAAACCATATTCCAATCACATATGGCATATTCCTTCCAGTCAGACACCGCCAGTATATGACACCCAATATTCCCTTCAACATCCTTGTACTCATTATGTGAGTGACTGTCATGATCCTCATTGAGATATATATGTACTGTACATATTGTAGATGTTAGTTTAACTTTCTCTTAGCCAAGCTTTAACATGTGAATTCTCTGTATATTATTGTGTTATAAATAACATTTTCTTTTCTTCTGTATGTATAACTGTCTCATAAGTATGTGATGTAATTGCTGTGCATCAACTCGAACCTTGACCTTATCAGGTCCATCTTGTAAATGAGCCTTGCTCAATGATGATCGCCTGAATAAATAAAGATTTGATTGACTGATATCCATTGTTTCACACCACCTCATGAACAGTACAGCTGTCATTTTTCACATCCTGCCAGAAATGTGTTTTCACACCTGTGGTGCCTGCAAAACCACCTTTTGGGATTGAGTAACGAAATTATAGTGCCACTGTTCATGAGGTGGGGTCACAAAAATCCCATTTTGAAAATCTGGAGCGAAAATACCAACAAATAGCCAGGCTGTTAGGGTTTCCAACCATAACACCCTACTCTGTAGAGACTGACAGGCGTTGGGGGGTGTGACTTGGGATCATCAACCGTAATGCTCATGCCATTCCATCCCCACCCTGCAGCCAGTGACAGACATCAAGGTGTGCCTTGGGGTCCTTGGCCCCAACGTTCAATTCTCCTATACTGCACCCATCTCAGCGTATTTCCTTATGGAATGGGGTGAGTATAAGGCCCAAAGACCCTAAGGCACTGCAACACCTGTCAGTGTCTGCGGGTAGGGGTGAAGAGAGATGGCATGAGCGTTATGGCCGATGACCGAAAGGCACACCCCCAATGCCTGTGAGTCTCTGCAGGGTGGGGATGGGGTTGGGGTTAGCGTCAGTTCAGTACTTCACTGCCATTCCTATTATGCATCTCTCTAACTCCTACACTACCAATGCCAATGCCAGCAAGCCAGCATTCGGCATTGACAAATGCTTGTTTCTTCTGTGCCCTGGCTGGGACAAGGCGAGCATAAATCACACCATATCTGTGACATCAGTGTCATGCTGCTTTTAGCTGACTTCACATTTTGTTTTCAAACTCCCCCATCCCATTTAAATAAGCTCATACAGGAAAGGAAGAAAAGGAATTTGATTTGCCACTCCTGCAGTCTGGAACAACCATACTTTTCTATTCATCTACTTGATTCTCTACCAGTTTTTAAGTCTCTACTAAAACTTAACTTTTCTCCCTCACCTTGAGACCTAGCCTGCCTTTCTTCCAACCTTAGTTACTTGCTAAACCTATCAATTTATATTTTTTATTTTCCAATTTCTGTCACTGTACCTTTACAAAGTGTTCTGTAATATATACGTATGAAGGATGCAGTATAATAGAAAATTGTTTGGGTTTTATATGGTGACCTTTCATACACATTGTATCCCAAAGCACTTTACAAGCCATGTACAGTTGCATCAGCTATTAGGCAAGCACAAGGAGGCTAACTGAGCTAGAGGGAGGCTCTGTACACACTATACCTTTTAAACTGTTTTAACTCTTAAATAGTTTAAAAGGTTTGCATCCAGACTGCAGCACAGTAAAATCTGTACTACAGTCTGTGCTTTAATGCCACGGTCTAACCCTGTTCAGAGGTAGATGAGAACACAGTTTGAAATCAACATGGCTACCTTAATCAGAGTATTACTTACCTTTAATGATTTTTCTTTTTCATCTGTTCTCTTTTTTTACTTTCTGTTACCCTAATCTTAATCTTTTTTCCTGCTCTGTTTACTCTAACCCAATAGGGAAAGTCCTGTAAATTATTGTCTATACTGCTAGCCTGTTCCCACAAAATATTCTTGGCACAGCCTTATTGTCTCAGTTGCATGACGTTCACTGTTTCGCCATGCTTTGTTATTACATCTGTAGCTTCTGTCTTAAGGTGTATCTCATGACTGTCCTGTTTTAATATTTATGTATATGGGTATTGGTTGCAATGTCGTCCCTTCTTCCCCTTCCCCCAAAACGCCTTTGGCAACGAGCTAGTGAAGCTCAGTATGCCTTTCCTGGTGAAACTTTTTCAAATAAAGTGTGGATGTGATCCATGCCGTAACTCCAGTTAAGGCAGGCACATGACGCATAACCTGTAATGTCACTTTTTGACTTTACACAGCCACAAAAAATTAAACTGAACATGCAGTTGAGTTTGCAGTGAACTTGTTATTAAAATGCTGACCTTTTTTGTCTTGTACTCCATTTCCAATTACAAGTATCCCAGCCTGCATTGCAGCACCTGCAATTGTTTGTGTCGTTGCCGTAATGATGTGTCTGAACTCACTCATGCTAGTAAGGTGTTGGAGGGCAGTCTAGATACTCCAAACTGTGCTTTAACACTGTTTCAGTGACTTTTTATTTTGAGAAATATTTTTTAATTGGTTTTTCGGCATAATTTCACAACAGTTCAAACAAGCAATAAACATAGCATTTCAAACCGATTATCATACTCAGTGTGTCAAATCCATAAGAACTTATAGATCCAAATATGACACTCAGACAAATAACAGTAACAACAAACAACAACACTACAGCAGTGACAGTGTATCCTGCATTATTCACCAAGTACAGCAGTTCTGGTGCAGGTCTTCTCATTAAAAACTGATGTGGCGCAGCACCCGCCTCTGTCTCACCCTCTTCTTACTGAAAGCACTGACATGATGTACAGGGATTTAATCAACCCAGTAGAGGTTTCTGATTTACATGTTGGTGGTAAGGACCATTCTAGAGGTATATGATGTAGCTTTCGTCCTTGTAAGGCTGTTATATTTTCGACACAATGCACTTTTGTTCTTCTATATATATTCTGTGGTTGAGCAGGACATAAACTACATCACAAAGTTCTAAAATGGCCCACACCACTAGTGTGTGACTCAGAAGCACCCATGAGTTTACTAAAAGGCCAGTTAAGATGGAACAATGAAAGAATCAGATCCAGTGTCTGAAAAACAGTTACTACAGGAACAAATAACTTACAGGTTTAACATAGTTCTCCTTTAAAAAGCTGCTGACGTCTCAAAGAAAACTTTGAAAACCATAATAGTGTAATTAGGTACAATTCAGCCTGTGTTCCATCTACAGTCTATAGATTTCTTCTCCCTGTTATTTATTACTGAGGAAGTGTGCATGAATGCATGAACTTTAGCCCTTAGAGTTTTTGCCTCTGTAGCTTATTCCCTACTTAAAGTCATAATCCTCTGTTGTGACTTCATAGTCTGTTGCCATGGGAATAACTATGAAGTCACGAGCAGTGCATTATGACCTTAGGTAGGGAGAAAGCAACAAGAATGGATGAACTCTTCATGTGCAAATGACCTCAGTAATGAATAATGTGGAGGAGAAATACAGAAATAATGTTAAATACAGCTGGACTGTGTCTAAATATTATGTTTCGTTACAGTTCTCCTGAAAGCGTCAGCTGCTTTTTAACCTGAAAAGCCACAGTCTTTCACCAAGTTTTTATGGGGACTTAATAGAGTCCGTGTTAGGTGTTGATTTGAAGCTGCTGTCTGTACTTGTATTTATAATGTGTAATGTGCTCAGAGCCTAAAGAAGCATGGGCTTCATAATAAAAACAAAATTGCCATGCCTTGCAAGACGCATTCATTAGCTAACCACACTGTTGTTGATTGTTGCAGGTATACAAGAAGGAACTCCGTTTCCCCCTGCCCTGCTGATTTTCAGAAGAGAATCAATGAATTTGTAACCGAGTTTGCGGCACTGAACAGATACACATCCCAAGAGTCTCTTGGGTCGAATCTGTCTCTAGCCGAGCGGGAACAGGTGTCTGACAAACTGGGTGGGCAGAGAGACATAACTGAGAAGCCTGCCTCTGAAGCTGAGGGAGGCACGGGCACCCACATAAGGCTGCTGTCTATTGAAGAGGCATTTCAAGAGGCAAAGCTTTGCCGCTATGTGCGCCACGGAGTCCGTCCAGAGTTTGAGAGAGAGCTGACCCTTCAGGAGATATTTTACAAGGAGGAGTATGAGAAGGTGGATGCTGGGGAGGGGGACTCAATGGATTAATCAAGTTAGAAAACACTGTCATTACAAGGCACAAAAACCATGGATTCAGAACAGAACAGTAAACTGCAATCGCAGCTAGAACTGAAGAGAAAAAAATAAATTTTTAAATAGGATTGCCATGTCTCCAGTTTATTTTCATCAATACTTTCTGTGCCTCATCCCCTCAGGCAGTGGCTCTCCTCCAGCCCCGTCACTGACCCATCCAGTTGCTTTACTGGTTATTCACCACAAGGGAGGCCTGCCACATGGGGTCACGTGGGACCAGCAGGGGGAGGCTTCCCACCAGATGTTTTGTTTCCCCAGGACATCAGCATGCAATGACATGACGCATCTGCTGATGTCCCCTCACATCTCTCTGCTCCTTTCATCATTGCAGCCCGGCCTCTGTCAGGGGGCAGTCATGCTGCGGGGCATAAGTTCTGCCCACCCAGGGGGAAGAAAGCAATCCACAGGATGCTGAATTCTCCCTCATTGTCTGCTCCCCAGCAACCCAAGTTTGTTCCCAAACCCAGGTCACCAGTGTGGCAGCAGGTAAGGGGCCCAGCACCTCAACCCTCCACACCACTGGGATATCATAATTTCTGCAGTTTATGACTGGATCATCTGTCTCTTGCCAGTCAAAATAAACTGGAGACATGGCAACCCTATTTAAAAACATATTTTGCCTCTTCCCCTCTCTTCTTCATCTGCCCTTCTGGGTCACAGTGTGCACAACCTAACCCCATCCTTTTTACTCCAACAGCACTTGCGTACTACCTCGAGCCTGCTCCTGGTACACTCATGCACTATAAATGGTTTTATCGCATTATTACTGTTTTGTACATTTATATGTTCTTTTGTACGATTTTGGACATGTATTGTAATTTACCCAATGTTCCACTACTGTTTATTATACAATACCTTGTGTTTCAACTGTTGCACAATCTTACAATGTTGTATTGTTTGTACTACCCACATACTATTATAACTGATCATCCTTCACAACCCTATGTAACCCCTCCCCCCAGGTCGCACCATGAGACGACCAACTTGTTGTTCAGTGTGCCCTCCTGGTGAAACATTTCAATAAATAACTAAAATTCAGTTTCCATAGCGGTATAACGGAGCTCGCCAGGATGAAACCCGGTTCTGCATCATTTTGCTGTACTCTGCGGTATGCTGCAGCAGAGTTACTGTGGAAAACAATGTCATTTCAATTTTAGTTAGTCCCTTTTGTCATGCAGGAAACTGACATTTGGCCGGCCCACCAGCACAGAGGCAGAGCGTCTGTCTGCGACACTAATGACCCAGGTTTGGAAATGGACACAGGACATTGGCGAACTGGCTGGGGAGAGAAGTATTGAGCATCCTAGAGACTGCTCTCCTTCTCTGGGGGGAGGGGTGTAGAGTGTCCAACACACCGTGGACCTCTGGGGGGGCTGGGGGACCCATTGTGTCGGCGCCATTACCTTTGGGGGTGGGGCAGATGTGGGACATCATTGCACATCCCAACCCCCAGGTACTGCCGCACAGGTAACAAAATCTCCAGTCCCCTGGCCATGATGAACCGACTCCACCGCCGCTCCTGCTGCCACCAGTGTTCACCGGGGGGGGGCCCGTTACCGTGGCCCTGCCCTGGGGGGTAAGCCAGGGCTAGCCTACATTGACCGTGGGGAGGGGTAAGTCTGGGCATGGTAGGTCGGCATGCAGGGTAAGGGCCAAAGCTCTGTTAGGGTCATTAAGGGGAAGACCAGAGGCACAAAAAAAAAGCATAGAAATAAAAAAAGGAAACTGTGACATTCACTTCATCCCGGCAGTGTCACATTTTCCTGCATGACAAAAGGGATTAATTCCCATTGAAATTCCATTGTTTACTGCAGTAAGTGCTGCAGCATGCTGCAGAATGCCGTAGAAGTGGGTTTCATCCTGGCGAGCTTCCCTGTACTCTGGTTTTGGAGTTGTGTTTGGAGCAACCATACTGTTTAGCCACTCTTCCAGGCTGCAAGTATCTGATGTTGCACAGAGACTTGCTTGCAACATCGTCAGTCAGGCATGTAAATGATTTACCAAACCTGCCTGATCGTAAAAAAAGTGCAACTTGCCACATGCCGGAATCCCTAAGTAGTCTGTTCAAGAAGGCGGTGCAAACAAAGCAAACCAGAAGCGCATCAAAAGGAGGACTCCAAGTCCCTTTCAAGTGCACGTCTTTGGCCCAGAAATCCATTACCTTTAAGGGCCCCAAATGATTTAATGATCTACCCGACACGCTGACAGGAGGCATAAAGCTGAGCCAGTTCAAAGGAGGGCTACGGTCCCATCTAAAGAGTGTATCTACCTGTAACTGCACAAGCAAATGATCTACAGATCCTCTCGATTTTACTCACCTTTCTCTACTACCCCTCTCCCCCCCAATCCTCCCATAAATCGACTTACCACCCTCCACCACCACTTTACCCCTCCTCATTTTTCCCTACCCACACCGCCTCCATTTTGACACCACCACTCTGCTTGCTAACCCCCCATCCCTATCATCCCTCTGCCATAACATTGCCATATTGCTGACATGTTATTTCCTACCTGGCTAGCCCTAACCTGCAACAAATGATGTAATGCACTTTATCTATTGTTAAGTTGTACCTGAAACTAACAAGTCTTGAACCTCATGTGACACTATATTGAGTTCATGATGCCTACCCTGTGACCTCTGCTATCTGTATTGTATTGTATAGTACTGTATTGTGCTGTTTTTGTCCTTGACTTGGAACCTTTGAAAATGAGTCTCTGACTCAAAGGTATTAATCCTAATCGAAATAAATAAAAAATAAATAAAATGAAAAGTATTGCTGTTAAAGAACTAGTGTATTAGTTCCATTTTGTTTTGTTTTTTGGCTGATGATTATATATACAGGCAGTTGCAATCACAAAACATGGGCAAATCAGAATTATAGCTGGGACCTAATAGTCCCAGGCTACACTGTGTTCAGGAAAGATATGTAAAATGGCGGGGGTGCAGTGCATATCAGGTATTCCATAAGGGTTGTAGAAAACAACACTGTAGCAGAAGGAGAAGACATGGAATCGTTATGGCTTCAGGGGACAGAGGCAGGAGGGGGGAATCTAAGTGTTGGACTGGTCTGTGGCGCATCAAACCAATCCTCAGAGGTGGTCTAGCTGCTGGACATAGTTCAATGACAGCGAGTGGAGATATTTCTACTATCTCACTGCCACCCATGTCATATTCGATTTATACAACAATTGTGGGTCTCTCTTTTTTCAGTTTTAAAGTTATTTGTATTTGTTTGTTGCAAAAAGTGGAAAAAAAGGAATTTTGTGATGTTTTTTGCAAATTATAAAAAACTAAAAGGTCTCTGTAAATGAAACGCCACTCATTTTGTAGACCTTTTTGTGCTGAACAAATTTTGTGCTCAAAGTACCATGCTATCATTTTTCATTTTAAAGTTATGCCACTCGTGAAGTTACTTGAGGTCAAACAGCACTTGTGTAGATAAATCATTTATCTGACAGTTCACCATTGTATATCCCATATTTATGCAACAGGTGTGGACACAAATCCTAAGTGATAAATCTGAGCTACTATGTGTTAAATGTGAAATTTTACATTTATACACATAGTAGACGCATCATCACAGATTTATACACATAGTAGATATGTTACAATCACTCTGGAACTCATTTAAAATGTTCAGCCTCAGTACCAGTACTAACTATATTCAAATGCAGATAACTTTAAAATGAAAAAGATAGCATAGTGCTATGAGCATGAAAGTTGTGCAGCACAAAATTATCTACAAAATGAGTGGTATTTCATTTATAGATATATTATAAATTTGTTTTATAATTAGCAAAAAAGAGCAGAAAATGCAATTTTATGTTCACTTTGACAAACATATGCAAAAAAAGATAAACAATCAAAAGCAAATGTCCCTGCACTGACAGAAAGCATCCCTATTGCAAAAATGAAATATGAAAAGAAAATACATTTTCTGCTGTTTGCTAATTACAAAAAAAAAAATAAAAGGTAGCTATAAATGAAATGCCACTCATTGTGTAGATATTTTTGTGCTGAACAACTTTTATGCTGACAGTACAATACTATATGTTTTTGTTTTAAAGTTATTTAAATTTGACTATGGTTAGTACTGTTACTGAAGCTGAATATTCGAAATGAGTTCCAAACCTTTTGTGACATACCCATCTGACTAAGATATCCATTTTGACATATTCAACTGTGAAGATAAAAAAGTGATATCTCACATGTGGTCAGTGAGATATCTCTTTTATCTTCCTTAAAAGAGGAACACACATGTTGTATAATGAGAAATACCAGAAGCCAAGAGCCACCAAAGTCAGATCTTGGGAGATGCAGCACAGGACTACTTTCTGAATTAATGGGTGGGGGAGTCAACTATGGGGATTGCAGTCTGGGACCTTGTTTTGTCCAACCAGGACATTATAAGTGACATGAGAGTGGAGAATCTGTTAGGGCATGGTGACCCTGTGAAGTTTAGCATTGTTGTGGAATTTGAACATTTAAACTCTTGCACCTTGGTCCTGGAAGTAAGGAAGCAGATTTCAGCAAGACACCGGAGGTTATCAAGGACAGACAACTAGAAACATAGACTATGACTGCAGATAAGAGCTGCTGGGCCCACCCAGTCTGCCAATTTTTTTTTACTTTCAGTTTTTGCTGCAGACCCTACTTTATCTACAGCACAATTCCCCCCCCACCCCCATCCTTACCTCTGTGATTTCCTTCTGCCTGTCCCAGGTATTTTTGAGCCCCACCAGTGTTTTTGCCCCCACTACCTCTGCTGGAAGGCTGTTCCAGGTATCCACCACCCTTTCTGTGAAGAAGTACTTCCTCACATCCCTCTTGAATTTAACCCCCCCAGCTTCATAGCAGTCCCCCTTGTTCTAGAGCACCCTTTTCTCTGAAAAATACCCACCTCCTGTGCCTTATTAACCCCCATGACATATTTAAAGGTTTCTATCACTCTCCCTCCTCTCCTCTCCTCCAGGATGTACATATTTAGCTTCTTTAGCCTTTCCTTGTAGGGAACAGGATGAAAAGGATGATGGGAGTGGTGAGTAAGTTGCCAGCAATTAACCCATAGGCTGCCTACAGAATTAGAACATATAGGGATTTTGGATATATCAGTCCGCGGCCATGCAAGGGTTAAGAGTGCTGTACTGGAGGGCCGACCCAGGGGCGTGGAGGGCAAAGGTGCCAAGCACCTTACCTCCTGCCATGCTGGCGACCCATGTTCAGGAATGAATATGGGTTGCCAAGGGTCGGCCGAGGAGGAGGGCTGGGAGAGGATTAAGTGGCTGCTAGGCAACTCTCCTATCCTAGATCATGAGAGACTGGCCATATCAGCTTTTGGCTGCCAACAGATAGAGGTCTGGTGGTAGCTCGCAGGAGTGTCAGGAGGTAGAAAACAGAGAGAGGGGGATGAAGCCATGGTATCTGGTCACATGCACGCTTCCATGTGAGTGCGTTTCCCAAGTATGCCATGGCTGGGGAGTGGAGGGTGGAAATCCAGGTGGAAAATGGAAGTCACAATAGGGGCATATGACATTTGCCCACCATACCCTTACCTGCCACATCACCGGGACAAACTGTGGCAATGACTGGATTTCAGTCATCGGTGGGGACAGCCTTCCCCCCTCCGACCCTGCCACTGGGGGAAATCTATGGGGGACTGAGCAGCCAGATAAGCTCCAAGGAGATTGTAGATAGCGGAGGGGGGCAGTGTGGATCGGCAGGAGGAGGCCTCCCCATCATGGCCCAGGAGGATAAATACAATATAAAAAAAAGTGCTGTACTGGAGGAATCACAGAAGTGTTTCAGGTATGCTAGGAATGGTAAAGCCCAAGAAGCCAATCAGATTCAAGGAACAACAGATACAGATAAGATGGGGTCATTCAGAGTCTATAAGGGGGAGTAATATGAGGAAAAATAGAGTAGAGTAGAAGGTAAAATTGGAAGCAACCAAAAAAACCTAGTGTAACCACCTCCACTGCCCCCGTTTAACTAGCAGGGCTGCTCCTCTCACCGCATGGCACCAAAAAGAGGGATGGGGTTCACACAAACAGTTCACAGGACATCTGCTTCTGAGCCTACCACACACAGACAGGCAAACCAAGTGTGGCAACCACTTGGCACACACCTGGTGGGACCATTTACCATGGCCATCAACCTAGGTCCCTGGGAGAAAATGTTTGCTCACAGTTATGCTAGGTTTTCACTTCTGGACAGGGGCACCCAGGTAAATCCAGACACAGTTGAAGCAATAACAGTACTGTCCAAACCAGGCTGGGATTCTAGAGTGTGGCTTTTATTCACATAACAAAGTAGGAATAATCACAAAGTGAAGATGGACACCCACAGGGCTACACATACTGGTATTGCAGATTATTGAGGTACAGACATTTCTGAATTCCCATTTAGCATAGGCTTAAAGAACACACACAGTGAACTCCCTGGTTCTGAATTACACAGCAAACTCTCTGGTTCTGAAATGGAGATTGGCACACATGGCCAGAACTGGTACATTTCCTCTTGACTAGGCACACACAGCCAGTACTAGGACACTTTCCCATATTTCATGAGGAATACTGGTGGCACACATGGCCACCAACAGAGCACATCCAGGCTCACAGAAAATCCAACCCATGTCTGGGTAACTATTTCCATCCGGCACTGGCCAAATGCACTGAATGAAAATTGAACTGGTGCCCAAACTGAACCTGGAGAGGTAAACTGGTTACTCGAGATGGGGGGTCTCCCACCTTTTGCTTCCAAGTTTATACTCGGCCATTCATCTGGTTAATAACACCCTCACAGAAAACATGTAGATGTTATCTTGAAATGTTTTTCACACTTAACATACTACATGACTAAAAGTTCTGTACTTGGACAGTCTCTCTCTCTCTCTAGACTCCAACGTAGGCAGAAACTTTAAAAAAAGCAGAAACAGTCTAGGTGACAGGGTCCCTTTGTCAGAGAAAATTCA
Source organism: Neoceratodus forsteri (assembly GCA_016271365.2). Classification (NCBI taxonomy): domain Eukaryota; kingdom Metazoa; phylum Chordata; order Ceratodontiformes; family Ceratodontidae; genus Neoceratodus; species Neoceratodus forsteri. Next base: position 91,429,075 of record JADMNL010000033.1, on the reverse strand, counting down.
CCAAGGAATGCAGGTGCCCCTCCTGGGTTGAACACAAAAGTACTCACAGTTTCTGAAGTTGTCACAGGCAGCTTCACTAGACAGACTGGGTGAGGGGATTGACCCTGAACCCTGAAGATCACCCCCATCCCCCCTGGGATGGGGCAAAGGAAAACCCACTTGGAATGGTTTCCACCACTTCAGTCTCTGTCTTCGATGTTCTTCTTCTAGGGTGAGGACAAACTACCCAAAACACAGTGGTAGCTCCCTCAGAGCTAAAACTGAGGAGCTGCTGCAGGCTGCAGCCTGCAGCCTCCTCCTGGAACTCTACAGACTCCCTCAACATTCTAAAGCTATTTCCCCTTGCAGCTAGCTCCAGTGTGGCTTATGGTACCGCGACAGTTCCATGAGTACATCATCCTCCAGCTCAGCTGAGACTGCAACCAAAGAATGACAGTGTGAAATCCATTTAACTGGCATTTCACTAGCTGCCTTTCCCTGCCTGCCACTGATTCTAATGGGATTCTAGTAACCCCTGGGAACAAGGAGGTTACACTAGTTAGGGAGTTACAGGCTAAAACTAAACTGAGAATAGCAGAGAGGATAAAAGACCTTCTTCAGATATATAAGGGAAAAAGAAATGAGAAAGAATGTATGGAGAGGATGAAGAAGGATGCAGAAAGTTCACAGATTGACATGGGGAAGGAAGGTACTATAAATTAGTAGTTCATCTCAGTGTTCACAGTCATGGCCCTATTCCTGACAGCATGGGTAAATTTGAGTGTACCAGGGAAGAAAAGCTGGAAACAGGCACAATATCTGTGCAAAGGGTGTTAAAGGGGCTACTAAACCTTAAGGTTAACAAATCCCTGGGGCCATATCAGATGCACCCAAGGATACCAAGGAAGCTATAGCAGGAACTGGCAACACCCCAGGTGAACTAGTTTAACAAGTTGCTTGAAACAGGGCAGGTGCTGATGGACTGGAGGGCAACAGACATGGTGCATCTTCACAAAAGTGGGTATATTAAGAACCCAGGGAACTACAGGCATTTGAGCCTGACTTCCCTTGTGGGTAAGTTGCTGCATACTATAGTAACAGACAGCACAGTGGAAAAAGGACAACAGGATAAGAAACAGCATGGGTTTTATCAAGGGTAGAGCACGTCAAACAAACTTTGCAGACTTCTTCAGTTTGGTGACTTATGCAGTGGACAAGGGTCAGGCAGAGGGCATCCTTTACCTGGATTTCAACAAGGCCATATATGTATATATTTTTTGCTCCCCATCTCCCCAGCCAGCACTCTATTCTGCTGGTTCTCCTAGGTCCATCACCCCAGGTTCTTCCAGTGCTTATGTCTCCCATTGTCCCCCATGGCTTGCCTTCCATGGCAGGGTGGTGGTGAGTCCCTTGGTCCACCAGGTCCAGATCCAGATTCTGAGAGGAGCCCATGTCACCAGGTATGGGGCCTGTGGAGGAAGGCGATCATCCTTGTGGTGGCCACGGTGTTTTCCCCCTTTCCATCCCTGTGGGAGACATGGCGTGCAACAATGTCATGGCACACATGCCGATGTCCGGCACATCTCCCCAACCTTCCAGCTTAGGCTACCTCTCTCTCCCCCCTGGCTTCTGCCAGGGGCCTGTTGAGCACCTGGCTCTTCCCCCTCCTGGAGGAAGAGAGCAGTCCTATGGACACTCAATCCTCCTCCTCCTCCTCCTCCTGGCCAGCCCTCCGTCGACAAGGTCTTTAATTTGGTATCACATAGAAGGCTAGTGAAAAAGGTGGGTGACCCAGGGGTTTGGGGAAAGGGTTAAGTAGATGATCGGGAACTGGTTTGGGGGGTAGGACTTAGAAAGTAGTCCTGAACAGTAAATTCTCTAGGGTGAAGGAAGCGACCAGTGGGGTCCCACAGGGGTCTGCACTTAGTCCAACCCTCAATATGTACATAAGCAACATATGAGAACATATGAACATACAAACACACAAAAATGCCAGCAGAAGCAGTCCTTACGGTCTATCAAGTCTGCTCGATTGTGCAGCTAACCCCTCAATTTGCAGCTGCCCCACCCTTACAGGGGAAAATATGACTCTTTGCAGATAACGCCAAACTCTGTAGGAGGGTTGACAGTGTGGATAGTATTAAAAGCATGATGAGGGATGTTTATAAACTAGAAAAATGGTCTAGAAATTGGCAGCTGGGGTTTGATTTCAAAAAATATAAACTTGTGCACATAGGTTGCAAGCAACTTTACACATACAGTAACAAGACCGCTTGACTAACAGGATCCTTGTTAGTCAAACAGTGGTGGTACTATATAAAAAAAATTGCAGTAATATATAAGAAAAGGTCTTTTAAAATAGCCCCATAGACTTACAGTATATGGGGCGCGCCCCCGGGCTCTTCCTGGTTAGACATCACAGAATGTCTGTGTGCGGGGGAAGGCCAGCTGACCAGGAAGTAGAAGGCATCTGCTGGACGCTTGCTTGGGCCAATTTATGATCCCTTACCTCCTAAAGTGTACTAAAAATAAAATCTGTATTTTTGCCTGAAATGATGCACGCTACATCCAGGTAAGCAGGCATGGGTTTCAAAACCCCATTTGTTTTTTTTAATTCGGAAATCTTAGAACAGTCCTATAATGGCCCCGTTTTCTGACTCCTGTGTTCTGCTCAGCCAGTGAGTTATTTTTTCAATCGGATAGGATTTGGCCAGCCCATCTTATTCAAAAGTAAGTCAGGTAACTCGGAACAACTGTGTTTTTTACTACTTTTGGACGGGAGGGGAGGGGAGGGAAGGGGAAGTATCAGTCTCCTGACCTGGGTGGCAGATATATTTAACAAATGTTTCTAAATTAATTGCGTAATTTTTAAAATTCCTATAGGACAATGCTGCCTTAGAAACCATCCTTCAAGGTCACATTGAGAGTTGAGAAAAAGATGCAATTTACTCTGAAGTGACATAGGAGACACTGGGGCCTCAGTCAGGCCAGCAAGGATGAAACTTCAGACTAAATTTATATGATGGTTTTATATGCTGTTCTTTCATTTAAAGGAAGGGTCCAAGTCAGAAGGTGTTTTTTGTTTTGTTTTTTTAGGTAATATTTTTATTATTTCAGCCAACTATGCAGGCAGATATAGACATACAAATTAGGAGTCTCAGACTCAGCAGTTTGCAATAAAATGTCACACTTTGGGCAGGTAGCTCAAAACAGTTCCATAAAGATAAAATTATTCTATGGTCCCAATCCATTAAGCCCTATATGCACCCCCATATGGGTGCATAGGGTGCACACATACCATGGGGGCCCCACTGTGGTCTTGCTGGGTTCTCTGCAGCTGCCGTGAATCAGAGTTCTGCTCCCTCAGCACCCAATCCAGTATAGGCATGCATAGCTACTCACTGACCTATGAGGGGTAGGAAGTGGGCCAAACTCACACTACATAGAATCCTGAAAGAGGCCACGGCATCCATTCTGCGGCTACAGGGGTACATAACCTTTGCCATACAGAAGACTGCCATAGTGGCTATGCACCCCCAGGCAATCAGTGTAGGATTGGGAAAACTGGCCAATGATCACCTCCCATTTACTGAATATTGGGGTCCAGGGAGGGGGCATCGTTTACAAAAAGGGCCAGGACAGCACAGTGCCCCTTCCCAACACTGAACAGGAGATATGGCACTTGTTGCCATATCCCACAATCCGCCAGTCTGATGGTCTAGTATTGACCACAGGATCCACTTGTGCTGAGATGTGGTCATCTTATTGGACCTTTATTCCCCAACACAGCTCCACCTCCCCTGCTGCCTGCCTGCTCTCCTACAGAGCTCCATACCCCACCATAATCACAACAGTGGCTGCGTTCCTTCTGGTAGCACATGCCTGTTCAGAGTGTCTTTTTGCACACAGCATACAGTAACATCAAAATCATGGCTTTACATGAGGGGCTTGGGCCGAGTACTAAAATTGAAGTACACTGCAGTGGAGGTATTACATTGTCAGAGGTGCCATCATTCAAATAAGACATTAAACTACGATCCCTTCTTCTAGCATCTGGTGGCAGTTCATGTGAAAGAGAAGAGATTTCCCCCTGGTGTTCTGGTCAAAATGTCATTTCATGGCACAGTTTCTAACGTGATTTGACCATGTGTGGGTGCTGTTGAGTGCATAATGGCTGTGGGGTTGCTCTGCATAGTTACAACACTGTCAGCATCTAACTCATTGCCGTGTAAAGCACTGTAGGATATGGTGTGTGTAAAAGGCACCCTATAAAACAAAATTATAGACTAAAAATGTGCAGCACACAGACAGCATCCATTGATTCAGTACCATTTCGACACATCCTGCAATGACAGGCTAAAATGCAGTTAGCAGAATGTGCTTAGATTGTAGGCAGAGATTTCAGCAAACCTCAGAAATTCTGACCAACTATAAAGGGAACATTTCTGAACAATACCCATCACAGTTTTGAAAGCCCAAACAAAACTCTTATAAAAGAAGTACTGGACTTATCTATAGCTGGTGGCAATCCAGAGATTATCATCGCGGTTTTGAAAGCCTATGAAAAGCTCTTATAAATGAAGTATTGGGCTTATTTATACCTGGCAGCAATCCAGATATATTGCTGACTAAGCCTGTCCTATATCGCTAGTACATTGCACTATTTATAGAACCTTGTGAGGTCCCTTCGGGTAAAGCTGTGCCTGAGCACGTTGTAGTTAGGTACCGCTTCACCCTCAGTGACAACACAAGGTTCGAAAACTACTGGCACCATACTATAAGTCAGGAGTTAAACTGGTTAGCAGCCCACAAGACCTCAGATCCACCACCTCTTACAGAACTGTAGAAGAGTCCCTGCACCTCTGTCATTTTCCTCCATTGAATACTATAGAAGAATTCTGCCTCCTAGAAATGCCAGTTCCCACATCCAAAAATCTAGATGTGAGTGGTCCTTCACCTAAGCCGTTTCAGTTTAGCCACTGGTATCGGGCAGATGTGATCATCAAAATCTCTGGATGGATGCTAGCTACAGATAAGCAACATACCTGATTTAAAAGACCTTTTCATGGATATTTTTTAAGTTTCAGACTAAGATGGGCAATGTTCATAAATGTCCCCCTTTAAACAAAAATAAAATGTAATTTAATAATTGTAATAAATGTGTGTGTCTCTAACAAAACTTGCTCATTTTAAACTTTGTTGAATAAACCATGGAGAAAGATAGCAGTGAATGTTGCCTTCCCAGGAAAACGCTCCAGCTACTGAGGGAAGGGGGTGTAGGAAGGGGGGAGTCATTGTGGGAAGAGGAAAGCTGCAGAGTGACAACTGGAAGAAAAAAAAATCAGACAAAAAAAAATAGTTGCGGGCTGGTTGATTTCCTCCAGAAAATGATGCCAGTGACATCCCATATTCCTGTATTTTACATTATAGCTATCTGGATCATATCACAAACAATGTTAAATTAAATGAGTTTATAGTCATTGTCGTTGACAAAATAATTCCTCATTGTACAAATTATTAACCATCTATAACTGTACCATATTTATAATTAAAGCAGGCTCCCACACACTTGTTTGCCTAAAGCTCTTTATTGGCATATTTCATCAGTTACAATATTTGCTCTTTAACATTTCTGCTCTTATTTAATTTCCCTTTTCTACATGCCCATTTCAGAAAAACACATCTGCCATTCTCTCCCTGCCAGAGAATCACTAGGCTTTATTTTAAATCTCTTTCTTTATCAGTTCTCCTCCTGGGCTGACTGGGTGGCTCTTCAGCCTTGTCCCGAGGTGACATCAGTTGGCTTGCTACCTCTTTCCTTCTAGAGGTCACATCCCCCATGGATTCCCCCACAGTGGGACCAGGGGAGGAAGGGCTGCTCTCCCCCCCAAGAGACTGTCATCCAGATGTCCCCCATTGCAGTAGCAGGGCAGGCCATGGCACCTTGGGCAGGGCTTCATATATCCGATCCACACTATTTTCCTCCTAGTCCCCCCCCCAAGGCTACAGTAAACACAGACGGTGCATGTGTGTGGAGGCATGCATGTGCTCTGGAATCACCAGCCCTTCCATTCAACTGACTTTTGTCAGCCACCCAAGCATTGGCGCTACCACCAGGCCTCCACCCAGTGGCAGCCAAGAGCGAAGACGGCTCACCACCCTAATCTGCAAAAAGAGAGCTGCCAGGCAGATGCTCAATCCTCTCCCATCCCCTTCCCCCAGGAGCCCCAAACTCAGGTTGCCAGCGTTGGTGAGGTTAGGCGATCAGCGCCTCTGCCCTGTGTGCTATTGGGTTGGCCCAGCCCCTCATATTTTTGCACATCATCTGCTTTCCAAGTTCCTTCCTAAAGGAACAAAATGTATTATCTTAAGATGATAAATACAACTCGTAATGCTGATTTATTGTTAAAAGCTGCATTCTGCAGTCTCACAATGCATGCCAGCTTCTCAGTTCAGTACAGCTTAAGTTCATTCAACATGCACCACCATTCCCCCTGTTGAGAATTACTTTCTGACCACCTTCAAGTGATAGTTTCTTTGCTGCAATGACCAGAATGGAAACATTGTTTTTACGTTAATTTGTTTGTCCCCCCTGTCCCATGTTCATGCCAACCCCCCAGCCCCATCTCCCAACCTCGCAGGACTTTTTTCCACCATGGCTTACCCTCTGTGGCAGGGTGGCGGGGATCCCTGAACTTGCTGAGAGAGGATCCAGTTCGAGGAGGGCCTGCATATATCAGGGCAGTGCCTGCAGGGATCGGTAGTCATCTGACTCACCCAGGACCTTTTCTCCTCCATTTTTCCCCACAGGAGGAGGAGTATGCAGTATCAGCAATGGCCGAGCTGTGGGCGCTTCCGCCCACAGCACGCTGGCCAATGGCTCCACCAACCATTGTATGGAATCTGGTGTGCCAACACCCAACCACCGCTAGGTGTCAGACAAACACCAGTTTCTGTTCCCCTCCGGCCCCGGGAGAGGAGAACTGTCCTCCGGATGCTCAGTCCTTTCCCTCCCTGGCCAACGCCCAGTGACCCACTTGCACCGCTAACATGGGTCACCAGCGTTGCAGGAGGTAAGGCATGATGCCTCAGTCCTCCACACCACTGGGCTGGCTGACTGGAATAGAAAATTGATGTTCCCTTGTATTTTTCTCAGTTAATCTTATTGACAGTCACCTGCCAAAAGGATTATCTTGTTTATTTTTATTCCTTGTTTTAAATCAATAAACTTTATTAAATATGTTTAGTACAACAATTTTTTTTACAGTTTTAGCCCCCAAAAATCAATTGTTGTACTATCAAACATATTTAAAAAAGTTCACTAATTAAAAAAAAAAGGAACAAAAATCAACAAGATACACTTAGCTGAGGCTTTTTTCCAGGTGTGTCCTGGTAGTACAGGGAAGTTAAGTGACTTACTCATGATCACACAGTATGCAAGTGGTAGCTGTGGGATTCAAACTCAGTTCTCCTGGTTTGCAGCTTAGCACTCTTAACCACTATGCTACACTATCCATGTTTACTTCTAGTCCTAAATTCTCCCCCCCCCACCACCATGTATCCTCTCTTACCCAGCACTCCCAATATTTTCTCAACTTGCAATACCCACATATGTGGTTATGTAGTCAGCACATTAGAATCTTTTGAACATTTTCCAGAATGTATTTTTCATCATACTTTATTACTATATTGAAAATTAACAAAAATACTAGCAAGTTTCCAAGTAACCTCTCCCAGACTCCACCATTTGTAAAATGATGAATGCATGTTCAAACCTATTTCCACTGTTTATCAGGAGACAATTTATTGCAGTCTCACTGTCATTTCTGTTGGATACCTATTCCTTTAGACTCAAATAACTGGCCATCTAGCAGAGTCCTCTGACTGGATGCCTTGTTTGTACATGTCCTTGTGTTCTTTCAATGATTAAGTTTAAGGTTGTTTTTCTGTCCATTGTTAATGTACTAGCAAATAGCTTCTTATCTGGAAATAAACATGTATAAATGAAATGTAGCTCTTATGTGTCTTTCATTCAAGACATGCCAAACTGCAAGTCACTTCAGGAGACCTTGGTCATGTGGATTCAAGACAAATAAATGGTCAATCTCACCGCTATGTCACGGCAGCTGCTGTGGTTGCCTTGACATGATGCAAAGCTTGACCACTGGCTTCTATTTTAATTCATGGGACCAGGGACTCCTGAAGTGACTTTAGGATTTGCTTTTGCCCCCCGGAGAGGGGAATTGGGGTGACAGACCTTCCCCCTGGGACTGCCTCCCATGCCTCTGTTGGTTGTCTGCAGTATTTATATATGTAGGTTGGAAATGTGGGTAGATTAAGTTCAGCTTCTATTAGTACAGTACTCAGTCGCGCCCTGCACTGGCCCAAGGGGTGGTGATTGCCCACTTTTACCAATGTAAGCTTGTAATAATGAAACTTGGACCACCTTTTGCTGTTTGAGTTTCAATTTATTCCTATATTACGCTGGATCATGTAGACTATGGAAAGTACTTTAATAAAAACTATATTAACATAAAAAGATTTGCTTTTATGTTGTGTGATACAGTCTTTTTGTGTTTTGTATTAAAAATATACTAGTACAGTATTTCTGTGTATAGAAAATGTGGTTTGCAAAACTGATTTTTTCATTTAACTTTTTATTGATCTTCAGTTGGAACAACAAATGTAGAACGACTCACAAAGGAATTTGTCACCAATAAACAGGTTCTACAGAATTCATGTAAATAACAAATCATTGTTTAAGTCTGTCATCTTGTGATGACTTGTAAGATTGGAGGTACAAATCAACTTGAATCTAATCCTAAGGTTGAGCAAAGATTAAGATAAAATATCCAGTATCTAACCAAGTGAAGATGGATCTCCAAACTTTCTTACATTTCTCATGGGTGTTAATGTTATTGACTTTGTGACTTATTCATTCATTTAAAGCAGTCTTTGTCCTATATTTAAACCATGCCTTTATATTTGGTGCTGTGTTATTCTTCCATTTATTCTTAAAAGACCTAGTGCAGTTGCTAATAGCCATTTCTGTTCATTACTGTCTAGGTAAAACAAAGAGGTAGTATCCCCATGTATGACATTCTGGGATCAGGTTTAATATTCTGACACAGGACCTGTACACATACTTTCTGGGCTGCTGTTCAGCAAGGGGAAATGATAGAGCACTTGAAGCAAGTTTGACTGGCTTTGGTTCACCTCCTACACATACAGTACAATACACAGTAGTACCCATCGTGAATCATCTTGATGGTGTATATAGTGCCAGTTATGACCAGTTCTAAACTGTGAGTCTGCCTTGCACATCCATGCTTATTTCATAAGCATTTTTCCAAACTAAGTCCCATAATTCTTGTGCTAATAGGTAGCCCAGTCTTTCCTTCCAGTTTTCCTTAGTTTTTGCAGGTAGATCCAGTTCTGAATTTAATTGTATCTTGTATATCTTACTTACTCCTCATGTACCCCTAATGATTTTGTTTTATATTATTATTTTTATTGGTATCATATAATTACACAGGTACGTAGAGTTAAGTCAGCTTCATATAGCATATTTCAATCCTCATAATTTCATATACATACAGAGTAATAAGTTTATATATAGTTTTCCTTTTCAAGTTATTTTCATTATTCTGGATTTAAGGTCCCAAAACCTTCTTCCTAAGTCCTGAAATTGTCATTGCTCCCACCAGGCCTTCAGACTGATGAACAAAAATAGGTTTGAGAATACAATACTTTTTTCCAAGCTATTATGCAATCCTACAAGAAGTGTTGTATTTAAGGAGAAGAAAGGAGTGGCTGCCCCTTGATCTTTGACCCTAGAGTCTCTCCCCAGTGTGGGTCCATAAAACAGTCTGATTTTATCACTTTCATAAATTTAGCCCCTCTTGTTCTCTCGTTATCAAGTATCTTCACCCTTCCTCCACTCCCCTCCCCAGCCCCATCTAACATACCCCTAATTATATTAAGCAGGGACTCCCATTCTTTATTGATAGATATGGACCTATTAGCATCCAGAATTCCTGATAAGGCTTCTTTTAGTTGCAGATAAAAGCAGAACTGGGTAGCTGGGAGTGCAAACTTATGTTTCAGTTCTAAAAAGGAGTATAATATTACACTACTGGGAGACGCACTGCCCATGGCAGTACATCCCAGCCTGGGGGGGACAAGGTGCACATTCCACCACTGAAGCAACACCTGCTGGTGAACCAAGGAGCCTGTTCTCTTAACAGGTGCATGCTGCATGGGTGCGAGGCCAACAGAGGCTATGTGCTTGTCACTGCAGGGTTACAGATTTCAAGGAGGGAGAAAGTGGAAAATTACATCCAACAGGATGATGTTGCCAGCATGCTTGGCTTTGCATCACCTGCTCTGTTCTCACACCTGACTGTGCCCTGAAGGGGAGGTGGGAACACCTGTCTCTTCTTGAGACCTGCAATGGGGGAGTTGTGGAGGACACTGACATGAGAGTAGGTGGTGATGGGACTGGGCAGTTGCCAGAGGTGACCTGTGTGGGGACATCCAGCAAGGAGGGGCAGCATGAGATGATTGAGAGAAGGGGATGTCCCTTCCGGTTCTGGAACTGGCTGCTCTTCCTCTGATTCCAGTCTCCAAAACTGATCAAATCTGACTGATGTTCCCCAGAGCAGTAGCTATATAGTACACCAGGTCCCTCTCCCTGAACATGCACCAGAGCACATGGCCACAGATGCTCTCAAATCTCAAATTCTGAGGTGCAAAAGGGCAACCTCGCTGAATTTTAGGAAGCCATAGGATTCCGAGTGGTTACATAATCCCTACTACACTTATCCAATGTTGCCTGGTTGTCAAAGTGGACACTATCATCCCCTTTTATGTATTGCTTGTTTATTGGATTTTGGTAACCGGGTAGGCTCACTGAGATAAGCTGACCCTTTTTCAGGAGTGACCTGGAATTAATTATATGGAATATGCTGGCAATCTGGGTTTGTGTCCTGATCCCAGGTACCAGGACCGGAGGTTGGTAGTGAGGGAGTTCAGAGCGTCCCTTGGATACTTCCCTCCTGGGGTGAGTGGGTTGCAATGCGCCACTTTGGTGGTGGCAATGTGGAGGTGTTCTTGGCATGGGTGACCACATGCCAAGCTCCCCCCTGATGCCACTGTGGATGCATTGTAGGGGTGGTAGGTGGGGCCCCAGAAAATGGAAAAGTGGCTGACCATGGTCCCAGATGACAACTTCGGGTAGGTTTCCTACATCGGCCCTGGTAACGCAGTCCCGATCCAGTCCTGCCCCTTCAACCATCATCCCTGAATTAGGCCCTCTGCTGGGGACTATTCAGACAAATCAGGGTACCTAATGGGTCAGACCTGAGTAGGGATCTGATGGGCGATATGCAGTGGAGCTGAAGCCACCTGGGTGGGCGGATGGAAACCGGCATGAGAGCCTGAAAGAGTGGGGCTGTGGGAAGCTACAGGAAGGTGGCAAAAAATATATATGGAAAAAACAGTTTACATATAGATACTCATTACACACAGTGCATGGATACAAACACAGTAAATACAATGGATTTACATTGTAAAAACATGTGCAACGGGTCCAGTTATTAGATACAGAGAAATACTCATTAGGCATTGTGTAGTCAGAGCTCAGACATAGTAGAGAGATGGATTCAATGTGACAGATTAACAAATTAGTAGCTGAAGCTCCTTAACACTTTTCTCTGTCTTCTCCACATCTCTGACCCCAATATTGAAAGAGTCGATCTTTTTCTCTCAATTGTGCCACATTTTTATCTAGATATCAGCCTGACTGCATCCCCCTTTTTAGCAATGGTTCATCCTCTTCAGACTGGTTCTGATCAGATAAGTGAACAGCATAAGCGGCTCTAGTGCCAGCTACGTGAGTGTCTTGTGAGGTTAATTCAGTGCCTTGTTTGTTGCCTTTAGGGCCCATTAAAGCTGCCTTTTTCTCCACCCAGTCTTAATTTTTTAAAATACATATCCATTCACGGGCTCTGTGTCATCAGTTGACCAAAGCCCCTACATGGACAGCTTCACTAAAGGCTTCTGTTCAACTGATGTAGCTGGGTTCTGGAACTCACAAGTAGATACAAAAATTAATACTGGGTGAGAAAAGGGCAGTTTTTAAAAGAGACCATAGAGAAGATAAAAATAAGACTATTTCAAAACAGATGTATAAAATATTATACACAGGGTATTAGATGGATTTCAAATATGCCCAAATTTCTAATTATTTTAAAAAATGTAAAAAAAAAAACCAAGGTTCGTGTTCCTTTTTTTTTAATCTTTAGTAATCTGCTTTTGCTCTTCTACCTATGGGTGGATCTAACTGCCTTCAGGACATTTTTGGCTATCATGGAGGGGATTTACCCCTCAGTTTCCTCATTCCTACCCCACTGAGGATGCTGGCACGAGGACTGGATTCCAGGCTGCTGCATGCATAAGCACACCCAGCCAAGCACCTGATACATCCTCTCTCCTCTCACCACGGCTATCTCACCACAGCTACTGCACCACCTGCTATAAAATCACAGGTGCCATCTCAGAACTTGGTGTTATTTCCCTCCCTCCCCAGCAGAGAGTGTCCACCGGAATGCTCAAACCGCCTTCTCCCAGCCAGCCCCCCCCCCCCACCAGCTTTCTTGGCTTGTTCGCCAACCCAGGAAACCAACATCATGAGCAGTAGTCCTACAGATACACTGATGGCCCGGCCGTGTGTTCCTTTTGAAGTAAAGTTTTGTAATATTGTACAGCAGAGCTCTTGCAAAACACATCCTGCTTGTTGGACCTGGACTAGATACGTTGTCTATATTTTTTTTGTGTTTATGCCTCCTCAACCATCAAGCTGTTCCCTTCTACCCCTTCCCCCAGTCACATCACCTGTCTTCTCCGGGTACTTACCCCTTTCCTCTAAACTCCATGGCTTGCCCTCCATGTCATCTGGGTTTCCCCAAGCCCCTCTGGAGTTCATGCATAATGAGAGGAGTAGGGTATCTCAGTCAGCTGTGTGGGGTCTGTTGGGAGCTGGATTCATCTAGCCATGGCCAGGGTTCTTTTCTGTTATCTCCTGACTGCTGGAACACTGCTGCCAAGTATGGATGGGTATGCACAGATTGGACATGGCTGCACACCATCTGGCAGCATCCCCCCCCCACATAGAGTCCCCAGTTTGCATCACCACCTGTGGTCATCCAGGTTATATAAATACTGTGGAGCACATCTGCCCACCCTCCCTGGAGCAGGTAAACATCCTCTGGGATATCCGATCCTCCTGCTCCCCCAGAAGTCCTTGATGCCCCAGGCTCATTCCAGAACCAGGGTCTATATAGCATTGTAAGCTGCCGCCCCACCGCTGCCCTGACTCACCTCCAACTAGGTAAGGTTTTATAAGCAAGACATAATAAGCGAGGTGAGGTAATTAGACAACTAGAGTTGGGTAAAGGATTACAGACTGTAGGAGCAGCAGAAGAGATGACTTAACCACCAACTGTGGCTAGGCTAGCAGTAGGTCCAGAAAGGAGGCCAATGTCAGAGGAGTGGAAAGCACTGGAGGGGATATAGTAGAGACACAGTCTGTGATGGAAGTGAAAGCAAGACCACTGATGATCTTAAAAGCTAAAATCTGATAGCTTTGCACACGTACAGGTTTACATCAGTGTTTTTACAGCTTCACATCCATTCTAACAGGCTCCCTCAGAACGGAACGTCTGTTTCTTTTGCACAGCCTGCTTATCGTAACCCCACACCTTTGGCACTGCAAACATGCCCTCGGCAACCCAACAATCTAAAACAAATAAATGGTGGCAAGTTAAATACAACTCCTTGACAGAAAACATGTCCCAAACTTGTCAGTAAATAATTGGAAGGGGGTTAACATGTGTACAGTGGGGCACAGGTAAACACAAAGGTATCAAACCAATCCTGGAGATCAATGGAGAATTAAAAAGCAAAGGTTATTAATATACAGCGGGTGTCATTGTTTATTGAAAGATGTTAAAGTGATTTTTCAATATCCAATAAAACATTTCAAAATGTGCTATTCAGACACAGTTCAGAGTTTATTTCATTTTGTTTCCGTATTCATTTGCCTTCTTTCTTTATTACAGTGGAGATTTGCAAGAAAATAAAATTTGGAGGACAAAGATCTTATCTCATCCTCCTACCTTTCCCTCATAATTCTTTATTGTCACATCATAATCATTTACACAGCAACAGATTGTTTTAACTTTCTTTCACTAATGTTTTAGCACATTGTACATCAAACAGTGTTACATGGTGCATTTTGTTATTTAGTACATTTCAGTGTCCATGGCAACAAACATTACACATGATCATTTTTTTCCAATATCCTTTTTCCATTCTTTTGATAAAGTACACTTAATTAAAAAAAACGAAAAAAAAAACACAAGCTTTTTTCCCTCACATCCCCCTTTCCCTTGGTGCGAGCATTGCCATAATGGCCTCATGTGCCCAGCAAACCCCTGCAACAGGAAGATTAAGCTCCCTGGCCTACCTGTAGGGGTCACTAGCACAACAGAACCATCTACCAGCCCTCCCTGGCTGAGGCACGCTGCCTACAGCCCCACCTACCCTGCTACAGTAAGCTACACCTGCCCTGGAACACTGGTCACCTGCATAGCAGTGCAGTGCACTGTAGCTGGGTCACCAGAGCAGCCCACATTCAGCATGTTTACATGCACACAGTTAACTGGTATATGCAGCATTGCTAGTATACCCTACCCCAGTAAAGCATTCACTGGAAAACACTGGATTCTGGGAAACTGGGCCTTTTAGATTCAGTTTTTGTTATAGGGATACACTTGACAAAATGTCAAGTTTCCAAGTAACCAAAACTGCATGTAAATGCAGTGATCATTGTCAATTCTTTTTTTTTAAATGATAGTTTATTGAGTTACATGAAAAACAACTTCATACACTCATGCCAGATATCACATTACATAACCAAGCAGACGATCCAGTGCATCCAGAATGGTTATTCTAAGCAATCTTATTTTTGAATGAGGGGGGTATTCCTTTGATTAATAGTCCAAGCGAACTTAGTCCAATATATGCTGCACCCTACAGGAATCTGGGTGATCAGTTCGGTGATAAAATGAATTCCAGATACAATAACACAACATCCAGTGTTGCTATGACCCCCTTTCAAACATTTTACTGTAACATGGTATAGGTGTTCAAAGTTAAACAGCACTCACTCAACTTATAACTTTACATCAATACAAACTGCAATTGTTTGTCAGAATTCAGGTCCTGCTCCTCACATTACTTGCATACTATCCCTCCACGTGGCATCCACCACTGCATCAGAGACAGACTGACGCACAGTGCCTCTGCCCTCTTAGGATTAAACAAAGGTAGTTGCAGCAAAACTTTCATATACACTTATATTATATATATATATATATATATATATATATATATATAAAATGTATTTAGTTTTTGTTAACCGGGTAGGTGCACTAGCCATGAAATGACTATCTTCAGGCATGACCCGGGTGAGTACAACAATCAAAGACAGGTACATAGCATGAGTGCGATGAAATTACAATAGCATAGGTCAAAACAGTTAGTAGTAATGAATACATGCACCCAGAACAATAACAATCAATACAATTCACATAAAATTTTTAGGCAGAGAAAACCTACAGAGTCTAGGAAGAGATAGTACAACATAGCAGCAAAAAATATTGTTAAAATTAGTCACAACAGTGAAGAGTCATATATACTGTATATATATAACTGTAATTCACATTTTACATTCCCAAACTCTAATGAATCAAACAAATTGTTAATTTTTTATTGCAGCAACTCTAACAAATGTACATACATGAGTTGGCATTTAACTGAGAAGTTTTATAAAACTCTAAATCTTCACCAACATGTATAAAGTTTCATTCAGACCAAGCAAAGTTCATGTGGCATCCTCCACCAAGGTCAGATGGTTCCCAGGTTTTGGTTCCTTGGAGATGGCCTCCACTTTCTTACTGGCCTCTTCTGGGCGTGTACTGGAATGTGTGGCTGTCACACTGTATCCTCAGCCAAGTGGGCATTAAAAGAGAGTGGGTCACCCCCAGGCTTCTCAATTTTGCTTGAACCCTGTCAAACTTTTTTCATAATATTCTTGTTGCATAGAACAGATCCAGGAAGAGGTGGATTGTAGCGCCTTAGAAGTTCAATCGATCGGCATCCCTTGCAGCCTGTAAAATACGATTTCATATGCCAGGGCTTGCAGTTACCAAAAGGGCGGTCTTGGGTAAGTCACTATGAGCTGCACCAGTCCTTGGAGAAATCTTGTAAGCCTTAACAAATCTGGTCACTGTTAATGTCAATTCCAGGTTCAACGCACCCAGCAGCCATCCTTGTATGAAGTACAGCAAACTATCTGCTTTTTCAGGCAGGCCCACGATATGAATGTTAGAGGCCCTCCGTGAATTTTCGAGCACCTCCAGATGAAATTTCAACTGGGCATTTTCTTGTGTTAGCTTGTCTGTCATTGCCAATGCCTTAGCAGCTGCTGATTCTGCTGCTGAAGCCATTTTAGTAGCCACATCTATTTTGGCATCTTGCTCCACAAATCTTGTAAGAATCAATTCCACTTTGGTATCAATGATCTGCATGGATTGCTGCAGGGCCCTCCACAGTGGGTCCATCCCAGAGGAGGATTTTTCTGCCACCTCATTCTGCACTACCTCTGCAGGCTGAGTTTTTGGTCTGCCCGTGGAACCCTTTTTGGTACGTTCCGTCTTCAAAGAAGGTATCAAAATGAGCAGCTTGACTCAAAGAATACAGTGCTGCCCCAAGATCTCACTTTTGTCCCACAGAAAAAAGAGTTGTTTTATTATGTTTAATTGCAGTTACATGTAGAGCTCCCAATGAACACATCTCATCAGTAGGCATGCTCCACAGTGCCCCCATCATTTATTTTCTCAGTTAGCATGTGGGGGAGGAGATAAGACAAGGCACCCCTGGGAAACGAACCATGACAGTTTACCCAGAATCATCAAGGTCTTTGTGACATAAAGTGAATTAAACAAGTGTTCCATCTATCCCTGAATAAAGCTATCTTATTCTCAAGCTTGTGTGTTGTTTAATTCATTGTATAATATAATTCTATAACAGTATCCTGCCATTGAGGAGTTGTGGTTGGGAGTGGCAGTTCTCTGATAGAGAGAGGGCGTGTACAAAAACAGAGCATTGTTTGGTTGGCAGTTTGAAATTTAGCATGCTCGGGATCCAAGTTGTACAACAAAATGTAGAGGAGTTTTGAGTGGTTTTTCATTGGCGTGTGCGATAGTGGGACAGAGAGATACAGAGAGCAGCACTGGCATCTGTAGCTGAGAGCAAAGCGGGAGCAGTGGGTGAGTGTGTGAGCGCCACTGAAGAGGGTGGCAAATTTTTTATTTTTACCTGTTTTCAGATTTTGTTGCTGAGGGAGGTTTTTTGTTTAAGTCTGATGAGTTGTCAGGAAGTCATCATTTAAGACAGGGTCAGGAGCGAGCAGTGAGTGGTGAAAACAAGATGGTGACAAATCCAAGTTTACAGTAACGGCAAAAAGTGCAGTGATTGCTAGTTCTGCATGTCAGTCGGCTGGTACTTGGTGTGTGGATTGTCGGCAGATTTACTAATGGCCAGACATGCATCTCAGCCACTGAGAATGCAGGATTGTAGGTGCCCATGGTATAAGTAAGCAATAAGACACTCCAGTGTGTACATTAGACATTTCTAACGCACAGCCAGGAGTACAGTAAGGCACAAGGCTGCAGGCAGAGTGCTTTACTACACCCCTGGCCGTTCATTAGAAGTGTCTAACGCACATTCAAGGAGTGTCTTCTTGCACTTATAAAATGGGACACTGTATTCTACAAGCCTTAAAAATTTAAGATTTACACATTTAAATAACCTAATACTAAAACTTTTTATGTTTTCTGTAGTAAAATAGTTTCTCCACCTGTTTTATTGACATGCTGTTTTTTTGAGTTTCTGACTTTTGTCCCACTATGGCTTCCGTCATACTCTTTGTGTTACTGTGGTTGCCATGGTTTCCACACACCCTCAAAGTCAATAAAAACAAATAATTAGATTAAATCCTTTTGTTGGATTTTGATTAATGTTTAATAGTAAGATTGACTTTCAGTGCCAGTGAGCAGGCAGGCAGCCAAGTGAGTGGACTGAGCAAGCAAGCGACCAAGCAGATGGATGAGTGGCAGGTAGCCAAGATAAAAGATGCTTGCAGTTGTAATTTCTTCCATGCCCACCTCCTTGCTCTGATTTATCAAAACCAGATATGTACATTATACCCTTGTGTTGGGTTTACAGTTCCATTTAGTAGGAAAATTAATGTAACCCCTGTAGAAAGAGAACCTACAGTGGGTTAGCTGGAAGTACTTTGTCCCTTTAAGGTCCCTAGGTTTAAGACCCATAGCTGGTTAATTTTCCTTTCCTCCAGGAGAGCTGGTCAACCATTGGTTGAGAGTACCCCTGGAGGCTGGTCTCATTTGGCCAATGTGAAAAAGCACAGGCCAAAGGAGTCAATCAAAAGGAGGGAATGGGGTTGATGGTCTGTTTCAGTACAGCCTGCTGATTTTTGTTGGGAAGGGAGGCCTAGTCTGGACCAGTGAGGATGTGATGGTGGTTGTAGTACATGAGACCCCTTTGGGGGTGGGAGGACGTGATGAGAGGAGGAATACAGAGTCCCTTGGCAAGTATCCACCATGGGATTCGAACCCAAGCTGAGAGGGGACATTGCGCCCAAGGAAATGGAAGTTGGCCAGGATTTCGCGTCCTTGGTGGGAAGCACCACTACTACTAAGCCTCCGGAAGTTATGGAGGCACAGGACAAAATGTGGTGGCTGAAATAATTTGGATTAGGAAGTTCAGCTGCAAAAGCATTTGGGAGGGCTGGAGACAGACTACTCCCTGGGTATATGCCACCCATACTGACAGCAGCAGTGCTGCTCCAAAGTGCCTGAGGGTAATTTCAGTCGGTTTGATGTCTAAGACTGCAGTCCAGTAATAGAAGGTGATTTCAGGGGAATTGTAGACTCAGTGAGAGCCTGCCACAGAAAGCGTAGCCAGCAAGAGAAGCTGGGTTTGAATCTGCCAATGAGAGAAGCAATGCTGTCTGAAATGTTCTGCTGGAAATCTAGAAGGGGTAAATCGCATGCTGCCCAGCTATTGGGGGTAGCTGGTAGGACTGTTCTCACTGAATGAGAACATTGCACATATGGACACAATGCCTGAACACTGATGTAGCAGACCCTTGATCCATTGCCCTGGCTTTCCCCAAATGGGATCATGTGTTATCTGTTTAGAAAAATACTCCATGGAGTAATCAAGCTCATTATTAAAGGATCTTTTAATGTTTCCATTTGCCGTTGGATTTGTTTGATGCCTGCCTTGCTTATGCAGTGATGGTAACCCAGTTTTTCTTCTAGACCAGCGCCCCATGGAGGAAGCCTGTGCCCCATCCCAAAGAAAAAAAACGTAAGCCATCTTGAAAGTTTCTGTTGTGGTTCCCCTTCCCCCTGGACATACCACCATCATATACCTAGACCGGGGCTACATTATGAAGTGTGAGTGAGCAGGCATGCAGCTGGTCAGTGGCCTCATGAATGAGTGAGTGGACAGGTGAGCAAAAAGACGCAAGCATTCATTGTGCTGGAGAAGTGGAATAAAAAAAAGCTCTCCACGAGCTTCTGATCTGCAGCACACATTTCTCCTGGTCAGCATTGTATTTAAATGTCAGATAGTGCGTCAGGGCTAAGTTAGAGGTGAATTAAGATGTTTACAATGCAGAAGTGTAGCAAGGGAACAAGAGAGTGGCGTATCAGCCAGAAGGAGCAAGCGAGAAAGTGAGAAGGCAGGAAGCACATCTTAAAAACCTCATAAAAGAAAAAAGGAAAAAAATACAGAGTTCTGGTTAGTCCACTGTCTTCTGCCAGTCAAAGATGTTACTTTATGGCAAGTAATGTTTTGGAAACTATCTCATGGTGGGGGGAAATCATGACATCTGGTGTCTTTTAAAATTCTATTGTGTCGCAAGGATTTCATTCATGAGGACTTGTTTTTAGCTGTGCATTAGACACTTCTAATGCACAGCTAACAACCAATCAGAATGCAGGATTTTCTCTTCCGATTTTATAATAAACCACAGAGCACTCACAAATCTGAATAAGGTGGATGGCAGGCACAGCAACCCACAGGGAAGGATGCCAGTGGTTCCAAATGTGACAGCTATGTGGCATGTGGTAGCATGTTGCTGTCTGAATAAAGCCATAGTGCGGCCCATTGCTCTTTCTCCATTAGGCACAAGCAGGCTGGCCAACATTGGTAAGTGGGTTTGGTGGTAGTGAGCATCAAGGGTAAGAAAGGAGGACACAGTGGGTGGGCCATGAGGTGGATCTCTTCAACAGTTTAATATAAATTAGTAACCCAGCTTTGAATTTGCACACTTATGTGCACCGTTTGTAACTATTAGCTCTTTGGACAATGCAACTTTATTGAAGGTGAGGTTGGAATACAAAATTTAAGCACCTTTATGGACAGGTTTATTATTCCCTGCTCGGGACTACTGAACTGGTGTACTGAGTTGTTCATTTGATTCCCAGCATGGACTGCTGGTGCAGCAGGCGAAACTATTGCTTCCGATGCTAGTGACACAAGATCCAAGAACAAGCCTGGGTCATTGGTAGATAACTGGGGGTGTGGGATGATTTTCCCCCTCCAGGGAGGGAGGCTGGTATGCTCTGCTGCAATACCTGGGTAACCACAGGTGGTGTGCAAGAAGGAGCCACAGTGGGTGGGTGGATGCCTTCAGATGGTGATGTGAGCAAGTTCTGCATGAGCACGTCACTGATATCCCAGCCCATGAGGCATCCAGGGCACCCAGGACAAAACGCAAAAAACCCACCCCCAGCCGGCCCGCTGGTACAGCAGTTGGATTTCCATCTGTGATGCTGGCTACCTGAGTTCGGGAGCAAGCTCGGGTCGCTGAAGGGCCAGCCGGAGGGAGCAGGCTGAAGTGTCCCTTGACAGCTTGCCTGCTCTGGGCAGAGGGTTGGGAAGCAGCTCGGCATTTGCTGACCCCTGGTGGAGGCCAGGAGTGTAGCAACATGGTGGGCATTTTGGTGCCAGATTGGTCCTTGGGCGGAGGTCTGGAACTCACTGGCACTTGTAGGCAGCTAGGGGACAGCGTCGCAGATGTCAGTGGTCATGCCTTAATGTTAGGGACAGAGTGACGCCCACAAGAAAAGTGGAAAATAGCCTGCCATCACCGGGGAGCCGGAGACGTGCCCTCAATGTGCCCTCACCCACCTGACGGCTCTGGACCAATGAAAAGTAAGTATCAGGGTGCTCTGGGCCCCACCTTGTCCCCGCTTGGGGGGGTAAGCCACAACTCCATGAGGTTCTGGAGACCGTTCAGGTAGGGTGAGAGGCAGAGGGATGTCTTCTAGGCTCTCCTGATGGGTTGGGAATGGCAGGCTGGGGAAGATAAACAGAAATTAAAAACAAAAAAAAAAAAAAAAAAAAACACAACAGGCCCCACAACACCTACTGGGCATCCAACTTCAACTGAGCAAAAAGTCAAAAGGGGCTTGGGGAACCCTGACAGCCCTGCCACAGGGGGTAGGCTGTGAAGGAATGGAGGTAAGGGAGCAAGACCCAGCAATGATGGGTGATGGGGCTGGGGGCATCAGCCACAGATGGGGCAGGTCAGAATGAGGGGAGGAAAAAAGAAAAAGAAGGAACAGACTTAACACAAATGGTTCCAAAAACATTGCCTGTATGACTTGTTTCAACATAATTCAACATACTGTTGAGGGATATTGCTCACTGGATAAGAAAGACAGCAGGTGTGCCCACAGGTTAGGCTGCTAATGGTTCCAAAGATGATGGCCATGTGGCACGTCATTGTCTGAATAAGGCTGGATGAAGGCTCCTTCTCCATCAGATGCAACCAGGCTGGCAGACATTGGTAAGTGGGAAGTGGGTTTGGTGGCAGTGAGCGGCACGGGTGAGGAAGGAGGACACAGCATTGTGCATGACTGTGAAAAAAAAAATACTCACCATAGTAATCTTGTTTCTTCTAAGGGAATCTTACTGTATTCTGACTTATGCAGTATGGTCTCACTATAGGACTGCCCTGGAGCAGAAATGATTAATAGAACCTATGCAAATGATGGAATGCTAGGCTTGAGCTCAGTTTTCAAACCACTGTACCTGGTAAACAGTTCTAAACCATCAGATCCTTATGAAGCATGTACTAACACTAACCTAACTAAGCACTACTATAACTACAGTATTAACAACTACTCCCTTCCTCCTCGAAGGGCTAATCGGCACCACTAAGACTCAAGGCACAGATGCCCAAGAGAGAAAAAACATTACCACAGGTTTGCAATGCACTAGTACAGCTGGAGTGTAGTGACCCTAGGTTCACAGAAGGGGAGGAAGTGTTCAGAATACAGTAAGATTCCCTTAGAAGAAACAAGATTACTATGGTGAATAATTTTTTCTTCAAACCCCAGGAAATCTTACTGTATTCTGACTTATGCAGATTACCCAAGCAGTACCTTTGGAGGTGGTTAGAGAACCTATTTAGGAAACAGTTTCTGCAGGACTACTGTGCCAAACCTGGCATCCCCTCTGGCCTGAACATCCAAGCAATAATGCTTGGTGAAAGTGTGGACCATTTTCCAAGTAGCTGCATTACATATGTCAGCTAGGGGAATATCCCTAGCAGCTGCTAAGGAGGCTGCTGTGCCCCTAATAGAATAGACCTTGAGGCCTGCAGGTGGCTGCTTTCCCACTTTGCTGTAGCAGAACTGAATGCAGGCTACAATCCATCTTGCAATGGATCTTTTTGTGGCTGGTTTCCCTTTCCCTACCTCTCCTCAGGTGAGGAAGAGCTGAGATTGATCCTGTCTGAGGCTTTATGCAATCAAGATAGTGGCTAATTGCCCTTTCTACATCCAGGCTATGTAATGTACGTTCACCTGGAGTAGAGTGATTAGTGAAGAAGACAGGTAGTGTAATGGACTGATTAAGATGGAACTCTGATACCACTTTAGGCAGAAATTTCCCATTAGTCCTCAGGACAACTTTGTCTCTATGAATGGCAACGTAACCAGGCTCTGTGGACAAGGCCTGAAGCTCAGTGTTCCTTCTAGCAGAAGCCATGGCAAACAGGAATACTGTCTTCCAAGTCACATACTTGAGGTTAGCAGAAAACATGGGTTCGAAAGGGAGCTGCATGAGCTGGGCAATGCAAATATTAAGGTCCCACCTGGGGATGGGTTTCCTATGTGGGGGGTGTAAATGCAGTAATCCTTTAAAGAATTTCTTAAATACTGGGTTAGAGGCTAAAAAAGGCCTCTTACCTGCAGACAAATAAGCTGAGACAGCTGCCAAGTGCACTCTCAAAGTAGAGACCCTTAAACCACCAGAATGGAGATGTGCCAAATAATCCAGAACTATAGGCAAACGAGCTTGGCTGTAATCCAAGTTCTTGCCCTGACACCAAATGGAGAATCTTTTTCATTTAGAAGAATAAGCTTTTCTAGTGGAGGGTTTTCTGGAAACTCTGAGTATTTCCATAACCCCTGCTGACAAATGCAAATCTGCATATTCTAGGTCTTCAAGAGCCAGGCTTTGAGCCTGAGGGATTACAGGTTGGGATACATGATCCTGCCCTGCGAGGAAGACAGTAGATTGTATCTCCTGGGCAGGCTGATTGGTTTGGCTACTAACATTGACAGTACCAAGGGGTACCAGGGCTGCCTTGCCCAATCTGGTGCAATAAGGATAATAGTTGCTGGTTGGGCTCTGAGCTTGTTCAAGACTCTTGACAGCAGGGGAAAAGGAGGGAATGTGTACAGGAACCTCCCTGACCAGTCCAGTAACAGTGCATCCAGGGGAACTGTGCCCTTGATAGGGGGTCTGCAACAGAACTGTGGTAACTGGTGACTGTTCGGAGCTGCATACAGATCCACTTCTGGGGTGCTCCACCTCCTGAAGATGGTCTCTAAGACCTGACTCTTCAGTGCCCACTCATGGTGGTTCTGATTTATTCTGCCAAGGGCATCCGCTAGGACACTGTCCTTCCCTGGAAGATGGACAGCTGAAATAGAAGCTTCTAGGGGATATGCCAAGGCCCACATTTTCATGGCCTCTGTGCACAGAGGAGTCAACCTGGTTCCCCCTTGTTTGTTTATTTAATACATAGTGGTTGTGTTGTCTGTTCTGACGTGAACCACTTTGGCTTTCATTTGATTTGAGAATGCTTGGAGACCCAGAAGAACAGCCCTGAGTTCCAATATGATGAGCAGGAAAGATTCCTGCTTTGTCCATGTACCATGAGCTGTGTAATCCCCCAGATGTGCTCCCCAGCCCAGGAGGGATGCATCTGTGGTTAGTATCAGACAGGAGACTTGCTGCATGTATGGGACCCCTTGCCTGAGGTTAGACTGGTCCTACCACCACTGCAGGACTTGGAGAAATGTGACTGTGACTGGCACAAGTTTTGACACAGGGTCTCTTTTTCTGTAGCCAGTCAGATCTCAGATGGAACTGAATGTCCCTCATTTGGAACCTGGCATCTAACACTGTTGCTGTGGATGCTGCCATTTGACCTAGCAGTTGCAGAAAGTGCCTTGCCAGCATTGGGACATGCTGCTTGAAGGAACTTACTACTTGAATTAGGATGTCCACTCTGTCTTGAGGGAGTAAGGCCCTTCTCTTGAGTGTGTCCAGTTCTGCTCCTATAAATTTGAGTGGCTGAACTGGTTCCAACACAGATTTTTTCAGATCACCAGAAACCCCAGTGAGTTCAGGGTACCCTGTGTGAGTGACAATGCCTGTTTTACTTGTTGAGGTGACTGTCCTACTATGAGCCAGTCATCCAGGTAGGGAGATATCACTATTCCTTGCCTCCTGAGGTGTGCCATGAACTACAGCTAGGCATTTTGTGAACACTCTTGGAGCAGAGGTTAGTCTGAAGGGCATTGCTTTGAATTGGTAATGGCCTTATGGCAGTCTGAACCTGAGGTACTTTCTGTGGCACTGCCTTATAAGAATGTGAAAGTAGGCATCCTTTAAGTCTAGGGATGCTAGCCAGTCTCCCTGCCTTAGGATTGGTAGAATGGTGGTTAGAGTTACCATCTTGAATTTTGGTTTTAACAAATGTTTGTTTAAGTGTCTCGGATCCAAAATGGATCGTCACTCCCCTGTTTTCTTTATGAGGAAGTATCTTGAGTACTGGCCTTTTCCTCTCTGGTTTAGAGGAACTGGCTCTATTGCCTCTTGCAACAGTAGACTTGAAACTTCCTGTTCCAGTAAGACTGTTTCTGATGGGGAGGATGGTTTGAATGCTCTTGCCCTCAGCCTTGGCATAAGCTTGAAGCTGAGTACAAGACCCTGGCCCATTGCATCCAGGACCCACTTGTCTATGGTGATATTTTTCCACTCCTGGAGATAGTGGGCCAGCCTGCCCCTACTGGCAATGGGGAGGTGACCCAAGCAGACACTTCAGTGTGTCTGCTTAGTCTGTGCTGCTGGCTGGACAAACAGCCACCACCCCTTCTGCCTCTGCCTGGTTCCAAAATTATCTTTCGAAGCGTCAACAATTTGTCCAGATCGATGATGCTAAGTCCCCTCTTGCTCCTACTTGGATCGGAGTGCCCAGGGTTCGATTCTTGGTCCTCTCCTATTTACAGTCTTCATAAACGACATCCCACCGCTCACTGGTGCTTGCTCAGGTCTGCTATATGCAGACGATCTTGTTCTTTACTCATCCACCTCAAACCTCTCAGATATCAACCTGAATCTCTATAGTAACTTTAATACCTTTCAGTGCTGGCTATTACAAAACAAGCTTGTCTTAAATAAAAATAAAACGGTGACTATGCTCTTCAGTTCAGGTTCAAAACTTTGGTCCTGCACCCAAACATTAAGTATTCAGAGCACTTGATGGCTCTCCCCTTAATACAGTTACCTCTTTTAAATACCTAGCAGTAACTCTTGATCCTGCCTTGTATTTTGACCTGCACATAGCCTCAGTCATTAAATCCATCAATATTCAATTTCGGCTGGCATATAAGGTGAGACATAGCCTAACATCCACGGTGAGGATGGCTATTACACAGGGGATCCTGAGACCCAAATTGGCATATGGGTTAATAGCCTTTCCGGCAACTACTGGAGGGCTCCTCCAAAAGTGGGATGTCTGCTACAACAGTATTTGCCATTTTTCTCTGTCTTTACCCAAACTTACTCACCGATGCACACTATACTCCAATATGGGATGGTTTACTCCCTCAGCCTTCTGACAGTTTACTTCCTACTGTTCTATTAAGAATATAATCTTCTCCCAGATACCTGACAAATTAGCTGTACTGCTCAAACCTGTGACCTCTGCCTACCCACTGAAATCAGCTGACAAATCCTTTTTTGTCCAACCGAGATGTAAAACCAAAATGAGAGAGAATGCTTTCTCTAGCTGGGCCCCTAAACTATGGAACTCCCTTCCACTGAGTCTAAGAATATCCCCTTCTCCACACAGCTTCAAACAGGAGCTCTGTATGGTTCTTCTAAGCTCTGAACCCTGCTCCTGTTCTCTACCCACCCACTCCTGTACTGGTTCCTCCTAGTTGCCTACCAGCTCCAACCTCTACTACTCTCAAACCTGCCTGGAAATCTTGTTATTTCCTCTCTTCTAGCACTTACTCACTAGTTGTATGACTTATGACTGTTAGTTATTTGCACTTGTATTTCTGTTTTGTTACTACATATAGATTCCTGCAAATGTATGGTCATTGCTGAAAGTTTTGTATAAGTGTACTATGTCTGACTTCTACTTGTTCCCATGATGTTTTCTTGTATCTACTATTGTCTACATATCCTTTGTTGTAATCTCCCCGGTCGTACCTGAAAATAGGCAGCTATGCTGTCTAGTGTACCTACCTAGTTAACAAAAACAAAAAAAAAAACTTTTCAATAGGGGGCACAGAAGTGGGTGTCTACAAGACCTTAAGTGTCTGCTTCTTAAGAGATTTATGGAGTGGCAGCATTAATCTTTTTGAAGCTGGCATGTCCATCATCTCCCTATAATCCTCTTCCTCCTCATCCTCAGTGGATTCCTGAGTAGGGAGGTCAAGAGTTTGAGTAATCTGCTTCACAAATATAAAATATGAAGAAAACTCTTCGGTTCCCTTGTCAGGGGAATCTAGTCTATGGGGATCCGGAGAAACCTCTGGGTCGATTGGTTCTCCAAAATCCTCATCATCTTCTTCTTCTTCCTCCTCTTCTACTTCCAAGCGTTTCCCACTAAGGTCTGTTAAACCAGAGGCTTGGTGAGAGCCAGGAGTTTGAACCGTTACCAGTTGTGGTTGCTTCTCAACCAGAACCGGGATTTGCAGAGACTGAATAATTCTAATTGCATTCAAGATGTCTTCTGCAGAAGGAGCCGCTGGCTTCTTTGGTTGCAGTTCCTGATGTTTTTCCTTCCTTTTTTTTCCCTTACCACAATGGCTGGTTCAATGGCAGTGTCTGCGGTTCTTTTCTTAGATGAAGAGCTATCACCCATTTCAGAGGGCAGTTCCTCTGGTTCTTCTGGAAGAGGAACCGACTTTTCAACAGCTGGGTTAGCAGCCTTATCAGATATTTTCTCTTGCAGCCTCTTCAACCGTCTATCAACTGTTGATTGAGGAAACTGCTTGCAGATCTGACAGTCTATGTTTAGGTGTTCAAACCACAGACAAAAAAGACAAATTAAATGTGGATCTGCTTTGGCAAAGGGTTCTCCGCACTCTTCTTGGCTTTCTGTGACATAACCCAGAAGAAAACCTCACTCACAGAAAATACTCTAATTAAAACCTTTTTTTTTTTTTTTTTGGTCGGTTATGCGAACAGATAAAGACCGAGAGTTACCCTGGTTAGATTTTAATAAAAAAAACGACTATATCGAGTCGGCACATAGCAATTTAAGTAAACTAAAATTTAAAGTAAAGGAAGGGAATAAAATTCAAAGCAAATACCCAGTTTCCTCCCAGTAAACACTGAGAGGAGAAACCCCAGTTACTTACCCCTCCTAAACTAAATCTAAACATTTTCTACCTGAAAACCAAAGACAGTGTTTCAAACACCAAATAAAATAACTTTTTACAGAGAAAAAAATTAGAAAATAAAGAATTTCAAGCGATGAAAGGAGAGTTCTCTGGAAACGTCTTACTGAGGCAAGCGGAGTAAAGAATCTGATGGTTTAGAACTGTTTACCAGGGACAGTGGTTTGAAAAATTGAGCTTGAGCCTAGCATTCCATCATTTGCATTCGTTCCATTAACCATTTTGGCTCTGGGGCAGTCCTATGGTGAGACTATACTACATAAGTCAGAATACAGTAAGATTTCCTGGGGTTTGAAGCATTGGACTACTAGTACCAACAGAAACTCTCACCATCACAGAGGTTGTGGGGCCTCTCCAGCTATGAGTTTTCATATTTAGGTCACTTCAGACAGTTCTGAATGCTTATTTGAACAAAGCTGTCTTGGAGTTTTTGATCCCCCTTCCATTGCTACTGGATTTCCAAATCTTTGTGCTCACTTTATACCCTATGGGTCTAAAAGGGGACCACAAGAGTTATATTCTCTCCCATTTCTTAGAAGTGCAGCCTTGAGAGTTATTATATCCATACTGTACATACATATATACATACAAACATAACTACGTGCTTACATATTTAGAAGGAAAGAAGACCTATTGTCCACCGAGTTCCTCTCTCCGACCAGCTCAGTGGGAATATCCTTCACTCCATTTTCTTCAAAGCACTTGTTGAGAGCTGGCACAGCAGTAGCACTACTGTTTGTGATGCTGGCAACTCATGTTCAGGAACAAGCATAGGTCAACAAGGGTTAGCTAGTGGAGGAAGGATTGAGCATCCCAAGGACAGCTCCCTCCCTCGAGGAAGGGGGATGCTGCTCCTGCAGTGCGAGTGCCACCTGGTGGAGACCAGTCAGCAGCACAGCTGGAAGCACCAGAGGTGGGGCTGGGGTCACTGCTGGTCACCCATCACACATGCATGCTGATGCCCACATAAGTGGCCACTTCATTCCATACTGGCACCCAGGGGGGAATAAAAAGGAGATTTGGAGGAAAATGCTGGCTGGCCAAGCTCTTGCACGAGTGACATCTCTGACCACCCACCATACCATGCTGGGCAAGTGGCAGATAACTGGTAAGTCCACAAAAAGGTCGGTGACACAGCTGGGAGGATGCCACTAAGATGTGACTAGGCAGAGAAACAGCTCGATGGGGAAAAAACACTCACCAAGTCTGAGCACAATGGTTATCATATTACAAGATGAAACCTTATACTCGGGTAATCTATTCCAAGTCTTTATTATTTGCTCAGGGGCTCCCTTGAATCTTCCACCTACCATGACATCAAATGGTCATATTACGTGCTTATGACTTCAGAAGATCCTCCCACTTCTGGATGACTGGCTGTTAAATGAATTCTACTTACAACATGTAAAAAATAAATTTCCCCTGAGGCATCAGTCCTTTCTTTTTGAACTCAGATGGTGGTGCTGGATCACACAGGTTATGAATACAATTCCAGATTTTGTCTATAATATATTCTTTTACATCTGCATGTTGTCTTACTTTAGTATTGATGGTTCGCCTGTTTAATTCTCTTTTTTCTTGCTGTGGGTTGACTCACTGGGCTCCCTCCAGACACTTTTACATTTGTTATTTTATTTATGGATCCTGAAGTCCAGGGTATTTGCTGCTGTTTAATGAATTCCCTACTGCCTGTATTTCTCTGAAAATAAGAATAAAAAATAAAAGTTTCAAAACCCTCACCATCGTCATCATCCTTGCACAGTTAAAACCACTGTAGCACTTGCATGTTTGTGCCACAAACCTGGGAGAGCATCTAATTTTGGATCAAGTTCATTTTAGAAAGGGAAAGCAGCCTAAACATTTTTGGAAGAGATACTAAAGCAGGATTTTCAAAGGCATCTATGATCTTAGATCCATCTGCCTGTTTTAAATTGCAGACTTCCCTTCAACTCAAAGTAAATGTCAATGTCTATTGTAAGTTTCAAAACTTAATAAAAAAAAAATTACAAACTTGCATTTGCTTGTAACCCCCTCCCTGATCTAGGGGTACAATGAAGCACTCATTTTCAGGGAGGGTAGCTTACAT
The DNA here is from genome assembly GCA_016271365.2 of Neoceratodus forsteri. Lineage (NCBI taxonomy): Eukaryota > Metazoa > Chordata > Ceratodontiformes > Ceratodontidae > Neoceratodus > Neoceratodus forsteri. The sequence continues at coordinate 91,398,856 of JADMNL010000033.1, read as the reverse complement.
CAAACAATGTTACCATTTCACTTGCTTGACCTCTGGATCTGGGGTAACCTCTCAGACTGCCAACAACTAAGGTCACTAGTTCAGGGCCAAAAGGCAAAACTTTGGGCAAACAGCCCACAACAATACAAATGGAAGATCCACAACAGTGGGATGGAGTCCAAAACATGGATCCATTTATTTTACACATTTCATTGTTTCATTATTTTGACCAGACACGATAGAAAGAGAGGTCTCCTTCTGCTGTTGGCTATTTTTCTTATGTTTCTTTTTAGCCTACATGCAGGATGGTACACACTCAATTCAGGTTTCTTATAAAAATCCATTCTAAGGTTATGATCCTGTTATCCTTAACTGGGCAAATTCTTCTCAAAGGTGTAGTTAAAAGTCATGTTAAAACACTACAGGTACAGTACTGCTTCTCAAACTGCAAATTATTTTAGGTTTCCACTGCAATCCTCTCGGGTACAGCATTCTAATTCTTGAAAGCTTTAAGCCCCACTGGGCATTTTAATCTTCAGTTTAAATTCCAACACAGTTCCACATAAAACATCTTGGCCAGGGTGGGAGAAATCAAATCGCCAGATGGCCAGTAAAACAGTTGGTTTGGCTAACAGATTTTGAACTTTATGATCCAACTGGGCACATTCCCATAAAGTGATTCTTTTGAGCCTGTATAATTATGGCCACTAAAAATATTGATTTGGCTACCAGATTTTGAAAGCAAATCACCAAACTCAAAACCTGCTAATAATCCAATTTGTCCCACTGTTATTTTAGCCTTGGCACTGGGGGTATCCTGCATTCAGAAAGGACCCTTGGGGGTCCAAACCTCAATTAAGGAGCAGCTCTGGAGGTGGCTTCCTTCTTTCGTCAGAACCATAGCCTAGTGACACTTCACTCATTGAGCAGAGGGCTAGCACCTACTGTACTCCAGGTTGGACAGTAGTGCGACTACTGGGTTCCCCCTCAGTAGAGTTACACTTTGGTTAAATGTATGGGACTGCAGCGTCTGAATGTGAAAGTCCTCTCACTTGGGGGGGGGTCACAGGAGTTTCAAACAACAGTTCACACAGTTCCACGGATTTAGGCAGGTTACGCTCCAACAGGGACTGCACTAAGAACAGCTGCCACCATGATCAGGACAAGTTAGGGTCTTCGTCTTCTCCTGGGAACAGCATAGGACTCAATGAGCTGCAGGCAGGATGCTGCTCTCACCAACTGCCAAAAGCCAGGGTCAAGTGTGTGTGGTGCATGCTGCTGCAGTATGCCCCCCTCCAGCAGTGGCACCATCAGCAGATCTGAAGAGTTAATCATTTAGGGTCTGGGGCCCAGCCATGTCATACAGAACCCCACAAGGTTCCTGCGGGTTACATGCTCCTGCCAGAATTGTTTGTAAATAGTCTCAGTTGCATCTGCCCATCTAATCGGCACCAAAAAATTATTCAAATTGAATTTGTGACTTTTTGTGCCACAAAGAGTTGCAAAGGGTATGGGAATATTTGCATTGCAAATGGATGCATGTTATAAAATAGGGTGGGTGGACATAGAAAAAACTGAGCAGATGCAGACAACGACACAGGCAGAGTACATAATTGTGTCAGTGTCCAGCCTTTTGAAAATTTGGCCCATCGCTCTCCTGCCATTAACCACTGCACCTGCAGCACTGAGTATTCTCTAGAAGTAGGTGCTTGAAGGAGGACAGCCGAGTTATTTTGTCCACCACTTCAGTCAGAGAAGGACACATTAGCATCCTGTGTTGCCAGTGGATGAGAGGCTCATCTCTTGCTGCCGTTTGCACATTGTGATACTCTTGTGCCATGTTCAGGGCCAGAATTCCTTTTTTTAGCTTCACCTCCTTCCTTGCCCAAAGAACCTCACTCCATCAGGCATTCTCAAAGGTGCCCTCCTCTGCCTGCCACACTCACTCTCGCCAATATTACCCAGCTTCTAGTCTCCCAAGAGTGTCTTCTGATGCCTGAATCAGTTGTATCCCTCCCCTGAGTCCCACATCTCCTACCAGAACTACAGGAGGAGAAGGAGAACCATGCCACTGAACCAGTTATCCAGGCACCAGGGGCTGGCTAGCACCCATGTCATCAATAAGGGCCTGCAGGCATGGGGGAACAAGCATGTGGAGGCTGTCACCTAAGACTGCATGGCTGGGCTTTTTGCCTTGTTCCCCTTACCCCCTCCCCGTCTGTAGCATGCACTCATCAATATCCTGGAGGTGGGGCTTATTGGTGTGCTCTCACTCATGCCAGCAATGTCCCCAGGCTATCTCAAGGTGCCATTCCACAAGTGGTCCCTTTCTCCTCCCTCTCCTAGGATGAGAGCAGCCTTGTACATGCTCTTCCACCATCCTTGCCGGCCTCCATTCCTGATGTCCTGGGCTTAGCCAGCTTGCCAAAGTGGCCCTCTTTGCTCTGTGCCACAGAGCCGGCATGGCTGGAATTTTGTCATCAGTAGAACAAACTCTGTGTGGCCTTTTTTTTAATCAGTCCATAGACAGCACATCCTAAAGTGTTTGTCCGCTGGTAGTCTTGCAGTTAAAGTAGTAGTTTTTGGTTGGACCTCCTCATTGTGTTCAGCTTGCAGCAGCAATAGCAGCAGATTCTTGTGCCATCTCCTTTTTTTCTGTATCCATATGAGATGTAAAGCTGGCTAATGACCTCCATCAGATGAGATGTAATGCTAGATAATGACCTCCATCAGATGAGATATAAAGCTGGCTATTTACCTCCAACAGATGAGATGTAAAGCTGGCTAATGACCTCCATCAGATGAGATGTAGTGCTGGCTAATGACCTCCACCAGATGAGATTTAAAGGGGCTAATGACCTCCATCAGATGAGATGTAATGCTAGATAATGACCTCCATCAGATGAGATATAAAGCTGGCTAATGACCTCCATCAGATGAGATGTAATGCTGGCTAATGACCTCCATCAGATGAAATGTAACGCTAGCTAATGACCTCCATCAGATGAGATGTAAAGTTGGCTAATGAACTCCATCACATGAGATGTAAAGCTGGCTAATGACTTCCATCACATGAGATGTAATGCTGGCTAATGACCTCCATCAGATGAGATGTAAAGCTGGCTAATGACCTCCATCAGATGAGATGTAATGCTGGCTAATGACCTCCATCAGATGAAATGTAAAGCTGGCTAATGGCCTCCATCAGATGAGATGTAACGCTAGCTAATGACCTCCATCAGATGAGATGTAAAGCTGGCTAATGACTTCCATCACATGAGATGTAATGCTGGCTAATGACCTCCACCAGATGAGATTTAAAGGGGCTAATGACCTCCATCAGATGAGATGTAATGCTAGATAATGACCTCCATCAGATGAGATATAAAGCTGGCTAATGACCTCCATCAGATGAGATGTAATGCTGGCTAATGACCTCCATCAGATGAAATGTAACGCTAGCTAATGACCTCCATCAGATGAGATGTAAAGTTGGCTAATGAACTCCATCACATGAGATGTAAAGCTGGCTAATGACTTCCATCACATGAGATGTAATGCTGGCTAATGACCTCCATCAGATGAGATGTAATGCTGGCTAATGACCTCCACCAGATGAGATTTAAAGGGGCTAATGACCTCCATCAGATGAGATGTAATGCTAGATAATGACCTCCATCAGATGAGATATAAAGCTGGCTAATGACCTCCATCAGATGAGATGTAATGCTGGCTAATGACCTCCATCAGATGAAATGTAAAGCTGGCTAATGGCCTCCATCAGATGAGATGTAACGCTAGCTAATGACTTCCATCACATGAGATGTAATGCTGGCTAATGACCTCCATCAGATGAGATGTAAAGCTGGCTAATGACCTCCATCAGATGAGATGTAATGCTGGCTAATGACCTCCACCAGATGAGATTTAAAGGGGCTAATGACCTCATCAGATGAGATGTAATGCTAGATAATGACCTCCATCAGATGAGATATAAAGCTGGCTAATGACCTCCATCAGATGAGATGTAATGCTGGCTAATGACCTCCATCAGATGAAATGTAAAGCTGGCTAATGGCCTCCATCAGATGAGATGTAACGCTAGCTAATGACCTCCATCAGATGAGATGTAAAGCTGGCTAATGACTTCCATCACATGAGATGTAATGCTGGCTAATGGCCTCCACCAGATGAGATGTAAAGCTGGCTAATGACCTCCATCAGATGAGATGTAAAGCTGGCTAATGACCTCCATCAGATGAGATGTAAAGCTGGCTAATGACCTCCATCAGATGAGATGTAAAGCTGGCTAATGACCACCATCAGATGAGATGTAACGCTGGCTAATTACCTCCATCAGATGAGATGTGGAGATGGCTAATGACCTCCATCAGATGAGATGTAAAGCTGGCTATTTACCTCCATCAGATGAGATGTAACGCTGGCTAATGACCTCCATCAGATGAGATGTGGAGATGGCTAATGACCTCCATCAGATGAGATGTAACGCTGGCTAATGACCTCCATCAGATGAGATGTAACGCTGGCTAATGACCTCCATCAGATGAGATATAATGCTGGCTAATGACCTCCATCAGATGAGATGAGGAGATGGCTAATTACCTCCATCAGATGAGATGTGGAGATGGCTGATGATGACTATCCTTTCTGTGGCATCACCAGTTTCGATTTCTCTCTTCATTGGGCCATCCTGGTCCTTAAATTTGTATACTTCAAAGAAAGCAAATGTAAACAAGCACTGTCCATTGCCAATCATGTCTGTTTGCTTGTATTTTCTGTATAGTGTTGGACCATGGCGGGGTGGAGGTGTTGTTTGGTAACACAGGGGGAGCAGCTGCAGTTTGTTAAACTGTACACTGTTATTACTGTATTTTGTACCAATTGTTAATACTGTGAATACTTTTATTATTGTATCTTCTAGTTCCCCTCCCCCAGGTTGCACCTGGAAATGAGCCTTGGCCCAGTGTGCCTCTCCCAGTTACCAATTATGAAATTAATAAATTAACATGCCAGGGAGTGGCTGAAGGAGACAGCGGTGAGGTACAAAAAAAATGTCCTAGTAGAAACCTTCAAGGCAGCACACAGTCATAGCAGATTCCGCTTTGCACTTTCACGTTCAGTGATTGCCTAAGTAGACCAAAGTGAACACTGAGAGTAGTCTGAGAGTGGGCAGTATTAGGGAGGTGATTGCTAAGCTTAAACCTGTTAGTGGTGGAGACGGATAAGTCCCCCAAAGCACCGTCACATAGTGATAGCAATATGTTTGCTTATGTCATTGGAAAGCAAACATGAAAATGATTGGATTTAAAAGTGTTGCTGAGATGTTTGGCATTTGACATGTTGCTAATATAGGTCATGTAGGACGGTATTTCTTAGTTTTTCCACAAGTGCCACTGAACTAGCATCCTCTTCCTAGGCAAAGTGAGACTTCCTCCAGACCAGTTCAAGTTGATGGTAGCCCGTTAATGTGCCAACTGATTATTGCAGCTGCAATGTTGCCGACGGAATCATGTTGCCCGCTTCTGCTGCAACTTTGATTTTTGGCCGCTGGGCGGTGTTGCTGTTCCCCCTACTGTCTACTGGGGTGGGACGTTGGGGGTGTGGGAGCCTAGGCCCCTGCCATGGGGGTTGCTCCTACTGTCACACGACAGATTGTCGGAGTGCAGTGGCTGATGTAGGTGAATTGCTGGCGCTGTGGTTTACACAGCCAACTTTGTTGTCACTGTGGCATTGGTGAACCAAGGTTGATGAGGGCAAATAGTGGCAGTACCTGGCTTAGACAAACAGCATCTGCACTTACTACATGTCTTAAGCACACAGCACAGGCTGTCCATGAGTCACTTTTTGTAAAGGCTCCCCATCTAACAGAGGCTACCACATTTTTTATAAATATTCCTGTAACCGAGTCATAGTGGATGTTACAGTTACTACCCCTGCCTTGTGGGCTCAAACAGAGTCGAGGGGCCTGGGTTCTGATTTTCCATATTGGGGAGGTTTGAATCCAGATCTTTTAAGTTTAGTGTGGTGCCTCCACCCAGAGTAAAATTTAAAGGGGCCTGGTGTCAGAGCAGTACAAAAAATTACAGTGCAACCTTAAAGTCAACCAATGCAATTAGTGACTTACCACTAATAATATGCTCACAAGACAAAATGTAAAAATACCAATGAAATATTAATGGGGGAATATTCACAAGGGATGGGGGAATGCAAAGCCCAAAGTGTTTGGCAGAAGCTCATGAACTCTTTCTGCAGGACTGAAACTAGGTACCAGACTAGGCTCAGCCAGTAAAACACTGTAAAAGAGAAGAGTGTCCACCCCCACCAAGCAAGATAAGGCAGTAGAAAATAATGCTGTAAACCTCATAGTACAGCCAGCCCACCTGTACTGGGGACACTACCCCCTGGTACCAGTTTAATCATTAAACCTTAAAGGGAGCTCCTGATGCTTCACTGGGTACCCAGCTGTAGGAATGGTGCAGGCCCGGTGATATTGCTACTGACTAGCTGGTGGGGGTGCACTTTGAAACAAGCAGAACATTTAAAACTCAAAACCCCACAGGCCATACAATTGCTTAAATGGCAAAAAACTCCAAATGAGGTTATTTGTAACTCCTGGCTTATTGACCAAATTTCTAGATTTGGTGGCAAAACTTTGTACAAACTTCCCCAATTGTAGGGCAAGCCCTGAGAGTACTCACGTTTATTTTCTTTTTTTATTATATTTTATTGCTTTACTTAAAAAATAACATCATACAATGTACTCATGTCAGCGATATAGTCCATACAATACATCAAACGTTGCAATCTGATTTTCAGATACGGGGGTATTTCCATAAAATAAAGTTCATCAAAAGCAAATGATATCCAAGATAAGCTGCACCCTACAAGACTTTTGGGTGACCTGTCCTATTATAAAAAGAAATACCAAACATCGTGACACAACCTCCTGTGTTGTTGTGATCCCCAATCCAAACATATTCTATTGCATGCACTTAGTGTTTTTAACATTCTTAGCACCCATCCAACTCACAATCAACCTAACTGTTAAACTTACTAAGACATGTGGAACTTGTAAGTCTGCACCATGCTTTAAATGACACACTGACCCACCACATGGCATTGAACAGGTCAACAGAATGGCCTGGGACGAACGTCCCCTAGAATTTAATTATTTGAACTGCTATTGTGGCTGTCAAACAGAACAGAAGAACAGCTATAATATTATGGTAATTTCAGTCACACTTCTAGTACTCACGTTTCTGATGTACCAGCTTCCCTGCCAACTTGGGCTCCTCTTCCTCCATCCTGCAGTTGCAGGTCCTCTAAGGCTGCTGGTCCAGTTGGTGCAGATGGGGGGGGGGCAGCTAGAAGTTGCAGGTCTCAGGTGCCTCTGGATGTAAATCAGGCTCTCTGCATCTGCTGTTGTCTGGACCTCTCTGACTCCTCCCTCGTCCTCCTTGGTAGGACAGACCAGTCTTAAGAGCAGGAGCCACAAGTTTCACACCTTCATCTAAGCTTCAGAACCCTGCTGTGGAGCATTAGCTAGTACCTGACAGTAGCACTAACCAGCCATCTCCCAGACTGTCTGCAGGATCGATGCAGGTTTCTTCTCTTACAGTTGTACTCAGTCTCTCTCTGGTGCCCACAAGCTGGCTACTGTGGCACTTGTTTATCTTCGTTTCTCTCAAGGCAGACCACAGTTTGAGAGTCTTGGTAAGTCCCGGAGATGGGGCTGGGTGAGGAGGGTCAGGACCAATGAGGCTGTCAGTCAGCAAGGGGTTAAAAGTATACTAAATAAGAAATAAAAAAGTACAGTTCTTTGTAGGACATCTTTTTTTTCCTAGGTAGGTATTTGTGCATCTCTATCATGTGCCTTTTCTCTCTCCTAGTCTCCAGAGAGCACATATTGAGATCACTCAATCTTTCTTCATATGCCTTCTCCCCATCCCCTGGATTATTTTGGTTGCCCTTCACTGTACAGGCTTCAGAATCTTGCACAGTACTCCAGATGCTGTGCACAAGGGATCTGTACAGGGCAAGGATCACCTCCCTCTTTCTTCTATTGGTTCCTCTTCCTACAGTATGCTACCCAGAATCCTGTTTGCTTACCCCTCTGCCTTGTTGCACTGTGCTGCAGACTTCAGACTGTCCAATATTGTGAGATTTTTAAAGAGTTGGAGGCAACACATACGATCATATTTTGGACCCATGTTGAGTCCAGGCAAATGCTTTGGGATACTTACAAACAACCCACCACATTTGCGACACTTGCCACTTTTTGTGGCCAAAGAAATGACACATGCTTCTAATTTAGACACATGTATCATTTTCAGTACACAAGTCGGTGCAATCATGCCCAGACGTCAGACCACCTTGTAGGTGGACTATCTGGGTGGATGACGGGCAGCCACATCTGTAAACAGATGTGGCTGTCTGAAAATCCTACTCCTGATATTTAAATGTCCTGTGTAACAAAGTTTGCAACAAGGGGATTTACTGAAACATACCCCCCCAAGTGCTGTGCCGCTATTATGTAACATGGCATGTCAATGAAATGTTTTTATTGTAGTGTTTTAAAGAAAGCAACATGAAAAAATCATGCCTGTGGCTTACCACTGCTTCACCTAACAGCAGACCACACAGGCAATCCTTGTGATTGTTGAGTGCATGATGTAAACATAGCTTACCTGTGATGGGTGCGGTCTGGTTACTACGGATTTAAAGATCACCAAATAGACAAATAGTAGCAGGCATAGCCCAGCACCAGGGAAAACACAACAACAAATTGCTCAATCTTAGTTTCATCAAAAGTAGGATCAGTGTTATAGTTGCCTTGTCTTTTTTCAGTAACATAATGGTAGAGCCCCCCCAACACACACCCCATATTTACACAGCTTTTTGAGATATGTCCAGTGGTCAGAGACAAACAATGTAAAACAAGTCTGCAAACTGCTAAGTCAACACTATACATTTAATAGAGAAAGATATCCCAGAATAGCAACTTTGCTGCCGCAGTAAATTCTTCAGTTCACTGAATAGCCAGTGAACGTGCATACAGCCAACATTGCAGCTCTGCTATCTGTGAGCTGCCCTCTGAATCTGTCCGGACTTGCACGACTGAACTATGAAACAATTATCTTGTTTCTTACTGTTGTCATGCAAATACAAATAGCAGGATAGCAGAGTGCCAGAATGGGAGTTGGTCAGAGAAGACAGCTCCACATACACTTGCTACCAATTAGGTAAAAAGGGGCTGTTTGCCCAGCTGAGGCTCTGCATGCCCACGTGGGTAACCTTGGTTCACGCTGCAAGCCCAATGATCACCCACTCTGGGCTGAGGAGTCTGTGAAGTGCTGTGGAGACCGTGTTCTCAGACTCTAGGGGGAGGATGGAAGGCTCTGTGCTGCAATAACACCACAACGTGTGCAGAGCTGGGATGGCTCTGAACATTGTAGGTTAATCATCGAAACATAGAAGTTTATGAACAGAAAAAAGACTTGGGGGCCATCAAGTCTATCTGGTTCCTTCCTAACTCCTCACCAGTCTAGCATTATTTGGCAGGTCCTTATGTGGAGACCTCACCCTCAATCCCATTGCCCATCTTAGTACCATTACTTCCCCTAGTCATTTTCTTTTTTTATTTAACTTACCATTTTTCCTCCTCCTCCCCACCCCGGAGCTACACTTCTTTGGGAGATACCTGGGCACTACCCCACAACTTGCCTTACCTGAATCCCTGGGGGTTCCCCCATGGAGCCGTGGATATACCCCCCAGGTGGGTACAGGGTGGGGCCCTTACACCCCGATGTCTTTGGTATTTCATTGGGTCCCCCGGTGGTCAGGCAGGCAGTCACAATTACGGTCAGTGCTGGTGCTCCGTCTACCCATGCTCCAGCGGTGTTTTTCCTCCATTTTTTCTGTGTGGTGTGGGCCCTGGCGTCAAGCCACTAAGTGCTGACGTCCAACACTCAGCTCCCATCAGCCCCTCTCGCAGGCTGCGGGACTTGCTGTACTTCGGGCCTCTGAGCGGGGTCAGACAAACTATGGACCTTGAACCCTCCCTCCCCCCGGAGAAGCGAGCAGTCCCTGGGACGCTCAAGCCTTCTTCCCCTGCCTGCCCTCCAGCGACCAGAGTATGCTCCTGAACCCGAATTGCTGGCGTCATGAACGGAAATCCAACCACTGCACCGACAGGCCATCCCCTAGTCATTTTCATCAATCCTGTGTGCCCATCCTACCCTCTCTTGCAACTAGCAAACTTTTTTTTTTCACTTTCTGTTTATTGTTTTCATACAAACAATACAGTAAGCAATCTCATGCAAGAGACTCCAAATCATACTTAAGAATAAATGGAGTAACATAATCATACTCTCACATTCTTATACAGAAGGAAGTGGGGTTAAAAACATAATGACTGGGTAAATTACACCCATAGTCCCAAATGTTCCAAGAAATGCCAGCCACTTCAATGGTGAAGGTAGTGTCAATAGGGATATGTCAATAGGAGAATTCCTGCACTAAACCAGTAGTGCTATACACCCTATGTTGCCACTATAGAAAATAAGAAAATTAAAACCCCACATTTTCACACTGTGCTTCTTATATAAATGTTTACAATAACATAGTAAACTAGGCACTTTTAACAAGCCATAACATACTGTGCAGCCCAGAGGATACTGTTATAGGAGAAAGTCATAAAGAGCAGGGATCTGACCCTTAAACTAGAAAGACTGTGACCAAATACTACACCTTTCCCAAAATACTATCCAAATACCAGGCCATCAAGTCCTGTAAAATCACCCTTGCCCATAATACCTCCACCAGCAGTACAAACCCCAGGTTAGGGCAGTATGAGGAAGCAAGAATCTAAAAGTCCATATACTCAGCCCTCATCAGAGTCCATCTCTTCTGTTGATATCCCATGAGGTGGTTGCTTGTTGAATTCAGATTCTGTTTTTTCCACCCACCGACCAGCATCTTTTGAGTTGAACTGCCAGCTCTTTCCTTCATACGTGATGTGTAGGTGAGCAGGTAACAAAAAGGAGTGGATAATCCCCAATTGCAATTTCTACGTGACAGCATCAAATTGTTTACGTTTTGCCCGAGTTTCAAATGATAGGTCAGGAAAGAATTTTATATAGTGCCCCTGGAACCCAATCAGGTACGTCGTACAAGCTGCATTAATTATGATGTCCCTTACTTCTGGGCCGGCTGCTTAAAGTAAGACTGTCCGTGGCTGGTTAACCTCCACAGGCCGTGCTCTGGAATTTATGCAATATGCCAAACGGAGATCCATCCAGTTCAACTCCTCAGGGATGGTAAGTGTCTCCACAATCGAAATGTGCAGAAAATTAAGATGAGCCCCTTCCGTGCCCTCCGGTAGATTGATAATGTGAACGTTCCCTGCTCGCAGGCTATTTTCCACTGCCTCAAGTCTCCCTCTTAGCTGTTGATTCTCTTTCATTAACAGAGCAGCTGTGGCCTGGGTCGCCATCGATCTTTTATCAGCGTCTGCAGCCACATGTTTCACTGCAAGTAAAGCGGTCTGATGTACCTCCAGTTTAGTTAAAGTTCTTTCTATTTTGGCATCCATGGCTCTTATTGAATCCAGATTACTTGCCATGGAGGTTCTTGAGATGGGCTGGTTGATGGAGGCCTGGGAAATTCTGCTTCGCCCAACTGGGTTCTAGATGCTTTAAGCCTCAGAGTCCTCAATGTTTGCTGCAGAGCGTTCTTCCAACCCATAGCGAATTTGGTATGATTTTGTTGCTAGCATCTTGCAGAAGTCGAAGAACTCCTCAGAACTCGAATAAAATGCCTCTTATTCTATAAATTATAGATTAATTAGAACCACTCGTGGAGCTGTAAGGGAATGCTTCCTGCCTGGAAGTTGGCTCTCTTGCGCCTCCGCCTCCCCCCCCACCGCAACTAGCAAACATTTTAACATTGACCAGCTCCTCTGACAGATGGTTTTACTTCTCCACCACCATTTCTGTGAAGAAGTTCTTCCTCGCATCCCTCCTAAATTTGCCCCATCAGTTTAAAGTTGTGGCCCTATGCTGGCCCAGTGGTGCGAAGGGCTGAGGTGCCAAACCTCACCTGCCACCACGCTGGTGACCTGGGACTAGGAATAATCTCAAGGCGTCAGGAGTCAGCCAGAGAGAGGAGAATTAAACGTCCGGAGGACAGCTCTCCTTCTCTGGGGGGGGACACAGACACCAGTACTTGCCTGACCTCTAGTAGGGGCTGGGATACAGGCAGCTGGGACTGCAATGTGGGGGACAGAGGAGCAGCGCCCACTGACATCCTACACACAGGAGTGTGTGTGAGAATATCTGGATAGCACTGCAGCTCCACTCCACCAATGGGAGCAAAACTGGCAGAAATAGGCCGGCAGCAGGCAGGATGAAACCAACCTCTCACAGGCTCCGCACCCAGCCTACAGGGTCCTCTCCCAGAACTGGATTCTTGTCACTGGCAGGCAGAAGCCACTAACCCCCGCCATGGGGGAAAGCTGTGAGGGCAGACCAGGATGGAAGGTAAGTCCTTGGGATACCACATGATGGGGCTGGGGGGTTCAGTGGAAAGAGCTGCCCAGCCTGGCGGGAGACAATAAGAAAAAAAAAGTTATGGTCCCTTGTAATGGACCCCACTAAGCCTAAACAGTTGCTGGTTATCCATACTGTTCATACCCCTCAGATTTTTTAATTTTTTAATCATGCGTTCCCATCCCCAACCCCCACTTGTTTCCAGGGAGTACTTGCCGAGGTCATTCAATCTTTCCTGACAGGTTTTCCACTGCTGGGTGTGAATCATTTTCATCGTTCACCTTTGCGCTGCTTCCAGGCAGTTTTTGTCCTTTTCTAGGTGAGGGTTCTAGAACTGCGCACAGTACTCCAAGCATGGTAGCACCAAGGACCTGTACAGGGGTAGAATCACTTCCTTCCTTCCGTCTACTCAAAGGCCCTCCTGATACACCCCTCCTAGTCTACTGCTAGCTTTCCCATATGTCTTGTTACATTGGGCCAAGGTCTTGAAATTATCACTTATAACTCCCAGGTCCTGCTCCTCTGTGATCTAGCCTAGCCCTCCCTCCATCCACTTAGGAATAAGACCACGATAATAACAGATTTTGTTGCAGATTCCTCAGCGGACCTGGTGTGCATCACCGAGACCTGGTTGGGAGATGACTATGGCCTTTGCTGGAGGCAGCTATCCCACAGGGTTATATGGTGGTGCACTGCCCATTGGGGAGCATCTGTTTTAGATCTGGTTGGAGACTAGCACCATACCCAGTGGGTCAGACCAGGCCGTTTGAATGAGTGCCTGTTAAGGGTGATGCAGGTGTGAGGGGCAGGATCCTTCTCATATACCATCGTCTAGGGTGCAAGAGTGGATTTCTTTAACAATTTGGGGAGTTCATTGCTGACCTGACTTTGGAGACTCCAGGTGGCTGATGCTGGGGTACTTCAATATCTAAACTGATGATGAATCCTTAGTATCTGGACAGCAATTCCTCTGACAAATGGATTTACTGGGCTTCAAAGAGGTGGTCACATGTGTGACTCATCAGTTGGGTCACATTTTGGACCTGATTTTTCCACTGAGGCTCGAGGTATTTAACACTGGGGTTGATCCAGTCAGTTGATTGGATTGTGATGCTGTTAGTTTTCAGATCAGGGCCCCCCTAAATGGATGAAACCCCAGTGCAGTTAGTCCAGTAATGACTTAAATAATATGCAGCCGGCAGGGCTCGTCAATGCTGAACTGCTCAAACCTGTTGTAGGTGTGTGCGAGGGGTCAAGACTGTGGTGGGTGCTTATTATACAGCTGTGACACGGGTGCTTGACTCCCTCGCACTATTCTCTGTATGCCCTAGAGTCTCCTGTCAGAGCTCCCCCTGGTTCAGAGAGGAGCTTAGATGGCTGAAGATGAAAGGGCAGAGTCTGGAGTATTCTTGGCAGAGATCAAGGTCAGTGGAGGATAGATTTACCCTGACAGCCCTTTATAAGGAGTATAAAGGAAAAGTCACTTTTACAAAGGCAGAGTTCCTGTCATGGATGATTGCTGCAGGGAAGAACAGAACAGCTCAACTCTTCCACACTGTGGACAGGCTATGACACACAACCTGCTATACAGAGAAGACCGACTATGTCTATTGCAGGTTTAAAGGAGACACCTTATCAAGAAAGACTGAAAAATCTTAACCTATGTTCTTTACAATACAGAAGGCACAGGGGGGACTTGTGTATGCTTTACAGAGCAATGGAGGATAAAAACCTTAGATCTGAATTTGGCCTTGTGCCTAATTATTGCAGAGGTAGCGGCTGGAGACACTCTAAACAGCTCTATCTAGAGAGATGGAACTTACTGCTCAGAAAAAACTGGTACAACTAAAGGGTGATTACAGTCTGGAATACTCTTCCATCAGAATTGAAAGTAAAAATATGAACACTTTTAAAAATGGGTTAGACAAGGTCATGTGTAATGAGGTTAAATTTACATACTCAGATTTAGTTAGATATAACCTTAAAAGGCAAGCACGAAGGACGTAAGTCTACTACAATCTTGTTTTAATCTATGAAATCTATATCTGAGTGAGGCATTTCTTCAATAAATCAAGGATACTGTTTGATAAATTCACACCTCTTCTCTCTCTCCCTACTAGTAGGCAAGAACTCTCTAGCCTTTCCCTTAGCTTCTCCTCCAGCTTCCCGAAGTCTGCCCTCCTAAAATCCATGACCAATGTCTAGGACTTTTTTTTTTTGTGATTTAGTTTGCTTACTACCCAACCAATCCCCCGGCTTACCTGCTGTGACAAGCTGATCTCAGGCTTGCCACCTTGCCCAGGACCATGAACCTGAAGTCATGAATTCCGGTGGGCTTACCCCCAAGGGCGGGGGCATGGAACTGGGATGACCCAGCAGAAATGCATCTATCTGCCATCAAGCAGGGCCCAGGGGAGCGGTCAGGTGCAGGGTGTCATAGAGGGAGGCAGCTGCTGTATTTTTTTGTAAGTGAAGATCCCCAAGAGTGGGGACATGCATTGATGATCAGCATCTGCCTCCCCCTCACCCTTAGGTAACAGCATCTGCTGGGGCGGTATCCCCAACCTCCACCAGAGGTCCCTAAAGCACCGGACACTCTGCCCCCCGGAGAAGGCGAGCAATCCCCAGGATGCTCAATCCTTCTCCTCGGCCCTCTGACTCCTGAGTCTGTCTCCGAACCCAGGATGTCAGTACCGCAAGTGGTCACCTTGCACTGCGCCAGCGAGGCAGCCCATTCATGGGACTTCTGCCTTTCTGTTTCCAGGGCTATGTTGAACCACACTGTTCTAGTCCCAAGCAGATTTGCCACTGTCAATCCACCAGTGCTATTCCAGTTGGTCAGAACAAGGTCGAGTAGGGCCCCATCTCTAGTCTGCTCTTCCATATGCTGAGTCAGGAAACAGTCCCAGAAGGTATCCACCAACAAATGGTTCCTTGTGCTTTGTGCCCTAAGAATGCCCCAGTCCATATCTGTTGAAGTCACTTAGCAACACAGCCTTCCCTCCAGTTGCTGCCTTCCTGCTCTCCACAATGGTTGCCTATCCACCTTCTCAGACTGACTTGGTGGCCAGTAGATTACCCCTACGTGGATGGCTCTTCCCCCATCAAACCATCAACTGAGCTCATAATGATTCAACATAGATCCTTCCCCACTATGTCCTTACAGTGTATGGTGGAATACGGTTGTGTATGGAAATCCATACACCACAAAAAGTCATCCTGCTTCAGTAGTGACGTCCTCACTAACGCAGAAAGACTTTTTGTTCTGCATTAGTGAGGACGTCACAATGCAACCGTCCCCACCAGTGCTGTTCATAGGACAGGGAGCGGTTGACTTGTCACATGCGTGAGCTGGATGGCGTTCTGACGGAAGACAACAGCCAGATCCTGGCGACCAAGGATGACAAAAAGGGGCTAAAAAGTAAGCCAGCTCTTATTTTGGGGCACCATACACTATAAAGAAAAGTGCATGGGAGCCCACATACACAACCGCACTATTCAGTTACTTCGTGGTTTCCATGAGGACAGGGACCTCTTCAGGTCTGCCTGGTCATGGAAACCACTCAGTAATAGAATAGCGTGGTTATGTATGGGCTCCCATACACTATCCTATATATCCTCTAACACCCTGATGTCTTCCCTAACATACAGTGTAATCCCCCCTCCCCGGCACTTCTCCCTGTCCCTTATGAGTATTATGCTGCCTAGTACCTTGATGTCCCAGTCATTGCTGGGTATTACCCATGTTTTTGCAGATGCCATTATGTCTGGGGCTTAGGCTGCGTTCTGCTGCCATAGCTTAGAGACTGCTCATTTTATTACCAAGGCTCCCTGTCTTCTAGCTATATCCCATCCACTGGCTGGAGCTATTTCATCTGTTCCTTGTGTAGTATTTCTTTCTTACCCACCTAATACAATGTGGTTCCCCTCCCCTCCCCTCCCTCTCTCTCTCTCTGTCTCTCTCTCTCACTCACTCACTCACTCACTCACTCCACAATGTCTGGCCACCCTCCCTAGTCAGTGGTGGTATTGGGTGGCTACAGTGATTAGATGGAGGGAGGGAGTTAAATCAGTGACAAATTACCTCAACTGATGAATGACATTACCAAGCCCCTCCAAGCCACAAACTCCAGTGCGTCCATTGTTATTTCCTCCTCAGCATACCCTTGACCATCTGGATTGGAGCCCAGGAACACTTGCTTGCTTGGGGCCAGTCCTGGAGGGCTTCCCTCATGGGATGGGAATGCATCAGATAGCACAGAATCATAATGAGCGGCTAGACCCTGTAATGCTAGTGGGTAAAGGTCATTCCAAACATACTTCTGAAGTGTCCCTCATTACAAGGGATGTCCCTTATTGTACCCCTTAAAACTGCTCTGTCCCTCATGGAAAAGGTGCTGCCCACACACAAAGAATGTGCTGTAAATTTAGACTTTCAGCAGAAATTCACAATATTCTAAGATGCTAAATCAAAAGTAAAAACTTTGTACAAGTAAATAAACAAGCATTTGTCAATGCCGAATGTTTGCTTGCTGGCACTGGCATTGGTAGTGTAGAAGTTACAGAGCTGCATAATAGGAATGGCAGCGAAGTATTGAACTGAAGCCAACCCCACCACCACCCTGCAGAGAGTGACAGGCATTGGGGTGTGCCTTTGGGTCGTCAGGCATAACGAACATGCCATTTCACCACACCCTACCCTGCAGACACTGACAAGTGTCACGTGTGCCTTGGGTCTTTTGGTCTATGCTAATCCACTCCATCAGGAAATATGGTGAGATGGGTGCATAGGAGAATGGGTGCAGTTTGGGTCCAAGAGTCCCGAGGCACACCTTGATGCCTCTCACTGGCTGCAGGGTGTGGGTGGGGGTGGAATGGTATGAGCATGACAGGCAAGAATCCCAAGTCACACCCCTGATGCCTGTCATTCTCTACAGGGTAGGGCGTTATGGTCGGAAACCCTAATGCCTCAGGCATTCGTTAGTATTTTCACTCCAAATTTTCAACATGGTTTTTTTGTGACCCCCACCTCATGAACAGTGGCAATATCAGTTTGTTAGCTGAAAACTGCTTTTGCACAGCGACTATGGCCAGGGTTGGACTGGCCCACCTAGATACCTGGAAATTTCCAGGTGGGCCCCCCTCAGTTGGGTACCTGGTCATCTTCTGAACTCTGAAAACTTTTGTATTTATCATCTTTTTTCTAATTAAATGGGTTATCTGGGACACTGTAGATAAATGTAAGATGCAGTCACAGAGTTAATGTAGCAAACTGGAGTGGAATACTGATACGAGTGTGTCACCCTGGGCCCTCCTGTATTCATTTTCCAGATGGGCCCTTGTATCCTCTTTCCAGGTGGTCCCCCTGTACCCAAGTCCGACCCCGACTATGGCATTTGGCACCACAGGTGCAAAAACACATTCCGAACAGGATGTGAAAAATGACAGCGGTACTGTTCATGGGGAGGTGTAAAAAATGGCAATGTTGAAAATCTGCTGTGAAAATCTTAAAAAAACTGGTGAAGTCACGAGCATGCGTAGAAACTGTGCAATGCACACCTGTAATGTAACTAGTTTTGGGATTTTTTTACAGCAGATTGTTAACACAGGCATTTTGGGACCTCCTGTCCCGAACAATGATTTCCCACAGTGACCACGCATTTCTGTGCTGAAAGTGTGAAAACACATTTCAGCCATGTTGTGGAAAATGACAGCTGTACTGTTCATAAGGAGGTGTGGAAAAATGCCATTGGTGAAAATCTGGACTGAAAATATTACAAATTCATGAACCTACGAGGGTGCGTGGAAACTGCGCAATGCTCACTCGTAACACAGTCATTTTATGGAGTTCTGTCACCAAATTTTTAACATAGCCATTTTAAAGACCTCTGCTCATGACCAGTGTCACTGATTTTCTTAATCTGTCCCAAACATTGTTTTCGCACACCGACTGTACCGTTATGCTACGTCATCTTGAAACACATTTTGGCGAGATGTGAAAATGGTAGCTGTACTGCTCATAAGGAAGTCGGTAACATGGCACTGTTGAAAATCTGGTGTGCAAATATTACAAATTCGCAAACTTGCCAGCTGTGTAGGAACTGCGCAACGTGCGCTCCTAAAACAGTAATTTTTAGGAATTTTTCACCAAATTTTCAACATAGCCATTTTAACACCTCTGCTCATGATCAGTGTCACTGTGATTTTCTTAACGTGTCCCATACATTGATTTAAGCACGACTGCGCCATTAATAAGCTACATGGAGCGAAACACATTCTTGACGAGATGTGAAAAATGACAGCTGTACTGCTCATAAGGAGGTGTGGTAAAATGGCAATGTTGAAAATCTGGAGTGAAAATATTGAAAATTTGCGAACTTACGAGCGTGTGTACGAACTGCGCAACGCACGCTCGTAAAACAATCATTTTTAGGAATTTTTCCACAAAATTTTCAAAATAGGCTTTTTGGGAGCCCACCTTATGAACACTGGCAGTGTCGTTTCGTTAATCATTCCGGAAAGGTGATTTCGCGCAGCGGCTGCTAAATCACTCTTCGGGCCCGAGTAACACCATGACAGTGACAGCATTCATGAGAAGGGGTCCCAAAAACCCCATGTTGAAAATTTGGTGCAAAAATTCCAAAAAATGCCTGAGATATGCAATAAAGTTGAAAAAACCCTATCTATCCCATTATACAGCTTACCGGCATTTCCTCAGATCGTGGTCCGTTTTAAAGAGTGCAGGCGTGTTCCCGGTCCACCGAAGATGGTTGCAGAGCTCTGGAGGTAAGTATGGGGTGAGGGGGTGTGGGGAGGCAGGGTGCACAATGGGTGGGTGCGGGTTGTGGGAGGGGCAGGGAGAAGCGCCGAGGACAGTTTTGTATTTACAGTTTTTTTTTTTAAGGCGAGGAGGGGCGTTTGCCACGCTGGGGTGGGCTCCCAGCATAGCAGCTGGAAGGATGTTGGTGGGGGGCAGGAGCGGCGGTTGGGCACCCCGTTGGCCATAACATCACTTTGCCCTGGGAGCACCTGGATGCTTGGGGGGCATGCAGCCGGGGATTGGGCACCCCGTCGGCCATATAATTTTGCCCACGCTGGGGTGGGCTCCCAGCGTGGCACCCTGATGCTCTGGGTGGCGTGGAGCCACGCGGGATTGGGCACCCCTCGGCCGTACAGTGTGGGGGGGGAAGTGCATGAGCATACAGTGTGCGTGCTGTGTGTGTGTGTGTGTGGAGGGGAGCAGCTCTGCTCACTGATGCGGAGCTCTCCCTTTCAACTGTATGCCACTGCATTTTCAGCTGTCATAGACAGCTGGAGCAGTGATTGGTGCACTGCGACCGCGCCTGCAAACACACTGACTGAATTGGAAGAGGCTGACACACCTCTGGAAAACTCGGATGATGGCACTATGTTTCTTGCACATGCGTGCAAGCAAACATAAAAATGTTGATTGCTATAATGTAATACCATGTGCACTGCTTTGTAAACCCTTGACTGGCTGGATCCTGTCTTGACTACTGTAAATGTATGTCTTAGTTTCTCTGCAAGCATAGATGCATCACTTTATTGTTCTGAACTTGTTCCGTTAGGTCCTTAACCCATATTTAAGATGTGCCATTATGTATCACTGTTTCTGCTACCATTGTACTCACTGTATTATATGTATCCACTGTATTATAACTTGTGCCTATTCATTGTGCCACTTGTGGCCCTGGTCGCTACTGAAGCAGGAGAACCACTTTACAGTGAAATCAGATGCAGTGTAAGTGCTTGCTGTATTTAAACCTCTTGGCATAGCAAATCATGAAAACTGTGTTGTTGTTTTTTTGTGCATTAGCAAGTAAAAATGTCCCGGGATGAGATTACAGGATGAGAGGTATGTAGCCATAGTCAGATCACACAAGGTACTGATGGCGACATGTCTTGACATTTTTTCTATTTGATTTTATTAAAAAAGCAATTGTAACCATATCAAAAGACATAGCTGAAACACATTGCAAAACATTTCTATTCAATATCAAAAGTCAGAGTTAAAAGAGAATATACACCGTAAAAATACAACAAATTATTCTCTAGTACAAAGGAAGCCAATAATATTCACAAAAATATATCCATATAGTATTGTACCTCCTTGTGTTACATATATTGCCACCTCCCAGCTATGGACTTTTCATTCAATATTACACAAAGTAACACGTGCACATGCAAAACTCATTGCATTTCATATACTGTGTTCAGACAATTCTATATAGGAATTAGACAGTAAAGAAAATTGTTTCAAATAGCACCTTTTATATGCTGTCTCCCAAAGTGCTTTACAAGCTGTGAACAGTTGCATCAGCCATTAGTTGAACGCAGGAAGATTTGGAAGGGGGGGGAGGAAGGGAAGGAAATTAGACACAGAGGAGTTGGGTGACTCGCTGGAGATCACAGTGAGTAGTGCTGGTGGGATTCAAAACCAGGTCTCCAGGTTCACAGCTTTGCACTCTATCCACTAGGCTGCACTTCCCAGATGAGAAATGTTAACTGGGGACACGCTGAACAGAACTGGGCTGGAAGGCCCATAGTTACCTTAGGCTCTGGGTGTTGACTACCGGTAGTATTAGTCCTTTGCGCAACCTGAGCAGCCCTAAGAACAGTATAATGAAGAGAAAAACAAACTCATTCTCCACCAGAGGGTGTGGATTTCAGCTAGGAATGCAGACACGGATGTCCGCAGTACTGAATACAATCAGGCTACAGTGGAACTGAATCAGCATTTCAAAATTATGGAGGAACAAGTCAGACAACCCCTAATATAGCTACTCACATTGGGTGATACCCAGCTGTAGTCTATCCTGCAATGACAACACAGATGTAGAACTGCATATATCGGGGGGGTCAAATAAAATCCAGTTTTATTCGGTATGCCTCTCATTAGTTTGGTTTGAAGTTGTTCAGATGGTTCTCTGTGGGGCTCCTTTACCCTTAAAAAGGCCACCAATCCTCAATGAAGGTGTTGGATTTCAGAATTTTTTTTCTTTCATCATTTATTTTTTGCTCCTGGTCAGCAGCCTGTGCCCATCAGCTCCAACCCCATTAACTCCAGTCCCCACAGCCTCATTATCCACCTTCCCGGTGCCGAATCCCCAAGGGGTTACTCATATGACAGGACCATCAGGGCTGGCCAGGCCCCCATCAGAGGACAATCCAGGGTGCAGAACAGAACGCAGTTGGTTGTGCTGGGCCTGCTGAAGACTGGAGTTTCATCCAGCCCAATCAGGATTTACCTCCATTTTCTCCCCTTAGGTTACTGGCAGTGCCATGATGCACAAACCATGAGGGCATGCATGTGCAAGCATCCGCCCGCAAGCCTATTCCAGAAAGTGATGTTCCTTCTGCACTGACCTCTGGCTGCTGCCGCCTGGCAGACGCACAGCATCATGACCTGTCCACCCCCCAGAGAAGAGTGCAGTCCATCATACACTTCATCCTCTCTCCCTCCCAGCAGTTCCTCATGCTACCCGAGCTCACTCCCAAACCCAGGTTGCTGGTGCAGCAGGCGGCAGCACCACTGCTGTGCCACTGGGCCATGTAGCTTTTTTTCTGAACGCTGTTTTTCATTTTCCTGTGTACAAAGTAGCTCAGTTAAGTAAAGGCAGCTTGTTTACACAGAGGCCCCATCTGCCCCTTCCCCTAGTTTGTGGGGTTCATTTACCTACTTCAAAAGGATGAAGAAGAGACTTGCCCTAGGCATGGTTTGAACCTGCAGCCTTCTCACTAAATGCTCAATCCAGCAATGTCAGGGAAAAGTGGCATGGCCCAGTGGATAAAGCACAAGACTGTGATAACTAGGTAGGAGAATCCCAAGTTCATATCTCACCAGAGTCACAGATATAGTGTATGACCCTAAGCAAACCATTTGACCTCCCCAGTACTTCAATGCTCCCAGCTTTATATAATTTGGAAGAAGCACAACCCCCCTCCAAAGAAATGAGATGTTGCATCTCAGCTGAACTATCCTTGATAAATTTACCATGTACGTCTCCTCTCTCCTTAACCCTGCCATCCCATCCTCCTACTCCCTCTGACCATCCACTGCTTGTTCCTTTCATATCCCTCACAGTAAATCTGTAGCAGGCCAGGCTATTTTGTGTATCTTCCTTTCAGCACTGTGGAGCAGCCTCCCTTACCCCATCTGTCTCTCATCCTCCCTGCACTCTCTCAAACCACTCTTTTTAAGTTTGTCGTGCACGCAAGTGCAGATGAACTTGTTGATATGAGAGTTGCTATAGAGGGGTGTGTCGGGGGGGGGTGCGTCCACTGGAGAGCTCTGTTCAAGGGGCAGATCTGCTAGAGGCGAATCGCTGATGACTCCTTTTCCTGTTTTGGGGCAGAGTTGGCAACGTTTTCAAAGGATGGAGCCAAAGCAATAGTGGCGTGGCTCAGTCTTTTGATGCGAAAAACAGCCCTGCAAGGAATTACAGTTACTTCCTGGTTGCACGTTCACACTGCTGTTGCGCTTATAGTGACAACGGCAGTTGCTGTCAGAACGGGCTTGCTTAGTGAAAGTCTGCTCGAGCCGACAGGTGAATGAGCCGTGCCTGTCTTCACAAGCAAATCAATCCCTCCCACTGCTGCTGTCCCCCCTGCTCATTCCCTCCGTTCCCATTCAACCCCCGCCAGCATATCATTCCTCCCACTGCTGCTGTCCCCCTGCTCATTCCCTCCGCTCCCATTCAACCCCGCCAGCACATCATTCCCTCCACTGCTGCTGTCCCCTGCTCATTCCCTCTGTTTCCATTCAACCCCCGCCAGCACATCATTCCCTCCCACTGCTGCTGTCCCCCTGCTCATTCCCTCCGCTCCCATTCAACCCCTCCGCCAGCACATCATTCCCTCCCACTGCTGCTGTCCCCCGCTCATTCCCTCCGCTCCCATTCAACCCCCGCCAGCACATCATTCCCTCCCACTGCTGCTGTCCCCCTGCTCATTCCCTCCGCTCCCATTCAACCCTCCGCCAGCACATCATTCCCTCCCACTGCTGCTGTCCCCTGCTCATTCCTCCGCTCCCATTCAACCCCCCAGCACATCATTCTCCCACTGCTGCTGTCCCCCTGCTCATTCCCTCCGCTCCCATTCAACCCCCGCAGCACATCATTCCTCCCACTGCTGCTGTCCCCCTGCTCATTCCCTCCGCTCCCATTCAACCCCCGCCAGCACATCATTCCTCCCACTGCTGCTGTCCCCTGCTCATTCCCTCCGCTCCCATTCAACCCCCGCCAGCACATCATTCCTCCCACTGCTGCTGTCCCCTGCTCATTCCTCCGCTCCCATTCAACCCCCGCCAGCACATCATTCCCTCCCACTGCTGCTGTCCCCCTGCTCATTCCCTCCGTTCCATTCAACCCCCGCCAGCACATCATTCCTCCCACTGCTGCTGTCCCCCGCCATTCCCTCCGTTCCATTCAACCCCTGCCAGCACATCACTTCCTCCCACTGCTGCTGTCCCCTGCTCATTCCCTCCGCTCCCATTCAACCCCCGCCAGCACATCATTCCTCCACTGCTGCTGTCCCCGCTCATTCCCTCTGTTCCCATTCAACCCCCTGCCAGCACATCATTCCCTCCCACTGCTGCTGTCCTTCCTGCTCATTCCCTCCGCTCCCATTCAACCCCCACCAGCACATCATTCCCTCCCACTGCTGCTGTCCCCCTGCTCCCTCTGTTCCTGTTCGAGACCCCAGCAAATCAACTTTTTAAACCTGCAAAAATATGGCCCTCGTTGTCTCCCCATCTCAGTAAATCATTCCCTCCTGCTGCCTCCCACTGCTGCTGTCCTCCCCGCACCCTCCATTCTGTTCCAGTCCCCACCTCCCCAGCAAATCAATCCCTCCCACTCCCACTGCCCTCCCCGCACCCTCCATTCCCAGTCCCCCCAGACACTAGGGAGCCCACTCCCAGTGTCTGGAAATGTACACAAAATTGTTCCTGGTATAAAAAAAAGAAAATAAAACCGTCCCCAGTGTCTTTCTGTTTTTAAAGGTGCAAAAAAGAAAATGGCCCACCGTTGTCTGCCCTGTCCCCCTCCCCATCCCAACCCTGCCACTGTCGCACTGCCCATTTCACCCACCACTTACCTCTGGAGGTCGGGAGCATCAACGCTATTGACCAGGACACATTTCATGCTTCAAAACCAACTGGCAGAGTGGAAGATTTCAAGGTAAGACAAATAACAGGAATCAATGGGGGCGGTTCAACTTAGGTTGATATCTCAGCCATCTTGGGACCCCACCTCCTGAACACTGTCATTTCATTACTCAGTCCCGAAAGTTGATTTCACGATCGCTGCACTGAGTCACCTTTCAGGACCAATTAATGAAATTACAGTGTCACTGTTCATGAGGTGGGGTCCCAAAAAGCCCATGTTGCAAATCTGGTGAAATTTTTTTTATAAAAGACTGAGTTACAAGTGTGTATTGCACAGTTTCTATGCATGCTCCTAACTTTGCCAGTTTTTAATATTTTCACTCCAGATTTTCAATACTGCCATTATTTCACACCTCCTTATGAACAGTATACCTGTCATTTTTCATATCCTGCCTGAAACATGTTTTTGCACCTGTCGCACAGAATGGCACCGTCACTCTGTGAAAATCGCCTTTCAGGCCAAGTGAATGAAATGACAGTGGCACTCTTCATGAGATGTTATAAGAATGCACATTGAACATTTGGTGTGAAAATATTAACAAACAGCAAAGTTACAAGCATGCACTTAAATTAGCAAATGCAGGCAATAGGCGATAGGAGACACTTCCCAAGAGAAAGACTGATGACATGCACGCGCTCTGGCTGGACCCCCACCCAATGAGGTCAGTCCACAGTGGCTAATGGGACTGAGAGCATTTAAAGTCAGCTCTATGCTTTCCCGTGCCCTTGCAGATGAAGTAAGGCACCAGAAACATAGCAACGCTGCAACGGGAGAGGACAGGAAGTCAAAATGAAAAATAAAATCTGGACCAGATAATACAAGAATGGGGCTAACTTTGCAAAATAGGGATAAAGAGAAAAAGTTTTCTCATTTTTTTCCATTTAACTTTTTCTTCACTGCCACTGTCTTTCCAGTCCTCAGCCTGGGGATGTACCTATGTGGCAGCACCCCACCTGCAGGTAACCCCACCGTCACTCCATTAGGTTCCGCTGTGTGGGGCTCGAGACTTCCACTGGTTGTCATTATGATGGCAGCATTGTTTGTCTCCCATTCCCCTTCCTCCACCCACATGGCGCGGGCACAACTCTCTAGCGGCCTTGTACATGCACAGGACAGCTGAGCGGTGAGGCAGTTTCCCTGGCCCATCTGCAGGGGCTGCTGAACTGAGGAGCTCTGCCATCAGCAGCTACTCCAGCCATGGCCTGCCTCCTGACACTAGCGACCCGGGTTGCTTGCAGGGCAGTGCAGTGCAACATCCTGCCGCTGGGCCTTCAGGGCAACCCAATTACTTTCATTTCTAACCTCCTCTTAAAACTAGTGCTTCCCCGATACTGAATGCAAGACACCCACAAGCTGTTTGTAAATCTGAGAACACCTGAAATGAAGCTTCCATTCTGGCCAAGTCCAGAGCTCTGACAACGAGTTATAGTGACACTAAGTGGCCAGCGAGAAGGCTTAAAAATCATGATTACAGAACAGGTACGTTTGACTTTCAATTTAAAAAGATACACTTGTAACAGAATACTCTTTATTAAGAAAGAGATTATGCTGGTATGTAATTATTTATTTTTTGATAACCCGGTAAGATACACTAGGCAAACATATGCTGTTTTCGGGCATGGTTTGGGAGAGTTACAATAGCAGTCAGAACAAAAAAAAACAAACCACACCATCATCAACAAGGTACTAGCATTCAAGATCAAACAGCAGGGGATCACAATTTAGTCGAAGTAACGGCAACATGTAGAAATACAATAGCGCAATCAGAAGGAGTAGCAGGCGCGCTGTTGGTAATAAAATACACAGCATACATTAAGTAACAAAACATATTATGGTACCAGTGACTGAGAAACAAGTGTTGACGACTGAGCACAAAAGGTAAGTCAAGGATACCAGCTATGATAGCTTACATTTTAATTTTCTGATATTAACCCTGTGGTGGCAGGAGACCAGAATAAAAATCTGCAGCAAAATAAAATTAGTAAAATGGAAAATGGTGCGCATTGGGGAATCCAAAATGGTGACTGGCTGCAGGTTGCATGAAGTCTGGGCTGTGGATCATTCTGAAATGTTAAATGTCTTTTTTTTTTTTTCCCCTTTCTGATTGTAGAAAACACTGGATAAAGACAAAAAATGAAAAACAAAGAACTACTCTTCAGGACAGTGCTCTTTTGATTGTTATAGTACTAAGCATAAAGCACTAAGCACTTGTTGGAGGGGGGATAAGGGAGGGGCTGACCAGAAGCCCTCTCCTCCAGATGAGGGGAGTAGCCTTCAAACCCAAGTGGGGAAGGGAGGAAACAGACTGGGGGAGGAGGTTTCAGGAGGAGCAGAGGGAGGATGGAAGTATAAGAAACCTAGGTGGGGTTCAAAAAAGGGGATCTGGGACAGGGGTGGGGTGTGTTAGTAAATTCCAGGAGCTTGGGAAACAAGTTGCCAGAGTTCCAGGCCATGCTGTTCGGGGTGGATGTATATGGTCACGGAAATGGGCCAACAAAACTATGACTGGGACCTAAACGTGTTGGGATACACTATGCTTAGGATGGATAGAAAGGAGGCAGAGGGGTGGAGTGGCATGTTCATTAGAGATGACATAGAAATTGCTAGGGTAGAAGAGGCAGAGGGAAACGTGGAGGCCTTATGTGTCACCTTACGAACCCCAACAGGAGGTAAGGTCAAGCTGGGCGTAGTATATAGGCCCCCCGGGATGGGTGATGTTCTGGAGGCTGGTTTGCTGGACAACATCATTGCCAAGTGTGTGGACCAAAAGGGGAAGGAGTGGTGTTGATGGGGGACCTTAATATGCCAGTTACAAACTGGGGAACCATGTCCTCTAAGGTGGCCAAGGAGCAGAGGCTGCTGGACGGCTTCCAGAATGTGTTCTTAACACAGCATGTGATGGAGCCCACAAGGGAGGGGCATGTCCTGGACGTGGTTCTGGCAGATGAGGATCTGGTAAGGGACCTGGTTGTAGAGGATCCCCTGACTGGGAGCAACCACAATACCGTCTGGTTTCAAATAAGCATGGGGGGAGATCTAGGACACTGGCAGTGGACATCAGGGGGGCAGACTTTGTGGGCATGGAAATATTCTCAAGGATCACTTGAAGGATTACATCAATGACAAATGTGGAAAGAGATGGAGGTCATAAACGGGACTTCATGAGGCAGTCAGGACCCGCGCTAAGGTGAAACGTAAGGGAGCAAGGTCACATAAACCATGCTGGAGGTCCAGTGAGGTTCAGGTAGCGGTCAGAGAAAAGAAGGCGGCCTATAAAAAATATAAAACAACAAGAGGGGATAGGGAAAAGGAAATGTACCATCTTGCATCTAGAAAAGTCACCCAGATGGTGAGGGGGGCAAAGTCCAGTGAAGAGCAGCGGCTGGCACAGGGGATACATGGAGAGGAAAGGGGGTTCCTCCAGTACATTGGCGAGCGGAGAAAAACTAAGGGCCATCTCGGCAGATTGAGATCAGAAGGAGGGTGGGTGGAAGAGGCGAGGGACCAGGCAGAGGTATTAAACAAGTACTTCGCCTCTGTGTTCACTAGGGAGGGGGATGGGATATCTACAAAGCAAGGCATGATGGGGATAGAAGCGGTAGTGATTGGGATCAGGGGAGCAACAGAAATGGAGCAAGAGGGAGGGAGAGGTACCCCAGGGGTGTCACATCAGGATAAGGATAAAAAGGCCAGTAAGGTGGAGGAGACGGATGATGCCATCTCCACTGAAAGGGTGTGGTTAGCCCTCAAGGCCTTAAAGAAAGATAAATCTCCTGGGCCGGATGGCATTCATCTGAGAGTACTATGGGAATTGGCGGACATACTGGCTGCACCCTGGCGGAGCTCTTCAACAGGGCGCTTGAGACAGGGAGGGTACCTAGGGATTGGCGAGAGGCACATGTGGTGCCAATCCATAAAGGGAGGTCGAGGGAAGTACCAGGTAACTACAGACCCATCAGTTTGACCTCGGTGGTGGGAAAATTAATGGAGAGTATACTAAAGGAACGATTGGGGGTGTACTTGGAGGAGGTGGGAGGTCTGGATAGTCGGCAACATGGGTATGTGCCAGGTAGATCATGTCAAACCAATCTTGTTGAGTTCTACGAATGGGTAACATCAGAACTGGACAGGGGAAAGCCTGTGGATGTATTATTCTTGGACTTCAGCAAGGCATTTGACTCTGTCCCCACAATGGTCTGGTGGAGAAACTGACGGGGTTGGGAGTAGGCCCTTTATGGTCAGATGGATTGAAAACTGTTAGCTGGATGCACCCAGAGAGTAGTGGGTGGGGAGCTCTCAACCCCAGAGAGGTCAGTAGTGGGCACCGCGAGGGTTTCGTCCTGGGTCCGATCCTGTTTAATGCATACATATCGGACATCAGGGAGGGTATAGGGTGTGAAATGAGTCTCTTCACTGATGACTCCAAGATGGGAGCAGTAGTTGAGGGGGAAGAGGGGAGGTTGGCCCTGCAAGGGGACCCGACACCCTGGAAAGCTGGGCTCACACATGGAAATTAAATTTCAATATCATCAAGTGCAAGGTGTTACATCTTGGCCGGGGAAACCCTAAACACAGGTACACACTGGGAGGGGAGGCGCTGGAGGCCTCAACAGGGGGAAAAAGATCTAGGGGTCATGGTGGATGCATGTATGAATAACTCTGAGCAGTGCAGGAGAGCGGCTAGCAAGGCAAACAGGATGTTGGGATGCATCGTAAGGGGGATCACCTCTAGGAACAGGGAAGTGATTCTGCCGCTGTACAATGGACTGGTTAAACCACACCTTGAGTACTGTGTACAGTACTGGAGACCACACTTGAAGAGGGACATGCAGCTCCTGGAGAGGGTACAGAGGAGGGCAACTAAGATGATACGAGGACTAGGGGATTTGACGTATGAGGACAGACTTGAGGAGCTCTGCCTGTTTTCATTGGAGGAAAGGAGAGATGGGGGTACGTGATTGAGGTCTTCAAGTACCTCAAGGGAATAAATAGGGTAAACATGAGGGGCTCTTTAGACGAAAGCAGGGAGGTATCACTAGAGGGCATGGTTTGAAGTTGGATGGTGGAAGGGTGAGGGGGGGGAAGAGGAGGAGGTTTTTCACTGAGAGGGTGGTGGACCCTTGGAATGCACTGCCTGGGGAGCTGGTTCAGAGATCCACAGTGGAGGGCTTCAAGAGAGGGTGGGACAGACACAGAAAGTGGATGTATCAGATAATGGCCTGGCCCAGAGGGGTGGGGATGGATGATAGGGGTTTCTGGAACACAAGGTGGGGAAGGGCCTCGGCACCCAACAAGGGATCTAAGGTTCGAGCAGACTCGATAGACTGTAAGGCCTAATCTGCTGGCAATTAGTATGTTAGTATGTAAATAATTCAAACGGGGCACTCCAAGCCTGGGATGTGAAATAAAACAGGCCAACAAAGCAGCAAAGTATGTTGAATCCTTCCTGATGGCACTTTCAGCTCTGGTTCCAGTGTCCCACTGCATGAAAGGATTCCAGAATTGGAACCCAAACATGTAAGTCTTGAGGATTAAAAAATCATTACTTCTATCCGATTACAACACCCCACCCAAATGTTTCAGAAACTGCAGTGTCAAACTTATCGGCTGGACAGCAATTCCAAAGTAAAGAAAAGCAGAAACTAACTGGGATGGACAATGGACAAATTACCTCTGCCATTTTTGTCGACCTGGCCAAGGCCTTCGACATAGTCTCTCACTCCCTTCTCCTCGACTTACTCATGGCAGCTGGCCGATCTCCCTCCGCCACAAACTGGTTCAAAGCCTACCTTGCTGGCAGAACCCAATCAGCTAAGATCTTGGATGCCACTTCCCCTCCCCTCCCGATTAGCACTGAAGTCCCCCAGGGTTCAGTATTAGGGCCCCTCCTCTTCTCCATCTTCTTAAATGACCTTCCCTCTGTTTGCTCCCCATCCTCCGCTATACATATGTATGCAGATGATACAGTCCTGTATGCTTCTGCCTCCTGTCCTGATGAAGTTACAACCAGCTTACAGTAAGACTTTGACAAGGTTCAGCTCTGGTTTGCTAACCATCAGCTTTTCCTCAATGCCAAGAAGACTGTCTCCATGACCTTTGGTACAAAGCAGAGACTCTCTAGGCTTCCCTCCCTACCCATTTTCCACACCGTCGATCGGACTTTACTTGAGGACACATCCTCCTTCAGGTACATAGGTGTTTGATTGGATCAACACCTAAACTTCTCTGGACATATTGACGCCATCCAGAAAAAACTGCACCCCAAGCTTGGTGCCCTGTTCAAGAACCGTAGTTGAATCCCTCCTACAGCTAGGTGTGAACTTGTTTAAAAGATGATACTGCCCACTGCCTACTGTGATGTAGTCTATGGCACTGCCACTAAGTCCTCCCTGGCCAGACTGGACACCCTCTTCAATTCCTTCTGTTGCTTTGCCCTGGATGCCCCCGCACCCATCACTGCGATCTTTATTGTGCCCTATCCTTCCCCTCTCTTACAAATAGGCGACTCTCCCACTGTGCTAAATTCACCTCAAAGCACTAGTTGGTCGAGCTCCATTCCTACCTCACCTTCTCCTTTATAACGCCCCCTCCACCCTCCCATTCTCTTAGATCGTCCGATTCCCGTACTCTGGTTGTTCCCCGCAGATCCACCCAAATCGGCCAATCCGGTTTCTCTCATCGCCTCCCAAAAATTTGGAATTCCCTCCCACCTCAAATCCAGCACTCATCCTCCTCTGCCTACTCTATCAGCTCTGCTCTCAATAATTACCTTTCACCTAGCTGCTTCTGCCATGTCCCTATCTAATTTCCTCCTTTAAGCCCTGGACAAACCCTACCTCTCTACCTTCACCTTCACTTACCATCCCAAGGGGCTTGTATCTCTGATCTACTACCTTCCCCAACCATCCTAAAGGAGTCTCTCTGGTACACTGCATTATCCCCTTCTCTCTGATCCCACCAGTCCCATTGCAGGGTTCCTCGCACCCTGAGGGGGGATCCAGGGATACGACTTTTCCCCTTCTCCCCACCTCACCTCTCCCTCCCCTTTCCTTTCACGTAAGCACTTGTTTACTTATTAACTTGGGACTTATTATTATCCACTCTTTCTACATGTTATGCTCAACACTGTTGTAACACTTTTCGTAACACCTGCCTTACAACTGTATGCTATTGTTGATCTTGTAAATTGAATGTCTAATGTCTCACTCCTACTGTACCCCTTCCCCCCAGGTCACACCGGGAGACGAGCAACTTGTTGCTCAGTGTGCCTTCCTAGTGAAACATTTCAATAAATTAGTAAATATGTAATGCCCCAAAGGTGGTCATTCCAGAAAACAATAAAATAAATAAATACAGTGAGAGTACACAGGTGCTCAGGGTACCTGCTGCAGGTATAAGGCAGTAGGGTACAATGCTAAGGGGCCCCTAGACATAAAGAGTTAACCTCCTGATACACAGAAAACACTGTAAATAATAAAAAAGTGCCCTGTGCACTTACAGCTGGTCAAAAAACAGATTTTGTAAAGCAATACATGTCATAATGGCCTGGGTGGAATGCTGTGCTGAGTGGCTCATGCACAGCATTCCAATCCAGCCATTCTAGAACCCAGGCAGGTTTAACTTCAAAAACAATTCTATAACAGTTCAGTTAGTCAGTTGCTGTGGGACTGTGGAGTAGAGAGGATCACAGGAGTGCAACAGGGACTTGTGGCTTACCTGGTAGTTGTGAAGCCAGTCCTGTTGACTCCCTGGTGAGTCCCCTCCTCCAGTCCACTGAAGAATCCTGTGCTGCAGTGTTGCGGTCGTTGGTGATGCCATCGGGGCACCACGAAGAAGCAAACACCATTTCCCCGTGTTTTAAGGGCTTTTAAGCCCTTCGTTTATTTGTTTTTTCCCCCCGAGGTGTTTCCAAAAGTAAATCTCGGTCCCACGTCGGCAGCAAGCCAGCCGCATCGAGCCCGCATCATTTTGGCCATCGGAGGCCCCCCTGAGCCGTCCCTTTCGCTGCCTGACATTTCCTTCCCACTGCCAGCTCACCTCTCACCACCCCAGTGGCCTTATCTAGGTCTTTGCTGGGATTTGAGATTAGGGTTCTACAGTTCTGTTTTATTTCCCTGGTAGCTACCAACGAAGAACGACGGTGTACACGAAGACGCCGGATCTCTGGACTCTTGTAATATATTAGACTCTTATGGAAATGTGTGATGCTGATCACCCTAATGCAGTGCTGAGTAGCCTATGTAACCTGATTCTCATTTAGAGTCTAGAAGTACAGTATAGACTAGTGTCAGAATAAGAGTGGCAGTAGGCCTAAAGTTTATTCTTGTAGTAATAACCGTAGAAGTGGTAGATCAAAGTATATCCCTGTTCCATTGCCCTATTGTTCTCGGGCAACCCCCCTCCTCCTTCTTGTGACTGTGTCTGCCTACCCTTGGTACCAAATAAACGCCCTGCGGGCATCGAAATACTAAGTTGACTCCTGCCTCTCCTTGTCTGGGTAGCAGTTATCCTATCCACATAATTCAGACCTTGGTGCCTCGCTCATCTCTTTTCACCACCTTAGAGTAGAGCACTCTCTTCACAGAGCACCGCTTTAGACCATCACATATAAATTTTTGGCGTAGTCGGCAGGATAGAGATAATTATTTATCTGAGGAGTCCAAAGTTGGAGTGGCTTAGTAGGAAGCACCAATGGAGCCAGGGTGTAGTAGTGAATTGTCTGGAGGAGACCGAGATGGACTTAGAGGGGAACATCCCACCATCTCCACTACCCATGCCATATTACTTTGGAGCGCCATGGCTTCCACAGTTTTCCGGAGAGAAAAATGGGGCCGGAACCAGCAACCTGGGAGAATTCCGTCCGAAGATGCAAGCCATGTTCCGGCTGTATCAGATCCCTGAGCAACAGAAGGTTGAAATTTTAATTGGGCAACTAAAGGGAGCTGCCCACCGTGAAGTCCAACCATGGCCAAGTGGAGCAAAAGCCACAGCGGACCAGATACTCCAGAGGCTACAGCAGATTTTCGATGCTAGGATCGTGTCTGACCTCAAAATGAAGTTCTTTTCGCGTACCCAGAAGTCTCAAGAGACCCTGAGAGAGTTTGCACTGAGTCTACAAGAGCTGTTACGAGCGATAGAGTACACGCAGCAGAGGTCCGAGATGCAGATAGAGTACTAGTCAAAAAATTTGTTGAAGGAGTGCAAAGTGAGGCCCTGAAAAGAGAACTACATATGCTGCATTTACAGAACCCTGAAGTTGACTTTCTGGATTTTAAAGAGAAAGCCATCCGAATATTTGGTTCAGGACATTCTAGAGAGGAAGCTCCAGCATATCCCCAAATCTCTATGGAACTCAATGGCCGACCTACACTACCAAAGGATGGAAAGAAGACCATTCTTGGCAATTAGGACTCTAGCCAGAGGAAATGTCCTTACAAAGACGAGAACCGGGAAGAGAAGCTGTTGCCTACCCGAGCCGGCGTTCAGAACATGAGCAGATACCTGACCCAAGGTTACAGACACCAATATGTTCTGTACAGACGGGTGCTCAACAACATTCGGAGCTGACGGAGCAGATTGCTACGCTGACCAACCAGATGGCAGAAATGTATAAAGAGATGCAGAGTTGGAAAGCTGGATGGAAAAATGAGAAAAGCTTCGTTCCACCAGGGAAAGAGAGGAAGCATGACCAAATGAACAACTCGAGAAGGAGTGAAAGGAGACGCTCCACAGATCGATTTTTTTTTTTTATTTAGTTGTTTAACCAAGTATAGCACACTAAGCTGAAAGCTTTTTTACAGGAGCGACCTGGGCCCATATGTCGCCAGTGCAGTGTGAGTGGCCATATAGAAAGGAGATGTGGTCAACCAGTCAATAACACCTTAAATTTAAACAGGAATTCTTCGGGGATGAGGACCGACCCCCGAAGAGCAGCCGATCAGGTCCAGCAGTCCCGCTAGAGCAGGCGTGTTTTGTTGGTAACAGCCCCATGATTCCAGTCAAGGTCGATGGCATGGAGCTTATGGCACTATTGGACACTGGATCGCAAGTCACCACCCTGCAAGGAAGAGAGTTCCGAAGGTACTGGACGCCCAATGATCTGAAGCCACCTCCTAGATCTTGGGTAAAGTTGATCGCAAGCAACGGTGATGAAGTCCCATATTTAGGCTACCTGGAAGCTGATGTACAGCTAGGGAAGAACGTTCAATGTAACACAGGCATCATTGTGAGCGACACAGAGTGCTCAGCTGCCACCACTCATTCTCGGGATGAACGTTCTACAGAATTGCTTCGGCAAATTAGTGAGCATCCTCCAGCAGCAAGCCAAACATGTGCCTCGAGTGGAGAAGCATGCCCTGCAACAGACTATCTACAACTTGCAATGCCACCAACGATTCGCCAACGCCGAGGGTGAAATTGGTAAAGTAAGGGTGACGGATGCTAAACCAGTAACCTTGAAACCAGGCACCGAAACCACTTTGTGGTGCAAAGCAAAGGTGGGCCTGAGGGGTCAAGATGATGACGCCCTAGTAGAACCCTACCCAATGAATAAGGAAGAGCCAATAATAGTGGCTAGGAGTGTAGCCACGGTGATCGGGGGTAGGATACCAGTCCGAGTACTAAATTACGGGACTCATGATGTACAGCTGTACCGGAACCAGCCAGTTGCTCAGATCCACACAGTGTGTTTACAGGACATTGTCGAAGCTGGGGAAGAAATGGAGAAAGTGCCGGAAGATGGGATGGAAAGCGACCAGAGACCAGAATGGACCAAGGAGATTAAAGTTGGCAATACAAAGACCAGCATGAAGCAAAGAGCCGATGTTTTGAAAGTAGTTTTACACCGAAAAGAAGCTTTCAGCCAACACTCCTTGGATTTTGGGTCAGCTCGTGGGGTACAATATCACATCAGTACCCATGGACATCCGCCTGTCAGAGAGAGATTTAGACCGATTCCACCAGCTATGTACCAGCAAGTCAAAGAAATGATTAAGGAGATGAAAGAGGCGAATGTGATAAGAGAAAGTCACAGCCCATGGGCAGCGCCAATTGTTCTGGTAAAGAAGAAGGATAGTAAGATCCGATTCTGTGTGGATTACCGCAAACTAAATGCCATCACTCATAAAGACGCGTACCCTTTGTCTAGGATAGAGGATTCCCTCACGGCTCTTCAATCAGCAGCCGTATTCTCCATACTAGATTTGACCAGTGGATACTGGCAGGTTCCTATGGGGCCCCAGGATCAGGAGAAAACAGCTTTTATTACCCCCATGGGTTTATTTGAATTCACCAAGATGCCTTTTGGATTGTGTAATGCACTGGGAACTTTCCAAAGGCTAGTGGAACATTGTCTTGGGAGCTGAAATTTCGATACCCTGTTGTTGTACTTAGATGATATTATCGTATATTCCAAAACTCACGAAGATCATCTGCGTCACCTGGATGAAGTGTTCCAAAAGTTGATCCAGTACGGTCTGAAAATAAAACCTTCCAAATGTCACCTGTTACAGACCAAAGTAAGTTATCTGGGACATATAGTCTCCGCAGATGGAGTGACGCCAGACCAAGAGAAGATCGAAGCAGTAAAGAAATGGCCTGTTCCTACCGCCATTAGAGAGGTCTGGAAATTCATGGGATTTGTTGAATATTACCGAAGATTTATTAAGAATTTCTCAAAGATTGTTGTGCCTTTACATGAACTCTTGAGAGGGTCAGCAGAAGGTAGAGTCCCAAAGAATCGCCTGGTTACATGGGGTACTGAGCAACAAGAGGCCTTCAATCACTTGAAAAAGATACTTACTGAAGCTCCCATAATCGTGTATCCAGACTATGTGAAACCTTTTCTGTTGTATACCGACGCCAGTAACAAAGGATTGGGCGCGGTACTTGCACAAGAACAGAATGGTGTGGAAAGGGTAATAGCCTACACAAGCAGAGGATTAAGAGGCTCCGAGTGGAATGACGCCCGCTATAGCTCTTTCAAACTGGAATTTTTAGTGCTAGTCTGGGCCATCACTGAGAAATTTTGACAATATTTAGCTGCCACCTCTTTCACAGTCTTCACGGACAATAATCCTTTAGCACACCTGAATACTGCAAAGCTAGAAGCCTTCGAGCAAAGGTGGGCCTCTCAACTCGCGAATTACCAATTTTCCATCAAGTATCACTCTGGTAAATCTAATGTGAATGCTGATGCCTTGTCCCGGATGCCTGAACACGGAGAATCAGAAATAGATGACACCCTGCTGGAAAATATAGAAATGCCACCTTTTCTGCAGGTACCAGCTGAGATTGTACAGGCATGCTGTCAACTTGCTCCCGAGTTTAAAGTAGAAGATCAACTGGAAGTGGATGACCTGATTGCAAATCAAAAGAATCTATGGGTAAAACTACAAAGCCAAGACCCTATAGTGCGCCAAGTGAAAGATCTAGTGGCTCAACAGAAGCGCATGAACAGAAAAGAAAGAAGGAAGTTGACCACAGAAATGATGAAACTTTGGAGGCACAGAACTCACTTGACCATAGAAGATTATTGTCTGGTTAAGAAAAGCAGAGATCCTACCACACACACAGAGATAACTCAAATCATAGTTCCAAAGACCAGTGCTTCCGTAGTGTTGGAAGCATACCATGACAACTCAGGACATTTCAGTCACAAGAAAACTGAAGCTATCATCAGAAGGAGATTTTATTGGGTAGGAATGCGAAATGATATAGTAAAATGGTGTGAGGAATGTCCAGCATGCAACTTAAAGCGCAAGGAAAAGGTGAATCAGAGAGCTCCTCTCCATCCAATAGTCAGTAACGCACCATTGGAACTAGTTGCTCTTGATCATCTGAAGTTGGACCCTAGCTCAAATGGACACGTTTATATCCTCACTATGGTGGATCACTTTTCCAAGTTCGTGGTTGCAAGTGCAGTGAAAGATCTATCTGCTCGAACTACTGCTGAAACTTTTACGAGATGTTTTGTACGGCCCTACGGAAATCCCACAAAAATCCTAACAGATCAAGAAACGTCTTTCGAATCTCAACTCTTTCATGAACTTTGTGCTTTGTATGGAACCCATAAGTTAAAGACCACTGCTTACCACCCCCAAGGAAATGGACTTTGCAAAAGAACAAACCAGATTATCCTAGAAATGTTGTGAGCTCTACCGGAATATAAACGTCCCTTCTGGCCAGCCTTACTTCCTGAACTCACGTATCTGTATAATAATACGATTCATTGCTCCAAGTGTTATACACCTCATTATTTAATATTTGGAAGACATGAAAGACTTCCGATGGACTTAGTGCTGGAAGTGCCGCAAGAAGAGACTAAAGGAAAGAAGCCAGTGACAAACTGGGTCCAAGAACATAATGAACGGTTACAGGAAGCTAGAAAAATTGTGGGTAGACACATGGAACAAGCACGGCAGAAGCAGAAAGCAAAGTATGATATCAAGGCCAAAGCTACACCTTTACTTATTGGAGAAAGGGTAATGTTGAAGAAGACCAAAAAATGCAATAAATGGTCTTCAAGGTGGGAATCAGAACCTTATTACATTATCGAGATACCTTACCCTGAACTGCCGGTATACAAGATCCAACAGGAATTTGGACATGGTACCAAGATTGTCCATCGCAACCTACTAAAAGCTTGCACTTTCAGAGACACTGTGATCATTAAAGAACAGGACAGTCCTACGCCAAAAGAGAGGCAGGAGTCCATCAAAGACAAAATGTGGGAACCAGAATCACCAACCAATTGGTGTACAGAACCTTGGACTCGTACTTCGTATATGCATTCCCATGACCGTTCGAACTGTGTACCAGTAATAGCTTCAGAAATACCGGATTTCCTGGAAGGAGAATGTATTGTTCACGAACCTGCTGATTTCCAACCCCGCAGATCTCAAAGATCGAACGCAGGTATCCCTCCTAGAAGGTATATCACAGAAGCTTCTCAACTCGTACCTTGGTACAACAGGTAGATCTAATCCAAGTAATTTCCCAGACACAGTCACTTTAGGGTAAATCTTTAAAACAAAAATTTACAGTACAGTAGATGTTTTAAAAATATTTTACAGATATTAAGAGTGTTTTATTAACGTAAGACTTCATAGAGTATTAAGTAAGATTTTAAAGGTTGTTAAGATGATAGATTTTATAAAAGTGTTAAGGGAATACATGGGGACATGTAATGGTCTGCTCGAGATGTGATGAGGCACCAAGGTCCGAATTATGTGGATAGGATAACTGCTATCCAGACAAGGAGAGGCAGGAGTCAACTTAGTATTTCGATGCCCGCAGGGCGTTTATTTTACATCAAGGGTAGACAGACACAGTCACAAGAAGGAGGAGGGGTTGTCAGAGAAAAATAGGGCAATGGAACAGGGAAATACTTTTATCTACCACTTATATGGTTATTACTACAAGAATAAACTCTAGGCCTACTGCCACTCTTATTCTGACACTCCGTCTATACTGTACTTCTATACTCTAAATGAGAATCAGGTTACATAAGCTACTCAGCACTGCATTAGGGTGATCAGCATCACACATTGCCATAAGAGTCCAGGTATTACAAGAGTCCAGAGATCCGGCGTCTTCGTGTACACCATCATTCTTCGTTGGTAGCTACAAGGGGAAGGAAAACAGAACTGTAGAACCCTAATCTCAAATCCCAGCAAGGACCTAGATAAGGCCACTGGGGTGGTGAGAGGTTTGGTAAACAGACCATATATCTTCGGCAAAAGCCCACTCTCTCCAAGGCTGCCGGAATGTAGAACCAAAGCAACTGGTTCCTGAAATAACACACTGAAACAAAGGGTTCCTCGGCCAAAACCCACTTCCAGGGTCGCCAAGGATGAAGAAAGATCAAGATCTGAGTGGCGATGAATCCAATGGAGGACTACCACGACCTGACTGATGCTGCGGCACTCCAAGGGCCAGCTGGACTCAGAAGGAACTCTGACAGGACCAGGAACCTAAGAATCTGAAGAGATGATGGTTGACTCTGCAATCCTAGGATCAGGGACTAACACAAAACAAAGAAACGGCGGATGCGTCCCGGACTTGGCTTCGATTGACTCGACTTTCGGCGAACGACCAGGTGGGGGCGCAGAACAGGTTCTCCAGGATGAGCTCTCTCTTCTGTAGAGGGCGACCAACTTCGGGACATCTGGAACAGGAACCATACGGAACGACACTGGCACGGCTGTCGTGATGCGTTCCGGCGGACGTACGTTCAAGCTGTGAAAACAAGAAAATGTCAGGTACGACTTGTACGACTGACGACGGACTCGACTTCGGCGGACAATACAAACGGACGGGATGAGCTGATGGATGATCTCCCAGGAGTGAAGAATGCTGGAAGGACATCTTCTTCTGAGTAGAGACTGATTCTGAGCACGTGGTGTTACAGACCACACTATGAGACTGCAGTGTGGTAGAAGATTGAGACTGTCTTCGTACAGTAGTAAACATATAACTGAAGAATGCCCAAAGAACTATGGAATGGTACAATAATTTGCCGGAGGAGGGCAAATTATAATTTCAGGGGTAATTATTACTGATAAGGGCCAATGTCCAGGTGCTTAGAGCAATAGTTCAGGTGCTTGGACCAATAGTTCAGGTACTTTGGACCAATAGTTCAGGTACTTTGGACCATAGTTCAGGTACTTTGGACCATAGTTCGGGTACTTTGGACCATAGTTCGGGTACTTAGGGCAATAGTTCAGCATAAGCAGTACAGTAATCACAGTAGTTTCACAGTATAAGCAAATTGAACACTCTCAAATGAACCTGTTTCTATAGGTAGGGTATTCTGGAATGGGATCCCTTTATGTACGTCATGGCTAGGCAATCCTTTAGTAACACTAGGCTGGTTTGCCCTATTACGCTAGGCCGGGGCCTCCCTTTAGTACCACTAGGCTGGCTTGCCCTATTCCGCTAGGCCGGGGTCTCCCTATAGTACCACTAGGCTGGCTTGCCCTATTCCGCTAGGCCGGGGCCTCCCTATAGTACCACTAGGCTGGCTTGCCCTATTCCGCTAGGCCGGGGCCTCCCTTTAGTACCACTAGGCTGGCTTGCCCTATTCCGCTAGGCCGGGGCCTCCCTTTAGTACCACTAGGCTGGCTTGCCCTATTCCGCTAGGCCGGGGCCTCCCTATAGTACCACTAGGCTGGCTTGCCCTATTCTGCTAGGCCACGGCCTCCCTTTAGACCAGGCTTTACCTCGGGCCTAATGCCCTACCTTTACCTCGGGCCTGATGCCCTACATTAGCTTGGGCCTGGTGCCCCATCTAAGATTGGGCCTGGTGCCCCACTTCACAATGGGCCTGGTGCCCCTTGTTGCATTGGGCCTGGTGTCCCACCAAATACTGGGCCTGGTGCCCCAATTCATAATGGACCTAAATGCCCCTCTAAAGTTTGGGCCTGGTGCCCCACTTTATACTGGGCCTAATGCCCTACTTTATATCTGGGCCTGAATTGCCCTTTTAAATTCGTTGCCCCTTTAAGTCTTTCAGGCTCCCTGAGCCTGCTGTCACTTATGTCATGAAACCCCGCCTCTAATTCTGCCCCTTTTAAATATTCATAGGCCTTTGAACTGGCCTTACTTATCAGTCCCTCCCCGTGGGTGTTGCTAGCCCCACCTCTATAAATAATATTAAAATCAAGGGTCCTAATGACCCAATGCCCCTGCGGCGCTCGGCCGCCTCCTGCAAGTGCCTAATGCGCTTTTTACAAACAATACAATCCCCCTGCAATAAACTGGCGGTCAGCACTGCGTGTGCTGCCACTGACTCACCGCTCTGCGGTCTGGGAGGAGGTCGCTGCAGTCACAGGGAGGCGGGAGGTGAACTGGCAGTGGGAGGGAGTATCAGGCAGCGAGAGGGACGGCTCAGGGGGCCTCCGACAGCCAAAATGATGTGGCGCTTCTCTGCCGCCGTGGTGGGACTGGAGGAACTGTCTGAACACATCGGGGCTGAAAATAACAATTGAGGGCTTTAAGCCCAAACGCTGGGAACGTCTGCTTCTCCTTGCAGCTCCATGGCACCACCAACCGCGGACTGAAGCAGCAGAGGGAGTCT
Source organism: Neoceratodus forsteri (assembly GCA_016271365.2). Classification (NCBI taxonomy): domain Eukaryota; kingdom Metazoa; phylum Chordata; order Ceratodontiformes; family Ceratodontidae; genus Neoceratodus; species Neoceratodus forsteri. Next base: position 91,357,043 of record JADMNL010000033.1, on the reverse strand, counting down.
TTGGGCAGGGGAGGCAGCACAGGACCACAGCAAGCCCAGAGGGATGGCTTCAACACAAGGTAAGCCTTAAACTGTCCCCCTGACTTCTGGGTCCTGTCTCCTCAACCTCTGCCCAGGATCAACTAACTGTATAATGCTTTTTGAAACTTGAACCTCCCTGGGTTCTAGATTGGCTGGATGGAATGCTGTGCATCTGTAATGCCCCAAAGGTGGTCATTCCAGAAAACAATAAAATAAATAAATACAGTGAGAGTACACAGGTGCTCAGGGTACCTGCCGCAGGTATAAGGCAGCAGGGTACAACGCTAAGGGGCCCCTAGACATAAAGAGTCAACCTCCTGATACACAGAAAACACTGTAAATAATAAAAAAGTGCCCTGTGCACTTACAGCTGGTCAAAAGACAGATTTTGTAAAGCAATACATGTCATAATGGCCTGGGTGGAATGCTGTGCTGAGTGGCTCATGCACAGCATTCCAATCCAGCCATTCTAGAACCCAGGCAGGTTTAACTTTAAAAACAATTCTATAATAGTTCAGTTAGTCAGTTGCTGTGGGACTGTGCAGTACAGAGGATCACAAGAGTGCAACAGGGACTTGTGGCTTACCTGGTGGTTGTGAAGCCAGTCCTGTTGACTCCCTGGTGAGTCCCCTCCTCCAGTCCACTGAAGAATCCTGTGCTGCAGTGTTGTGGTCGTCGGTGGTGCCATCGGGGCACCACGAAGAAGCAAACGCCGTTTCCCTGCATTTTAAGGGCTTTTAAGCCCTCCATTTATTTGTTTTTGCCCCCCGAGGTGCTTCCAAAAGTAAATCTCGGTCCCACGTCGGCAGCAAGCCAGCCGCATCGCGCCCGCATCATTTTGGCCATCAGAGGCCCCTGAGCCGCCCCTCCGCTGCCTGACGCTTTCCTCCCATTGCCAGCTCACCTCTCACCACCCCAGTGGCCTTATCTAGGTCTTTGCTGGGATTTGAGACTAGGGTTCTACAGTTCTGTTTTATTTCCCTTTAGCTACCAGCAAGAAGCGACGGTACACCTACATCGGATTTCTGGACTCTTGTAATATATTAGACTCTTATGGAAATGTGTGATGCTGATCACCCTAATGCAGTGCTGAGTAGTCTATGTAACCTAATTCTCATTTAGAGTATAGAAGTACAGTATAGACTAGTGTCAGAATAAGAGTGGCAGTAGGCCTAAAGTTTATTCTTGCAGTAATAACTGTAAAAGTGATAGATAAAAAGTATTCCCCTGTTCCATTGCCCTATTGTTCTCGGGCAACCCCTCTTCCTTCTTGTGACTGTGTCTGTCTACCCTTGGTACCAAATAAACGCCCTGCGGGCATCGAAATACTAAGTTGACTCCTGCCTCTCCTTGTCTGGATAGCAGTTATCCTATTCACATAATTCGGACCTTGGTGCCTCTCACATCTCTTTTTACCACCTTAGAGTAGAGCACTCTCTTCACAGAGCACCGCTTTAGACCATCACATATAGTTAGCAGTACAAGTTGCCCAAGCATAGAAAACATCAGCTGTTGGATGGAGAAATTATGGAATGGCTGTTTCTTGTTCTGATGAAATGGTAAACTCGCCAGCACGGTGACAGAGCTGCCACTCATGAAGCCAGTGACATGGGATCAGGAATGAGTCTTGGTTGTTGGGGGCAGGTCGGGGGGGTGGGAAATCAAGCATTCCACAGGACACACTCCTCCTCCAGGGAGGAGGGTGCCAAGTTCTGCAGTGCTGCCACCTGTAGGTGCATAGGTGGCAGTGCGCTTGGGACATAGGGAAGAATGGATGTTGTGCTGCATATTGTGGAGCATGCATAAGCGTGCTCGCGTTGGGGATGTACTTTCATCATGCTGACATCTCGGGGGAGGGGGAGACAAGGCACAAGAAGAAAAGGCAACCATTACAAGGGGTAACTTCCCCTCCACCGGTAGCCACATGATGAACTACATACCCAGCCGGAAGGCAGTATATCCCCTTCACCAAGGTGGGGGGGGAAAAGTGTCAGTAAAAAAAAAAGTAAACTCAGTTAAAACCAGTAAAGAGGACATGAAAGTTCTAGCCGCCTGAGTAGACTTCTATGCAAAGTGTGCTAGCACACCAGGATACCTGGAATTTGCCATGTGGGCCCACCTCTGTTGGGTACAGGCCCAGCTTCTAAACTCTGAAAATGTTTGCATTTATCGTCTGTTTTTCTTTTTTTTTTTTACAGTGTTTATTTATTCAGGTTTTAAATGACTAAACAAGACAAATTAAACAAAAACACAACAGAGCTGCATTGCAGATTGCATTACAAGGTGCATACAGCTGATGGACAATGGAGCAAAGAAAATGACGACAAATATGTAGAAACTAATCCATAGTCATCAGTAATGGAGAAAGGATCACATGAATTATCATAGACTCTAAGTTATTAACCTCCAAAACATCCCCCGCACAGTTTGGGGACAACGTCTTTTGTATAATACATACCACCCACACCTGCCACATAAGTTCAAACTTAGGGGTGGTCTGAGTAATTCTGGCTGTTAATTTATGATGCATACACCATTCACTAACCCCCACCATAGGCACAGAGTAAGTAGATTAGGAGACTACCAGTTCTTTGTAATGGCTTTCCTAGCAGTAAGTAAACAGAGTTCAACCAGTTTCCGGGTGGGAGGATTCCTAAAGCCTGTAGGAACATCAGTGAATTATAAGGTAATGATTTGTAATATATAGGATTTGTCACATATTTCCATCATTGCTATCAAGAACTGATCCCAAAAGGGTTGCAGAGAGTGACATAACCACAAAATGTGGGCATGCACAGCACACATCTTGCCACAAGTGCTCCAACCTTGTGCACCTCGTTGTAACAAGTATTTCACCTGTTGAACAGGTGTACAAAAAATTGTACTACTCTTTTCCATGTGAATTCTTTCCAGATGTGGAATGAAGTAGGGTAGTGTAACATGGCTGTATAAATGTCCCATTCTTAGGTGTTACAGGAATCTGAAGGTACTCTTGCCATTTTTTGCCACATATTCTGCGGTATGTGATGTAAGATAAGACAGGGTAACATACAGTATAACTGTGAGTAAGAGAAGCAGTCCCCCCTGGTCTGACAGCATTCATAATATTACAGTAAATAACACAGGAAGCACCTGATCCGCTGACCAGTCTCTGTGATTAGCCTTTCTAAATTGAGCAACTTGCAAGTACTGGGACTGATTGGTGGCCTGGAGTCAAAATGCTCTATATCCTTAAGGAACTGACTGGGCAGAACCAATCCCTGTCTGTCCCAAATTTGGTTTAAGTATGATCCTGCCTGGCTGGCACAAAATCAGAATTATAGGGGTGAAAGCATAACAGAAACAGGTAAGGTTTTAATGTTTTATGCATTAAGGTCCTGTACCAATCCACAAGAGCAGATTTAGTAAAAATTGTTGGGATGACAAAGGCCCTTAATATCCCCATAAAAATTACAAATGTATTTGGTCAGAGGGAGTAGTTCCCCTTCCAAGAGCGCCACTGATTTTCAGCGGGCTAAGTAGGATGGTGCCATCCAGTACAAAACTGCACAGAGTTGTGCCATTAGATTATCATCTGTTTTTTTTTTTTTAATTAAATGGGGTATTTCGCACACTGAAAGTAAATGTAAGATGCAAACACACTAGAGCAAGCTATTAAATTGAAGTGGAATACTGATATGAGTTTGTCACCCTATGCTCCACTATTTCTTTTCCAGGAGGCTCCCTTGTGCCCAACTGCATTTTTTTTTAAATTTATTTATTACAATCTCGGATGTACCTTTGAGTCAGGGATTCTTTTACAAAGGTTCCACATCAAATAGACAGGGTTCAGAAACTAACAACACAATTAACATGAAATCACACAGAGAATATGTACAAAAAATCTGAAGGCATAATATACTAGATAAGTGGGTGACTGTGCAAGGTCAGCAATCACAAATTCACCATTGTACTGAAACTAACGAGACAGTTAACATGAGGACACACGGAAAGTATGTACAGTAAAACGAGAGAGTGTAGTAGTGGGCAAGTAAGTGACCATGCAAGGTCAGCAACCAGAGTTTAAACACTGATGCAAAACAGAAATAATAGGCAGCCAGAACTGTTAACGAAACAGTTCTGTTGTCAAGGTAACCAGAAGGAGGAGAGACCAAAGTGCCATAAGAGGAGGGTACAGGCGGCAGGAGACAGCAGAGTATAGGAGGAAAATACAGGGTAGCAAGGCAGGGACGACAAAATGGAGAGGGTGGGGAGGGGTGAGGTGCAAATGGACGGAGGGGGAGGTAAGAAAGTGAGGGAAGAGAAAGGAGAGAAAGGGGAAGAAAATACATGGACTGAGAGAGTAGGGAGTGTAGAGTAGGGGAGGGTGGTAGGAAGGATAGAGAATGAGGGGGTAAATGGAAGGAAAACAGGGGAGGAGGGAAGGGCAAATTACCAGGTTCCTGAGACCAGAGGGGAAAATGTTAGCTGGTGAGCATGGGGGGTAGGGTGGGGTGTAGGATGCAGGCAGAAGAGGGAATATATAAGGTGAAGGTAAGGAATTGGAATGGGGGGTTTTGTGGGGCAGGATGGTGTGTGTGGGGGGGTCGACGGGTGATGAGAGGGGCTAGGAGAGAGCTAGACAGGAGGGAGACGCGGATGGGATGGGAGTACTAGGTTGCACAGTCACATACACTGTCCAGGGCAATAGATACCCGAGTTGGGATTTAAATGGGCCCAGCTTTGTCATATTTTGCAGATCTACACTGAGGGAGTTAAACCAAAGAGGAACGCGATATTCGAAGGAACATTGCCCTTGGGAGGTTCCTCAGAATGGGATGTTCAAAAGGTCTTGATCGTTTTGGCCCCTTGTGCATCTAGTTGTGTCAGGGCGTTTGAGGAGGTTCTGAACCCCATGGGGTGCAAGGCCAAGGATGGCTTTTTTAGCAAGCAGGCATGTCTGATGACGGATGCACCCTTCTAGGTTGAGACAACTGCTTTGGGCACAGAGCTCGCAAGTGTGGGTTAGGCAATGTACCCCTAGTACAAGCCTGCAGGCTTTATTTAGGGTAGTTTCATCCCTGCACCTGTGAGACACAGACTGCTTCTCTGAATGTGCTGACCTCAATTGAAACTCATGGGTACAGCCCTACACAGGAAACTCAAGGCTTTATAAAACCAGCAGAGATACCGCAGTTTACAAGCTATGAGGATTCCTTTTTTGAAACTTGTTATTTATGAGTATATACAAATATAGTATAAGGATACACACTGAACAGTGCAATACATCAATGTAAACTTTTTCTGACATTAGGATAGGTGAGTCACTATTACCTTTGATACAAAATAGAAGGGAATAGTGTAATTACAATGCAATAAATCAAACTGGCTACTGCTGCTAATGCCTTAAACTAATATTCTACGTGATTAAAACAAAACAAAACAACAGGTATACTGCATACGGCTACATAGCCTTTGTGGTAAATCCATATACAAATTAGGAGAAATCCCTTTCAGTACACCCCCAGCATCCGATTATAAACAGCAATGGTTTATCTTAGTTGTAACATTTAACAGCCTACTGCCTTGTAGCCTACTACAAAATACTGTAGACTGCAATTTAACATTTACCTATAAACCTACATAAAAAGTATAGCCATTCTTGAAGGTATATGATCAGATGATACTCACCACTGCTAGCCTACAGGAAGGTGAGCACACTGAAACCAGCGCACTATCAAATAACTAACTGGCTAGCGAAAGAATCTCCCTTCCTGATAATGAAAAAGCACATCAGAGGCGGCCATCTTTCAGCACTTTGTGGCTCTAGGGAGAAATGGGAGCGATATAATACACGCGTACAAAATGCATGGGGTATCCATACATTATATGTAATCTCACCCAGCCACAACTCAGTTTACTAATTAAACCTCTCCAAGAAAGAGCGCATTATTCATAGCGTCTCAGTGTACCTGAATATTCTTCAGTGTGAACACTAATTTAACATGGGTATAATGTGAACTTAAACTTATGAATTACACATTTTCAACACTAAAACATCTTCCCCGATAAAAGGTGGACCCACAGTCTTATGAAGGAGCTAAATCATGCCCCATGCCTTCTGATGTGGTAGACTGAGGTATCGCAGACATCAAGGTCGAAAAGTCTCTTACAACAAGTTATTCAGTCTTGGATCGCTTCAGAGTCTGATGAGGCCTCTCCGTCCTGGGCTGCTCTCTCCATTTCCACCTTAGCCACCAACTTTCCAGCCTCTTTTGGATCAGTATAGATGTAGGCTTTCTAACTGATGGTGATGTGTAGTCTGGCAGGCATCAACATAATTGTTGAGATCTCCAGCTCCCGGAACAGTCTTCTAATGGCATTGAAACTTGTACGTTTGGTGCGCGTTGCATATGAAAGGTCTGGAAACAACATGATCCTTGAGCCTTCGATGTCCACTCATCTTTTGGTCTGGGCAGCATGTAGTATACGATCTTAGATCACCCACAATGTTGTAACTAGCAGAATGGTCAGTGATTCTTCTTGTTGTTTACTGGCTCTGCGCAGTGTTATTCTGTAAGCCCAAATAACAGAATCTTGCACCTCCATGCCATAAGTCTCCGACGGCCAGCATACCAGGAAGGAGAGCAAGTCTTCCCCCACAGTCCCTTCTGGCACACCGATAATTCTGATCTTAGCACCTCAGACTCTGTTTTCTAAATATTCCAGTCTTGTTCTTAGCAGGGCTTGTTCCTTGACGCATGTCGCAGCTGTGGCCACAGCTTTGTCAGAAGACTTCTCTGCAGCTTGTGTGGTTTCTATCAGGCCATCAACCTTCTGTTCTACATTTGTCATGCAGTCATAGTAGGTGTCCATTTTCTTGTTCATTTGCTGGACTGTTTTTGTAAGGTTAAGTACCGCCATTTGAAGAGATTCCAATGATGCCGGATTACTTTCCTCCTTATCTGTCTCTGCTGATGTTTTTCCTGTAGATTTTGTCTGTCCCTTAGCAGCTCCTCCATGAGATGCAAAGAAATTAACTTTTTTCTCCATCCCATTGTGACAAGAAAATGCTCTGGCAGGGAACCACACTATAAGTAGCAGTAGTAGTAGTAGTAAAAACTTTATTTTTAGACAGGAAAAGTTCATGTCGTTTGGATAATACTATACAGTTTTCAAGACAGTCCTGTGCAAAATTTCCAAGGAACAAGTGTAGGTAGTTTAATCACACAGAGACAAATTCTTAAGTTTAAAATAATAAAATTATCAGATGCTTATCAGGGAGCTCTCTGAAACTGCATCTGAACGGAACGAACAACCCAAGTTGTGAGGATTCCATGCATGTATACGCACATATGAAATAGCCAGCAGAAAAGGCTTATGGTCTACCGAGTCTGCTCGACTGCAGAGACCCTAATCCAGAGATTACAGTGGACTCTCTTGCCTCCAATCCTGATCCTCCACTTTGCCCTGTCCTACCCTCTCTTGAACCGTCCCCCCCCCCCACCGTCTCCTAAGTGACAACCTCAGCTGGGTGTTTGTTCCATCCCGACACCACTCTCTCTCTGTAAAGTGCCTTCTGACTTTTTCCTTAAACCTTCCCCTCTTCGCCTGCCCGCCCGGCCAGCCTGTGATTGGATTCCGCTTGCGATGCCAGTGACCCGGGTTGGGAACAAGCCCGGGAGCTGGCCGGTGGCCGGGAGAGGACTTGAGCGTCCTAGGGCCCCGCCACTCTTCCAGGGGGGGAGAGCTGCTCTTGCCTGGCCCCGGGTGGAGACCCGAGGTACAGCAAGTCCGATGCAGAATGGAGGGGCGACGTGCCAGACATCGGCGCCTTAGCTCCTTGACATCAGGGGACATGGCACATCAGGAGAAAACAGGAAAATGCCTCGCGGCCTCCCGGTAGACGGAGCACCAGGCCCTGACCCTCAATGCCCCTGCCAGGCCTGGAGACAGCGTCCCAACGAATGCAGATGTTTCGGGGTGAGAAGCCCCCACCCTGTACCCACCTGGGGGGGTACAGCCACGGCTCCATGGGGGACGGACTGCTCTGGTCACCTGGCAGGTGAGCGAGGGCTTAAAAGGCCATAGGTGTCTCCCAAAGAGGGGAAGATCCGCAAGGAGAGGGGGAGCATATAAAAAAAAAACAAAAAAACCTTCCCCTCTCCAGCTTATAACAGTTCCCCCCATTTTGTTTTGTTGTCACTGAGACAAAAAAAAAAAAAAGGTCCCCCGATATCGACTTAGTTTATACCTCTCTGGTATTTGAAGGTCTCGATCATGTCCCCTCTCTCCCGCCTCTCCTTCACTGAGTACATGTTAAGTAAGTTCCCTCAGTCTGTCCTCATATGCTGTGCCCTGCTGACCCTGAACCAGCTTTATTGCCCTCCTATGAATAGCTTCAAACTGGCTGATATCCTTTTTCAGGTAAGGTCTCCAGTATTGCACTACACACTCCAGGTGAGGTCTTACCAAGGCTCCGTAAAGCAGCAGTATAACCTCCACCCTTCTGCTCATGAACCCACTAATAATACATCCTAGCATTCTATTCACCTTGGCTGCTGCCTTCCTACACTGAATAGCTTGCTTCAGGTCAGTGGTGATGATGATCCCAGAGGTCCTTTACTCCTCAGATTCAAAGAACTGTTTGTTCTTGTACAAAAACATGAAAAAATGGGTGATTTGATACCTTTTATTGGACCACATGAGATTTACAGACTGTTAAACTTTCAAGCTACACAAAGTTTAATTTGCTACTACCAGTGTCAGTGGCTCAGTAGGTAGCACACTCGCCTCTGAGGCCGGGAGATCAGAGGGCTGTGGGTTCAGTTCCCACATCTGGCACTTGGGTTAATATCCCAGTACTGACACTGTAATGCAGCATGAGAGGGGTGCTGCATTTCTGAGGTGCCGGTCTTTCGGATGAGACGTTAAACCGAGGTCCCATCTGCCTGGATTGGTGGTAGTTCAGGTGGATGTTAAAGATCCCATGGCACTTATCAAAAACAGTAGGGGAATTTCCCTGGTGTCCTGGCCAAATTTCCTCATTCACTAAAAATACCACCAACAGCTTAATCTGGTTCAAGGTCAGTTGGCATTCATCTGTATCCCCCTCCCCCGGGTCGTGCCTGAAAATAGGCAGGATTTGTCTAGCGCACTTACCTGGTCAACAAAAGCTAAATAAATAAATAAATAAAGCTCTTCATCAGAAGAATGACAGACTATGTAAAAATAGCACTTCAAGTACATAGAGTAGAACTGGTAAAAAAAAAAACAAAAAAAAAAAAACACACTTTTACACATGGATGTGACAGTTCTGTTGATAAAGAAGGAGGATAACTGGATATATGCAGAGAGAAAAAAAAAGTCTTTGAAATCCTATTTGAGTATAATTCAGATCCTCTTCGTGGATGGTATGTGACAGCAGAAGGCCTATAAACTGTCAATTACTTAACTGCCTTACTGAAAACAGACAGCAGCTGTGTGTATGTGTGAGCTCAGAAACACTTATCTGTGTATTAATCCAATATGTACAAACCATCAGCCACAAAGTATGATCAAACATATAAATAGAACCAGGTTGGTGTATAAAAGCACACTAAAAATATACTGTATATACATAACACATAATACATATAAAAATAATAATTTACATAGGAAATGCCCATGTACTGTATCGGAGACAAGAAAAAGACAATTGTCAGTTTAAATTCTGTAATGGGTCATGAAATGAAGGTCCACGTTCCTTCCATCATTTAATGTACTGAGAAGAAAAGCAAGTCTGACCTCATACACCTGTTTTTCTTGTGAATTTCTGAAGTGTCCTTTAAGAACCAGGGAAGAGAGGTCAGAGATGAAGACACCAACGTCTTTCGGATGAGATGTTAAACAGAGGTCCCATCTGCCTGGATTGGTGGTAGTTCAGGTGGATGTTAAAGATCCCATGGCACTTATCGAAAAGAATAGGGGAATTTCCCTGGTGTCTTGGCCAAATTTCCCCCCATTCACTAAAAATACCACCAACAGCTTAATCTGGTTCAAGGTCAGTTGGCATTCATCTGTATCCCCCTAAGCCGGGTCCTGCCTGAAAATAGGCAGGATTTGTCTAGTGCACTTACCCGGTCAACAAAAACTAAATAAATATATAAAAAAATAAAGATTGAGAGAAATGTTGTCCCACTGGTTTTACAGTACTTTTAAATTTTAATGTTGTGCCTGTGTGAGTTCATTTGGGATCAAAGGGATTGTCCAGTTCCCACCACATAGCTTGCATGTGGACACTTCTTGCACTGGATGTAAGAAACAATTACTTACCAAAGTAATATTACTTCTTCCAGGGTATTCTTTAGCATTATTGACATATGCAGTATACCAGCTGGGTTCAGCTGCCCCAGAGAGGAGGAGTCAATGCAAATGAGGAAGGCATTGGCCAATCAGGATACAGTTAGAGTAGAGTGCTGCCTGGAGTCAGCCCGAGGGACCTCAGAACGCATTTCAGAGCTGAAAAAGAGCAAAAACTGTACCCACCAGAGGCAAAAAAACTGTTAGCAATAACCCACCATATATTATAACCCACTACAAAGAAAAAATTATATATTTATTTTTAATCACAGGAAAGAATGACAGTCGTTAAATTTGGCTAAATCCTCTAACACAGCCTTTAGACAAGGTTTCCAGAGGAGGAAGGGTGGGAGTGTCAATAATGCTAAAGAATACCCTGGAAGAAGTAATATTACTTTGGTGAGTAACTGTTTCTTCTCACCCCAGGAATTCTTTAGCATCTATTGACAGATGTAGAATTCGAAGCAGTGTAGTTGGGTGGAGGGCACAGAAACCTATTTCAAGAAGAGGCTCTGAAGTACCGTCCTGCCAAATTTGGCATTCTATCAGACTACACATCCAAGAAAAGATTTTATTGAATGTGAGAAGCAAATTTCAAATAAGTGATCTGCACACTTCTAGAAAGGATATCACTGCCGAGGAGGCAGCTGTTCTCCAGGAAGCAGGCCCTAAGCACGAGAAGGGCTGAATGTCAGCCTTGCTGTACCAGACCCAAAATACGGGAAAACAGTCCCCATGGGAAAATACTCTTGGTCACTGGTTTCTCCTTTTCTGCGAAACACAGGAAAGGAAGGGATGATAATGACAGTCCTGAACTGCTAGAACCGCTGACACAGACCAGCAAGACTAATTCATGCCCCATCCGAGCAGCTTGAGATAGCCTAGAGAGGACTTGCCTAAGAGCAGTACAGGCAGGGAAAAAGGGCTGACGAAGGTGGAAATGGTAAAACACTTGGGAAAAGGATTTCCTATCCATCCAGAGGACTAAATTGTTCTTATAGGCACTGAGAGGATAAGGCCTAAAAGAAAAACCTGAAACTCTGAAAATCCATCTGACAGAGGAAAAGACAAGCAGAAAGGTTGTCTTCGATGTTACTCGCTTCAAGACAGAATTGTCACAGGTTCAAAGGGGACACCCCAAGAAGGTGAATATACAGAGGACTGTGTTCTATGGGAAAACTCCGGTCCCTAGAAGGGTCTGGAAGTGAAACAGCCCCTTGTGGAATTCTTTGAAATGGTCTGAGAAATGACAGATTTCTCTTGCCTGACAGAAAAAGAATCTGAGTAACCGCTAGGTGTACTCCCAAAAATGAGGCATACTGACCTACTGTAGATAAGAAAATAAAAACCTTTATATTTTTACAGGAAACAAGTCACAAAGACCAAACTAGTTCCATGTACAAGATAATAATGCCTGGATATGAACTAAATAATCCAGTCATGAGAGGAAAGAAGGTTGAAAAACTCTAGGCTCTTACCAAGAAGAAAAAACATTTCCACTAGGAAACTGAGGTTTTCGTGGTACTAAAACTTTTTTTTTTTTTTTTTGACATTCCAGGCCTTGTTTGGCTACAGGGACTCTAAGAGAGCTAGCCTCTCAAGAACCAGGCCTTGAGGAGAAAAGACTAGGAGCTGAGAAAACACTACTCCTGTGCAAGAAAGGAAGTAGCTTGTGGAAACGAAAGCAGCCAGAAGGTTGTTT